>JAILYB010000164.1:227500-852039 GCA_021437785.1 Rhodomyrtus psidioides | reverse complement strand
GAATTACACATATATGGTGCATCACAAAATCCCTTTGAAGGATAAATCTTGATGAAATGAAATGAATTTTTTCAACAAGAGTCGTTTGAACTGTTCAAAAGGGTATTTTCTCATAAGAGAAGCGAGCCTAATCCAAACACGTCCCATACACACTTGAGAGATGAAGAGATTGAAAATGATTGAGAAACCTTAACCTATGGACATAAGGGTCATTCGCAACGATTACATGGATCGAGATGACAGAGGCATTTATTTCTTCATTCCAAACACTACAGATGCCCATTGAGAACCCCATTGAACGGCGATTTTCATTCTCAACCCTGTCAAGAACCACCCCACATTGGGGCAAATGAAGGTTAGTCCAACAGTATCAGAAAGTAAATGGTTAGAAATTTTCTTGCTCGGACTAACATAAATCTTTGTGTGTTGTTTATATGATAATCCAAGTGTTATAGGATGACGAGAATAATTCATTTCTCTATCCTACACACTGTTATCCTTTGCACGACCATGTTGAGCCAGCAAATTCATTTCATCAACCTATTGGTGATCATTGCATATTCCAAAGCAAAGGCAACATCACTCTAGGAACGGAAGCATGCCAAAGTTTAAGTTGCATATCTAGCATGATTGCTGAAAATCCTAGCTCCAAAAGAAAAGAAAAACACAGGATTAAAAAAAGGGGGAAAAGAAAAATCCGTAGATATCAAGAAAAAGCAAAGTGCCTGGTAAAAAGCAAGGCCGATGTCCATTCAAAATATCCCCAGTAAAGTCTAGAGAGATGATGAAAAGACCCTCCAAAGGAGTCAGATCAAGATGACTACTCCCCAAATGATGTCGTGCTTAAATAGCAAACACACAAACAGACGGTCTCTTAATGCAACAAGAGACGCTTTTAAACATCCTTGTGCGCTCTAAAAGAGGAGTGTACACTTCAAGAAATGGAGATGTTCTTCGAAAGACATGTGGCAAATTTGCAATGATCACCAATGTCAAACCCTTCACAATTTCTAGGCAAAAAATAAGCCTTTTTCGGTCCCCAATCCTTCCAATGTTACAATCCTGAAGTAGTCTTCTCTGACTAAGACACTTGGGTTAATGTATAACTTAGCTCAAAGAAGTACGAGCAAGACTATTTCTTTCTCATTTTGCAGGGTTCTTGACTTGTAAACCCGGAGCAGATAGTGAAAAATTTCGTTCAACGGCCTTGACTCAAAAGTGAGTCCCCCTTGGAAACCGATATCCAAGCCTAACACTACGGTCCCGTGAAAGACCTCCTGATTGATCGAAATGTATGCGTTGCGAATGATCCTGAAACCCAGGCACAGGTCGGTAGGAAATTGAGCACTTTCCCTATTAAAGATCATTATCACAGAGCAGTGAGGAGCCTTCTTGGATGAGAAATACTCCAATGGATGTTTTGAGCAAACTCTTTTTGAAATTTTCAAATTGTTTGATCTAGAGTTTCCGTGCAAGGAATTTATGATCACATTTGTATGTGGCAGGAATGTTTTGGATAACCTCCAACAATCAAAATGCACATTTCATGACTAAAACTTAAGTTGTAGAATTTTGACAGTTAGACAATTATTGTCTTCCCAAAGATTACTAACATCTTCTTGGCGAGGAAAATTTTTTCAGGTCTAAGCTTTCTGCAGGACTTTTGGCCACCCTAAAGACTAGGTGCGTCATCCTTAAGTGAGGCCTTTTAGTAGGCAAATCTTTTCTAAGACCGATCCACAGAATGATCGAGTCTCCGACTAGCCCCGAAGAGCGGGTACGTCATCCTTTGATTCATATCAATTTGGAATTTCATAAATGGTAGAAACCGCCTGAAGGGTCAACTCAATGGTAGAAACCGCCTGAAGGGTCAATCAATGGTAGAAACCGCCTGAAGGGTCAGCACAATGGTAGAAACCACCTAAATGGTCAATGTATGGTAGAAATCGCCTGAAGGGTCAATTAATGGTAGAAACCGCCTGAAGGGTCAACATAATGGTAGAAACCGCCTGAAGGGTCAATGTATGGTAGAAACCGCCTGAAGGGTCAACCAATGGTAGAAACTGCCTGAAGGGTCAATGTATGGTAGAAACCGCTTGAAGGGTCAACCAATGGTAGAAACCGCATGAAGGGTCAATGAATGGTAGAAACCGCATGAAGGGTCAAAGGACTGGTAGAGACCGCCTGAAGGATCAACCCAATGGTCCGATCCACCATACGGATCAAAACCTTGATGAATCCCGAACGCGGGAGGAGTTGTTTTCCCTAATAAGCCTTACATTAGGCAAGCCATTTCTAGTTTAGTCCACCACATGGATCAAAACTCTTGGCAAATTCCCAAATGTGGGATGCGTCTTCCTTAGGTTCCTATCAGTTAGGAATCCTATTATGGTTTGACCTACCATACATGTCAGAGCTTAACATCCCTATGACACTCCGATGACGAGTCCTTAGGAATCTACTTGAAACCATCAGACACAGCAAATGCCGCAAGCATTCGGCAGGTAAGGGGCAGGGAAGTCTATCTACTCCTTAACTTTCTTACATCATATCAGGGAATTGAATGATCACATCTCTTTTTAAGGAAAAGCACACATTGATGGGCATGAAAATTGGATGTCATGATTTCTTTTCTTTTCTTTTCTTTTCCCAGTCGAGTCGATCGGAACGCAGGTGTCACCTTGTCTTTGAGAGAAACCTCTGATGAAATTCCTCTCAAAGAGGGGCAGCTGTTGACACCTGATTTTTTTATCAGTCTTTCATAGTTTATTTTTTAAATATTCATAAAAAATATATAAAAAGTTAAAAAATTAAAAAATCATCTTTGGTAGCCTTGACCAAGCTAAAGGAACCATTTTTGACAAAAAATAATTTTTCAATTTTTTAATATTTTCCAAAAATAGAAAAATACATGAAAAATGAAGAAAAATAGCATTCGATGTCGTAAAAATATAGAAAAATAGTCAATATTTTTATTTTTATTTTCTTTTCATTTTGAAATCATAAATAGTCAAAATTCAAGTTCAATTGCATGTGTTTCTTCACGACGCATAGAGTTGAATTTGGCAAAAAAAATATCATTCGAGTCTTTTAATTTGTAAATTTCTACATCTTTTTTAGTCTTGATTTCCAATTAGATCGACCACCATCTACAATAAATGCCCCTTGCTGAATATTTTTGTTTTTGTTTCACATGATTTCATGGTGTAAAACGCCGAGTGGATCCCCAAATATAATCGGGTCGACATGAGCTCGATAGCTCGTCCAAGACCAAACTAGGGCACGGCGAACCCCATGTGAGTACTCTCGAACTCCTGCGATGCTTCCTAATGCTTTTCTTAGGTTAGATCGAGTGTAGAACGGCTAGGATAGCTAAATCATTCTTGAGATGTGATTGATAAATATGGCATTACTAGGAATGCCATGTGATTTATTTGCATATCTAGATTCCTTGAGTTGCGTATTTTATTACTGATTGTGATTGCTAGGATAATCACTCCTATCTGCATGAATTTCTAGATTTATGGTTCGTACCTTACTCATCCGCATGAATCTCAGGCTAGAAAATTCAGTCAACTTAGGTACCGAAAGGGCGTCAACTCTGACGGTTGGCGTAACTAAGTCCCCGAAACAATTTCTCTGGTTCTCGCAGAATTGAATAGAAACTCTCAACTATTCGATTGTGTGGTCCAATCATACCCTAAAAAAATGATTTGTGGCGACTCCATGGCATGCACACTTAGCACATGTCACTAGACCACACTGAAAGTCGATCACGCATACCTCCGTTGCGATTTGGGTAATGGGCCTTGGGAGAGGCCCGCGTCCGACCAGACAGGACGGCTCATTAGCCCTCGAGAGCCCGACAACCTCAAGAGGGTCGCGACACCGGCGAGGTAAGTTGCAGAAATTTTTTTTGCTTAAACCCAATCCCATTCGACCACACAACATCTAAGAAAGGTCTAGATGCTTACCTGAGGTCGCCTAAGCCTCGGCGACGGTCGGAACCCCTCCTACGAGCTCCAATCCGAACCGCTTCAGACGGAACTCCCCGAGCTCGGTTTTTTGTCGTGCCGCGATGCAAAAACAAGGGCAAGGCAAGCGTAGGAGTAGTTATAGGGAAGGTTCGGAGCTAGAATCGCACTAAAAGGGACCAGGAACGACACGGCCGAGACTCAAAAATACAAAGCCCACTGGGGCATTTCGTCGAATACGTCGGGTGCATGCATGAAATGGTGGTCGGAGGAAAATACTGACCTGGTTTGGGCTCGTCGACTATGGCTGGAGCTCCGGCGATGCTTTTCTGAAGGTTGGGGATATTCGTCACGCGTCGCCCTCGCTTCCTACTCGCTCCCTCCTTTCTCGGCCCGCTCGGTTAAAACCGGGAATCTTGCCGGTTTTCGTGGCCGACCGCCCGCCTCGGCACGTCCCCCACTTCTGCCAAGGACGAATATCCTCTGCCGACCTGCTCCTCGTGCTCGCTTTCCCCTTTTTTTTAAGCCAAAACGCACGCCCGACGCTCCTCTGTTTCTGCCCATGCCTGGCGTGCAACGGGTCTGCAACTTAGTTGCAGACCCGGTCGGACCGGGTCGGGTCGGATCTGACCCGACCGGCCCGGTTCGACCAAATACCCAAATTGGGCCCCAAATTGACCTATTTTCATGAAATTGATAGCATAATCGGACTCCCTGACACATTTCCTATCAAATAAGGGTATTTTCGTGAACCAATTGATTGAAATTTTATGAAAACCCCAAATTATCCCTAGGATCCGAAAATGAATTTCGCCAAATTGAGGGGCCAAACGATCGAATTAATCAAAAATGAGCCCACCAATGGATTCCTCATGATGAAAACTATAGGGTAGAGGTGTTTAATTTTAATGGGTGTGCCCGTGTGAAATTTAATTTCAAGAATTGTAAAACCGGGGACTAAACTGAATAAAATTTGTGCAATTAAGCCCTTTTGGTTAAAATTGATCAAATTGGAGGGCAAATTGGCCCAATTGCACTTCAAGACTCTATAATCCAATGTCATAGCTTATAAAAATCGAGAATTGAAAATTAAAAGACTCGAAAAGGATTTTTCAGGCCCGGTTCGGGTTTATGTTTGTGAAGGAACCCCATGAACCAAGCAAAATTTCCCTAATAAAAAGTGAAAATATTAAAGAGATAATTAAAATAAAATTTCTGAATATTTTTGTGTAATTTTCTGACCACGAATGGTATTTTTCCTGATTTTTTGGGTATTTTAATAATTAAATAAATTCCAAAAAATATTAAAAAATTCAAAAAATATTTTTTGTTCAAAATTGGTTCCTAAGGCTAGGCTAAGGCTCCCAAAGTTGATATTGCAAATTTTTGACCTTTTTTGCTATTTTTAATTAATTTTAGAAATAAAAACTATAATAACGGACGGTCAAAAATCAGGTGTCAACAGCTGCCCCTCTTTGAGAGTGAGCTCGTCAGAGGTTGCTTTCAAAGACAAAATGACACCTGGATCTTGACCGACTCGACTGGGGGAAAGAAATGCTATGACATCGGACCTTCAAGTCTTTTGATGAATGCTCAAATTAATCACCGGTTTACTCTTGCAATTCGAACATGGGCCGGAGTGAGAGAGGCTTACCCGAAGCTCACCTGTCAGATGCTGCCGGTTGCGATGACTTTCAAGAAGATACCTAGGACTGGTTCAGAATATCCTAGGGAGATTAAGCTCTGACCTGTATGGTAGGTCATACCATTAGTTGACCCTTATGGCGGTTTCTACCATTGGTTGACCCTTATGGCGGTTTCTACCATCAAGTTGACCCTTATGGCGGTTTCTACTATCAAGTTGACCCTTCAGGCGGTTTCTACCTTTGAATTTAGTTTTGACCCTTATGGCGGTATCTACCTTTGAATTTAGTTTTGACCCTTATGGCGGTATCTACCTTTGAGTTGATCCTTATGGCGGTTTCTACCATTCAATTGACCCTTATGGCGGTTTCTACCATGGAGTTGACCCTTCAGGCGGTTTCTACCTTTGGTGAGACTCCAGACTGATAGGAATCTAAGGATGACGCGCCCGTTCTGTAGGGTTTGTCGGAGACTCGATCGTTCTGTAGATCGGTCTTGGAAAAGGTTTGCCTACTAAAAGGCTCCGCCTATGGAATGACATATCCCTTCTTGTCGGGACTAGTCGAAGACTCGATCGTTCTGTAGATCGGTCTTGGAAAAGGTTTGCCTACTAAAAGGCTCCACCTATGGAATGACATATCCCGTCTTGTTGGGACTAGTCGAAGACTCGATCGTTCTGTAGATCGGTCTTGGAAAAGGTTTGCCTACTAAAAGGCTCCGCCTATAGATTGACATATCCCTTCTTGTCGGGACTAGTCGAAGACTCGATCGTTCTGTAGATCGGTCTTGGAAGAGGTTTGCCTACTAAAAGGCTCCGCCTATAGATTGACATATCCCTTCTTGTCGGGACTAGTCGAAGACTCGATCGTTCTGTAGATCGGTCTTGGAAAAGGTTTGCCTACTAAAAGGCTCCACCTATGGAATGACATATCCCGTCTTGTTGGGACTAGTCGAAGACTCGATCGTTCTGTAGATCGGTCTTGGAAAAGGTTTGCCTAACTCTAGGTTCACCTGAAGGCTATTCTGGGATTTAGGGGTTACCTGAAATCTCGCAGAAGGCCGAGTTGTCCTTTCGACATGCGAGGTACCTTTCTGGGATCTGGGGACGCCAATTATCCTGCAGAAAGCTGAAACCTGCAAACTTTTCATTAAAAAGGTATCAGTTTGGGACCTGGGTTCTCCAGGGATCCTGCGAAACATGACCCTATGAGCTTTTCTTGACAGAGCAAGGCATCCTTCCGGGATCATGGGTTCTCCACGTCCGATGAGACTGTCTGAATTTTGAAAAAGGGTCCCGAGACGAGGGCTCTCCACGTCTACTGGGATTGCTTGATTTTTTGATAGGGGTCCTAGGACGAGGGTTCTCTACGTCTAGCTAGGACTGCTTGCTTTTGAAAGGGGTCCTAGGACGAGGGTTCTACACGTCAAGCTAGGACATTTTCTTTTAAAAGGGTTTTTCTTCCCCTCTTTTAGAGATCCCGAAGTTTGTCGGGAATTCAGTTTTCGAAGCAGTGAAAGATTTTATTTTGACAAAGCTTCATTTGGGTCTGTTGAGGTGACATTCTGGGAGCTGAGTTCTCCAGGTATCCTGCAGAAAGTTCAAACCCGTGTGCTCCACTCCACGGAGCAAATGTTTTTCTGGGATTTGGGATTTTCAAGAATCCTGCAGGAAGTTTAAACATGTGTGCTCCTTTCATTAGAGCGAGACATTCTTCTGGATATTTGGGGTCTCCAATGGATCCTACAGAAGTTTGAGCCTGAAAGATTTTTCTTCACCAAGAAAACGTTAGTAATCTTTGGGAAGACCACGGCTGTCCATTTGACAAAAACCGTATGATTTAAGTTTTAGTCGTGAAATGCGCATTTTGATGCTGGAGGTTATCCAAAGCATTCTTGCAACATGCAAATGTGATCACAAACTCCTTGCATGGAAAATCTGGATCAACAGTTTGAAAATTCCAAAAAGAGTTTGTTCAAAACATCAATGGGAATATTTCTCGACGAGGAGGTCTTCTCACCTGTTTTGAGGTAATGATTTTTACAGGGGATGTACTCAATTCCCTACTGACCTGTGCCTAGGTTTTAGGCTCATTCGCAGCGCATACATTTTGATCGGTCGGGAGGTCTTCCACGGGACCGTAATGTTGGGCTTGGATATTGGTTTTCAAGGGGGACCCGCTTTGGAGTCGAGGCCATTGAATGAAAGTCTTCACCATTTGCTCCAGGTTTACAAGTCGAGAACCCTGCAAAATGAGAAAGAAATAGCCTTGCTCGTACTTCTTCGAGCTAAGAAATATGTTAACCCAAGTGTCTTAGTCAGAGAAGACGGTTTCAGGGTTGTAACTTTGGTAGGATTGGGGACCGAAAAAAAGGCTTGTTTTTGGCCCAGAATTCATGAGGGGATTGACGTTGGTGATCATTGCAAACTTGTCACCTATCTTTTTCATTCTGCATCTTCAACTTTTGAGGTGTGCAACCGCTTTTGAGGTGTGCACAAATTCCTGAGAAAACGCCCCTGGCTGCATTAAGAGACTACCAACTCTATCTGCGTCTTTGCTCCGCGCTTGATACCTTTTGAGGAGTAGTTTTTGGAATCTGACTCCTTCTGAATTTTTCTTCTCCTGTTTCTAAACTGGTTTCACTGGTGGGATTGATACAAATTGTTCACCCAGGCATCGGCCTTGCTTTTACCAGGCACTTTACTTTTTCTTTATGCCGGGGATTTTTCTCATCATCTTTTCCTTTTCATTTTTCTTTTGAAATCTCGCTTTTTCTCATCTTTGAGAGGTCGTGTTAGACATGTGACCAAATGTCTAAACACGCTTTAAGCATTAGCCTAGGAATTTCTTTGTAATCCCTAAGTCTCGCACTCCTCCGTTTCTGAAGTGATGATGCATTCGTCTTGGAATGTGCAACGATCACCAACGGGTTTATGAAATAATTTGGCAGGCCCAACTTGGCTGTGCAAAGGGTATGGTGTGTGGGATAGAGAAATGAATACTTCTCGTCATCCTATGGCACTTGGATTACCATATAAACAACACACAAAGATTGATGTTAGTCCGAGCAAGAAAATTTCTAACCATTTTCTCCTGATGCTGCTGGACTCGCCTCCATTTTGCCCCAATGTGGGGTGGTTCTCGACAGGGTTGAGAATGAAAACCGTCGTTCAAAGGGGTTGTCAATGGTCACCTGTAGTGTTTGGGGGTGTGAACCAAATGCCTCCGTCATCCCAATCCATGTAATTGTTGCGAATAATCCCTACTCCCGTAGGCCCAGATCTTGCTATCTGATCCGCTCCACTCACCTCTCCAGTGTATGTAGAACGTGTTTGGATTAGGCTTACCCCCTCGTCTTTTGAGAAAACATCCTTTTGAGAGTTTTGAAACCCTTCTTGGTTTGAAAAAAATCTCATTTCGAATGATTTGAAAACCTCTTGCTGAAAATGCTCATTATCACTCTTTTACTCATTTTTGTTAAGGCTAGACATTTCGAATACGGACCTTGGGGTTTTTACAGGGTCTTAGAGACTTCTGAACTCAAACGAGTTACGGTAGTCCCTTTTTCCTGTAAATTTGACGATGACCTCGGCTCATTGCAGTCGCAGCTCCTATTTCCACGTATCCTCGTCAAGGGTCTGGTCCTTGAATCTCTCATCAATCCTGCGAATGTGAAAGATGCGCATGTATGTATGGAATGCATGAAATGCGTGCTGTGGTCCTATAGCGACTCAGATCATTAAGAAGATAGTCAAATCGGCTTCTGATTCTATTTCAAGGATAGTACTTCTTGACCGCATCGGCCTTTACGGGGTATCCCAGTTCTTTCCCGTCTGAATTCACAAGTATCAAGGCTCCTCCTATCAGGACCTTTTTTACAACATACGGGCCCTCGTAGTTCGGAGTGAACTTGCCCCCAGGATGAGCCCCGTTTGGCAGTGTCTTCTTCACCACGAGGTCTTCGACTTCAAAATGCCTGGGCTTGACCTTCCGGTTGAACGACTTGGCCACCCTTTTCTGGTAACTTTGGCCGTGGCAGATCGCCCTCAGGCGCCTCTCATCAATGAAACTGAGCTGTTCATATCTGTGTCGTACCCACTCAGCCTCAGAAAGCTTGACCTCCGATAGGATTCGCAATGATGGAATTTCCATTTCCACAGGCAGGACCGCCTCCATGCCGTAAACGAGGGAGTAGGGAGTTGCCCCAGTTGAAGTCCGAATCGACGTCCGATATGCCATTAATGCATAGGGTAACCTCTCATGCCAATCTCTGTAATTCTCGGCAGTTTTTGCCAGAATTTTCTTGATGTTCTTGTTCGCCGCTTCCACTGCTCCGTTCATTTGCGGGCGATAGGGGGATGAGTTGAGATGTCGGATATTGAAGTCATTCAGCAGGTCATCGACCACCTTGTTATTCAAATTAGACCCATTGTCTGTGATGATCGCTTGAGGAGACCCATATCGAAAGATTATGTCCCTCTTAATGAATCTTGCTACGTTCTTTGCAGAGACGTTTGTGTATGAACTGGCCTCAATCCACTTGGAGAAGTAATCGATCGCTACTAAGATGAAGCGATGACCATTGGAGGCGGCAGGGTTTATTGGCCCGATCATGTCTATCCCCCACATGGAGAATGGCCAAGCTTCTGACATTTGATGGAGTTCATTCGGGGGCGCATTGATCCGGTCTCCGTACACCTGACATTGATGACAAGATCTGACATGTTGATTGCAGTCCGACTCCATGGTCATCCAAAAGTAACCAAGTCGCATGATCTTCCTTGCAAGGAGATGGCCGTTCATATGTGGACCACATACTCCATCGTGTATTTCTTTCATGAGCAAGTTTGCCTCCTTAGCGTCTACGCATCTCAACAGAATTGAATCGAATGACCTTTTGTACAAGGTCTGACCGCTCAAAAAGAACTTGGTGGCCATCTTAACTATGTATCTCTTATCAACCCCTCGACTTCCTTCGGGAAACGTTCCTTTTAAGAGATAGTTTCTAATGTCATGGTACCACGGTTCACCGTCAAATTCCTCCTCGATCGCCATACAATGGGCCGGTTGCCTGATCACGTCTATCCTCAGGGGCTCGACATTAAGCCCGCCTGCTACTTGCAACATAGAGGATAACGTGGCCAAAGCGTCCGCAAAATGGTTTTGCGTCCTTGGCAGATATTCAAAGGTGATTTCCTCGAACCCTAGAGCTAGCTCCTTCAGCAACTCATGATAAGGAATAAGCTTGGAGTCTCTTGTCTTCCACTCCCCTTGAGTTTGGAGAATGATAAGCATGGAATCCCCATAGACATGTAATCTTCGCACCTTCATGGAGGCAGCTAGTTGCAAGCCGAGAATACATGCCTCGTATTCCGATATATTGTTGGTGCATGGAAATATCAATTTGGCAGCGACGGGATAATGTTGTCCTTCTGGGGATAGCAGTACCGCCCCAGTGCCGGCCCCTGATAGGTTGACCGCGCCATCGAAATACATGACCCACTTGTCTTCTGATAGCATCAAGACTTGGCCTTTGATTTGAGCTGCCTTCGGGGCTGCCCCTGCATGAGGGTCTTCTGCCAGCATATCCGCTATAGCTCTTCCCTTAACAGACTTTTGGGATGAACTTTTTATGTCAAACTCGGATAACATAACCTGCCATTTAGCCAACTTTCCGATTAGAGTCGGCTTCTCTAGCAGGTATTTGATCGGATCGCTCTCGGTCACCAACTGTATGTGATGGTGTAGGGTGTATTGCCTCAACCTGCGAAGCACCCAGACCGCTGCAGCGCACGTTCTTTCCACGGGGGAGTAATTCATCTCGGACGAGGTGAATTTTTTACTCAGATAGTATATGGCCCTTTCCTTGCCATCTTCCGGACTGGTCTGTGCTAGTAGAGCTCCCAGCGACTCTTGATGAACAGTCAAGTACAGAGTCAACGGGTGTCCCGGAGTCGGGGGTACTAGAATCGGTGGGGAGGTCAAGTATTCCTTAATCCTCTGTAGTGCCTGATGACATTCCGCATCCCAAGTTACCTTGGCGCCCTTCTTTAAAAGCCGGAAGAATGGCCTAGCTGTGTCAGTTAGTTGGCATATAAACCTGGCAATATAGTTCAATCGCCCCAAAAGGCTTCTAATTTCTTTCACCGTCGACGGGGTTGCTATGTCGTTTATAGCTTGGATTTTAGAAGGATCAAGCTCGATGCCTCTATGACTGACTATGAATCCCAGTAGCTTTCCAGACTTTGCCCCGAATATGCACTTATTAGGGTTCAGCCTCAGCCTATACTTCCGCAAACGCTCAAACAGCTTCTTTAATACCTGAACATGGTCTTGTCCTGGTCTGGATTTGGCGATCATGTCGTCGACATATACTTCGATTTCCTTGTGGATCATATCGTGGAACAAGGTTACCATGGCCTTTTGGTACGTTGCCCCGGCATTCCTCAACCCAAAAGGCATGACTTTGTAACAGAAATTCCCCCATGGGGTTGTGAACGCGGTTTTAGCCTGATCCTCCTTCTTCATGAGTATCTGATTGTAACCAGAGAATCCATCCATGAACGAGAACAGTTCATATCCCGCTGTACTGTCTACTAAAACGTCTATGTGGGGAAGCGGGAAGTCATCCTTCGGGCTCGCCTTGTTCAGGTCCCGATAGTCTACGCAAATACGGATCCTTCCATCCTTTTTCATCACCGGGACAATGTTGGCGATCCAATCAGAATACGGAATTGCCTCAATAAAGCCCACCCTTAAAAGTTTCATCACTTCTTCTTTGATTCTATCAGACAGCTCTGATTTCATCCTTCTGCTTCCCTGTTTTACGGGCTTGAAACCGGGATTGATGGGCAATGCATGCTCTACGATACTAGGATCTAGGCCTGGCATGTCCGCGTATGACCACGCGAAGATATCCTGATATTCTCTCAGCAGTTTGGTGATTCTGGCCGCCTCCATTTGAGATAGGTGTCCCCCGATCTTTACTTCTTTGACATTTTCTGAGTCTCCCAAGTTAACGGTCAATGGCTCCTCAGTGGTGGGAGGCATGGATTCTTCGAAAGCAATGCACTCTCTCTGGATGGCCCTCTGACCCTCATCTTCAACATCTTCAATATCACAAGAAGAATCTTCCTGATGATCCGAGTCGTCTAATAACCTGGTATGCATGTTCGAGATGATATGCCTGAAATATCATGAGAATGGTTAGTTCATCCAATTCGTACGAACGAAACTCAGGAAAAATCTTGTTTTTTTGTTTTGTTTTGTTTTTTTTTCTTTTTTAAAATAAAATGAGGAATGCCGAAAGACGGGACCAATCCTCGTATCCCCAGATACTATTGATCTCTGAAACTCACTTGAAGATCAGGGGACATAAGGTAAATCGGGCCTCAAGCCAAGGAGGCGATCATCATAGGGCCGATCTGTTACCCTATGTGCCCTTAATAAAACCCGAGATGTTTTGCAAAATGGACCGTGTTACAAAGCGTGCCAATTGGACCTACGGTCGGAGATCTAAGAGGCATTATCCGCTCACACCGGAAGTAGAAAGGGAAATGACTAGACTGAATTGAAATGCAACACAAGCAATAAAACGAAATGCTGAAAGTGAAAGAGAGGTCTCTTTACTCAGTGACGTCATTGTTTGCACCGAGCCAGTCAATGATGACATTCACAGTGTCTTCCAGGAAAGGATTCTCCAGATCAGGATCGATCTCGTCCAGCGCAACTTCGTCTGCCAGCCACTTGGAGGCCTTGGAGAAATACTGCTCAAGCTCGTTGCCAAACGCCTTAGCTTTGCCTTTCCAAACACTTGAGCCAATGAACGAACCGTTTCGTCCTCCTCTGCGTCCGTTGCTTCTTTGATTCTCACCTCTGTTTCGGCCAGAGCCTCTACCTCTAGTACGGCGCCAATTTCGCTCGCCAACATATCCTAAGCCAGCCCTGCCTTCGTTCGAGTTCAGCTCTAAAGGTGCTCGGATTCCCTGGTTATGTTTACCTAAACCGCCTCCTGGAGCGAATCCATAGGATAGCAGTATCTTTCCTGGCAGAAGGTCATAATGAAAGAGGGCAGGGACTCTTAGCTTGGTCCCTACGGGCGTGTGGACGGCTGCCACCAGATCAAGGGAATGGAAACTCGCCTCTTCTTTCCCTTCCGGTTCCACATGCGGAACAACACTATTCTGGTATGTCATGAGATCCACTTCACCGTGCACAGTGATTACTTTGTTGTTAACTACAAAGCGGACCTTCTGATGTAGACTGGACGGTACAGCTCCAGCTATATGGATCCACGGTCTTCCGAGGAGGAATCCGAAGGCACTCGGTAAATCCATGACCTGAAACCCGATGGAAAAACTGGTTGGGCCTATGAAAACATCCAGTTCGATTTCCCCGACTACGGTCTTCCTCGTTCCGTCAAAGGCTCTAATACTGGCTTTAGAGGTTCTGATCAGTTCTTCATTCACGCCCAGATTCCTCAAAGTGGCCAAAGGGCAGATGTTAAAAGCCGAGCCATTATCAACCAATACATGAGATACTTGCTTGCCGTGGCATTTCACCGTTATATACAGCGCCTTATTATGCGCCCGTCCTTCCATCGGGAAATCCTCGTCGGAGAAACTTATCTGATCCTTCAGTAAGATAGCACCTACGAAATTTTCCAATTGCACCTCATTAATGGATTCGGGCACGTGCACCTCGTTCAGGACTTTCATAAGTGCGTCCTTGTGCTTTTCAGAATTTAAGAACAGATCCAGTAGGGAGATCTGGGCTGGCATCTTCCGCAACTGCTCTATGACCTCGAACTCGCTGGTTCTAAAGATAGACAATAGTTTCTCGGCGTCTTCTTTAGACACTTCTCTTTTCTCTGACTCACCCTCTCGTGGTGCGTAGAATCTTCCCGATCGCATCACGGCGCTGATCTTATCTGTCCCATAATCCCAATGGGCTTCTTTAGGGTTGTAGTCGTCTACAGGGGGAATTTTTATTATTACCGGTGACATCCTTCTAATTCCCACACTCGATTCGTCATCAGCTTCATCGTCAGCGAGGCGGATTACAACTGGCTTAGGCGGGTAGTCACCATCTCCCTTCCAATTGTCAATTCTATTTAGGTTGATGATGAGAGGCTTAGTACTTCCCACCATTCCAACTAGACCGTTGAGCTCCTTTGAATTAAACCTCCTCAATGATTCACCCTGCGAACCCTTGGCCAGTGACATGTCCCAGAGAGCCCCGGCATTTTTCGCGTCGGCATACGTGCCCCCTTTGAGATATCCCTTTTTGGGATACCTTTTATGTTCGGGTTTGCCAATCACTTTCATACTCAACGGCTTCGTTAGATACAGTATCCCATTCTCCTTTAAGATATCTCCTTTGCTCCGGCCGGTTGGAATGACTGTCAGAGCCACGCGATACTTGCCCGTACCCGTTCCAAATCCAAGGTGATTCTCTTCTTCGTCCTCAAAGATCACCCCTACAACTTGATGATCCGGGAGTGGGTTCTGCTGTACGTTCGGCTCCATTTTGTCGAATTCGAGAATACGACTATCGATGAGAGCTTGCACCTTGCACTTCAGAATAAAGCAGTTATCCACGTTGTGGCCCTTCTCTCCCATGTGATAGACACATGACTGACTCTCGTCATAACCATTAAACTTCACCGGATTTGGCCTCGGGGGCTCTTTAGCGACCAGGCGCTCCTCTAGCAACATGGGCAGCAACTTTGATAATGATCTAGGCAAGGGTGTGAACTGCTTGGTGGGTAATTTCTTCTTTGGCTCAAATTGCTTCTGTGCCGACCACGATGAGCCTCCTTGGGCTGGGCTTGAATTGGAGAACTGTTTGGGCCTAGGCGGATTCGGTACAAAGGCCACGTCGATCCCGGCTTCCCTCTCCTTCCGAGCCGGATACTGACGCCTTGTCACTATCTCTGGCGCCTTTCTCTCTCTCACCGCCCACTCCAATCTTTCAGCAACTTTGATCAGATGCGTGAATGTCTGACAGCCCGACGTGTTCAACTTGTCGAAATACTCATAGGGTAGTGCCTTCAAGAATAGGTCAACCAGCTCGTCTTCCGGAATAGACGGTTTGACTTGTGTGGCTATGGCACGCCACCTTTGAGCGTAGGTGCGAATTGTCTCACTCTTCCCTTTCATAGTCCTCAGCAAATCCTCTCTAGAAGGTGCCGCAGCGGTGTTGAACTTATATTGGCGTAAAAAATCTTCCGCCAGGTCCTCCCAACCGTCATAGTCTTCCAAATCCACTTCAATAAACCAAGCTAGTGCCATTCCCGACAAACTTTCTTGAAACGTATTCATCAGCAAGGGGACGTAGTCAGAGTAGTGCGCCATTTTGCGTAGGTAATATTTCAGGTGAGCTCGGGGACAGCCTGTCCCATTATATTTCCTGATGAAGTCGGGTTCTTTGTAATCTGGTGGCGCTTCTATCTTCGCGAATGGCGACATCTTATCGAACCTGGCCAACTCATATCCTTGGCTGCTCAGGCACTCTTCAATTTTTGCTAGCCTCCTTGCACCTTCTTCAGTCTTGCCGACGGGTTTCTCCTTTTTATCTCCCTCTAGGCTAATGATCACGGGTGCAACCTTCGGTGGTGCGTCAGCCATTGGCACTTGGTTAACCTTTTCGGTCATGTTTTCCTCTGGAATTTGCGTCGCATCTGAAGCAACGGATGCCGAAGGACGCGCAGCTTGGTTAAGGTCCGGTACTGGTACGGCGTTCCTCTCTTGTGCAGCTACCATCATGGCTTTCATTTCGGCCAGCATAGCGGCCATTGACGTCATTTGGCCTTCCAAGTTATCCACTCGGGACCCCAACTCCTCTTGCTCCATTCTGACTCGACGACGAGTTCTAATATGAGCTCTTCTAGGTTCCGTGATTAGAGACTACCTGTCCGAAAGACCAAAAATTAGATTTACGTTGATGGAAAAGCAGTCACAGGGTGTGTGATTCCTTGGTAACATGTTCATGAACAACAATCACCATGCCATTTGGGCAACGGGTAATCCACGACAATCAAGATTGGAGTTTTCAAAGGATGTTTTAATGCATAAGCCAAAATGTTCATTACAAATAAAAGGGCTCTTAGAAGAGCTTGATGAAAATGCGATAACGACATTTCGACATCCTAGGCTTGATGGGAAGGATCGCTCCTTCATCACCCCTCGGCGTCATAAAATCCCTGGCTGTGGACCACTTCGACTTCCTGATAAACTGACGGCCCGACGTCCTCCGGTATGTATGGCTCCACTCCTGGCTGGTATGAGACAATGTACTCGGGGACGTACGGTTCAACCGGCGTCGGTCGAATCCTCTTGAAGGCTCGGATGTACTATTCGGAGGCCCGATGTAAGTCCATTTCAGGGTCCAGCTGATCCGGCCACTCCACGTCTTGGGGCGGGGAGTCCTTCAGTACTTGTTCTATGTCATCGATCATGGTTTGGAGGCGCGCCTTGGTTTTCTTGGTAATCGTTCCTTGGGGAACATCGAAGGCGAATTTGTCAGGGAGAACTTGGGGAGGGATTTCCTGCAGCATGCCAAATTGTCTGACAACTCTAATCGGATGATATGATACGGCCCCTGTGAATCCTAAGAGTGGGATCGGTCTCTCACCCTCGGTAGTGATGCGTGCCTTGCACATTTTGGGCCGCCTCAGCCGCCATCGGAGTTGTCCGGGTTCTAGCCTTTTTAGGAGATTGTACCAGCCAATGAAAGAACGATTGGAAATGAGCGATTGACATTTGAGGAAGGACTGGATAGGATGGATATCCTCGTCGATTCGGGTGCAGCCCACATGAAGATTGAGCATTTTAAGGTGAGAGGTGATCCACATGAAGAGGAGACCATTGGAGGCTTGAAAGATAGTCTTCCGAGAGGACTGGGAATGGTCTAGAGCAGCTTGGTAGCGATTCAGGGATAGGAAAGTCTCTGCGAGGATCATATGCGAGTAGTCTAAACGGTCGCATGCCTGGTAGACTATGTGGACGATGGAAGGATTGAATGTGGTTCTGGATGTAGGGAACAGTACGAACCCGAAGAACGCTAGGATGAAGATCATTCCCGACTTATGGCCAGTGTCAATAGGCAGATTCGAGTAGTTGTCAAATAGGAATGAGAATGGGAATCTACCGGAGTTAGATTTGAGAATCTTTTCAATCTCGGTGGTCTTGAGACGAAGGAATTTGGATAGCAGTTTGGACGGGTTAAGGCCTAAAGGAGGACGAGCTGATTGTTCTTGGAATTTGACTCCGATGACGGCTGTGTACTCCTCCAGTGTGGGCGTGATCTCTAAGCCCTCGAAGTTAAACGTCAGCGTAGTTGGATCCCAGTATCGTGCCAACGCTTGTATGAGTGCTGGTTGATATCTGATTTTGACAAGATCCACGAGGTGCCCTAGTCTTTGCTTGACGTAAGTCTGGTTGGTCTCGTTGAGGCGTCCCCACCACATTTGTAGCTCCTTATGCGGGACCGGGATGATTTGGATGTCACCTCTCCCCATCAAGTCTAGAATATGAGAATGTGATTAATTATCCATGGATTACTCGGGTATTAGATTCGTTCAAATCATTATTTACCCCAGACGTGATGAAGGTTGGGCTCCTCCGTTTGGATAAAAGGAATACCAAATTGGGGTCCCAACGCTAGCCCCATCAAAGGGTATAATGAAATGGACGAAAATAATGATGCTATGCAGATGATATGCTTATGCATGGCGTGAACTGATTCAATCACATGTCGCATGTGTCACGAAATGAGAATTAGACCCCCGCACTTGTGTCGAACAAACCAGACGCGAGTTCTAACTAAGATTTCAAATGGCAGCGACATACGATTGGACCAGGGAAGTCTGAATGGTTGGGTGGAATTCCAATGTCGCATTCCGGTATTAAGACGCCTATGACTTGGGAATTAAAGCGCGAGGGATAGGAGGGAGATCCACGGGCGGATGCCCTTTACAGACTCAAAAGACCGACTAACTTTCGAAGACATAGCCGAAAAGCAACCCTAAAGAACCTAAGGTGATGCCCCAAATCGGATCGTCAGATGATGTCGGTTGCCCCTGCTGTCCTGCCTAGATCGGGTCCTCTTCCTCATCGGATGGAAAGACCACAGGGTGGGTAGGTGATGCATGTCCTCCGGTAGACTCTTCTCCGTCTGACAGAATCTCGATAACATCTGGAGGGGGCGCTGGTATCGCTCCTATCCTGCTGAACACGTCCCTGAGTTTCAGATAAATATTCCACATCTTTTCCCTGTCAAGCTCGAACTTGTGTGCGCGCTCGAGTTGTTCCGCGGACTTGGTGTAAAAACAATTCGTTCCTCGGATAAGGTTGCGTCCCGTAAGTGCCCTTCCTTGGATGAAACGAAAGGAGTGGAACCCGTTGAACGTCTCGGTGGCTTCGTGTCGGACGACGCGTCGCTCGTATTGGAATACCTCTAGGACCTTGGGCCGATTTGGGGAAACCATCTCTATTTTATACGTACTGTAAAATGGAATTAGACTCAACCATTCAAACTTGATGAGTGCAGCATGCTATGCAAGAAGTAAAAGACAGCAAGTGGTCCTAATAATAATGAAAAGATCTTACCAGAAGAGATATCCAATGATTTTGGTTTTGGGTATACCAACCATCCATATACATGCGCATGAGACAAGTGAGGCTTGACTCTAAAAATCAAAGGGGCTTAGGTGAGGAACCTAGAGGCTTCTCTCTATCCGAGTCGATAAATTCGTCCATGAGTGCAATCCACAACAAATGGATAAAAGTCTCGACTTGGATAGTGAGTGGGATCGAATATGGTCAACCCCAGCGCAATCCACGCTAGAGCGTTGCATATCGATCCCTGATCTATGGCTACCTAAAAAGGTGATTTCGCGGCCTGGGTTTGGGCGCTTTGTGCAAAGTGTCGTGATCCTCAAATATGCAGTGAATCATGCGCAACAATTTATATATCAATCAGCGCTTCAAATCATCCATATAACATACATTCCTACGCCCATCCTGCATAAGACAATGTTAATCACAGACTACACCCCTTATCACTCCAATCTGCAAAAACATATAACACCTATCGTGAGCGGACTTACCTCACCTTCAAGAGCGCCTGCAGGGTTAGAAAAATCACTCAACGTTTTAATTACGGCCTAAGTCCACTTGAGGTCCAGAACCAAGTGTTCTAGAACAATGTCCCCAGTGGAGTCGCCAGCTGTCGCGACCCGTCCGAAATCAACGGACGCGGCTAATGGATTACCGATCGCGGGCCCCCACTCTGAAATGTGGATCGCGGGCCTTAGATCGGCGCGGGCCCTCCCAGGCCCATACCAAATCGCGGCGGGAGTACGTCTTTTGAGGGATTCGACGATAAGAGTCGATCGCTTTCGACCTTCAGTGTGGTCGTGGTGGCATGTGCAACTTGTGCATGCATTTGGAGTCGCCACCGGTCTTTCTTGGAGGGTAGACCGGAAACCTTACTGACCGATTGGGAGAGATCGATCAGTTCTGCGGAACCAGAGATTTTGGGTTCGGGGACTTGGTTACGTCGGTGTCATTACCAACGCCCTTTCGGTACCTAACGCGAGTGATTTTCCTAACTAAGAGTTCATGCAGGCGCAATTTTGGGTGAGATAGGTATGAGTCAGGGTTTCATGCAGATTGGAAGACTGGTCCTATCAAATCACAGTCAATATAATGAAAGCGCAAGTCACGTGCATAAATAAATCATGTCAATGCACATCAATTTCAATCATTGGCCTCCTAGTATAGCCATAAGGGTTTAGGGAAGATGTGATTTAGGGCTAGGGGTAAAATGGGAAGATTCTGGGACAATTAGCCCGAAGGGCAAAATTGTCATCTTTTGGAAGGTTTGGATACCGAATTACCCAAAATATTCCATGGCCAGTTGATTGTGGCCATTTCCCATTTTTGAGAATTTTTTGGAATTTCTTGATTTTTCTTCAATTTTTGGAAGACGATTCGCCCAAAGGGCGAAATCGTCATTTTTTAAGAAGGTTCGGGGTTCAAAACACCCGGGATGAACCTTGGCCAGTTGATTGTGGCAATTTCCTATTTTTTGGGATTTTCCTGGATTTTTTAGAAATTTTTTGGAAGACGGTTTGCCGGAAGGGCGAAACCGTCATTTCGGAAAAGATCGAGGGTCGAAAGACCCGGAACAGGTCATGGCCAGTTGAATGTGGCTATTTCCTATTTTCTGGAATTTTTTAGAATTTTTTCTGAATTTTCCGAATTTTTTGAATATTTTATGATTTTTTATTTTTTATTGATTTTTTTGATTATTTTATTATTTTTTATTATTTTCTGAATTTTTTTAATATTTAAAAATATTTTCCGGGCCGGGTCAGACCCGGCCCGCGCCTCTCGGGCGCCCGGCCCGACCCTAGGGGTCGAAACCGGCCTAAAACGACGTCGTTTTATATTTTTAAACATTTTTCTATTTTTTAACAATTTTTTGATTTTTTTTTATCTATTTTATTTAATTATCCGAAAATTCCCCGGATCCAACGGCTCTCATAGTGCCACGTGGCCTCATCCTGTGCGTCCGATTTTCCACCAGATCGGAAGACCCACAGAGAGCCACGTGGCTCAATTATAGCCGTCGGATCAAAAATTGATTAATTTTCATTTTAGAAAAATCCATTGATACGGACGGTCCAGACTTGGCCACGTGGCGACTCTTGGTGCGTCCGATCTTGGACAACATCGGACGTCCCACAGAGTGCCACTTGGCACTACCTCGCCCGTTGGATCGAATTTAATTAATAAACCAAAAATGAATTATCGGAAAATTAGGATCGCGACACGTGTCGCGATCGGGGCCGTTCGTTTTTTTTTTTTTTTTTAATTAACTTCCGCCGCGGACCCCGCATGCTGACGTGGCTGCCGACGTGGCACGCCACGTCAGCAGTTGACTCGTTGACCGAGTCACGGTCCGCCGGAGAAGACGATCGGCGCCGGCGATTCTCGCCGGCGCCTCGCCGGAAGGACCAAACCGACGTAAAAACGTCGGTTTGAGAGCGGGATTTCGACACCATTCACCCCCCTATTAACACCTCATCAACATCCAACGAAATCATGGCCGATTTAACGCCGAGAAGCGGCCGAACCGAACGTCCACAGGTCCGGCGCCGGCGAGGTAAGTTGCAGAAATTTTTTTTGCTTAAACCCAATCCCATTCGACCACACAACATCTAAGAAAGGTCTAGATGCTTACCTGAGGTCGCCTAAGCCTCGGCGACGGTCGGAACCCCTCCTACGAGCTCCAATCCGAACCGCTTCAGACGGAACTCCCCGAGCTCGGTTTTTTGTCGTGCCGCGATGCAAAAACAAGGGCAAGGCAAGCGTAGGAGTAGTTATAGGGAAGGTTCGGAGCTAGAATCGCACTAAAAGGGACCAGGAACGACACGGCCGAGACTCAAAAATACAAAGCCCACTGGGGCATTTCGTCGAATACGTCGGGTGCATGCATGAAATGGTGGTCGGAGGAAAATACTGACCTGGTTTGGGCTCGTCGACTATGGCTGGAGCTCCGGCGATGCTTTTCTGAAGGTTGGGGATATTCGTCACGCGTCGCCCTCGCTTCCTACTCGCTCCCTCCTTTCTCGGCCCGCTCGGTTAAAACCGGGAATCTTGCCGGTTTTCGTGGCCGACCGCCCGCCTCGGCACGTCCCCCACTTCTGCCAAGGACGAATATCCTCTGCCGACCTGCTCCTCGTGCTCGCTTTCCCCTTTTTTTTAAGCCAAAACGCACGCCCGACGCTCCTCTGTTTCTGCCCATGCCTGGCGTGCAACGGGTCTGCAACTTAGTTGCAGACCCGGTCGGACCGGGTCGGGTCGGATCTGACCCGACCGGCCCGGTTCGACCAAATACCCAAATTGGGCCCCAAATTGACCTATTTTCATGAAATTGATAGCATAATCGGACTCCCTGACACATTTCCTATCAAATAAGGGTATTTTCGTGAACCAATTGATTGAAATTTTATGAAAACCCCAAATTATCCCTAGGATCCGAAAATGAATTTCGCCAAATTGAGGGGCCAAACGATCGAATTAATCAAAAATGAGCCCACCAATGGATTCCTCATGATGAAAACTATAGGGTAGAGGTGTTTAATTTTAATGGGTGTGCCCGTGTGAAATTTAATTTCAAGAATTGTAAAACCGGGGACTAAACTGAATAAAATTTGTGCAATTAAGCCCTTTTGGTTAAAATTGATCAAATTGGAGGGCAAATTGGCCCAATTGCACTTCAAGACTCTATAATCCAATGTCATAGCTTATAAAAATCGAGAATTGAAAATTAAAAGACTCGAAAAGGATTTTTCAGGCCCGGTTCGGGTTTATGTTTGTGAAGGAACCCCATGAACCAAGCAAAATTTCCCTAATAAAAAGTGAAAATATTAAATAGATAATTAAAATAAAATTTCTGAATATTTTTGTGTAATTTTCTGACCACGAATGGTATTTTTCCTGATTTTTTGGGTATTTTAATAATTAAATAAATTCCAAAAAATATTAAAAAATTCAAAAAATATTTTTTGTTCAAAATTGGTTCCTAAGGCTAGGCTAAGGCTCCCAAAGTTGATATTGCAAATTTTTGACCTTTTTTGCTATTTTTAATTAATTTTAGAAATAAAAACTATAATAACGGACGGTCAAAAATCAGGTGTCAACAGCAGCCATCAGCTCGCTCCGCCTCACCGCCATCCCACCGAGCCTCCATCTCACCGTCTCTGTTCCCCATCGCGCCTCCACCCCCCTTGCCGCACTACCCGTCGTCGTCGCCCCCCCAGCCACCGTCAGCTCTCAAGCCGTCAACCTCACATCGCTCCTCCCAACCGTTGTCATCCCAGACGGCCGGGAGAACCCGCGACCTCAAGGCCTGACTCCAACTCTTTCTCCCCTTCTCGATTCCACCACATGCCGCCGCTACCTCCACTTTTCCTTGTGGCTTGTCACCGCCCAAATCCAGGCAACCCCACGACTTGCGACCCAGGTGACCCAGGCAACCCCGCAACCCAAGGCGATTATAGATCCAGGCAATCCCGCGATCCCGTAACCTCGCGACCTCGCAACCCAGGCGACACCGCGGCCCAGGCAACTCCAGATCCACGCGACTTTGCAACACTCGTGGGTCTACGAGCCCGCGACGGGGGTCGCCCAATCCCGGCGACCACTGAACCCCCTTGCACCCTTGAGGTGTGGGGCGGCAACGGCAAGGGCTCACAACCCTCGCCGCCACCTTTTTTTTTTTAATTTTTTGGGCTATTTTTAAGTTTAATTTTATTTTTTCTGAAATAAATTAACTATTTTAATGTTAAAACGTACGTGTGTGTTGATCAGAATTTCCGACAAGCCACGTGTGCGCCCGCGTGATTTTTGGCAAGCAACGTCCGACATGACACTCAAATAACCTTTAAAAAAATAGCATTGAAGTGATCCAAAAAAAAATATTGGCACTAAAGTAATCTTCGTACATAAATATTGACACTTCTGATGTACTTCTGCCAAAATAAATGCAATCAAGGCCTAAAATTTGTCACAAAAGTAAAAAGGCCTGATTGGATCAATTTGATAAGTTTTAAGACTTGATTGCACATTTTAAAAGTTTTAAAATTGCGACAAGTTTTGAGATTTAATTGCACCTTTTAAAAATTTTAGGATTCAATTGCCATTTCATCGTAAGTTTTGGTGCTTCCAGTTGGCTCACTTGCGGAAAAACCAAAGCTTTAGGCAAGCAACACCATCTGTTGCTTTCAGCCGATGATGACACGAACCAGTGGCTCCATCTTCCTCCTTAGTGCTCGAATCGGAATCTCCGGCGAGTCCTCGCGTCCCTTTCTCTGTTTTGCTCATCCTTCTTGTTTCGATTTCAGGTTCTGCGTTCGCAGGTTTCGTTCGATCTGCGAGCTAGATTCGGGCGACCTAAAGCAGCTCCTGAATTACGTGAGGAGAAGCTGCGGAGCTGGTGGCAGGTTGAGGAGGCGCTGATGATGCCTACCTTGTGTTGCTTCGATGGAATGATGACCATGAACCCTCTGCCTCCCGCTGTGGATTTGGGTTTTGCTGGTGGGGGCTGTAGTGAGGATGAGGCAGTAATCGACTGCGATCGGACCTATTGGGCAGCTGCATTTGTTAGGGATTGAAGAAAAATATTTTGTTTTTGCCGAATATTCCCTTGAATTGCATTTTTGTCGGTCAAAGCGGGTGGATTTGGTTTTGTCCTTCCTGGGTGAAATCTTGGTTCATTTTTTAAGCATCCTTGACCAATGGAAACAAGTGACATAATCGTCGAATGTGATGATTAATGCAGGCATTACTTGGACCTTTGTCATTCAAGGAGCATGCACTTCCGGCCAATTGATAGAGGCTCAAAGATCATTGAGTTGTATGGTGCAAAGAAGAGTGATGCTGAATGTTCGAACCTTCACTATCTCAATGTGTCACACCCCAAACCTCGAGTATGCGGCATTCGAGTCAAATCGTCCCTTGGGTCATAAGGATAGCGTCTCAGGTTCGCTATCAAACCACGATAGTTTATTACACTAGCGAAAATGTATAATACTCCCAGACAATGAAAGAGATAGAGATAGAAAAGCAGGATACATATCCGATCAAAACATCAATTTATTTACAGACACGTCTTAACTCAAATGGGATAACAAACTAATCGACATCATACTTCGAGGTGAGGTAAAGTCACGTCAATCTACTCCAAAAGAACAAACGGCTCCAAACTTTCGAACTTCATCACTTCGAACCTGAAAAATGTTCCCGCGAAGGGGTGAGATATGAATCTCAGTGAGTCAACGCCTAAGCCTTGGCTCGGGCATTGATTCGTCTAGAATATCCTACCAATCAATCATGTAGCAGACGACGAGTGTCACAACCACATGCAACTTACCTTCCGAGATGCCACACGTAAAGCGACATGAATATAATCTGACAATCATATCAAATTAACTCGATCATCAAGTCATTCAATTACTTATGAGGTATCACATCATTATTCAGACTTACCCAACATATTTATCGAGGTACCATGCTTATAATGCTATCATCACTCAAACACAAGCGAACATGAACTTTCGTCTTCCTACTCAATTCATCACATACCAAACTTCATAGTCAGGCTACGCCCATACCAGCCAGTGCACGAAACATATGATGACATATTAAATTCACGTCAACTCGACTCAATCATCGAGGCACTCAAACTGTGACGCCCTAGAAATTTGACTTTTGTAAGTGCATGAATTCAATAAGATGGATTTAAATTGAATTTCAGTTCATGTATGAAATTTGGAGTGTAAGGATTTAAGAGATGATATTTGGATAATTTCTAAAGTTTTGATCGGAATAGATTAAGTTTATAAATTCTTAGTCTTACGAATTAGGATTTGAATTTTCGCGCCTAAACCTAATCCTGGCCGAGCAGTCCAATTATAAAAAATTCGAACAAAAAGGACCAAGCCATCATGAATGGTGAGGAGAGCTAACCTCTAATCTCCGTCTCAATGACAATGAAGTCCCGCTTGCCGCACCACCTAAGGCTTGAGTCCGCGAACTGGCATCCGCTCGTAGGCAGTCGCCGACACAATCGATCTTCATACGGCATCGAGCAAGCCCAAGATTCAAGACGAAGGCTCTGGTCAAGCGCGGCCAAGTGCGAGATTCGAGGCTCGTGCAAAATTTTCAAGACTCGATGGCGGTTGGCAAGCAAAGCAAAAGCTGAGTAGAGAGGGCAAGAAAGAGAAGGGCCGGACCCAACGTCATGACTCATGACCCAGCTTCGGGCCTCGCAGGAAGACGCGAAGGTTTGGTTGGCAGTGCTAGTTTCCGGTGGTCGGGCTTGGTGGTTGCCTGGCGGTCTATAGAGATGAAGCTGTGCACAATGCGGCTGAATTTTTTAAAAAATTTCCTCGTGTGGAGTCCAAATGGACTTCTAAACGTGGACCGAATTGTCTAAAAATTTGTCACGTGGACTGATTTTTTCTATAATTTTTTGTGCGATACTAAAAATTTAATAACAAACGCCACATAATTAGTTTAGCCGAAATTTTTCCGATTTGGCACTAAAAGGGATCTTTTTTTTTCCAGATTAGGCATTTAAGTGAGCCGATGAAAAACTTTGGCACTAAAGCAAGTGTCGTACACAAATTTTGGCACTTCTGTAATCCTTTTGACGAAACTTATCCTATCAAATGTCTTTTGTACAAATATAATAGATGCCTAAATGGACAAAATAAGGCACTTTCAAGATTTTCAAAATAAAATCACAACTATATATCTAAGAAAAAGTTCTAAAACACGATATTTGATTTAATGAAAATTTATATAAAGCTTAAAATGATAGTTGAATGTCATTCATTTCGGATTGAGCAAAAAATAATATGATTCATGGCGTGTTAATATGTAAACTAAGATGCCTTAGAGTATTTCAGATACTCCTATAGCTATATATTTTTATGCAATGTGTGAAAGTGTCTCAGTGTTGTAAACGAATCACTACTTCTTTGATGTAATAAATAAAGAGACTCAATATTTTGTTTGAGACTAATCAAATAACAAACTCATGAAAAAAAAAAAAAAAACGTGCCTTCAAGGTAGGAGTGAGGAATGATGTATGAGTTGCAAGAAGAGTAATGACAAAGTCGAGAATAAATTTTATGTTGTAAATAGCAATATGTAAGAATTTGAAGAAAACCCAAAATAACTTAATTGAAAGAAATTGTCCGAATAGGAAAATCATTAAGAGTGTATCTAGTGAAAATTCAGTGGATTAAGTGATATACGATATGAAAATATCTCCATCCTTCAAATATACTATCTCCAATATACAATTAATAGATAAGAATTGAGAGGGTGTGTATATCAAGCGAACAGTCTAGTTGGTTGATTGCATCACGTTCGATCCTTATCAAATCCATAAAATAATGTTTCCTTCTTCCGGGGGATTTGAAAGGACAAAGGAATTTATGAGCTAGGCATGCTAGGGAATCTCCAACTTAGCCATCGCTTAAGGAAGCAATCTCAACACAAGTCCACGCTTCACCGATCAGTGAAAGGAAAGAAAACCTAGAAGCCATGGCAGGTACTCCGAAGCAGAACGTAGGCCGGAAAGATGAGGAGGATTACATCAGTCTGTTGCCCGATTGCCTAATCGACCACATCTTCTCCTTTGTGCCTACAAGGGACGCGGTCAAAACTTGTGTTTTGTCGAAAAGGTGGCGGTCTGTTTGGACGGCTGTCTCGGATCTCAGGTTCTCCGTCTCTTCTCATGATGATCCGTTTGTGGACAGGGTTTTGACGCTGTATCAGTGGGGTAAGGTGAAAAAGTTCCACCTTTACATCACATCAGAGAGCGTCGACCCTTCTAAGATTGATTCATGGGTTCGGTTTGCGATTGATCATCAAATGGAAGAACTTCTTCTCAACCCGTATTGGCGGCTTTATTACACGTTACCTCCATTGCTTTGTAATTGCTCTTCGTTGACTAAGATATGTTTGAGTAGCTGCTTTTTCCCATCCGGCGAAAGTATCTGTTGGAGGGCGCTTAAGTCCTTGTCCATTCAAAACATGGAAATTGATGATGATGTGGTCCGGAAGATTTTTGCGGGCAGCCCTGTTCTTGAATACCTGAATATGAAAGATTGCTGGGGTTTGAACAGAATTCATTCGACAAGTTTGAAAGAGTTGGTGATCGAAGATACTCATGGGGTGTTGCCTTCGCATATTTCCACTCCTCGATTAATGTCATTGGTTGTGGTTGTGAGACTTCCTTCTCTTTTTAATGTAATAAGACTTGTTGATGCACCACCCTTGTTCGAAGCCATCTTAGACTTCGAAAGTCGACCCTATTCAGATTTCTGCCCGCTAAAGGAAATGCTTTGCAAGCTGCAGAATGCTACTCGAATTCTTTTGGGTTCTTGGTGCATTCAGGTGATCATAGTCATCTTGCTTCATAATGGACATTATCTTCTCCATTTATCTTTTCACTTAGGATGGAAGGACATTAATCTGCCATAGCTTGTTGACGTTTACGAGTTATATTGACGAATTTTCTATGAGGAAAAAAGTACAGGACTGTGATGTACTTGAGAGAAGTTTAATCTATGTCTTATCATTCCAAGCCATGCATTTCTAACATAACAAATACAGGGATGTGACCCTTTGCAAGCTTTTATTTTTGGTGCTCTGATTTTACCTTTTGATGTGGTTTAGGTCATGTTGCCTTTGAAGGTAGAAGACTTGCAGATTTTGCTGCCAAATTGCAAGTCTCTAACGCTCCACACTGCCTTTCCGCAATCCAGCTTTATTGCTATAGCAAATATGCTAGCAACTACACCAAATTTGGAGAAGTTGGTTATAATTTTTAAGCCATATGATCAGTGCCCGGTTTGTTCTCTAAACTCTAATCACAAGTTAAGATATTTTAAAGGATTCATTGGGATGCCCTTCTTTTGCTCTGAAGTTTCAAGACTTGTCACAGCCTATGTTTGAAATGCCCCCTCTATAATGCTCCAAAAAGTCTCACAACAGTCTTGTGCATCTCTCTCTCTCTCTCTCTCTCTCTCTCTCTCTCTCTCTCTCTCTCTCTCTCTCTCTCTGAATGCCACTGTAATGGTAACAATTAGAAGATTTTGCTTGCATTGCATGAGTTCGGGTGCCCGAATTTCGGTCTCCCTCATTTATGATTTCCTCGGATCTGATTACTCTGGGCTAGTGATCTGATTTGACAAGAGATGATTGTTCTTTCGGGAGATCGAGATATTAATGTGTGAAACCGAAATCGTGTTTTATTTGGAACGTCCATCCTGTCTTTTATGTGTGTGCAGAGTACATATGACTTTTGCTCCTACATTCTTGATCGCGAGAGGTACAGGCATATAAAGAAGCAGTTCCAGCGTTGGGCTCGGCATCCCAAGAATGTTGAGATTTTTTAATTTTATGATTGTTTAACATATAGGGAAGCAGTGTTCCTGCTGGTAAAGTTTATTCTAGGACATGCATTTGTGCTGGAAAATATGGTTATCGATGTCGGCGATTCACGCGAATCGCAAGAAGTGGCCCAGCGACTTCAATGTTATGACAGAGCTTCTGAGCATGCCGTAGTTACAATCAATTATCTGGAAGAAAAGCACGGAGAGCGGCGGAAGAAAGGAGCTAGAGTAACGAGAAAATGTAGCAAGGATGCCTGACTGGAGTGGTAATTACTGTAAGTTGTAACATCAACTAGCTTGGTCTGTTGCCGGTGTTCTGGGACAATAATTTGTTTCGCAGTTGTTTTACAAGGTTGAGCAACCTGTTGCCGTAGCTTTTCCTTCCGTAACCCTTGATCCAGTCAAGGAAAACCCTAATTCAATAAGTAAATGTTGTTCGCTTCACACCTAATCGATGACAGTTTCGTCCCCCATTTGGCCTTTGTCATGTCATTACCACATGTACTGTTTTAACCAAATCTGTGGAGTTCTCTGCTTAGTCTTCTTGGATACATTTCTAAAGAGACCATGCCCGATTAAAGAATGTTGGATAAATATCCAACCAGGTCGGATTCTGTCAACGATTCAAACTCGAGACATAATTTAACAGTTATAGATATGTTTATGTGGGTAACGACCAATCATTCATTGATATTGTAGCACCAAAACGTATTGAAATCCTTACAATGAATGTGATTGGTGCCGAACTGTACTGTACATTGGGCGAGCGAGAGTTAAGCTCTTGATGAATTTCATTCGCATGATGGCTCGCGTATTCATTTGTGGTGTACACATTACGAATCACCTGCATGACGGAACCAAATAATAAAGTTGGATTTTATCGCTCTCTCTTCTCGTTCTTTCTTTACCGATTTCAATTCGAACAGTGAAGTGCTATAAGGGATAAGTGCACTAGAATTCCTAAAATTTGTCAATAAAGTGCAACCGAGTACTAAAACTTTCAGAAAATGCAATGAAGTCTTAATACTTGTCACAAAAGTACAATCGAGTTCTAAAATTTTCAAAAAGTACAATCAATCGAAGAACTTGATTGGGCTATTTTGACAGCTTTACGATTTAGTTGCACTTTTGAAGATTTTAAGGGTGTGTTTATTTCAATAAAGTGATTTTTAGGAATTCGTTTTCTGGAAAGTGATTTCTTGAAAATCACTTTCTCGGAAAACGATTTGTTTTCCTTTATTTGGTAATATGTTACCAAAAATATTTTTTGGTGTTTGGTTCTCATTTGGAAAACGATTTCAATCTCATCAAAATGACTGTCCTTGATACTGAGGAGAGGCAGATGGTCGAGAAAGCTGACGTGAACTGACCCAGCCAGTCCCCGACCCCTGTCCCGGTCCTGGTCTCGGCCTCGGTGCCCAGTCCCTGGCCCCGACCCCGACCCCGGTCCCCAGCCCAGTCTCGGTCTCGACACCGGCCCCGGCCCCCGACACCGGCTCTGGCCCCGACCCGAGACCCAGGCCCTGGCCCCGGTCTCGGTCCCCGGCCCCGAGTCCCCGGCCCCGATCCCGGCACAGGCCCTGTCCCGGTCCCCAGCCCTGCCCCGGCACTAGCCGGGGCCCCGATCCGGGCCCCCGGCCTCGGGTCCCCTGTCCTCGTCCCCGGCCCCGACCCGGGTCCCTGGCCCCAATCCCGGCCCCTACCCCGACCCTGATCACTGCCCGGCCCCTACCCCAGGATCGGTCCCCAAGATTGGCCTCAGTCCCGTTTTCAAAGAAAGTGAGAGACTCAAACTTGGGAAAGTGTTTTCACCTTTTTATTTTGGGGAATTCACTTTCCTATTTTAATGAATAAAATCTTTATTGACTGGAAAGTACTTTCCGTTGACCAAATCATTTTCCGTGAACCAAACAGACGAAAGCCCAGAAAACACTTTCCCTGAAAAGACTTTCCCCAAAACAAACGCACCTTAAGACTCGATTGCCATTTCATGACAAATTTTAGTACTCCTAATTGACTCAATTGTGGAAAAACCAAAGCTTTGGGCGAAGCAACACCACATGTTGCTTTCAATCGATGATGACGCGAACGGGTGGTTCCATGCTTATCTGATAAATGGTACTTACACGACACAATTAATTTCTGTTGATTCGAAGTTTAGGTTGGCCCTCGACATTAGACTAGTTGTGAGGTGATATCGCCAAAGGATTTTCATAACGATGATGGGAATTTTATTTTTCCGTGAGATTATTTTTGGGCCTAAGTACTCGATTTTTTTACTATAGTTGAGAATCATGAGGGCATATTTCGATACTTATTTTCTTTGAATACCTAAAATTTGGAGCAAAAAATTTCAAGCTTAATTATCCTCAAAAGTCGAAAATTTGTAGTTCATTGTGTATGTATATGGTCATTTTGGACATCAAATGCCAAGGGGGAACCGGATCGCTCCGATTAATATATTTCTTTAAAACAATTTGTAAATGTAAACCAAAACCAAAATCTAATATGTTTAATATGATTTTCATGTTTAGCGACAATGCAATATTATTAACGAGTGGTGGTTTGATGAATGTCATTGACAAGAAAAATTTAATGATAAATAAAAAAATGTGACTGGTCAATGATTAAATCGCTCGGGAATAGGACCCATTCTGGTCCAATCCGATTTATGGTCCTTGAAACTGGGAATCGACCCTCCCAATCCGGTTCTCCCTTCTAGGGTGGGACCGGATATGATCGGGAACCGATCATTCCGTCTTTAGGTTTCTAAGGAATATAGATCTAGTGAGACCTCACTCAACTGAACTTCCACTGCAGATTCAACTCAACTAGGCTGACCTGAATCTTGATATGGAATTTAACTCACCAGCAACAAGCAGTTGTCGATTAACTTGTAGAAATTGTGAAAAATCATATCATGTTGCTGATGCACCTGCCTCACAATAAAAACCAGTGTAATTCAGAGAATCAAAACTTGGAGACATGTTTTTGTAGTTTTGTTAATGCATTGAAGCAGCAATTCTATTTTGTGCGATCGATAATATCTCAATGAATATCGTCTCTTTTGGTTATTATCCCTTTTGTCGGTAACGTTTATCATTTCACCAGTGCTTCTTAATCAATCGATTAATCACCGTGCATGATCGACCCACAATCCTTGACATCATATTCAATCTCTTAAGCTGCATTTTTTTTTTTTGGAATAACTTCATTTCATTTCAAGTAGGTAATATAGAAGGACAACCCAAATGGGCTTCAGAACACAGAACATCTAAAAGAGATTGAGGAGGACTTGAAATCTAATTTTGAGGAAGAGACGAACGAAGTTGAGCTTGACGACCCGGTCTGCAGCTTTGTTTTGGTCTCTGGGGCAATGAGTCAAGCAGATTTGAGGTAAAGAAGCAAGTGCGGCCCGGCCTTTCTTGATAAGCACAATAACTTCCCATGGTGCTTGATCTGTTCCCAAAAGTAACTGAACTGAAGTGAGACAGTCAGACTCCAAAGTAGAAACATGACTTCCTTTTTCTCTCTCCCAGTTGGCCGCCAACTCCAAGCCCTCAATAATAGCTAGGGTTTTCGCGTGCAACGCTGATTGCACCTTCACCTCACAGGCGAAGCCATCAAGCAACACACTAGAGGCGTCTCTACATACTCTGGCGACGGCTCCAATATTTGTTCCGGCTACAAAGGCGCCATCAACGTTAATTTTCAGAGAACCCAGATCTGGAGGCAACCACTCGAGGGTAAGTCTCGAGCCCTTACTGTATTTTCGTTCTGATTTCTGCTCCAGCTTTCAACATTTTCATGCATTGCAAGTGCTTCAATTGCCACTCCTCGCAGATCTGGTGGTCTAGCTCGGAATATGGCCCCATTTCTCGCTTTCTAGATGAACCAGAGCACTTCGGCTACTAGTTCGCGGACGAGTGTACGAGGGAGTTCGCTTTTATAGTCAAAAAACCACCGATCCATACTGGTAAGACCTATGCTCTGTATATGTATACATAGATGTTGATCTGACCAGACTTCAGTTGTCCAGGGGCAAAGGAGGAACAAATGCTCTGCTGTTTCTGGGCTTGTTTTGCACAATGGGCATATCGAATCTGGTACGACTCTCCGTCTGAACAAGTTTTCCTTTGTGGGCAGGGCATTTTGGCAAAGATTCCTCGTGAAAACTTTGATTTTGGGAGGGGTTTTTAAGTTCTAGACTTCGCACCATAAAGCTTTAGGCTTTTGATGCGATGATGATGCATGTAACTGAGTGAATTTGTTGTCTTAGGCTGCATTTGGTTGTTTGAATTTCTAGTTGGGATAGGACTGGATATGATATAATAATAAATTCATGGATTTTATCATATTTTATCTATTGTTTGTCGAACTATAAATTTAAAGTCAAATAATATAATATAATCCGAGAATCAGAGTTACAATCGCTTATATGCTCGAGTGTTTCCCATATTTAGATTATACCCAAGTCAAAAGTTTTTACAAATAAAATAAGTCAATTATATATAAACTCATAGCACAAAATCACCAAGTCTGCAAGACCCAGGAAGGAGAAATTTAGGGAAAAACCAAGAACTTCTCTTTTTTCCTTCGTAGGACCTCCTTCACTGTGCAGGTGGAAGACTTCTTTGTGTGTTTCTCAGCTTGCGCCGCTACTACAGAGGTAGAGGTATAAAAGCAAAAACCCTTGCCTTCTTTTACTTTCCTTTTTCTTTAACCACTTGACCCCATACGTGACTACATATTAGGAAAATTTTCAAATAAGAGCCCGAAATGTCCTTATTTTCTCAAATAAGGATCTTGTTTTAGATAAGGACATGCAGTGCCCTCTTTATCACAAATAAAAGCCTGAAGTTACCATAATTATGTCAAATAAGGGCATGATCTTGCTAGCTGGTAAGAGCATTCTCGTCAAAATATAATTTTAACTTAATTTTTAGTTAAAATAAATTAAAAGTTAAAAAAAAGGAAATACATGCGAGAGGGTCGCTGCTCCAACGCCATTAGTGTGGTGGCGAAGGCCGTTGGGGTCGTCAATGCCTTGCCATCCTCAGGCCGAAGGGTGTCCTCCTCCGAACCTAGAGCAGGTTCGACGACCTTTATTGGAACTGGCTAGGGATAGTTGGCCCTCGCCTCTGGTCAGAAGGGTCGTCGGCCCTCGCTGAGGCGCCAATGACCTCGACGGCATTCGCGGCCGCCCCACCGGCGGTTGGGTAGAGGCCGTCCCTCCCACCTATGTTTTTTTTTTTACGCTTTTAGTTTTTTCTTAATTTTTGAAAAACAGAAGAAAAAAATAAAAAAAAATGATGAAAATGCCCTAACTAGCGAGTGAGTCAGGCCCTTTCTTGAGATTAATATAGTCACTTGTGCTCTTATTCAAGTTTTTATTTAAGATAATGAGGTCACTTTAAGCGCTTATTTGAAACAAATTCAATCACTTAAGCGCTTATTTGAAACAAATTCAACTTCAGGTCTTTATTTGAGAAAATGATGGCATTACGGGCCCTTATTTGAGAATTTTCTTTATATTATAGGAAAGTCCCCCCCCCCCCCCCCCCTTCTTTTGTACGTTGCCACATCCGACGAGTCCTATTCCCACAAGCGACCATCACCAGGCCTTCCCCTTCAAAGTCTGATTAACCCAGCAAAACTCAGCAGTCCAGTTATAAATTGTTTTTGCAAAAAAGACCAAGTGTTGACATCTAAATTTTGACTATCTTTTTAGTCATTTATTTTGCAATAAAAAATTAGGAGTTAGTTTTAATTCCCACAAAAAAATAATCATATCATTTTTCGTATTTATTTTTAGCATTCATGCATTGCATTAGCATCGTTTTGGGTCAACAGTGTCGAAATGAGCTTAAATTGACAAGTGGTTTGAATTAGAACTCATCACAAATTTTCGTCAATATTGAGGTACACCTGTCAAAATTTTCAGAGAAAAATTAAACTAATTTGATGTAATTTAGCCCTTTGGGACTTAATTCAAGTCCTATTTTGAGCCCGGGTTTATTTTGCAAAAATTAAGAAACTTTAGGCCATAAGCTTGCAATAGTTTTATCTATAAATACAAGCTTATGCCTAGGGTTGGAGGGGGCCATTTTTATTGAATACATGGCAGAAACTTGGAGGCCGCAGGCGACTCACACTAAAATTTTTTTATAGGGATACACGAGAGAGTTTTGGAGAGGGAAAGAGTCGTGCTCCCTTTCATGTCCACGATCCCGTCACAATTTACCATCGCCGCGAGCATTGCTCTGTTCGCTCTTGCTGATGTTTTGCCATGTCCAGCCATGAACAGCCCTTAGCCTTGAAAATTCGGATCGCAGTCCAAGATCATATTCAGTACAGCACAACATCAGCGGAGAACCTCATCCAATCATGGTCATGTAAGAGTTTTCCTCATGTAGGCTACATTAATTGAGATTGTAATTACCATATTACGGGATTAATTTACCGTTTACGGGTTGGTCTAATAAAGACGGGGTATAAAGATTCTTAATGGGCCTAATATGGGCTTGGATAATGTGGGCCAGAGTTCGGCCCGGCCTATGGTGAGAGGGCTCGCCAGAAAACTTTATATATAGGGGTAGGGCTTCCCCCTTTAACCCTCATATAACTTCATACGCCATACAGAAGTGCTGCCTCACCGACGCCAGACATTCAGAGGGGATAGAGGGGAAGTGTCGAGTCCGGATTGTGCCTCAAGCCTCGGATCGTCAGATTTTCGCCTCAAGAACGACGAATCGCGAATCAGGTGCATGAATTCCTTCCCCTATATTATTTTGTTTCTAGTTTTTGATTACGGCAATCCTAGGGTGTCGTTTGTGATGACGGACGGTCGAATGAACGACCAACAGCTGGTATTAGAGTCGCCGTAGTTCGGAACTAGAACGTCTGGTTATTTGCCTGTTTTCTGAAATTTTGCTCGATGAAAGTTGATTTTGTTTACATATTTGGAATCCTTGTGTCGGGGTGAGTATTTTGGTGGGTGACGCGCGGCCGTCGGAGGTCGTTTGAGTCGCCGGAGTTCGGACTGACACAGTACGATTTATGCCTGATTTTGAAAAAATCCATCAGGTGAAACTTGAAATTGATCACATATTTGGATTCCTTGCGACGAGACAAGTCCGGCGAGGGATCGCTGGCCTCCAACGGACTCCGCATGCACCCCCACGTGTCCGATGACATCATCAGTGTCGTCATCGACACACCACCTTTGACCGACCCAACCCATTGGTTGGGTCAGCCCAAATCGATTTTGACCCGACCCGTTGACCTGGTCAACTTGACTCGGCCGGACCGGTCAACGGTTGGATCGATTTCCCGGTCGGATCGGACTTGTTAGACCGGACCGGCCGGGCTTGGCCGAACTGCCGTACGTGCACGCCTCGCGTGCTGGATCTTTAAAAGGAGCGTACGGGCGCGTCGGAGCTCCGATCGAGGCGATTTTTGTACCGTTGTTCTCGTATTGAAATTATTTACAATGTGGTATATTTATTTTTAATTTTTGGAGCCTTTATGGATGGAAAAATGCATGAAAAACCCATGTATGTGTACTTTTAGGGGTATTTTGGACATTTTTCTTATATTTCCATATGGTTTTGGAAATATCAAAGCTGGCTCATATGAATATGACCACATAAAGAATATGTAGAGTGTCATAAATTATTAACATGTATAAGGATTAACATGCATTGCTATTAGAGCAATGTTTGTGGCATTCCTTGTGATTTTAGAATAAAGTGACCCCATAACATAATCTAAAATCACTTGAATATGGTACATGTGAGACATAAAGTTCGCATCCCTGGTGTGAGAGAGTCTCACAGATTCGGTCAAGCAGTGATCACCAAAGTCGCACATGATTAGTTTTATGAAATATTAGTCTCATATAATGGTGGGATGTTTTTTGTTATAGTCTATGCTTGAGGATTAACCGATCGTAGTGATTTATACACCCAAAAGTGGTGACTTACGAAGATCAGAATATACTCTCATGGCCGCTGTCACGTGGAGAGTTTACAACTGCATATCACATATTTTGCCCAAAGTTTATTATCCGATGATGTATGTGACTCTCAAGATGTGTACTTATACATTTTTAAATTACACAATATTGGTTTACGAAGGGTTACATATGCAGCATGAAATCGAGTGTCTAATCCTAGTGGTTCATCTGCCCAAAGGTGATGATCCACAAAGGTTGAAGTGTATACCCTCATGATGGGCTGCCATGTATGTTGATACCTAAATTTTGATTTTTTAAGAAATTCATATATTTCATAAAATGAGAGTTAATCATAATTCTCACAAAAAAAATAATCATGCATTGCATTTTTTCTGTCATTGTTCACACTTGATTTTATTAGTCTTTTCTAGTTGAATTTTGAAAAATAATTCATAAATTTTTTTTATAAAAACTTAAAAAATTATAAAATCAACTTTGGTAACCATGGCCAACCCTAAGGAACCATTTTCACAAAATAATTTTTTTAATATATTTTTTGTATTTTTATAATATTTTCGAAAAAATGAAAAAAAAAATGAAAAAATGCATGAAAAATCATAAAAAATGAATTTGATGTCAAAATATATAAAAATAGTCTATATTTTTATTTTTATTCTATTTTCATTTTGACCTCTTAAAAAGTGAAAATTCAAGTTCAATTACATGTGCTCCTTTTTTACACATAGTGTTGAATTTGGCTAAAAAAATATAAAAAAATAATTAATTAATTAATAAAAGAGAGAGCTCGTGGGGGAGCAGAGGAAATGAGCTATGGAGTTTCTTAATCAACCTCATGGCCGACTAAAGAGAATTGGTCCTAAAGAAATGAGGAGGGAACATTCATCATGAGATTCCTCTTCATCATCACCATTGCACAATCATTCATTGCTTTGTCATAATGATCATTCATTGCTTCCATACAAGCGTACGAGTAGAGGCCGAATCCTGCTTCGTCTCAACAAGCCCAAACATGCATGTTGTGACATTTCGAAATTTTCGCCCACAAGGCTTGAGGCATGGATGTGACCTCGGAATTAGTAAATGGAGACAAAGAATTTCTAACAATCAATTTGGAATAGACGACGCCTAATCAAGAATGAAATTTGGCGGAAAAATGGATTTTCGGACGAACGGCAAGAAAATACCATTTTGCCCCTAGTGAGTTAACCTCGCTTTAATAAGTGAAGGAGGACATTTTGGTCATTGACCACTCCCCAAGGCTGCCGAAAATTGGAAGAAATAATGGCCATTGGATGATCCAAATAATTGCTTTGAAGACAAGTGTCAATAGATGACAAAGTGGCATTAATTTATTAGCTTTTTACCTACCATTCTCCTTAGTTGACCAAGCCAAGTGAGGTAAAGCTTTTTCTTCTTTCCCTCAGCCATTTGGACGACAGCTTCCTCCTCCCCCTCTTCTTCTCTTCATTTTTTTTCGTCTCCCCCTCCAGAGCAGAATCTGCTCCTGCACGATCAGCTCCATTCGCCGCCGTCGTCCTCCACGAGCGGGCCTTCCGGCCGCCACCTTGCTTCGCGCTGACCACCCACCTAAACCTCAGCTTCTTGCCGACAACCTCCAAGTGGAATTTCGGCCATTGGACGCCGGTGGAGCTCCGGCCAAGCGATTTCCCGAAAGCCGACAGTTTTCGTCGCAACAGAGAGTAAGTCTTCATTTGGCCTCCATAGGATCTCGTTTTGCTTCAAATTTTTGACAAGGGTTTGTAGACATGTTGTACACTCGTATTCTGAGCTGTGGTGACAAGTTGAGTGGAATTTGATAGAGATTTGTTGTTGAAATGGTGCTATGTTTGGAGAACAGAAACTGCCCCTGCTCGACCAGTTCTGTCGCTCAGTTCGGTCCGTACGAGCGACCTCCTCGGTGACCTTCTTTCCGATATCCGACCATCACAGGTTAGTTTAACCTGTCCTTAACAAACTCCCGTTGGTTTTGTGATTTTTTGAGGTCTGGTTGATTTATGGTGATTTTTCGAAGAAAAGTGGACAGATTCTGAGCTAGTTGAGGAAAGGTGGTGATTCTAGCTCATAGAAAATCCAAATGACCTCAAATTTTCGAGGGTAGCTTTGTAACACATAGTAGTACAAGTGGTTGTGCAGAAATAAATTTTTCAATTGAGATTTAGAGGTGTTTCATAGCTGTGTTTGAATGGACAGAATTGAACTGAAAACTGACCGGTTGAGGACTTGAAGGAATCGGCGTCGTTCGTGGATCGTTTGATGTCGCCTTGAGCTCAAATTTTCGGTGAGGCTCCTCAACACCTAGAACTATGTAATAACAAGAGGAATTTGTGTTAAATTAGGGATTTGTGATGATATATGGGCGGATTAAGGGAGGTAAGCACAGAACCGAAAATGCCATGTTTCGGTTCTGTGCAAACCGAGTTGGTGAGGACTGTTAGGTGCTCAATTGAGATTTGTTTTCATCGTTGGGACATACTAGAATGTCAATGGATATGCTATTGAGATTTATGCTTGATGGTTTAACGATCGGACGAAGGAAATTGACGGATTGAAGTGGATTGAGCAAAACCGGTTCTGTTTGGTTGAAATCCTGTGAAATCCGGTTCTGTTTGGGGTTATTTTGGTATCGCCTTGCTTCTAATTCATCGTTGAGACATACTAGTGTATTAATTGAGGGGTTAATGAAGAGCACGAGGTGTGGAATTAAAGTTTAGATGGTTAGATTGATTGAATTGGCGAATTGTTCCTAAGCGGGTTGCTGCCCTATTTTGGACAGCGGCGTTTTGATTCGAAGCCGGGCTTGGCGAAGGAAATTTGGTGATAAAATGCTCATGGGAACCAAGGTGAGTGACCCTTAAACCTACATTAGGACTTTTGGCCGCGACTGGACGGTTTGGTTGAGGAATTGATGAATTAATCGATTGTTGTGCTTGATTGATTGAGTGCCGAACAATCTTGATGAGGATTGAGCTATGATTGCTCATGTGCTATAGAATCGTGTTTCCATGATTACATTGACGATGTGCTTGTCGGTATGCCTTGCTTGCATATGGGGTCGCATGGCACCTATTTATTAAACTTCGTTTCGTGACAAAGCGCATTTGCTAGTGACAAGCATTTGGGTGATGTTCTAAAGCTTGAAACTCTTGATGTTGAATATGTGGTGAAATGCTTGTGATGATGGTTCTTGACTGGTATTGCTTGAGGAAGTGGGCTGTTGAGTCGTGAAAATACCCTGATGCGCCTAAGATGACGAGGGGATTACTTGATGAGGAACACCCTGATGCGCCTAAGACGACGCGGGGATTGCATGATGAAAGCACACCCTGAGGCGATCTAATCGCGGGGTTGAGAAATGAAATGTACCCTGAGGCGATCTAATCGCGGGGTTGTGAAAGGTTGAGAAATGAAAGCACACCCTGAGGCGATTTAATCGCGGGGTTGAGAAATGAAATGTACCCTGAGGCGATCTAATCGCGGGGTTGAGAAATGAAATGTATCCTGAGGCGATCTAATCGCGGGGCTGAGAAATGTGAAACACCCTGAAGCGATGTAATGGCGGGGTTAAGAGACGAGGCACACCTTGAGGCGATGTGATCGCGGGGTCGTGAGTGAAATATATGTCGTCTCAAGTGATGAAGTGATCTACTATAAGCTAGCACGAAAGTTTAGTCACGTGTACTATAGTTTCTTTCGCTTGAAATTCTTGAGGAATTATAACATGATACCATGGGAAGCTGCTGTGTATTGTTTTTGCTTATTGACTGCATGTGTTTATGATTGGTATAGTTCAATGGGACGAATGACCTAGTTTAGGGTTAGGATAACTCGCTGAGACGTAAGTCTCACCCCGTCGTGGGATCTTTTTTTTTTTCCAGGCTCCGAATTTTGAAGCATCAGTTGGCCAAGGATTGGAAGAGCAAGGAGGTAGCGGTTCATTGATTAAAGGATTCATAGAGACGTTAAGGATTTAGTTTATGCCTTAAGGTTAAAATTGTACCTAACCTTTAAGTGGGGATGTACCCCTTCTGTCCCAAGTCATCTTGTATTGTTTTTATTGGAAGTGTTTCCTTGCTTCCGTCTGTTGGATGTATTTCTGTTGCAATAGGCTAAGGATCCTGAAAAATTGTGTAAAGAGCAACGGCCTGGTGGAATGTACGTGAGCTCGACGGGTTCGGGGCGTGACACATGTGGTCGACGTACTTTGTCGCAAACAACCCTAGAGGCGGGCATATTTGTTTTAAGTTCAACATTCTCCTCATCCGAGCTCGTGTTCATTGTCTATCTTGTATTATGTTGTATTTGCTGTGTATTTACTTTATGTCATAGCATTTCATGCATCATATAGTTAATTTGCATTGCATTGCATCCAATAAAAGTGTGCTTTTTCTATATTTCGCCTATCAGATCAAGAATCGGAAGGCCGAGCCTCCTGTTGGTGTCCAAGGCATTGTGTTCAATTATTTTCTGCAAATTATATTGTGCTCCCCAGAATAGGAAGGCTGAGCCTCCTCTTGGTGGTTTATATCCCCACAGCTTGTTGCACGAACACCGACGGACTCTGACGTCGTAAAATTCACCGGATCCTATCCCCTTTCTTTATATTTATGTTCTTTTAATATCTGTTTTTATTTTATTATAATTTGCATTGCATTTTATAAAAAAGAAAACCCTAAACATTCATAAGAAAACCCAAAAAATATTGCAAAAACTAGAAAAATTGCATCTTTGAAAATTCATCAAATTTTCCAAAATCAGACATTTTCATGGAAAGGGTACCGAAAGGGCATTAATTGAAGAATTAATGTAACCAAGTCCTCGAACTCAAAATCTCTGGTTCGTAGGAATAAAATAGTTCTTTCGCTATTTTATTCAGGTTTCTAATCAACCTGCTAATAATAATTAGTGGCGACTCCAAAACATATCTTTGCATGAAATTGATTTTAAGTTGCGGATTGGTAGGGCTTGGGAGAGTCCGCGTTAGGTTGGTTAATTTAATTAACCTAATAATCCATTAGCCTAGAAATCGTTCGATTTATTTTTTAGGTTGCGACAGCTTGGCGACTCCGCTGGGGACCTGCTTTAATTTTTATTTTTGAAAAAAAATTCAAGACTTAACTGGTTCACTTGAATCTTTTCGAAAAATAAAAGCCTTAGAGGATTTAGGCCCGATGAAAATTCCATGGATGTCTCGCTTTTGGCGATCTTGCTTGAATCTCATTTATTAGGTGGTAAATGGTTTTGCAAATTGGGAGTTATAAGGGGAGGAGTTTTTGGCTTACCCTTTGTTTTACAGGCTTGGAGAATTTTTGCAATAATTCTTGAATTGTTGGAGTGCTGATTGATTTGAAATGTTGTGCATGCCCTTAGTGTAGTTGCACTACACCACATTCAAATCGTGATCGGACCCAGGTCACCCAATAGTTTTAGGATGGTATTTAAGTGGTTCTTTAACCTTGGCTGTCAGGCTTCGCTAAAGGTTATCCTACTTGGATCTCGAAACCTTCCAAAAAATGGCTCAACGGTTGTTCTCATGCGCGCGAGGTGGCAATGCATGGGCGTTGTCCTTGTCGACCGAACCAAGCCGGAGTGATTGGACCCGACTAGTCATGACTATACATGCGAGGCAGTAACTATGTCATGGTGAACGTGCGCGAGGTTGCGACGTGTCGTTCTGTCCTTCATTTCATTTTGCTAAGAATTAAAATTGAATCAACGATTCATGTGCATGTCTTTGTGATTGACATTTTCTATCCTCAATGGCGGTAACTTCTTGTACTTTATCTCATTGTCATCTCATTATATTGTGGGTCGGTCCATGGTGGTTTTTAGGAGAACCCTTTGCATGGTTTGATTTTTTTTAGGATGTCTTCTTGTCATTTCTAAAGTCTAATGTCCAAATGGAAAATGTTCAGAACATATTGACCCATTATATGTAAAATATTTAGAATGATCCATGGCGTTTTCCATTTAATGGCGAATTTTCATTTAGAACCATGTAAGCTGGAATTTCAGCAATTTCCATACGCTCATTTGGTTTTGCGGATTATCATTTTTAAATGACCTCCTTTGCCAAATCATGAAAAATTAAAGTTGTAGGTTGAGGTCTAAACTAATAACCTGCAAAATTCTAGATTTTAATCCACAATTTAAGGAGGTCCTTCGTTCATTTAACAAAAAACGGGCGAAACAGTTTTCTAGACAAACATTTCAAGATGATGCATTAAACTGTACCGATTAGTTCACTTTTGGGCTTAAGTCTAAACATAAAAGTTGTTCATTGTTGTGTCTTGTTGCAGCTCGTAAAATTTGGGAATTTTTCGATTAACGTACGAATTATGGGGAATTTTATCGTAAGGATCGACGAAACTAAAAAATTGCCCGATTCAGTTTGTTGCTTATATTTGTTTTGTTCGTTGAGTCTATAGGATTGTTATGGACCAGCCTCCTATTTTTGCTCATTATACTAATCTTCGTTTGATCATTTCTTTAAGGTGATATATCATGAATTCTTCACACTCCCATAATACTTAATCTGGGGCATCTCTAAGTGTGGTAAAACTGGTAAAGGAAAAATATCAATTTTTGGATTGACATGAGGAATTACGAGACATTGTTACGTGGAAAACATTTGTTGAAGACTCCTTCATCTGATCACATCCAAGATGATGATAGAACGATGGTAAAACTGTAATCGTTTCCACAAACACTTCGGGTGTTATACTTGACTAGTACATTTATGTCTTTTGTCTACAGGTCAAAATGGTTGAAGACCAACGAAGGGAAACTTATCTTCCTTATAAAATGAAAGGAAATGTGCCTTCATCACATGTTGCCATTGGGTTCGCAAAGACAAGATGAATCAATTTTTTATGAACCCTACACAGACTACATGAAGAAAGAGCAACCTAATTAGGATCGACTTTCCCTAAGTTGAAAAGGGATGTATCAACTCCAAATTAAGCTAATTTGTTCATAAGGTTTTCCATTCTTACAGGTGATGATAAAAATGAATGGGGCCACTAGAATGTTGTCATCGTCTTGGATGCTCAAAATGACAGGAGCTGTCAAAATATATCCTAGGAATAGTAAATCTGTAATCGTTTCAATTAAAGCTCATTGTGCAATAATTGACTCATTCATTTCTTCCATCATGCAGGTGGAATAAAAGATTATTTGAGATTAACATCATTTTCTCTAAAAAAAAGAGACTCCAATGTAGACCTTCAAAGCATAGGGTGAAGGCGACACGGCACGATTACCAATTGAAGTACATCATGAGGAATACAAATACTCATGTTCCTCACCATAAGACGGATCATCCTTCAGCCATAAAAGGGCATACCTCGTTCCTCATTTCAATCTTCATCAAGATATGAAATGATCATCTCTTTTTTACGTGTAGGGATGAAGGAAACTGTTGTCTGAGAAGTAACGCTTCAGGCTATTGAAGTGCTCAACCAGAAGTAACCCGCGCTTGCGGATGTCAAATAGCAGAATGCTTGAAGAATGTCATCAAATGACGACAAGACGAATGAGACATGAAGAGATGATCATTGCTCTCATTCGATCAAGAGGGAGTATTTGTTTTAGTTATTAATTTCCATAATCAGATGCTAAACACTTTTCTTTTGCTCTAGCAGATTTAAATGCATCGATAGAGCAAAACTGACAAAGGATCGCGCAAATCTTCAGAAGGAGCGCAATAGAACCAAGAAGTGTCAAGCGTTGTGAAACGTCAAATGTTGAGATCTTCGGATTATCATGATAGAGTCCTGTCATTTGATCTCATAAAAGGGAGTAAATTGCACATTATTCTGATTTCATTCCATATGAATGACTGATATGTGTCTCTTTCAAGTATAGAAAGTGCAGATTTGATATAGACGTCAGAGAAAATTGAAGGGCGCGGAACGCCAAAATCACTTGACATGGAGCAGACATACTCAAATGAAGCATGAATGCGTTAACGCAACATGATCAAGCTGCCTATGACTGAATCAGTCAACCCCAGGTATAGCATTCAGTTGCCGAGGGCAAATCATTCCTCTACCCAAAAAGGATGTCGAAGTCGAAGACATCGCTTTCACCACGGTGATATGTGGGGCAAGTCCATGAAGCAGTTGTTGTCATCCACGAAGCAGAATGAAATGGAGTCAGTCCATTGAAATCAAGATATATTCGGCCTTCCAATTGAGAAGGAAAATGATGTTGAATCACCTGCTCTGGTAAAAGGACGTATCATTCCAAAGTGATTTTCTTCTAGAGATGGAAATAATGTTTCCTTTCTTTTTCCTCTCAAGTGATTAACAGAGGCAAAGGACCCAAGAAGCAATGCCTCCAAATGGCAAAACAGGGAGTACTCCTTTTCATGGTATCTCATACATGCATTTAAGATGAACGATTTAAAGAACATTCTAATGGTTCAATTCGTGAACAAAATCTTGGAGAAAATTTAAAGAAGTTTCTCGTCAATTAGAAGTCTCTTTGAAGAGAGCATTTGAAAAGAAAAAAATTCAAGCTTTGCATATTGGCATACTTGATGAAGAAATGCTTTCTTTGAATAGATGTAGGGCATGAGTCCATTTTTCGTTGCAAACATGGATCAGCATAGATAACGTGCATCGAGCATATCATGCACATATCTTGTATATGAAAGGAGAAATGCCAACTCCCGCTGGATAAATTTCAAGGGTAAATTGTATTGATTCCAGTAGTCAATTATATATGCCCTTTACTCATAAGATTTCTTCTCTTTGATAGGAAACGTCAAATACTTTAAAGGGGCAATTGTGGTTCACAGATTCGCCAAATTGCCACGCGACAAATTCCAAGGCTGTCAAGCTATCAAGAGATATATATGAAAATGATCACAGACTCTGGTAGTCGAGATAGACAGACCAAAATCAGCGAAGATTCATGGGAGCAAGTCCCTTCCTTTTCTTCAAAAGACCAAGCTGAGGGCAAAATTCTCATCCGTCTCCACAATAGTACATTGAAGCAAGGTGCAAGGATGTCTTCAAATCGAATTGAAAATTGTCAAAAAGCATGGAAAGCGCTAGGGCATTTGACCAAAATAGACATCGCCCAACTGGGGCAAATGGATTGTTAACATCGCCAATACCTACAAATATAGACGGGAGGATGTGATAGTCAGCGTCCACATCAGAACGAGATACTGAAATGGCCTCCATTAAATAAGAAGCATCAACAATCGACGAAAGAAAGAGTAGTTGGGTATCGTATCCAATTTATCTCTTTTCCTCGCATTTGCTAATACAAACTCATTTATTTTGGGCAGAATGGATAATAAGTCACCATCATGGATCCCAAGAGAGAAGAAATTCTAAAAAAAAGGGATTGCAGCAAAAGCAAAAGCAAATTTAGCCGAGGCAAGCATCACCTAGCTATAACAAACCATGCCTAACCGAGGCAAATGAATCATTTGTGCGCTGGACAAAGAGGACGTTTCGTCTCTGGCAAAGTCAATGGACACAATAGCAAAGTCGTCCGCATCAAAATCAAATCCCAAGATACGAACTTCGGGCGAACAGTAACTTTGTATCGTTCTAATTTGATCTTCGAAGATCCATGCTTAACTTGAGTTTGTTCTCATTTTTCAGGAAAGTATTGGCATTGAAAAGCCTCAAAAGAAAAGAGTTCGTCGGCATGAAGGCAAAAGGAAATATTGGCTTTGAAAGTCAATGGTCTTTGATTATAAGACTGAGTGGAGGGTAAAAAGTATAGCTTCCACTCTATATGCTTTGACATGTATTGATAAAAATTACCTTTTTTCCTTAAACAAGGAACCTCGAAGAGTGGTGAGGAATACGCTCAAAAGCAGGGATAGATCTCCTCCAGTGCAAATCCTTGAGAAGGATTCATTGCCCAACCAGATCGAGAGATCATGGCCACGAGCCATATGGCCGATTTCTACAAGCGGCACATTTGTGTTCAAATAGGAACGCAAAACAAGAGTAAGGCAGTGTCGTTCCAATTTATCTTGAAATTCGAAACACAAACCGACACTTCCTATTTGTCTTTAACAGGTGCTCGCCATCAGGGCGGACATGTGGAATGCAGATTTTCACTTAGATATATCGTTCCAAATCATCTTAAATTTGGGAACACAAGCTGACTCTTGATGTTTAATTTTGACAGGGATTTACCAGCATGTGGACATGTAAGGATCCTCTCTCTCTGGAGGCCAAGAACTTCAAGGAATTTCAGAACACTTAACCATCAAGTGTTGTTAAGTATATCGGTTGGAGTACATACAAGGGTAAAGCAATATCGTTCTATTTCCACTGGAATATGAGAACGTACATTTACACATTCCCTCTTGATTTTTATAGGGATCATTGCCGTGTCAGATAGGTAAGCATCTCTTTCCCTTAAAATTGGGGGGTCCCAATCTCTATTCCTTGAGAATTTTCTCATGCTTGCATATTCTGTTCTTCAAAGCAAATGCATGACAAGCTATTTGAAAATTCTATACATCATCGGCCAATGCTCACACATTTCATGGTTTATGCATGGTTATTCTTCATGTTCAATTTATCAATTCTGGATAATGAGCGTGAACCGCACAAGATACATCGAATGTACAAGAATAGGGCACGACAGGATAATGAAAGGTAACCCTCTTTCTAAACACGTCCCATGTACATTTTGCCAAACGAGCTGAGTGAAAACTATATTCCGCATCCCCGAGGTGAAGGGTTTTCTCGCGAAAGGTACGACAGTCGAAATGACAGAGGCATTTATTTCTCTATCCCAAACACTACAGGTTATCCATTGCTAACCTCGTTGGGCGACGTTATCATTTCTCACCCCTGTCAAGAATCACCCCACATTGGGGCAAACAGAAAATTCCAGAAGCAGGATGAGGTAAATGGTTAGAAATTCTCTTGCTCAGACTAATATTAATCTTTGGGTATTTCTTTGCATTTATGCTCGAACATTAATTTAAGTGCTTTAGGATGACGAAGAGCATTCACTTCTCTATCCTACACACTTCATCCCTTGTATAGCCCACTTGAGTTTGCAAATTCATGTCTTAAACCCATGTTGGTGATCATATGCTTAATTCACTAGCAATTATTGGCTGATCTCAGAACATGAAAAAGTTGAAAAATCGGGTCAATGGAAAATCCTTGAATGAACTCATCAAAATGCTGAAAACGCAACAGTCAAGTGAGATAAAAGGAGAGAGACTGTTGACACCTGATTTTTTATCAGTCTTTCATAGTTTATTTTTAAAAAATTCATAAAAAATCTATAAAAAGTTAAAAAAAATTAAAAAATCATCTTTGGTAGCCTTGACCAAGCTAAAGGAACCATTTTTGATAAAAAAAATAATTTTTAATATTTTTTAATATTTTTTAATATTTTCCAAAAATAGAAAAATACATGAAAAATGAAGAAAAATAGCGCTTGCTGTCGTAAAAATATAGAAAAATAGTCAATATTTTTATTTTAATTTCTTTTACATTTTGAACTCATAAATAGTCAAAATTCAAGTTCAATTGCATGTGTTTCTTCACGACGCATAGAGTTGAATTTAGCAAAAAAATGTCATTCGAGTATTTTAATTTGTAAATTTCTACATCTTTTTTAGTCTTGACGTCCAATTAGATCGACCACCATCTACAATAAATGCCCCTTGCTGAATATTTTCGTTTTTGTTTCACATGATTTCATGGTATAAAACGCCGGGTGGATTCCCAAATATAATCGGGTCGGCATGAGCTCGATAGCTCGTCCAAGACCAAACCAGGGCACGGCAAACCCCATGTGAGTACTCTCGAACTCTTTCGATGCTTCCTAATGCTTTTCTTAGGTTAGATCGTGTGTAGAATGGCTAGGACAGCTAAATTATTCTTGAGCTGTGATTGATAAATAGGACCTTACTAGGAATGCCATGTGATTTATTTGCATATCTAGATTCCTTGAGTTGGGCATTTTATTACTGATTGTGATTGCTAGGATAATCACTCCTATCTACATGAATTTCTAGATTTATGGTTCATACCTTACTCATCCGCATGAATCTCAGGCTAGAAAATTCAGTCAACTTAGGTACCGAAAGGGCGTCAACTCTGACAGTTGGTGTAACTAAGTCCCCGAAATCATTTCTCTGGTTCTCGCAGAATTGAATAGAAACTCCCAACTATTCGATTGGGTGGTCCAATCATACCCTAAAAAAATGATTGGTGGCGACTCCATGGCATGCACACTTAGCACATGTCACTAGACCACACTGAAAGTCGATCACGCATACCTCCGTTGCGATTTGGGTAATGGGCCTTGGGAGAGGCCCGCGTCCGACCAGACAGGACGGCCCATTAGCCCTCGAGAGCCCGACAACCTCAAGAGGGTCGCGACAGACTGGCGACTCCGCTGGGGACTGGTTCTTAACCATTTAGTGGACTTGAGCCGATTAAAAAGTTGATTGATTCTTCTAACCTAATTTTATGCAGATGCTCTCGAAAGTGAGGTGTATATGCTAACGAATGTGTTAGATGTTTTTGTAGACGGGAGAAATAAGGGGTGAAGTGCTTGTTAACTTTGTTTTATACAGGCAGGAGTTTTGGATGTATGATTGTGTGGATGTTTATATTGAAGCGGTGATTGTTAAATAAAATGCATGTCTATTGCTTTAGTACGACACAATGAATACACACAATTGCGCCTAAAACCCCGGGCGCCCTCTTTAGGAACACAATAGAAGGAATTGAAAATGGAATCTCCGTGAGGAAAAACATGGGGTAATCCACTTTTCAATTCCGCTCACTTCGAACTATGGATTGAGTCCCAATGCAACGATAGTTGTGCAATGGAATCGGCTCTTCCCAGAATTCGAGGTGAGAACCTTGGCTTTAGGTACCAAGCCCTATCTTTTGATTTTTAGGAGTTTTCCCTCACTTGTCTCATGCGTTTGTCTATGGAAGGTTAGTATACCTAACACTGCTAAAAATACAGAGAAGCTTGATTTTCTCTTAAGTTTGGTTGGTAAGACTTTTCTATCCCTCGAACTTGTTACAGCTCTTAATCATTATATTCATTGCATAATTCCGGTGATTGGATTAAATGCCATTTTGAGGATAGATAGGTGTGTTTTCCTCCCAATGTTCTTGATGGAAGATGAAGATGGTGTCATCCCATTACGAGCGCCAAGTGGACAAGAAGAGCCTGCTATGGACATCATTAAGGTATCATCTAATGAAGATGACGATTTGGAATAGGTGATCCTGAAGTCACGTCTCAAAGATCGAAACTGGGGCATCTCTAAGTATTAAAATCACATTCCTTTGTTTTAATTTTCATTTCTAGCCTTCTTGTATAGGATTTATTTTGCTGAGATCCTCTCTATCTGATCCCTTAGATTGATTGTATTAGGGATCTATTTGTGTTTATATACATTCAGATTGAAATTTATTGTATTTCTATTGACTTGTCATTGGAATGTGATAGTGGCATTTCTTCTAATCACTCGAATACTCCAAAATCAATTTTATAATTCCTTTGGATGAAATTGAAATTGGAAGTCTTATACAACCTTTTGGCCGTATAGGGCAATACAATCCCAATTTCGCCAGAAGGAACTATAAACTTGAATTGGTTCATGCATGTTTTGCATCATTGGTAATCCACAATAATTGATCAAGAGTATTCGTGTTTTTCAAATTTAATGAAAAGATAGATATCCAAATTACTCTCGTTCTTAGCAAACGGCTTTAATTTGGATACCGTATCTTCAATTGAATTTAAAACACATCGTAATTGTGTACTTTTGAACATTCCATTGATTTTCTTGGAATTGATCAAAGGCGATTATCGTGAATTACATTCCTTTCAATGATATGCTTTCCTTTGAGGAATATTGATAAAAGCTTTTGTACAAGGTCAAAACCCTTGTAAATGCTCTTATCCCTATTAATCACAAGTAAGCATAAAATTGAAAGGATTTATGCTTTATTTTTCAAATTCTTTCTTTTGATTCTGCCTTTTCATTTGAAACAGGTTAAAAACAAGTAGAGAAGAGAAGTCTTTTTGTGGATAATCGCGGTGGGAGGTTCCTTTATCTGATCATAAGCAAGATTAAAAAATCAAGATGTACACGCTCGAATCATCAATGTCAAAGCGCAGCTTGCCTAGGTTGAGAGTGGTCAGGTGTTCGAGAAAGTCAGCCATACAGAAGTTGAGACACACACATTAGAGCTTTCATTCATTTCGCTCAATCGAGGGACCTTAAAAGCAGATCATACAAATCATCGGGGTGGAAACATAAAACCGCAATGAGCCCTAATTAGCATCACAAAGGAACCAAGTTGGCCCTCCATATTATTGATGCTTTGCTTATACTCACCACCTCGAGACTCGAGATCTGCAAGCTTAAGAAGAAGGCGTTTACATTCCCCTTTAAGCTCGGCAACCTTGGTCCCGTGATCTTCGGCGGCTATTTCCAGGTCCCGAACTAGTCCTCTCCCATGGGCTATATCCGCGGTAATGCTGTCAAGCCTTTCTTCCTGCCACTCACATTGAAACTTCAACACGACATTACGACGGTCGTGCTCATAGGTGGTCAGGGATAAGGCCAAACGCTCCACCAAATTTCCCCTCTCGCGAAGCAACATCGAGACTCGCTTGTTGGCGAACTCAACAGCCTTTCTGTGACTATCGGCCACAAGGTTGGCCAACACCAAGCAGTTGGACCGATCCTCATAGCGAGCTCGCAAAACGTGAGCCACGGTAGCTTTTCGATGAGCGACACGGTAAGTCTCTAAAAAGTTTATAAAGAGGGTTGGGAAGATTCTATATTCCCTCTCTAAATTAGTGCCCTCGATGGAGGTGGTGTCTATTTCCACGAGCAAAATGCGGATTTCATCTTCAGTTTCTGGGTGATCGGCTATATGAGCATAGCCTCGACCGAGGAGGTTATAGAGTTTTTCCCACTGGGCCAAAATTTCGGCCGAGAAAGCGCGAATAGGAGAGGAGGTCATTTTCGTTGGAGTGAGGGAGAAGAAGATGAGTGTGGTAGAGTGATTAAAATAAGAAAAGGCAATTATGTAAGAGTGTTAATCTTCTCTGCATTAACTCCTCATTTTATAGCAACTCGAGAATGAAGAAAGGCACAGCAATAATGCTCGTGGAGCCAAGTTAATTGGGTAAAGCAGTGGTGGCTCTTTCGGTGAACCATCAGATCTGTCCCAGTCCGCGATTTCAGGCTTGATAAACCTAAAAAAGTTGTAAAAAGATATGTCGGTGTCACCATATTAAAATTGAGCGGGAGTTAAGCGCAACTATCGAAAAAAGTTGCGAAAGGATTTGGCGGTCCCATCATATTAAAAAACTGAGCAGGAGGCGAGCGTAGTTCCACCTTTTTGAAAATAAGTGGGAGACAGACATGAATATCGAGAAAAGGAAATCGATTTGGTGTCCCTCCACGTTGAAAAGAAGAAAGAAGACGACAAAGCGGGAAATACGAAATCTTGGGAGCAACGCTTGCCTGATGATCTTCATCCATGTTTAAAGAACGTTTCATGGGCATACAGAACCACTCAAAAGAAAATTTAGAGAGAGTGAGCATACATGAGAGAGTAGAGAACCCTGAGTGAGCAAAAATTGATCGAACATTTTTCGATCCAACATGTTTGAGGGTTACCATCAGTTGCTAGAGGCGACTGATCCAAAAATCTCAGAAAATGAACTACTGAGAGATCTCGAAGATTCCAGGATGGCGTCTGGTACCAGAACCACAGAACCCAACCCTTTCGGCAACGAAGTTCAGGATCTCAGCAGCGACGACAACAGCAGCAGCGATGGTCAATCCCGGAAAAGGAAACGTCGCCAGTGCCACACTCAGAATGAAATCCAAGAGCTTGAAGCTTTCTTTAGTGAATGCCCTCTCCCGAACATGAAACAAAGAAATGAATTGGGCCAGAAGCTAGGGATGAAACCTTTGAGGGTCAAGTTTTGGTTTCAAAATAAGCGAGCCAAATTGAGGGCTCAACACAGACGTCAAGAACTTGCGATTCTAAAGGAGGAAAACGAAAAGCTTCGAGCGGAGAACATGAGGTATAAGAAAGCTCCCAGCACTATCGCTTGCCTTAATTGCGGTGGCCCTATCACTCTCGGCGAAATGTTCCTTGATAAGCCTTATATGAGGATTGAAAATGCTCATTCACCACCCCACTCCCTCGAACCATCTTCGATACAATCGGATTTTGTTGGAGATATGCATGAACAAATCAATTCTACGAAGTCAATATCGATGCCTTCTAAAGGATGTGATATGCGTCACCATGATTGGAGTTTCCTTAACGATGAGCTTACTATCACGACCGACCAATCCAAAGCTGATGAATTCCCTCCACAACAATTTCCGGCTCGATCAAATTCTACTGGAAATAGGCCAGAGAGCAATAGCCAAGTTGTCAACACTGTTCCGGGTCGCAAGAAGACGAGGGTCAATTGGTCCCCCGAGCTTCATCTCAAGTTCCTTAGTGCGATTCAGCAACTAGGGATCAACTCAGCATATCCAACGCGCATACTTGAGATCATGAACATACCAGGACTCACTAAAGATGGAGTCGCGAGTCACCTCAAGAGCTACAGAAGGGCGCTAAGACAGCGCCACACAGAACTGAACCTGAAAGAACTCAACTTGTGCATAAACACTAGGCATGGCTATAACTACAATGCCCCTGAAGTAAGAAATACCCTGCCGAATCTAGGCACCGACCAAGCTGGTAGCAGCACCATCGACTACTTGGGCGCTAATCAAAATATTCCCTCGAATCATCTCAGCACCCCTCAAGAGTATATGCCACAAGTGCAGCAGGTACGAACTCCTTGGTTTGAGCAGCAACTTTTCGCTAGTGCTCTTCCTATCCCCGATCAACATATTGCGCCTAGTGTTCAAAGATCTGCCCGGCTTGGGCATATGATTTCGGAAGATCAAGCGGGCGGATGCTTTGAGGATTTTTGTTTCTCCCATTCCCAAATGGAAGGTGCTTTTGATAGTGAACCGATCAATCATCCTCTTATAATCTCGAGCAACGACGAAGGTTCTAGCTCGAAGAATCAGATCGCTTACAACAGAAACAGGAATCCTTCAACGCCAAGCGATGATGGTCAACCCGAATATCAGTTGCTCGAAGAATCAAAAGATTTCCTTGATGAGGAGCTCCATATCTGGATCGATCAGTTTAAAACTGATGGACTTATGAAGTTATGATCCAAAATGACGATTATATGTCTGATTCATGGTGTACTAGGCACATGTGAATGGATGTATCATTAATCTTTCTGTCATAAAGTCTTCCATGCAAGATAATCTTCCTTAATGCCTAGAGTTAATCTGGGGCAGCGATCAGTACTACCTGCGAGCATCATCATGCTTGAGTACGACAATCCCTTGTTAGATTAGAGTCGAGGCGAATCAATTGAACGCCACGAAGAAAAACATTTAAAGGCTTCACATAGGAAAATGCGAGCAAAAGCCCGAGCGAGCTCAAAGACGGTTAGCTCTGTATCGTTCTAAGGGACCTTTAGTCGTTATGAACTCTAAATTGAGCTTGTTTCATTCTCGATGGGGGTCGCTAACTGCTTCAAGAATTTTATAACAAAAAACGAACCAGTTAGGGACGCCAATAGTGCTGTGTCCTGGTAGTCAGTGAACTGGAAGTGGTACGAAACGTCAGGAGTTCGATCTCAGGATTGAAAAATCATTTTATCAGTTTGTCTATCACCCGATGAAGTTCAAAGAGATTCGACGCAGATGACTATAGAACTTGGGGCAATTCGAAAATCATCGATTCATTTTCATCAAGCGGCGAAGTTGGTATTGTAAAATGTGAAGCATGCAAATGACAAATCCGAAGCAGAAGGAGATGAATCATGATTCGCTTATCCAAGGTCGGGATTTCAACCTTCGACTAAAGCCAAATCTAGGATGAGTTTTTGATCTTGCCCACTCGACAAAACCCATCTCCACTGAAAATGGGGGCAAACCATTCCTACATCTGGAAAGCATGTCGAAGCCGAAGACATCAAATTCATCGTTTGATCCGTGGGGCAAGTCCCCGAAGCGATATTTATCATCCGCAGAGCGTAATGGAATCCATCCTTTCAATGTAAAACACATTTGGCCGCGGAGCCACCCATTTGGTAAAAAGAACGTATCGTTCCTAAATGATTTTCAATCAGATGCGGGGATAATGTTCTCTCATTTTCCTCTCAGGTGATGAACAGAGATGAGGCACCCAAGAAGCCATGCATTCAAATAACAAAATAGTGCATGAAACACGCCCAAAAAGATGAATGAATCTCCTCCGACGTAAATCCTCGAGGTGGATTCGTTGCCCAACCAGACGAAGAAATCATGGCCACAAGCTTAAGGGCCGGCTTCTACAATCCGCACATTGGCATGCAGAATGGAATTCAAATCAAGAGTAAAGTAGTATCGTCCCAATTTGTTTTGAATTTGGAAACCCAAAATAATGCTTAATATTTATCCTTGGCAGGAGCTCGCCATCAGGGCAGACATGTAAGTTTCATTTTTCTCCAAAAACCAAGAAGTCGAAAGAACTTTAGAACACCCAACAATCTTGTGTTACTATGTGAAGTGCAGATTTTCACAACCCTTGTACACTCGTTGGAGCATATGACCAAGGGTAAGATGTATCGTTCCAATTTTTGTAAAGTTTTAGAATATACAATGACATATCCCTTTTATATCTCCAGGATCTCCAGCCTCGATGGGCAGGTAAGTATCCCTTTTCCCAATTCATTGGAGATTAAAAACTTTCAGAATTAATTCGATTCTCACATCTAAAAAGACATAGAATTCTTACTTTATTGACATTCATGTTTTAAAACATGAGATTGTCTGAACATGAATTACACATGTATGGTGCATCATAAAATCCCTTTGAAGGATAAATCTTGATGAAATGAAATGAATTTTTCCAACAAGAGTCGTTTGAACTGTTCAAAAGGGTATTTTCTCATAAGAGAAGCGAGCCTAATCCAAACACGTCCCATACACACTTGAGAGATGAGGAGATTGGAAATGATAGCGAAACCTTAACCTATGGATATAAGGGTCATTCGCAACGATTACATGGATCGAGATGACAGAGGCATTTATTTCTTCATTCCAAACACTACAGATGCCCATTGAGAACCCCATTGAACGGCGATTTTCATTCTCAACCCTGTCAAGAACCACCCCACATTGGGGCAAATGAAGGTTAGTCCATCAGTATCAGAAAGTAAACGGTTAGAAATTTTCTTGCTCGGACTAACATAAATCTTTGTGTGTTGTTTATATGATAATCCAAGTGTCATAGGATGACGAGAATAATTCATTTCTCTATCCTACACACTGTTATCCTTTGCACAACCAAGTTGAGCCAGCAAATTCATTTAATCAACCTATTGGTGATCATTGCATATTCCAAAGCAAATGCAACATCACTCTAGGAATGGAAGCGTGCCAAAGTTTAAGTTGCATATCTAGCATGATTGCCGAAAATCCTAGCTCCAAAAGAAAAGAAAAACACGGGATTAAAAAAAGGGGGAAAAGAAAAATCCCTAGACATCAAGAAAAAGCAAAGTGCCTGGTAAAAAGCAAGGCTGATGTCTATTCAAAATATCCCCAGTAAAGTCTAGAGAGACGATGAAAAGACCCTGCAAAGGAGTTAGATCAAGATGACTACTCTCCAAATGATGTCGTGCTCAAATTGCAAACACACAAACAGACGGTCTCTTAATGTAACAAGAGACGCTTTTAAACATCCTTGTGCGCTCTAAAAGAGGAGTGTACACTTCAAGAAATGGAGATGTTCTTCGAATGACATGTGGCAAATTTGCAATGATCACCAATGTCAAACCCTTCACAATTTCTGGGCAAAAAATAAGCCTTTTTCGGTCCCCAATCCTTCCAATGTTACAACCCTGAAGTAGTCTTATCTGACTAAGACACTTGGGTTAATGTATAACTTAGCTCAAAGAAGTACGAGCAAGACTATTTCTTTCTCATTTTGCAGGGTTCTTGACTTGTAAACCCGGAGCAGATAGTGAAAAATTTCGTTCAACGGCCTTGACTCAAAAGTGAGTCCCCCTTGGAAACCGATATCCAAGCCTAACACTACGGTCCCGTGAAAGACCTCCTGATCGGTCGAAATGTATGCGTTGCGAATGATCCTGAAACCCAGGCACAGGTCGGTAGGAAATTGAGCACTTTCCCTATTAAAGATCATTATCACAGAGCAGTGAGGAGCCTTCTTGGGTGAGAAATACTCCAATGGATGTTTTGAGCAAACTCTTTTTGAAATTTTCAAATTGTTTGATCTAGAGTTTCCGTGCAAGGAATTTATGATCACATCTGTATATGGCAGGAATGTTTTGGATAACCTCCAACAATCAAAATGCACATTTCATGACTAAAACTTAAGTCGTAGAATTTTGTCAGTTAGATAATTATTGTCTTCCCAAAGATTACTAATATCTTCTTGGCGAGGAAAATTTTTTCAGGTCTAAGCTTTTTGCAGGACTTTTGGCCACCCCAAAGACTGGGTGCGTCATCCTTAGGTGAAGCCTTTTAGTAGGCAAATCTTTTCTAAGACCGATCCACAGAATGATCGAGTCTCCGACTAGCCCCGAAGAGCGGGTACGTCATCCTTTGATTCATATCAATTTGGAATCTCATAAATGGTAGAAACCGCCTGAAGGGTCAACTCAATGGTAGAAACCGCCTGAAGGGTCAATCAACGGTAGAAACCGCCTGAAGGGTCAACACAATGGTAGAAACCGCCTGAAGGGTCAATGTATGGTAGAAACCGCCTGAAGGGTCAACCAATGGTAGAAACCGCCTGAAGGGTCAAAACAATGGTAGAAACCGCCTGAAGGGTCAATGTATGGTAGAAACCGCCTGAAGGGTCAACCAATGGTAGAAACCGCCTGAAGGGTCAACTCAATGGTAGAAACCGCATGAAGGGTCAATGAATGGTAGAAACCGCATGAAGGGTCAAGGACTGGTAGAGACCGCCTGAAGGATCAACCCAATGGTCCGATCCACCATACGGATCAAAACCTTGATGAATCCCGAACGCGGGAGGAGTCGTTTTCCCTAATAAGCCTTACATTAGGCAAGCCATTTCTAGTTTAGTCCACCACACGGATCAAAACCCTTGGCAAATTCCCAAATGTGGGATGCGTCTTCCTTAGGTTCCTATCAGTTAGGAATCCCATTATGGTTTGACCTACCATACAGGTCAGAGCTTAACATCCCCAGGACACTCCGATGACAAGTCCTTAGGAATCTACTTGAACCCATCAGACACAGCAAATGCCGCAAGCATTCGGCAGGTAAGGGGCAGGGAAGTCTATCTACTCCTTAACTTTCTTACATCATATCAGGGAATTGAATGAGCACATCTCTTTTTAAGGAAAAGCACACATTGATGGGCATGAAAATTGGATGTCATGATTTCTTTTCTTTTCCCAGTCGAGTTGATCGGAACACAGGTGTCACCTTGTCTTTGAGAGAAACCTCTGACGAAATTCCTCTCAAAGAGGGGCAGCTGTTGACACCTGATTTTTTATCAGTCTTTCATAGTTTATTTTTAAAAAATTCATAAAAAATCTATAAAAAGTTAAAAAAATTAAAAAATCATCTTTGGTAGCCTTGACCAAGCTAAAGGAACCATTTTTGATAAAAAAAATAATTTTTAATATTTTTTAATATTTTTTAATATTTTCCAAAAATAGAAAAATACATGAAAAATGAAGAAAAATAGCGCTTGCTGTCGTAAAAATATAGAAAAATAGTCAATATTTTTATTTTAATTTCTTTTACATTTTGAACTCATAAATAGTCAAAATTCAAGTTCAATTGCATGTGTTTCTTCACGACGCATAGAGTTGAATTTAGCAAAAAAATGTCATTCGAGTATTTTAATTTGTAAATTTCTACATCTTTTTTAGTCTTGACGTCCAATTAGATCGACCACCATCTACAATAAATGCCCCTTGCTGAATATTTTCGTTTTTGTTTCACATGATTTCATGGTATAAAACGCCGGGTGGATTCCCAAATATAATCGGGTCGGCATGAGCTCGATAGCTCGTCCAAGACCAAACCAGGGCACGGCAAACCCCATGTGAGTACTCTCGAACTCTTTCGATGCTTCCTAATGCTTTTCTTAGGTTAGATCGTGTGTAGAATGGCTAGGACAGCTAAATTATTCTTGAGCTGTGATTGATAAATAGGACCTTACTAGGAATGCCATGTGATTTATTTGCATATCTAGATTCCTTGAGTTGGGCATTTTATTACTGATTGTGATTGCTAGGATAATCACTCCTATCTACATGAATTTCTAGATTTATGGTTCATACCTTACTCATCCGCATGAATCTCAGGCTAGAAAATTCAGTCAACTTAGGTACCGAAAGGGCGTCAACTCTGACAGTTGGTGTAACTAAGTCCCCGAAATCATTTCTCTGGTTCTCGCAGAATTGAATAGAAACTCCCAACTATTCGATTGGGTGGTCCAATCATACCCTAAAAAAATGATTGGTGGCGACTCCATGGCATGCACACTTAGCACATGTCACTAGACCACACTGAAAGTCGATCACGCATACCTCCGTTGCGATTTGGGTAATGGGCCTTGGGAGAGGCCCGCGTCCGACCAGACAGGACGGCCCATTAGCCCTCGAGAGCCCGACAACCTCAAGAGGGTCGCGACAGAGACAAAAGCAAATAAATGATGATCTCTAAAAAAAATTCTGGGGCATTTAAAAAGCAAAGCGTCTGGTAAAAGCAAGGCTAACACCTATCCAAATTCTTGCTCATTTGCAAAATACTTCTGAATTTCAAAGAGGTCGAGAGAAAAATCTATGAAAGCCTCAAAATCTGAATCCTCAACAGAAGCCCATACCATCTCTCAAGCAACGATGGTACTCCAAAAGGCCAAGATCAGTGACAAGCAGCAATGATCATCAACATCAAGCCCTTCTCATACATTTTTTGAGCTAAAACAAGCTTTTTCGTTCCTTAGTCCCCAATCCTAACCTACGTTACAACCTTTCAAAAGTCTCTTCTGACTATGGCACTTGAATTAGCGTAAGAGTTGAATGATTTTAAGCATCACTCGAAGAAGCTCGACAAGATTATTTATCTCTTTTTTGCAGAGTTCTTGACTTGTAAACTTGAAGCAGATGATAAAAAAATTCATTTCAAAAGCCTTGACTCGACTGGAGTCCCATTTGAAATCATTTGACCAAGCCTACATTACAGTCCCAATCAAGACCTCCAGATCGGTTCGGTCGTATCAATTGCGAGATTACTCAGACCCTTGTCAAATGCGATGATGGTAAGATTAAGTGATTTCCCCTGAATCCTACAGCCAGGATAAGAAGAATTTCTTGAAAATGAGAGAAAGCCCTTTCGGACTCGAGTCTCCCATTCAAAATACATTTGAGGTATTCACGGTGTGATAACCTCCCTGAACAAAATCGGTAGTGCAAACCTGACAGAACGGTTATGCATAAACCATATTATCTTTGAAAATGCAAACTCAACAAATAGTTTTGCATTATCTCATTTGATAAATGTATTTGCACATATTACCTCTCATTGTTGACATGTAATACATTCGCAACTTTGAGTTACCTCACAAGGTATCAAAAATCATCCAAGAACTATTGAATGGACAGGCCTTGCTGACAAATGCCCACCAGCTCCATTTTAAGAAAATGAACAGGTACGATGTAGTCGGCCTAGCCATGTCATTTGGAACCATTCAGAAAATCCAGATAAGTTTTCTGAACCCCTTTTCAGATTGGCAGCTTTTAAAATTTAAGTTGCCATTTTCTGGCCCTTCATGTTGCACTGACACTTTTTCAGGCATCACACTGTTCATACTAATTAAATTCAGGTGATAAGTCATCTCTTATCTTAATACGGTAAGACCTGTTTGAGAAGGTCGTAAGAGATTTTCTTTACCGTCTCATGCTGACCCGTTGAGGAGGTCGCAAGAGGCATTTTACCGTCTCATGGTAACCCGTTGAGGAGGTCCCAAGAGGCAACTCTCGTTTTGATATGGTGAGACCTTCCAAAGAAGGTCGCGAGAGATTATTTTTACCGACTCATGTTGACCCGTTAAGGAGGTCGCAAGAGGCATTTTACCGTCTCATGGTGACCCGTTGAGGAGGTCTCAAGAGGCAACTCTCGTCTTGATACGGTGAGATCTTCCAAGAAGGTCGCAAGAGATTATTTTTACCGACTCATGCTGACCCGTTGAGGAGGTCGCAAGAGACACTTTACCGTCTCATGGTGACCCGTTGAGGAGGTCCCAAGAGGCATCTCTCGTCTTGATAGGGTGAGACCTTCGTGAGAAGGTCACGAGAGTTTTTTTTACCGACTCATGCTGACACATTGAAGAGGTCGCAAGAGACATTTTACCGTCTCATGGTGACCCGTTGAAGAGGCCCCGAGAGGCATCTCTAGTCTTGATATAGTGAGACCTTCGTGAGAAGGTCGCGAGAGATTATTTTTACCGATTCATGGTGCCTCATTGAGGAAGTCCCCAAGAGACAAATGGCCAGCTCGAACCATAACTCGAGCACATTTTCAAACTCTACACAGATCTTGCGCTGTTTTGCGTCAAAAGGAAACTTCTGGCAACATATGGGCTAGTACCTTAGCATCATGGCATCCATTGGAAGTTTGGAGGTTAAGGGAATCATTAGCTTATGAGGTATTTGGTAAAATAGGTATTTTCATAGGCGATCCATGTGCAGACTTCTTTGACGTGGGAGAGGAGAAGTTTTAGCACATGTTATTTATAGCATTGCATTTCATTCATCATTTCCTCACGCATCAAAAAATGGGATTTGAACTCTCGCAAAAATTTCATTATCATCATTTGCATTTGCAAAATTTAAGTTTCAATTTGGTCTTTGAACGAAACTTCTGTGAGCTTCCACACAAAGAGGGGGAGCTGTTGATACCAAAATTTTGATTTTTTATGAAATTTATATATTTCATAAAATGAGAGTTAATCATAGTTCTCACAAAAAAATAATCATGCATTGCATTTTTTCTGTCATTGTTGACACCTGATTTTATTAGTCTTTTCTAGTTTACTTTTGAAAAAAAATTCATAAACAAATTCATAAAAACTTAAAAAAAAAAATACAAAATCAACTTCGGTAACCTTGGCCAACCCTAAGGAACCATTTTGACCAAAAATAATTTTTTTTATATTTTTCATATTTTTTAATATTTTCGAAAAAATGAAAAAAATGAATGAAAAATCATAAAAAAGGAATTTGATGTCAAAAAAATATATAAAAATAGTCTATATTTTTATTTTTATTCTCTTTTCATTTTGACCTCTTAAAAAGTGAAAATTTAAGTTCAATTACATGTGCTCCTTTGTTACACATAGTGTTGAATTTGGCTAAAAAAATATAAAAAAAATAATTAAATAATTAATAAAAGAGAGAGCTCGTGGGGGAGCAGAGGAAATGAGCTATGGAGTTTCTTAATCAACCTCATGGCCGACTAAAGAGAATTGGCCCTAAAGAAATGAGGAGGGAACATTCATCATGAGATTCCTCTTCATCATCACCATTGCACAATCATTCATTGCTTTGTCATAATGATCCTTCCATTTCTATCATGGCCAACGATTATTTCTGAGGGGGATAACAAGGAGGGGTCACTCGGACATAGGGGGACTCTGCAGGATAAAAAAAAGGATGATACACGGCCAAAAAAGAAAAAAAAAAGGAGAAAAAAGAGAGAAGAAGCTCCCTTCGGTTTTCAATGAATGTCCGCCGATTCGTCGGACATTTTCGGCTGATTCGACCGTTGGATCGAGCTGAAATTTTGTGTCCGAGGTCATCTTAATCCCTGCTTCATCTTCACCATTCGGATCTTTGAGAAGATCTCTCCTGATGGTTATATGATAGCCCAATCAGTAGCTGTTCCAGGTCGTTGGTATTATGTACCCGCCGGCTCATGTTGTATTTTTGGCATTTTGGACTGTTGGATCGAGCTGAAATTTTGTGTACGAGGTCATCTTGATCCCTGCTTCATCTTCACCGTTCGGATCATTGAGAAGATCTGTCCTGATGGTTATATGATAGCTCAATCAGAAGTTGTTCCAGGTCGTTGGTATTATGTACCCGCCGGCTCATCTTGTATTTCCGGCTGATTGGAGCATTGGATCGAGCTGAAATTTTGTGTTCGAGGTCACCTCGAACCTTTCTTCATCTGCACCGTTCAGATCTGTGAAAAGAGCTCTCTTGGGGGGCTGTGCAACGGTTCAATCAGAAGCTATTCCTGCACGCTCGGCTCTTCATCATCCGATCACAAAAGCTAAGTTAGCTTCCCTTTTCTATGTTTGATTTTGGGTTCTAAACGCGATGCCGACTCTTTCTCTTGCCTTTTTTTATATCATCATTGGAGAGGGCATCCATGCAAGCGTGTGAGTAGAGGCCGAATCCTGCTTCATCTCAGCAAGCCCAAACATGCATGTGGTCGACGTACTTTGTCGCAAACAACCCTAGAGGCGGGCATATTTGTTTTAAGTTCAACATTCTCCTCATCCGAGCTCGCGTTTGTTGACACCTGATTTTTTACCATTTATTATTGTGATTTTTATTCTTTAAAATTAATTAAAAATATCAAAAAAGGTCATAAAATCACAAAATCAACTTTGGAAGCCTTGGTTTAGCCTTAGGAACCAATTTTGAACAAAAAATATTTTTCGATATTTTTAATATTTTTCGAGTTTATTTAATTATAAAAATACCCAAAAAATCAGAAAAATACCATTCGTGGTCAGAAAAATACCAAAAAATATTCGATAATTTTGTTTTAATTTCCTCTTCAAGTGTGTCACTTTAAATCTCAAAAATTCGGCTCGGGTCACTATGTTCCTTCACAAACATAAACCCGAACCGAGCCTAAACAAAAAAAAAAAAAAAAAAATCCTTTTCGAGTCTTTTAGTTTTCAATTCTCACTTTTTATAAGCTATGACATTGGATTCTAAAGTCTTAAAGTGCAATTAGGTCAATTTGCCCTCCAATTTAATCAATTTTTACCAAAAGGGCTTAATTGCACATTTTTCTTTCAATTAGTCCCCGGTTTCACGGATGTATACGTATGCTCTACGTATTTATACGTCATACGTATTTATACGTTCTGCATATTTGTACTGTTTGGTAACCTCTTTAACTCTTGTAATAATAATAATGGTTATTATTTTTAACACCTTTGTTAGTGCCTTTTTTTTTAGCATTTTTGTATTGTGAGTGCTATTGCTAGTGCTATTTTTAAATAGCATTTTTGTATTATAAATTGTGAGTGCTATTGTTAGTGCTATTTTTAAATGACATTTATTTATCATAAATTGTGAGTGCTATTGTTAGTGCTATTTTTAAATGGCATTTATTTATCATAAATTGTGAGTGCTATTATTAGATAGAATTTATAATTGTTAGTGCTATTTTTAAATAGCATTTTTGTATTATAAATTGTGAGTGCTATTGTTAGTGCTATTTTTAAATATCATTTTTGTATTATAAATTGTGAGTGCTATTGTTAGTGCTATTTTTAAATGTCATTTATTTGTGAGTGCTATTTTTAGATAGAATTTATAATTGTTAGTGCTATTTTTAAATACAATTTATTGGAAGGTATTTTTGGCTATAAAAGGATGGCAAGAGTTTTGAGGTTGAAGGGAGAGACATTTTGTAGAGTGTGCAAATTTTTGAGAGCTTAGAGAGAAGAACACAAACACTCTCTATATTCTCATAATCTTGAGTGAGCAAAATATATTAAGTTCGGAATATTGATTCCGCATATTGCTAGCATAATTGTTGTGGAGTTATTAGTCGTCTCCCCGTTCGTCAATTGGTGGTGCGTCCGAACTAGATGCCTAACACTTGTGGAGGCTGAGATCGAAGAACATCGAACCGACACCTCCGTTCAAGCACGCTACGAGAGGTAATCTATTTACTCCCTTTGAGACTTTGTGATTTTTTTCGATTGAAATGCACGAAGTACGCCTCTGGAGATACATGTATGGGTTGTTATTTATTTCCGCTACGTGTTACGTGGATCCCAACAGTGGTATCAGAGCCAATCCTTAGGTGTTTTCGTGCATTTAATTGATTTTTTGCAATTTTTGCAATACTATGGCCAATATGTATTAACGAATTGTTCGTCTTACATGGCTAATGGAGATTGATTATTTTATATGATAAATTAATCAACGTAGCAAAAATTGAGACTAAATCAATTTTGAATCGAAAATTTATGGCTATCTTATTTTACGTAAAAATTCTGAATATGATTCAACGTAGAATTTTTATTGTGCCTTCCTAAGTTTTAAATTGTGAATTTATTACTTACGTGAAAGGGTGGTGATCATGGAAAAATCCCTAATCAATGTGATTGATGTATATATGAATGTATGATGATTATTTATATATTTGGGGTTGTAATTATTAAATGGAGGCTGCGTACTCCTTTTATTTTTCATGTAATCTTTATTTTTAGCATAGTCAATTGTTGATGTAAATGCTACGAGGATTACGTGGAGGAGCCTTTTAAGTCGGCGAGCTCTTTGGGGCCCAATTCTTGAAGAGTTCAAGAAACCAAGAAGAAGCGAAGAGCGGCTCTTCGTTATTAAAATATTAAAATGATTAAATGTGGTCTCATTGGCTCGAGACCCATTAAATCATAATTCCATGATCACCACGTAGGATAGATGTTTATGTGATTGACGTCTATTTATTTATTATGATTACGTGAGCATGTTAAACTGGTTAATGTGCAAAGTCAGACTTACCTCACCCAAAATTGCGCCTGCATGAAATCCTAGCTAGGAAAATCACTCACGTTAGGTACCGAAAGGGCGTTGGTAACGACACCAGCGTAACCAAGTCCCCGAACCCAAAATCTCTGGTTCCGTAGAACTGATCGATCTCTCCCAATCGATCAGTAAGGTTTCCGGTCTACCCTCCAAGAAAGACCGGTGGCGACTCCAAATGCATGCACAAGTTGCACATGACATCACGACCACACTAAGGTCGAAAGCGATCGACTCTTATCGTCGAATCCTCCTGAAAAATACTCCCGCCGCGATTTGGTATGGGCCTGGGAGGGCTCGCGCCGATCCAAGACCCGTGATCGGTAATCCATTAGCCGCGTCCGCTTTCGGACGGGTCGCGACAGCTGGCGACTCCACTGGGGACCTTTGTTCTAGAACCTATCGTTCTAGACCTCAAGTGGACTTAAGCCGTAATTAAAACGCTGAGTGATTTTTCTAACCATGCTGGCGCTCTTGAAGGTGAAGTAAGTCCGCTTATGGTAGGTGTTATATGTTTTTGCAGATTGGAGAAATAAGGGGTGTAGTCCGTGATTAACATTGTCTTATGCAGGTTGGGCGTAGGAATGTATGTTGTGTGGATGATTTGAAGTGCTGATTGACAAACTGTTGTGCATGAATTGCATTGTGATGATCACGACACGTGGACACACACAACCGCGCCTAAAACCCCGGGCGCCGCCTTTAGGAACACAATAGAAGGAATTGAAAATGGAATCTCCGTGAGGAAAAACATGGGGTAATCCACTTTTCAATTCTGCTCGCTTCGAACTATGGATCGAGTCCCAATGCAACGATAGCTGTGCAATGGAATCGGCTCTTTCTAGAACTCGAAGTGGGAACCTTAACCTTAGGTGCCAAACCCTCTGATTTTTAGAAGTTCACCATCACTTGTCTCATGCGCATGTCTTTGGGCGGTTGGTACACCTAAAACCGCACATAAGTCGACGAGTTTGGTTGGTAAGACTCTCTATCCCTCAAATCTATTACAGTTCATGTGAATATAGGCATTTCATTCATTGCATTCTGGTGATTAGATTAAATGCCATTTCAAGGATAGATGTGTTTTTTTTTTTTCCCAAACGTCCTTGATAGAAGACGAGGAGGGTGATATCCCACGACGAACACCGAGTATGCGAAGAGCCTACTATGGACATTATTGAGATATCGTCCAATGAAGATGACGAGTGGGGGCAAGTGATCCGGAAGTCACAGATCGAGCTTGGGGCATTCTTGAACGTTAGGATCACATTCCTTTGTTTTATTTTCCATTACTAATCCTCTTGTATAGGGTTTATTTTTATCGGAGTTTTCTCTATCTCACCCCTTAGAGTGATTGTATTAGGGATCTATTGGTGTATACATTCAGATGGAGCTTGGTTGTATTTCTTTTGACGGGTCATGGGAATGTGATAGTGGCATTTTCTCTAATCATCCGAATACTCCCAAGTCAAGTTTATAATTCCTTTAGAGGAAATTAATTGGAAGTCTTGCACGGCCTTTTGGTCGTATAGGGTAATCCAACCCCAATTTCGCTAGAAGGAATTATACACTTGAATCGGTTCATGCATGTGTTACGCCACTGGTAATCCACGATAATTGATCAAGAGTACCGGCGTTGTTTCGAATTTAATGACAAGATAGATGTCCAAATTGCCCTCGTTCTTAACAAAACGGCTTTGATTTGAATGCCGTATCTTCAATTAAATTTAAAACGCGTCGTTGGTCAAAAGCGATTATCGTGAATTACATTCCTTTCAATAGTATGCTTTCCTTCGACGAATATTGATAAAAACTTTTCGCACAAGATTATCCTTGTAAAAGTTTTTGTCTTTATTAATCACGAACAAGCATAGGATTGAAAGGGGTTTATGCTTTCTTTTTCAAATTATTCCTTCTGATTCGGTCGTTTCATTTGCAGGTAAAAAATGGGTAATAGAGAGAAATCTTTTCCCGGATAAGTCTGAGGCTATTCTTTCATCTGATCATGAGCGAGTTAGAAAATCAGAACACATCTACTCGACTTATTATGGACCAGCTCATCCAAGTCTAAGATGTCCGGATGCTCGAAGAAATGGATCATATAAAAGCTAAAACAAACACGGGGGCTTTCATTCATTCTTGCCCAAACCAGATCATACAATTCATTGGGGTGGAAAAGTAAAGCAGAAGTGAGCCCTAATCAACGACACAAAGGAACCCAGCTGGCCCTCCAGGTTATGGATGCTTTGTTTATACGCACCACTCCGCGTATCATGGTCCGCAAGCCTGAGGTGAAGGCGTTTGCGTTCATCATTGACTGCAACAACCTGAGTCTCGTGATCTTCGGCGACTGCTTCCAAGTCCCGAACAAGTCCATTCTCACGAGTTATATCCTCATTTATGCCATTGAGCCTTTCTTCCAGCCACTCGCTTCGGTTCCTTAGCAGGGCGTTACGTCGATCGCGCTCATAGGTAGCCAGAGATAGGGCTAAGTCCTCCACCAGATTCCTCCTCTCGCGTAGCAATGTCGAAACCCGCTCTTTGGCGAACTCAACAGCCTTTTTGTGGCTGTCAACCAGGTAGTCAGCCAGCGCTAGGCGGTCGGACTGATCCTCATAACGGGCTCGCAGGACACGAGCCACGGTAAGTCCCCGGTGAGCAGCGCGATAGGCCTCCAAAGAGTTTGTAAAGAGCGTTGGAAAAATTCTGTATTCCCTCCCCAGCGCAGTACCCTCGAGGGAGATGATGTCCAGGTCCCCGAACATGACTCGGATTTCATCCTCGGTTTCGGGATGATCAGATATGTGAGCGTAGCCTCGACCCAAGAGGTTATAGAACTCTTCCCATCGAGCCAAAGCTTCGGCTGGGAAAGTGGGAACATGGGAAGAAGCCATTTTCGACGGAGAGGTGTGTAATGGAGCGATTTGAAGATGGAAGCAAATTATATGAGAGCATTAATCCCCCAAACACCAACTCCGCATTTTATAGCGTCTCGAGAGTGGAGAAAAGTTGCAGCAATAATGCTTGTGGAGCCGGGTTAATGTAAAGCGAGGGCTGCTCCTCCCGTGAATCATCAGACATGTCCTGGTCCGCAATTTCAGGCCTGACAAATTCGGTCTCGCCATTATTAAAGCTAGGAGGGAGGCGAGCGCAACTATCGAAGAAGCCGCGAAAGGATTGTGTTGTTCCTTTACGCATAAAGCTGGGCGGCGAGTGAACAGCTCTGCCACTTAAAAAGAGAAGACAGTGCTGAACAGGCATGACTATTGAGGAAAAGTGAAAGGCGAGCACAACTGTCGAAGAAGCCGCGAAAGGATTGTGTTGTTCCTTTACGCATAAAGCTGGGCGGCGAGTGAACAGCTCTGCCACTTAAAAAGAGAAGACAGTGCTGAACAGGCATGACTATTGAGGAAAAGTGAAAGGCGAGCGCAACTATCGAAGAAGCCGCGAAAGGATTGTGTTGTTCCTTTACGCATAAAGCTGGGCGGCGAGTGGACAGCTCTGCCACTTAAAAAGAGAAGACAGTGCTGAACAGGCATGACTATTGAGGAAAAGTGAAAGGCGAGCGCAACTATCGAAGAAGCCGCGAAAGGATTTGGTTACCCCTTCGTGTCGGAAAGCTGAGCAAGAGGCAAACAGTTCCGTCGTTTCAAAAACAGAACGCTGAACAGACCTAGCTTTCGAGGAAAATGAGGCAACAAATCGAAAGAGCGAGTATACAAAAGAGAACAGAGAACCCCGAGTGACGAGTTCGTTGAAAGACCTCAAATTCTCTAGAATCAAATTCGACATCAAAGCCATGGAACTCAACATTGCCCGTGACGAACATCAAGATCGCAGTGGTGACGACGGCAGTGGCCATGACGCTCAACCCCGGAAAAGAAAAAGTCGTCAGCGCTACGCTCGGAAAGAAATCCAGGAGCTTGAAGCTTTCTTTGATGAATGCCCTTGCCCAGGCGAAGAACAAAAGATTGAATTGGGCCGGAAGCTGGGAATGAATCCTATGAGAATCCATTTTTGGTTTCAGAATAGACGTTTCAGACTAGGTGTCCAACACAGGCGTAAGGAGATCACGGCCCTAAAAGAGCAGAACCAAAACCTTCAAATGGAAAACATGTGGTATGAGAAAATCCTCAGTACTATTACCTGCCCTGACTGCGGTGGCCCTACCTCCCTCAGTAAATTGTTCCCCGGTAAGCCTTCTACGAAGATGGAAGGTGCTCATTTATCCCCCTGCTCCCTTGAGCCATCTCCGGTACAATCAGATCCTGCTAATGGCGCGCATGAGCATATCGATCCTACAGAAATTATACCAGTGTCTTTGGAGGAAGAAGATACGTGTCGTTATGATCGGAGTCACCTCATCGAAGCCCATGAATCTCCTCCACAACAGCTTTCGGTAAGATCAGATACGGTTCAAGAGGAGTTAGAGGTTAGTCGGCAGGCTATCTACGCCACTCTGGACGACGAGAAGAAGAAATTCACTTGGCCCCCGGAGCTTCATCTCAAGTTCTTGGACGCAGTTCGACAGATAGGACTCGACTTCATAGGCCCGACAAACATACTTAGGGTCATGAACGTACCGGGACTTACCAAGCAATTAGTCGCGAATCACCTTGGTTGCTACAGAAGGGCGTTGGGACAGCGTTATGCAGAAATGAATCCGAGCAATAGACTCGGCTGCGAACCCAGCACCCTTATGACAAATGAGGCCCGGTCGAATCTGGACGACTATTGGGGATTTGATCAGGATATCCTCGCGAGTCATTTCAATATTCCTCAAGAACACGCATCACAAGTGCAACGAGTAAGCATTCCTCCGTCCGAGCAGCAGCTAGTCAGTGTTCATCCTGTTGCAGATCAGCCCACCACGCCCAGTGCTCAAGGGTTTGCCCAATCAGAGCATGTGGCTTCAGATGATCTAATGGGAGAATGCTTGGAGCATTCTTATTTCCCCAATCCCCAAGTGGGAGATGCTTGTGGTAGTCAATCGATCAAATCTCCTCTTATAATCCCAGACAAAGATGGAGGTTCCAGTTCGAAGAACCCGTCGGGCGATATAGCTCAACCTACACATCAATCGTTCGAGGGGTCGGGTGATTTCTTCGATGAAGGACTTGATACCTGGTTCGATCAGTTGGAAGCTATTAAAGGTTGGCAACCATGATCTGCAGTTGGTAATGGCACACCTAAGCTAAGGCCAGACTGGTTAGTCATTGGACATGCCCAAAGAAAGAAGGGGATGTACGCGAGAAGGATGTATCTCCTATTGTAAAGTTCTCATCGGTGCATGCGTTTGTTTCTTCAATAGCTAGAGTTGATTTTGCATAATGTTTTTCGCAAACGTCATCTCGTGTGTATACGGTAATTCCTTGTTATTAAGTTCAAGGTAAAATCAGCCCCGACGCGTGAAGGCAAATTGATAGCATGAGTTACTAGCAGAATGGGATCGAGCTCGAAAGTGAAAGACTACTAGCGGCCCCAAACGCAATGACCGCAAAATCAGGGGCAATCTTTAAGTTTCGAGCAACTACAAATCTATTTCTCACGAGGCATTCAAGTCAATCAAATATAAAGCGTCGGGCTGTGAGAATGATGCGTAGTCAATCTGTTGACACAGGCGAAAAAGGAGTCGCGTAGATCCGAAAGCAAAAACCTTTCTTGGCTAGTCAACAATGCAGAATGAAAGAGCATATATAAACAAACTCGCATTTATTTCATTCAGCAGGAAAGTTTACAAGTGGATCACTGAGGGGGAGCAGTAAACCCAAAATGAGTTCTGACAAGCATCACAAAAAAGCTTAACTGACTCTCCATGCTATCCATGCCTTGCTTACAACCCACACTCCGGGAATCGAGGTCTACAAGCTTGAAGAAAAGGAGACGACATTTCTCCTTAAGTTCGTTCACCTTGGTGTCATAGTACTCGAACTCAAGCTCTAAGTCATGAGCCAGCACCCTCCCGCGAGCTATATCCATGCTCAGGTCCTCAATCCTTTCCTCCAACCAGGCACACTGGAACCTCAGCACGAAGTTGTGCTGGTCTTGCTCAAAGGCGGTGTCAAAAAGAGCCAGACGCTCCACCAAGTTGTCCCTCTCACGGACCAGCATCGAAACCTGGGCGTGGACGTATTCAACAGCCCTTTTATGGTTATCGGCCGTCAGCACGGCCAACATCAGGGACTCAGCTCGGTCCTGATAACGGGCTCGCACGATACCAGCCAAAGTGACCTCCCGGCTAGCAACTTCATAAGCCTGCAGGAAATTGTTGAAGAGAGTTGGGAAGATCACAAACTCCCTTTGCAATTTCGTACCTTCAATACACACAGTATCCAGGGCCGGAATCAGAGTACGAACTTCAACCGCAGCTTCAGGATGATTGTTTATGTAGCCATAACCTCTACCCAAGAGATGGTAAAATCTCTCCCATTGGGTCGAAGTTTCAGTTAAGGCAGCAGGCACAGAGGAGGAATCCATATGTGATGGAATGACGGAGAGGAGAGTGAGAATGTGAAGAGTGTTTGAGAGGCTGAGTCTGATAAGGCTAAAGTGTTAATCTTCTTGACATCAATCTATCACCTTATAAATGCTCGAGTAAACAGGGAGAAGTGGTAATAATATTTTATGTGCAGTAGAGCCAAGCGGGTTTCGTTAATGCATCCCCGATGAGTCACGAATCCACCACCGTCCTGTGATCTCGGGTTTTACGAAACATAATGGCGCCGAAAGGTGGGCAGGCTGTTACTCTAGAGACTGGGCCAGGGGGACAAGCGTAGTGCTCGACAAAGCGAAATCAACGCAAGAGATCTTCAGGCTCCGTTCACGTAGAAAAGAGCAAAAAAAAGACAAAGTAGGAATTACGAAGCCTTGAGAAGAACGCTCGTCAAGTAGCCATCACAAAAGACGAAGTGGGAATTACGAAGCCTTGAGAAGAGCGCTCGTCAGGTAGCCATCACAAAAGGACGAAGTGGGAATCTCGAAACATTGAGAAGAGCGCTCGTCGGGTAGCCATCACCTTTGATCGAAGAACGGTGATCCGGCTCCTTTAACCTCTCAGAATTTGCAGAGAAAGTGAAGATCCAAGGAGGAACAAAGAAAGATGAGTTAACGGAAAAGTGATATTCCGGTCAAAATGTTCAAGGGATTCTGTCATTTACTGGAAGCGCCAGACTTGGAGGTCTCCGAGCTTGAGCTGCTGGAAGAGTTTGAAGATCTCAGGACCGAACCTGACACGAGGGCCATGGAGACCGATCCTTCTAATGATGAAACCCGCGGCTTGGTTAACGAGAACAGTACCCGCGACGGTGATCAGCGTCAGAAAGGGGAATATCTCCAACGCAACACATCAGGTCAAGTCCATAAACTCGAATTGTTTTTCAGGGAATACCCCTATCCGGACATGGAACAGAGAATCAAAATGGGCCAGGAGATAGGGTGGGAGCCTCGGAAGGTCAAGTGCTGGTTTGAAAACAAACGAACCCGGCTGAAGCAGCAACGCGATCGGCACGAGTTAGCGATTGTAAGGGAGGAGAATGAAAAGCTTCGAATAAAAAACATTCAGTACAAAAAAGCTCTAAGCATCGCTATTTGCCTTGAGTGCGGTAACCCTGTTCCCACGGACGGAGTATTCACTGAAGAGCCAGATCTGGGGGTTTATAATGCTCATTTGTTGCAATGCCCTTCGCAACATCTTTCGGAACAGGCGGGTACCGCCGAGGATCTACAAGAGGAAACTAGTGCTATAAGGTCAAAGTCGACGCCCATTGTGGAAGGGAACATGCGTCATGACAAGTCGGGTCCGCTCAATGATGAACTCACCATCATGACCAGCCGATCTGAGACCACTAAATCCCCTCCAGCGCAACCTCCAACACGACCAGATTCCGAGAAGAGTAACCGCCAAGTTGCTGACACCACTTCGGCTAGCAAGAAAATAAGATTTCGTTGGACCCCGGAGTTTCATAGCAAATTTGTTGATGCAGTTCAACAGTTAGGGATCAGTTTTGCTTGCCCATTGCGCATACTCGAAATCATGAACGTGCCGGGATTGACTAAAAATATGGTCAAGAATCACCTTTGGCGCTACAAGAAACTACTGAGAGATGGACGAGCGTCGCTAGATCAAGATAGAGGCGGTTCAACACGACCAGATTCCGCGAAGAGTAGCCGCCGAGTTGCCAACCCTACTTCGGCTAGCAAGAAAACAAGGTTTTATTGGACCTCGGAGCTTCATAGCAAATTTGTTGATGCAGTTCAACAGTTAGGGATCAGTTTGGCTCGCCCATCGCGCATACTCAAGATCATGAACATGCCGGAACTGGATAGAAATAAAGTCAGGAACCACCTTTGGTGCTACAAAAGACTACTGAGAGATGGACGAGTGGCACTAGACCAAGATAGAGGCAGTTCAAGTTTAAACGATGAGCATGGCTGTGATCGCAATCCTCATACAGCAGGAAGCATCCAATCACCTCTTAACACCGATGGGACTGACAATTACACGGTCGATTGTTCAGGCATCAATCAGAGTACTCCCCTGGGTTATCCTAGTACTCCTCAGGAGTATGTACCGTAATTTCAGCAAACCGGGACTCCCCATTCTGAGCACCGACTGGCCGTTAATGCTAGTCCTACAGCGGATCTAACATTGGCAGGAGATGCACGTACAATCTTGCGAGACGATTACGGAGATTCCGGCTCGAAGAATCAGGTGGTCCATGACAAAAATGGCGAAAAGATTCCTTCTCCAGTAGTCGACAATACTCAACCTGAGTGTCAGTCGCTCGATGGTTCAGACGATCTCCTTGAAAACATCTATTCTTGGTTCGATCGGCTGAATTCCCCCCTGAGTTGCCCTGGTACTCCTCAAGAGTATATACAACAATTTCAGCAGGTATGGACTCCCCAATTTGAGCACCAACCGATCGTTAGTGTTATTCCTACGGCGAATCCAGCATTGGGTACAAACCTACTGGACAACGATGAAAGTACCAACTCGAGAAGTGAGGTTGTTCATGTCGAAAGTAGTGTGAGGAACCCATCGCCAACGGTTGAGGATGCCCGACTTGGGCGTCAATGGCTTGAAATTTCAAGCGAGTCCCTCAGTGAGCAACTCGGCGTGTGGATCACGCATAAACCGAGGAACCAGGTTGTTCACGCCGAAAATGGGAGAAGTCCGTCACCAGCAATTAAGGATGCTCAACTTGGACGACTCGAGCGGTCGGACGATCTCCTGAATGAGCAACTCAGCCTATGGGTCAAGCATTTTGGAACAAGTGCATCTTTGCAGTCGTGACCGGTACCGGCGACCGGACATCTGGTTCGAAGCTCGTGTGCTAAATCATTAGAAGGCTCAGGAGAGTGAGAGGTGAATACGTCGAATGAATGTGTTACGGATCTCGTTGTAAAGTTCCCGCGGGAACATTTTAATTAACGCTGAAAACTAACCGCTCTGAGTGTCAACATTACCCTTTGAACATCTTCGAGCCAAGGGCCATGGATTAATCACTTAATCTGTGGAGCAAATTCCATGAACGATGACTATCACCCGCGGAGCATAATGGGATCTACCCCCATTCAGCACGAAATACGTTTGGTCACGAAGCCTCCCATTTGGTGATAAACGTGGATAAATCACTCAAGGAGCCATCTGTTCAAATAACAAAACAGACGTTGCCCAACCAGGGGCAGCTGAACCATTGATATTGCAAATATTCCAAGCATGGATAAGCGGATTTGATAGACGTGGTTCATATCAATACACGACGTCAGAACGGGATGAGAACCAAGAGTAAAGTTGTATCGTCCCAATTTGTCTTCAATTTGGGGATATGAGTTAACACTTGTTATTTATCCTTGATAGGGACTCACCATCAAGGAGGACAGATTTTCACAACCTGTGTGCACTTGTAGGGGCACACGACCAAGGGTAAGGTGTATCGTTCTAATTTTTTGAAAAAATGCGTGAACGTACAATAACATGTTTCTTCCATATTTTCAGGGATCTCCAGCCGCGGGGGACAGGTAAGTATCCCTTTCCCCGATCCATTAAAGATGTTGAATAAAAACTGAGAAGGAAAGAAAAGCTTTCAGAATCTAATGTCTATAAAAGACATAGAATTCAAAATTCATTGGCTTTCATGTTTTTAAATCGGGAGGTCGCCCAAAGCATGAATAAAATATGCACGATACATCACAAAATCCCCTCGACGGATAAATTTTGGAGAAAAGAAAATGAATTTTTCCAAATATGATTATTTTTCAAACCATTCAAAAGGATGTTTCCTCAAAAGAGAGGCAAGCTCAAATCCAAACACATCCTACATACACTTGAGAGGTGAGTGGAGCGAATCAGATAGTAAAATCTGGACCTACGGAGGTAGGGACCATTCGCAGCGATTACATGGATTGGGACGACAGAGGCGTTCGTTTCATATCATAAACACTACAGGTGACCGTTGACAACCCATTTGAACGGCGGTTTTCATTCCTAACCCTGTCAAGAGCCACCCCATACCGGGGCAAAAAGGAAGTAAGTCCAGCAGCGCCAGGAGAAAATGGTTAGAAATTTTCTTGCTCGGACTAACATTAATCTTTGTGTGTTGTTTATATGGTAATCCAAGTGCCATAGGATGACGAGAAGCATTCATTCTCTATCACACACACCGAATCCTTTGCACAGCCAACTTGAGCCTGCAAATTCATTTCATAAACCCCTGTTGGTGATCATGGCATGTTTCAAGATAGAAACTGCATCACTCCAAGGACGGAAGAAATCAAGAGACGAGATTTATAGAAAAATTTCATATCGGCGTTTAAATGTGCTATGATTCAAGTTGCATATCTAGCACAATTTTCTGAACATCGTAGTTCCAAAGGAAAAGAAAGGGCGGGATTTCAACAAAGAAAAAAATCCCAGCATCAAGAAAAAGCAAAGTGCCTGGTAAAAGCAAGGCCGATGCTCGTGAAAACTGTTTGATTGATCCCCAATGAAGCCGGATGGGAAAAGAGGAAATCCCTAATGGAGTCAGATCGAAAAGACTACTCCTCCAAATGATGTCAGGCGTGGAAGACGCAGACAGAATTGTCAAAAGCGGTTGCATGCCTCAAAAATTGAAGATGCAGAAAGGAAATGACAGGAGGCAAATCAGCAATGATCACCAATGTCAAACCCGTCATGAATTCTGGGCCAAAAACAAGCCTTTTTCGGTCCCCAATCCTACCAATGTTACAACCCCGAAACAGTCTTCTCCGACTAAGACACTTGGGTTAACATATAGCTTAGCTCGAAGAAGTACGAGCAAGACTATTTCTTTTTCATTTTGCAGGGTTCTTGACTTGTAAACCCGGAGCAGATGGTGAAGACTTTCATTCAATGGCATCGACTCCAAAGCGGGTCCCCCTTGAAAACCAATATCCAAACCTAACATTACGGTCCCGTGGAAGACCTCCCGATCGATCAAAATGTATGCGCTGCGAATGATCCTAAAACCTAGGCACAGGTTAGTAGGAAGTTGAGCGCATTCCTTACAAAAGACCATTATCACAGAGCGGTGAGGAGCCCTCTTGGATGAGAAATTCTCCAATAGATGTTTTGAACAAACTCTCTTTGGAAATTTCAATTTGTTTGATCCAGATTTTCCGTGTAAGGGATTTGTGATCACATTTGCATGTTGCAAGAATGCTTTGGATAACCTCCAGCATCAAAATGCACATTTCATGACTAAAACTTAGGTCATAAAATTTTGTCAATTGGACAATTATTGTCTTCCCAAAGATTATTAACACTTCTTGGTGAAGAAAAATCTTTCAGGTTTGAACTTTCTGCAGGATACCTGGAGAACCCAGCTCCCAGAATGTCGCCTCAACAGACCCAAGTCCTAGCATGACGTGGAGAACCCTCGTCCTAGGACCCATTTTCAAAAATATCAAACAGTCTCATCGGACGTGGAGAACCCTCGTCATGAGACCCCTTTTCAAAATATCAAACAGTCTCATCGGACGTGGAGAACCCTCGTCATGAGACCCATTTTTCAAAACTTAGGCAGTCTCATCGGACGTGGAGAACCCTCGTCATGAGACCCCTTTTCAAAATTTAGGCAGTCTCATCGGACGTGGAGAACCCTCGTCATGAGACCCCTTTTCAAAATTTAGGCAGTCTCATCGGACGTGAAGAACCTTCGTCATGAGACCCATTTTTCAAAACTTAGGCAGTCTCATCGGACGTGGAGAACCCTCGTCATGAGACCCATTTTCAAAATTTAGGCAGTCTCATCGGACGTGGAGAACCCTCGTCATGAGACCCCTTTTCAAAATTTAGGCAGTCTCATCGGGCGTGGAGAACCCTCGTCATGAGACCCCTTTTCAAAGTTTAGGCAGTCTCATCGGACGTGGAGAACCCTCGTCATGAGACCCCTTTTCAAAATTCAAACAGTCTCATCGGACGTGGAGAACCCTTGTCATGAGACCCCTTTTTCAAAATTCAGGAAATCTCATCGGACGTGGAGAACCCTCGTCATGAGACCCCTTTTCAAAGTCAATCAAAGGTAGATACCGCCTGAAGGGTCAACACAAGGTAGATACCGCCTGAAGGATCAAATCAAAGGTAGATACCGCCTGAAGGGTAAAATCAAATTTGGTAGAAACCGCCTGAAGGGTCAACATAAGGTAGATACCGCCTGAAGGATCAACTCATGGTAGAAACCACCTGAATGGTCAACACAAGGTAAATACCGCCTGAAGGGTCAACACATGGTAGATACCTCCTGAAGGGTCAACACAAGGTAGAAACCGCCTGAAGGGTCAAATCAAAGGTAGAAACCGCCTGAAGGGTCAAACCAAGGTAGAAACCGCCTGAAGGGTCAAACCAAGGTAGAAACCGCCTCAAGGGTCAACTTATTGGTAGATACCGCCTCAAGGGTCAACACGAAGTAGATACCGCCTTAAGGATCAACACGAAGGTCTGATCCACCATACGGATTAAAATCTCTAGCAAATCCCAAAGCGTGGGGATGCGCCTTCCTTAGGTTCCTACCAATTAGGAATCCCATAATGGTATGACCTACCATACAGGTCAGAGCTTAATCTCCCTAGGATTTTCTATGACGAGTCCTAGGCATCTTCTTGAAAGTTGTCGCAACCGGCATCATCCGACAGGTGAGCTTCAGGTAAGTCTCTCTCACTACGGCCCATGTTCAAATTGTTAGAGCAAACCGGGGATTGATTTGAGCTTTTATCAATAGGTTTAAGGATCCGATGTCATAACATTTCTTCTCTCATTTTCCCAGTTGAGTCGGTTAGGAATCAGGTGCCACCTTATCTTTGAGAGAAACCTCTAACGAGATTCCTCTCAAAGAGGGGCAGCTGTTGACACCTGATTTTTTACCATTTATTATTGTGATTTTTATTCTTTAAAATTAATTAAAAATATCAAAAAAGGTTATAAAATCACAAAATCAACTTTGGAAGCCTTGGTTTAGCCTTAGGAACCAATTTTGAACAAAAAATATTTTTCGATATTTTTAATATTTTTCGAGTTTATTTAATTATAAAAATACCCAAAAAATCAGAAAAATACCATTCGTGGTCAGAAAAATACCAAAAAATATTCGATAATTTTGTTTTAATTTCCTCTTCAAGTGTGTCACTTTAAATCTCAAAAATTCGGCTCGGGTCACTATGTTCCTTCACAAACATAAACCCGAACCGAGCCTAAACAAAAAAAAAAAAAAAAAAAAATCCTTTTCGAGTCTTTTAGTTTTCAATTCTCACTTTTTATAAGCTATGACATTGGATTCTAAAGTCTTAAAGTGCAATTAGGTCAATTTGCCCTCCAATTTAATCAATTTTTACCAAAAGGGCTTAATTGCACATTTTTCTTTCAATTAGTCCCCGGTTTCACGGATGTATACGTATGCTCTACGTATTTATACGTCATACGTATTTATACGTTCTGCATATTTGTACTGTTTGGTAACCTCTTTAACTCTTGTAATAATAATAATGGTTATTATTTTTAACACCTTTGTTAGTGCCTTTTTTTTTAGCATTTTTGTATTGTGAGTGCTATTGCTAGTGCTATTTTTAAATAGCATTTTTGTATTATAAATTGTGAGTGCTATTGTTAGTGCTATTTTTAAATGACATTTATTTATCATAAATTGTGAGTGCTATTGTTAGTGCTATTTTTAAATGGCATTTATTTATCATAAATTGTGAGTGCTATTATTAGATAGAATTTATAATTGTTAGTGCTATTTTTAAATAGCATTTTTGTATTATAAATTGTGAGTGCTATTGTTAGTGCTATTTTTAAATATCATTTTTGTATTATAAATTGTGAGTGCTATTGTTAGTGCTATTTTTAAATGTCATTTATTTGTGAGTGCTATTTTTAGATAGAATTTATAATTGTTAGTGCTATTTTTAAATACAATTTATTGGAAGGTATTTTTGGCTATAAAAGGATGGCAAGAGTTTTGAGGTTGAAGGGAGAGACATTTTGTAGAGTGTGCAAATTTTTGAGAGCTTAGAGAGAAGAACACAAACACTCTCTATATTCTCATAATCTTGAGTGAGCAAAATATATTAAGTTCGGAATATTGATTCCGCATATTGCTAGCATAATTGTTGTGGAGTTATTAGTCGTCTCCCCGTTCGTCAATTGGTGGTGCGTCCGAACTAGATGCCTAACACTTGTGGAGGCTGAGATCGAAGAACATCGAACCGACACCTCCGTTCAAGCACGCTACGAGAGGTAATCTATTTACTCCCTTTGAGACTTTGTGATTTTTTTCGATTGAAATGCACGAAGTACGCCTCTGGAGATACATGTATGGGTTGTTATTTATTTCCGCTACGTGTTACGTGGATCCCAACAGTGGTATCAGAGCCAATCCTTAGGTGTTTTCGTGCATTTAATTGATTTTTTGCAATTTTTGCAATACTATGGCCAATATGTATTAACGAATTGTTCGTCTTACATGGCTAATGGAGATTGATTATTTTATATGATAAATTAATCAACGTAGCAAAAATTGAGACTAAATCAATTTTGAATCGAAAATTTATGGCTATCTTATTTTACGTAAAAATTCTGAATATGATTCAACGTAGAATTTTTATTGTGCCTTCCTAAGTTTTAAATTGTGAATTTATTACTTACGTGAAAGGGTGGTGATCATGGAAAAATCCCTAATCAATGTGATTGATGTATATATGAATGTATGATGATTATTTATATATTTGGGGTTGTAATTATTAAATGGAGGCTGCGTACTCCTTTTATTTTTCATGTAATCTTTATTTTTAGCATAGTCAATTGTTGATGTAAATGCTACGAGGATTACGTGGAGGAGCCTTTTAAGTCGGCGAGCTCTTTGGGGCCCAATTCTTGAAGAGTTCAAGAAACCAAGAAGAAGCGAAGAGCGGCTCTTCGTTATTAAAATATTAAAATGATTAAATGTGGTCTCATTGGCTCGAGACCCATTAAATCATAATTCCATGATCACCACGTAGGATAGATGTTTATGTGATTGACGTCTATTTATTTATTATGATTACGTGAGCATGTTAAACTGGTTAATGTGCAAAGTCAGACTTACCTCACCCAAAATTGCGCCTGCATGAAATCCTAGCTAGGAAAATCACTCACGTTAGGTACCGAAAGGGCGTTGGTAACGACACCAGCGTAACCAAGTCCCCGAACCCAAAATCTCTGGTTCCGTAGAACTGATCGATCTCTCCCAATCGATCAGTAAGGTTTCCGGTCTACCCTCCAAGAAAGACCGGTGGCGACTCCAAATGCATGCACAAGTTGCACATGACATCACGACCACACTAAGGTCGAAAGCGATCGACTCTTATCGTCGAATCCTCCTGAAAAATACTCCCGCCGCGATTTGGTATGGGCCTGGGAGGGCTCGCGCCGATCCAAGACCCGTGATCGGTAATCCATTAGCCGCGTCCGCTTTCGGACGGGTCGCGACAGCGTTCATTGTCTATCTTGTATTATGTTGTATTTACTGTGTATTTACTTTATGTCATAGCATTTCATGCATCATATAGTTAATTTGCATTGCATTGCATCCAATAAAAGTGTGCTTTTTCTATATTTCGCCTATTAGATCCAGAATCGGAAGGCCAAGCCTCCTATTGGTGTCCAAGGCATTGTGTTCATTTATTTTATGCAAACTATATTGTCCTCCACAGAATCGGAAGGCCGAGCCTCCTGCTGGTGATTTATATCCCCACATCTTGTTGCACGAACACCGACGGACTCCGACGTCATAAAATTCACCGGATCCTATCCCATTTCTTTATATTTATGTTCTTTTAATATCTTTTTTTATTTTATTATAATTTGCATTGCATTGCATTTTATAAAAAAAAAAGAAAACCCTAAACATTCATAAGAAAACCCAAAAAATATTGCAAAAACCAGAAAAATTGCATCTTTGAAAATTCATCAATCTTGCCAAAATCAGACATTTTCATGGAAATGGTACCGAAAGGGCATTAATTGAAGAATTAATGTAACCAAGTCCCCGAACTCAAAATCTTTGGTTTGCAGGAATAAAATAGTTCTCCCGCTATTTTATTCAGGTTTCTAATCAACCTGCCAATAATGATTAGTGGCGACTCCAAAACATATCTTTGCATGAAATTGATTTTAAGTTGCGGATTAGTAGGGCTTAGGAGAGTACGCGTTAGGTTAGTTAATTTAATTAACCTAATAATCCATTAGCCTAGAAATCGTTCGATTTATTTTTTAGGTCGCGACAATGTATAAAGTGCACATTATGTATTCTGTCCAAATGTGTTTATATGATGGTGCGTTTAACCCTCAATATGTGTACTTATAAGGTTCAAGTTACACAATACCCACATGATGCCACTAGTATACATTGCTTGATAAAATTATCGCCTTGTCTATATACAGTAACTCCATTAGGATTGAGGTTCATACTGGTTCAGATTTTGTGAAGTAAGTAGAGGATTTTATGTTTCAGAAATAACTGGCATAAGTTTCTGTTGCTCTTAATAAGGATGACCCGGCAGATTTTATTGCTAACGATAAGAAATCCGAAAAGGCACATTTTGTGGCCTGGGTTAAGAGCAATCGGATTTGCTTGTTATTTTGAAAGTGATCCATTCAATACTACTTTGAGAAGTGGATTGCTAATTTTCTGCATTGCTGTATATAGATGTTATAAGCCTTGGTGGTTTGGTTATGTGTCTCGTCTAATGCTGATATTGTGATACATCTGTAAGGATTCTTCAATATATGGTTAAGGTGGTTCTTTTGGGACTGGAGATTATGTCATAAGGATTGTGGACACATTGAATATGAAGTTTGAAAATCATACTCATAAAGGAACTCATGAAACCATTGGTTATTCTGGCATTTGGGTCCATAGAAGATAGTGACCATAACTTCTTTTGTAAGAAGAAAGGTCACATAAATAAGGACTGCAGTTAATACAAAGCTTGCTCTTCTAAGTGTGAGCATACATGAAATGATTCTTTGGTTTTGATTCGTGAGTCCAATCTATCAAAAGCCTTATCTGGTCTGTGACGGCTAGATAAAGGTGTAAGCAATTATATTGCGTTCACCGTATGTGGATTCATGAATTGTAAAAGGCCAAATAAAGATAAATCATGGCTTGCTGTAGGAAATAACAATAAAATTGACATCGAGTTCAAAGGAGATGTCATTTTAATTTCAAAAACTGTCTAATTTTGATTTGACATTAAAGAATGCATTTACCGGGTGTCCTAAGGAGCAAAACTTATCGGGTCACAGAGCTTCTTGCTGATCGCTTTGGCCTGCTGGGGCTGATTCGAGGTGAGGATCACGTACGTGAAGGACTGGGTCTTCGGATGCGGAGTCGTCGCGGGTGAGGAGCTTGCGGAAGAGGATGGCAGACATGGCGCGAAACTCGGGTCGCGGCGTGGGGGCGATTGTGCAGCAGGTGGGCAAGCTTGAGGGAGAGGGAGTTCGGATCGGTGCAAGGTTGAAGAGGGACTCGCCGGAGATCGGAGCTCGTTGGTGGACCATCACGAGCTGCACAATGAAAAGAAAAAGTAGGGGGATGGGGCCGGCAAAGAAGAAGTGGGTGGCGTTGGCGTTGGCGTTAGCGTTAGCGTTGATTAGGGTTTCTGGAGGTTGTTAATTTTATTATTTTTTTAAGAAATTAAAAAAGGAAAAGTAGGGATGTGGACATGGGGCGCCTGGGTACTGCCGAATTGGGTGGGATTGCTAGTGATTTTTTTTTTTCATTTTTTTTTTAGGGGGGGGGGGGGAGAAAAGTATGGGTTGTTCTTTGATTTATTTTAGTGTATTTACTATTTTTTATCTGTTTCTATTTTGAAGGAAAATGGAATTTGTCATTGTGATAGAAATGATGAATTATTTTTTAGTGTAAATTCATTATGGGCCCTTTTATTATTATTATTTATTTATTTGTGAAATCATAAAAATATAAATATATATATTTAATATATAACGTATCACAACGTGTCGGAATTCTATCTTTTTTGAGAAATCACATGTCGGCGTATCGTATCGTGTCGTGTCGTTGTCGCATATCGTGTCCATGCAACATAGCTTGCCGCAATGCCTAAGGCTCGAGTCTGCGAACTGGCATCTGCTCTGAGGCTGTCGCCGACACAATCGATCTCGATCCGGCATCGAGCGGGCCCAAGATTCGAGAAGAGGGCTCTGGTTAAGCGCGGCCAAGTGCGAGATTCGAGGCTCGTGCAAATTTTCATGACTCTGATGGCGGGTGGCGGCAAGCAAAGCAAAAGATGAGAAGAGAGGGAAAGAAAGAGAAGGACCCGACCCAACGTCATGACCCAGCTTCGGGCCTCGCTGGAGGAGGCGAAAGTTTGGTTGGCAGTCCAAATGGACTTCTAAACGCGGACCGAATTGTTTAAAAATTTGTCACATGGACTGAATTTTTCTATAATTTTTTGTGCGATACTAAAAATTTATTAATAGTAAATGCTACATAATTAATTTAGCCAGAATTTCTCCGATTTGGCGATGAAAGTAATCATTTTTTTTTCCCGATTGGGCACTTAGGTGAGCTGATGAAAAACTTTAGCACTAAAACAAGTGTCGTACACATATTTTGGCACTTCTGATATCCTTTTGATGAAACTTATCCTATCAAATATCTTTCGTGCAAATATAATAGATGCCTGAATGCAAAAAAATAAGGCACTTTCAAGATTTTCAAAATAAAATCACAACTATATATCTAAGAAAAAGTTCTAAAACACGAAATTTGATTTAATGAAAATTTATATAAAACTTAAAATGATAGTTGAATATCATTCGTTTCGGATTGAGCAAAAAATAATATGATTCATGGCGTGTTAATATATATAAACTTAGATGCCTTAGAGTATTTCAGATACTCCTATAGCTATATATTTTGATGCAATGTGTGAAAGTGTCTCAGCGTTGTAAACGAGGGACGTGGTCAATTTGTGTTTTGTCTAAAAGGTGGCGGTCAGTTTGGACGGCCGTCTCGGATCTCAGGTTCTCCGTCTCTTCCCATGATGATCCGTTTGTGGACAGGGTTTTGACGCTGCATCAGTGGGGTAAGGTGAAAAAGTTCCACCTTTACATCACGTCAGGGAGGGTCTACCGTTCTAAGATTGATTCATGGGTTCGGTTTGCGATTGATCATCAAATGGAAGAACTTCTTCTCAACTTGAATTGGTGGTTTTGTTACACGTTACCTCCAATGGGGTGTCAACGGGTCGGGTCAGGTCGGGTCGGGCCTTTATGATACCCGACCCGACCCGAAACACAATAACATGTTCTTGACCCGACCCGAAAACAAGTCCAGATAAATATGAACCGAAAACTCGGGTCGGGTCATGTTCGGGTCGGGTTCGGGTTTCTTTTTATTTTTCTTTTAAAATTTTGGTTATTATGTTGTGCTTCTCAATTCATTAAATTGCAAATGAAAATCATAATATCACAATGCGAAATTCGAGCTCTTATTAACATATGGTTCATCTTCTACACTCTTTTCTCAACTTGATCACTTTTATAAATGCTTTGCCCCTTTTCTTCACCAATTGTTGCAAAACATACTTAGTCCTGTTGTAACTTAGCCAAGACATTATCACAAACTAAAACTATCTAGGCCAAAGCCACCATCGCAAATATTCACCAAGATATCACATACCAGCACATAAAACCAAGGAAAGAACACTCATTTGGAGTGTGAACAGAGCTATCTCGGCCAAACCCATGGACAACTAAAGTCTAAATAAAACAGATTTATATGTAGTCATCCCAACACATCAGCCATCGGCACTGTGTGGCTTCTTAACCTTCAACCTGTTTCTAAAGATCAAAGGCAAACATTCCTTGGACTTGTGAGGTCTAGAATATGGCTTCAGCCCTTAGTGGCATAAGAGTGTGGCTTCTTAACCTGTAGAAATAAAATAAGCATGGTCAATTGTGGCTTTCTAGAAATAAGAACTGAGGCATGAATCATGACAAACTTCAAGACAAGAGAATTGCTATAGCATGTACATCAATAAGCTGAAGCACACTTTGCGAAATGTGATGTCGATGTCCATCTAAGTATTCAGCATGAACAAGCTGAAGATTTGAAGCTGCTAAACTATCTAGAATGGAACCCACAAGCTGATTATTGGAGAAGTCCCTGCAAAATGTAATTAACAGATGTTTACTGAATTGTCTTTGCAATGCAAGCTGTTTTATGAAGACTGCAACCTCAATGCTACAAATGCAGATGACATTAACTCTCTCATTTTTCTTCTTTAGCGCCTCTTGACAACTTGACAACTTACACTACCCTGTCAACCATAATGCCCACAGTTTTGCGAAAGACAACTTTTTTTTTTTTTAGGAAAAAAAAAACAGCTACTAGCTCATTAGAACGCAATGTTAGCGGCGCACGGCAAACCTGCTCAATGGTACAATAGACAAGCTAATAAATTTAAAGAGTGAAAGGATGCTTTGACTATAATACAAATTGCGAAATCCATGCACAAGAAACCATTAATATAAGGCCTAATGCTCAATGAAGTCATGTTTAACCTAAGTTGCAATTATCAACAAACGTTCTGGAAATCACAAGTTGCCCCATATGATGCTCAATGGTACCACAGACAAGGTAATAAATCTAAAGAGTGAAAGGATGCTTTGACTATAATACAAATTGCGAAATCCATGCACAAGAAAACATTAATATAAGAATGTCTAATGCTCAATGAAGTCATGTTTAACCTAAGGTGCAATTATCAACAAATGTTCTGGAAATCACAAGATGCCGCATATGCAGATGCCAAAGCCGCCAAAAAGGTGACACTCTTTTGTGCAAAACAAAACCTGAGCAGTAGCAGCAGGAGGCTAATCGACTGTTTCAACTAGAGTAACTCACATTTTCTGCCAACATAGCCCAAAAAACTGACATTTTCTGCTTCTTTCCTACTGAAAGCTCTTTTTCCACATTGAGGGAAGATACCATCCACTAACATTCACCCACTACTCTTATCCAAAATCCCAATCAAAGATCACCGTAATTAAAGCGAACCAAACCCTAATGACTAGACAAGGTCCGAGGATTTGAAATCCGTCGTGTTTGGACATACCTTGAAGAACTTGGAGAGGTAATAGTCCTTGAAGTAGGTGTCCAAAAAGCCAACGTCTGACCCCATCAAGAGCAAGTCGTAGGAGAAAATCATCACCTTCATTCCATCACGATCATCCGCCGCCGCATCGCGCGCGTCGTGGTCCGCGTGAGGAACGAATCTGCAAGATGGGGTGGAGATCCACTCGTTGAAGAAGAAGAGGGAAGAGGCTAGTAGCAGGGACAGGGCTGACCGCCGTGAGATTAGCATGATTCCGAGGGGCCAACACTAGCCAAATCCACCTCTAATCAGAATGGATCTAAAAAATATTCACACACGGAAAGGGGACGAACGAGACACCAAGTTTTGCCGGATAATCGATCGAGGGGCGTGACGACTGGGTTGGTCGGCGGTTGCGGCTGCTCCAGAGTGCGACTGGATCGTGCGAGCAAGAAAGAAGACCTCGATTCTCGCCGTGGAAGAAGAAGCTGCGCAACACTCCTAGTCTCCTTCTGTGTTTTCTGTTTTCTGTAGGGTTTCTTTTGCTTGTTTGCTGTTTGGGCCCGCGAGGTTGGGCTTATCTTGTTTCATTCTTGTCTTATTTTTTATTTTGTTTCCGTGTTTGGGCTTGGTTTTACCCAAACAGAAACAATTTCTAAACAATACCCGATTAATTTATGAATACCCGAAGCAATTTGAGGCCTGACCCAAAAAACTAGGAATTATCGGGTCGGGTCGGGTCGGGTCGGGCCGTGTTTCGGGTCGGGTATCTTGTTTTGTTTGGACACCCCTAACCTCCATTGCTTTTTAATTGCTCTTCGTTGACTAAGGTATGTTTGAGTGGCTGCTTTTTCTCATACGGCGAAAGTATCAGTTGGAGTTCGCTCAAGTCCTTGTCCATTCAAAACACGATCATGGATGGCGATGTGGTTCGGAACATTTTGACGGGCAGCCATGTTCTTGAATACTTGAATATCAAAGATTGCTGCGGTGTGAAGAGAATTCATTCGACAAGTTTGAAAGAGTTGGTGATTGAAGATACTTATCGGATATTGCCTAATTTGCACATTTCCGCTCCTCGATTAATGTCATTGGTTGTGGTTGCGAGAGGTCCTTGTTATAATGTAATAAGACTTGTTGATGCATCACCCTTGCTTGAAGCCGTGTTAGATTTCGAAAGTCCGACCTATTCAGATTTCTACCTGGTAAAGGAAATGCTTTGCAAGCTGCAGAATGCTATTAGAATTCTTTTGGGTTCTTGGTGCATTCAGGTGAGCATTGTCATCTTGCTTCATAATGGACATTATCTTCTCCATTTATCTTTTCACTTAGGATGTGAGGACATTAATCTGCCATATCTTGTAGATGCTTACAAGTTATATTGACGAATTTTCTATGAGGAAAAAAGTACGGCTGGACTGTGATGTACTAGAGAGAAATTTAATATATGTTTTGTCATCCCAAGCCATGCTTTTCTAACATAACAAATACAGGGATGTGACCCTTTGCAAGCTTTTCTTTTTGGTGCTCTGATTTTACCTTTTGATGTGGTTTAGGTCATGTTGCCTTTGAAGGTAGAAGACTTGCAGATTTTGCTGCCGAATTACAAGTCTCTAACGCTCCACATCGCCTTTCCGCGATCCAGCTTTATTGCTGTAGCAAATATGCTAGCAACTACACCAAATTTGGAGAAGTTGGTTATAATTTTTAAGCCATATGATCAGTGCCCGGTAGGTTCTCTAAACTCTAATTCACAAGTTAAGATATTTTAAAGGATTCATTGGGATGCCCTTCTTTTGCTCTGGAAGTTTCAAGACTTGTCACAACCTTTGTTTGAAATGATGTGATTTATCGCACACCGAATCAGAACAATCACACAAAGAATCAAGAAAAATAGATGGGTAGAGTTTACCCAGGTTTACCCAAAAATAGGGCTACGTCCTGCAAAGAGATCTCACTATGATGTTTAGGTTTACAGCCACAACTCGTTACAATAATCAACATAAACGAGCAAAATATAAATGCCTTAAACGGGTCAAAAACCTAAACCTAGCGAAACTTCTATTAAGCCCACAACATACGGGTTAACTTAAATAAAAACCTCGCCTGCTGACCAAGTAGCGGGACACCCGTGTCGGAGGCGCTACCCCTGAACCCCCGCATCCCGCGCGCATGGGTCACATGTCGTCGGATAACATTTTGGTTTCCCTAAGCACACGTGGGCGTACCCGATGTGAGAAACAATTGTCCTGTTCACCAACTCCAACATAAAATGCCCCCTCTATAATGCTCCAAAAAGTCTCACAATAGTCTTGCCGATTCTCTCTCTCTCTCTCTCTCTCTCTCCCTCTCTCTCTCTCTCTCTCTCTCTCTCTCAATGCCACTGTAATGGTAACAATTAGAAGATTTTGCTTGCATTGCATGAGTTCGGGTGCCCGAATTTTGGTATCCCTCGTTTATGATTTCCTCGGGTCTGATTACTCTGGGCTAGTGATCTGATTTGACAAGAGATGATTGTTCTTTCGGGGAGATTGAGATATTGAAGTGTGAAAACGAAATCGTATTTTATTTAGAACGTTCATCCTGTCTTTGATGTGTGTGCAGAGTATACATGGCTCATGCTCCTACATTCTTTATCACGAGAAGTACTGGCATAGAGAGAAGTTCAAGCGTTGGGCTCGGCATCTCAAGAATGTTGAGATTTTTGAATTTTATGATTGTTTGACATGTGGTGAAGAAGTGTTCCTGCTGGTAAAGTTTATTCCAGGACATGCATTTGTGCTGGAAAATATGGTCATTGTTAGCTGGTACGCCTCATTGTGGGCCCAGCTGGTTTTATATTTTATTTGTTTTTTTAAAAGGAAAAACAAAAGACAAAAGAAGAAAGAAAAAGAAAAGAAAAAGTGGTTACCTTTTATGATTAGTGTGTGTGTGTGTTTTCGGGAGGTGTCGTGAAGAGACCGAAAAGAAAGAAACAAAAAGAGAGAGAAGAGGAGAGAAGTGAGAGCGGCTAAAAACAGGAGAGAGCAGAGAAGCGACCGAGAGCTTCAAACGCAGGGGAGAAGAAAAGAGCAACGGCTTCCGGTGTGATTTCGGCGGCCAAACATTACCGGAATCGTCTCAAATTTCAGTATGTTGTTCGTGAGACTGAGATCTACAAATTGATAGGTTTCGTTTGTTGAGATTTGTCTCCGATTCTCCTATTGCGGTTAGGGTTTTTCTAGCCCCTTTTGTGTTATTCCACTTTTGTGGTGAGGAATTGCTCCTGGAATATTGTTGTTGAGCTCTAGTGTGTGACTAGAGCGAAATACTTGGTGTATTCTGCTATTCTTGGTGATTAGTGGAAATTTTTGGGTCGTCTGTGGTTTTTCCCGATTCGGGTTTTCCACGTAAATCTTGGTGTTATATTTCTTTATTGTTCCGCTGTTATATTCGTTGCCGCGAGGTTGATATTTAGCTGGATTGTATTGAAGTAGTGTCGGGGGTTATTATTTGATCCTGGATTGGCTATATTTGTGCCGAGGTGCTGCCCGTTTTTCCCCAACAAAGTGGTATCAGAGCTAGAGTTGAGATTCTTGTATTAGATGGAGAATACGAGTGGCACTATGTTTAAGTTAAATGCCTCGAATTACTCTATATGGAAGCCTCGGATGGAAGACGTATTATATTGCAAAGATTTGTATGATACGGTCGAAGGCAATGAAGCTAAAGGAGATACGGAAGATAAAGAGTGGGAGCGAATGAATCGAAAGACGGTTGGGTTTATCCGACAATGGATTGATGATAGTGTGTTTCATCATGTTGCTTAAGAAACGAAGGCGGATACTTTATGGAAGAAATTGCAAGATCTCTATGAGAGGAGAACTCCACAAAATAAAGCTCTTCTAGTGAAAAGACTTGTGAACTTGAGATACAAGGAAGGGAGTAGCATGACGGAGCACTTGAGTGAATTTCAAGATGTTGTAAATCAATTGACAAATCTTGAGATTGACCTTGGTGATGAATTGCAATCTTGTTTATTGCTTGGTACACTTCCTGATAGCTGGGACACCTTGGTTGTGGCGTTAAATAATTTTGCTCCTTATGGTGTGCTTTCTATGAGCATGGTTAAAGAAAGCTTGTTTAATGAAGAAACAAGGAGGAAAAGTTTGAATTATGCTTCCAAATCGGAAGCGCTTGTCATAGAACATAGAGGCAGAAGTCAGTCAAGAAAGTTTCAAAGTAATGACAGGGGCAAGTCAAGAGGAAGATCGAAGTCAAGGCCAAGAAGAAGTGTGAAGTGCTTCAACTGTGGCAAAATGGGACATTATGCCAAAGAGTGTTGGCAACCGAAGAGAGATAAATCCCATGATAGAAATTGAGATAAAAAGAAAGAAGAAAATCAGCCTACAACAGTAGTTGCAGCTGACGGTGATATTGTGTTCATTTGTGATGACGGTTATGTAAATCTCACATGCCAAGATTCTAGCTGGGTTGTTGATTCTGCAGCTTCTTATCATGTCACTTCACGTCGTGACTTCTTTACATCCTATTGCAGCGGTGATTTCGGTTGTGTTAGAATGGGAAACAGTGGTGTTTCCAAGGTTATTGGCATGGGAGATGTTTATCTGGAGACTGATATGGGATGTACTTTACTTTTGAAAAATGTGAGACATGTTCTAGATATTCGACTTCACTTGATCTCCACAGGTGCCTTAGATGACGACGGTTATTGCAACTCCTTCTACGATGGCAAATGGAAATTGACTAAAGGCTCTATGGTGATGGCAAAAGGCAAGAAGACATGCAGTCTTTATATCATGCAAGCAAATTTGATGCGACAAGAGGTAAATGCAGTGGAGGATTCCTCAGTTGATCTATGGCATATGAGACTTGGTCATCTTAGCGAGAAGGGACTTGAAACTCTTGCTAGGAAGAATCTTCTATCATTAAAGGAGAAAAATATGACGGAGTGTACTCATTGCCTCGCGGGTAAGCAACATCGATTCTCATTTCATAGTTCGTCTCCACACACAAAATCTGATGTACTTGATTTAGTTCACACTGATGTTTGCTGCATGGATGCTAGAACACTTGGTGGTGCATTGTATTTTGTCACATTTATTGATGACTGCTCTAGAAAAGTGTGGGCTTTTGCTTTGAAATCAAAAGACCAGGTGCTTGCAGCCTTCAAACAATTTCATATCAGTGTTGAAAGGGAAACAGGGAAAAAGCTGAAATGTGTTCGGGCTGACAATGGTGGTGAATATAGAGGACCGTTTGAACATTACTGCAGGGACAATGGTATCAAGCTTGAGAAGACTGTTCCGAAAACACCGCAGCATAATGGAGTAGCAGAGAGAATGAACCGGACGATTAATGATCGGATTCGGTGTATGCTGTCTCATGCGAAATTACCTAAGCCATTCTGGGGCGAAGCGATGAGAACGGCAGTTAACTTGATAAATCTATCTCCATCAGTTCCTCTTATGGGAGATGTTCCACAAAGAGTATGGAGTGGGAAAGATGTCTCCTACAGTTATCTAAGGGTGTTTGGATGCCGGGCATTTGTGCATGTTCCAAGAGATGAAAGGTCCAAGCTTGACAACAGGTCTAAACAGTGTATCTTCTTGGGTTATGGACATGAAGAGTTTGGCTACAGATTATGGGATCCAGCTACAAAGAAAGTCATTAGAAGCCGAGATGTGGTATTCTTTGAGCATCAGACCATTGAAGACATAGACAAGTCAAAGAAGCCAAAGAATGCAGCTCAACACAGTGTCAGTTTTAGCCCAAATCCTCCTACCGTATTGGGTGAAAATCACGGGGGAGAAGTGCAGGGAAATCATGAAGTAGATGAATCCTCACATAATGTTAGTTCTTCAGCTGAGACAGGTGAAACAGTTGAGACAGAACAAACAGTTGAGCAAGAGCAAACAGTTGAACAAGAAGAAGCAGTCCAACCTCAATTTAGAAGATCAGATAGAGAGCGTAGACCTTCACAAAGATATCAGCCACATGAGTATGTGCTACTTACTGATGCAGGAGAGCCTGAAACTTATGAAGAAGCTATGTCATGCGATCAAAAGAATAAGTGGCGCGAAGCTATGCAAGATGAGTTCAAATCTTTGCATGACAACCATACATTTGAGTTGGTGAAGTTGCCTAAGGGCAAGAGGACACTCACAAATAAGTGGGTGTATAAGTTAAAGACAGACGAAAGCAGTTTGAAGCCACGATACAAGGTTAGGCTTGTTGTGAAGGGTTTTCGTCAGAAGAAGGGAATCGACTTTGAAGAGATTTTTTCACCAGTAGTGAAAATGTCTTCTATTAGAGTTGTTCTTGGTTTGGCCGCCAGTTTGAATTTAGAAATCGAACAACTTGATGTAAAGACAGCTTTTCTTCATGGAGACCTAGAAGAAGAGATATACATGGAGCAACCAGAGGGTTTTAAGGTTAAAGGCAAAGAGCATCTTGTATGTAGATTGAGAAAAAGTCTATATGGTCTCAAGCAAGCGCCAAGACAGTGGTACTTGAAGTTTGATTCATTCATGGAAGCTCATGGATATGGTAAGACCATTTCAGACTCTTGTGTCTTCATGAAAAGATTCTCAGATGATGATTTTATTATCCTCCTGCTTTATGTGGATGATATGTTGATAGTTGGGCATGATGCTAACAAAATTAAAAGCTTGAAAAGTGAGTTGAGTAAGGCTTTTGCGATGAAGGATCTAGGGTCAGCTAAACAAATACTTGGCATGAGAATCACTCGTGATAGGAAGAATAGAAAACTATGGCTATCTCAGGAGAAGTATATTGAAAAGGTGCTTGAAAGATTCAACATGAGCACATGTAAACCGGTAAGTACTCCACTTGCTGGTCACTTTAAATTGAGTAGCAATGAATGTCCTACGAGTGAGAAAGAGAAGGAAGAGATGATGAAAGTTCCTTATGCATCTGCCGTGGGTAGTTTGATGTATGCCATGGTTTGCACAAGACCAGATATTGCTCATGCAGTTGGTGTTGTGAGTAGATTTCTCTCAAATCCAAGTAAAGAGCATTGGAATGCTGTGAAATGGATTTTGAGGTATCTTAGAGGCACTTCCAGATTTTGCCTATGTTATGGAAATGGAAAGCCTGAATTGAGCGGCTACTCAGATTCTGATTATGCCGGAGATAGTGATTCCCGAAAGTCTACTTCGGGTTATATGATGATTTTTGCAGGGGGAGCAGTTTCATGGCAGTCGAGATTACAAAAATGCATTGTTTTGTCTACGACTGAAGCGGAGTATATAGCTATCACCGAAGGAAGCAAGGAACTCTTGTGGATGCAAAAATTCTTACAAGAGTTGGGTTTGAAGCAAGAAAAGTTCGTTCTATTTTGCGATAGCATGAGTGCTATTTATCTTAGCAAGAATCCAGTTTTGCATTCAAGATCGAAGCATATCGATGTGAAGTATCATTGGGTTCGAGAGAAGTTAGAAGAAAAGTCTTTTCTTCTTGAGAAGGTCCGTACTGACGACAACGGATCCGACATGATGACCAAAGCCTTACCCATGGTGAAACTTGACTCTTGTAGAAGCAAAGCAGGTATGATGGAACTCCCTACATGAGGCGTAGGGGGAGATTTGTTAGCTGGTACGCCTCATTGTGGGCCCAACTGGTTTTATATTTTATTTGTTTTTTAAAAGGAAAAACAAAAGACAAAAGAAGAAAGAAAAAGAAAAGAAAAAGTGGTTACCTTTTATGATTAGTGTGTGTGTGTGTGTTTTCGGGAGGTGTCGTGAAGAGACCGAAAAGAAAGAAACAAAAAGAGAGAGAAGAGGAGAGAAGGGAGAGCGGCTAAAAACAGGAGAGAGCAGAGAAGCGACCGAGAGCTTCAAACGCAGGGGAGAAGAAAAGAGCAACGGCTTCCGGTGTGATTTCGGCGGCCAAACATTACCGGAATCGTCTCAAATTTCAGTATGTTGTTCGTGAGACTGAGATCTACAAATTGATAGGTTTCGTTTGTTGAGATTTGTCTCCGATTCTCCTATTGCGATTAGGGTTTTTCTAGCCCCTTTTGTGTTATTCCACCTTTGTGGTGAGGAATTGCTCCTGGAATATTGTTGTTGAGCTCTAGTGTGTGACTAGAGCGAAATACTTGGTGTATTCTGCTATTCTTGGTGATTAGTGAAAATTTTTGGGTCGTCCGTGGTTTTTCCCGATTCGGGTTTTCCACGTAAATCTTGGTGTTATATTTCTTTATTGTTCCGCTGTTATATTCGTTGCCGCGAGGTTGATATTTAGCTGGATTGTATTGGAGTAGTGTCGGGGGTTATTATTTGATCCTGGATTGGCTATATTTGTGCCGAGGTGCTGCCCGTTTTTCCCCAATAGTCATCAATGTCGCCGATTCACGCGAATCGCATGAAGTGGCCCAGCGACTTCAATGTTATCACACAGCTTCTAAGCATGCCGTAGTTACAATCAATTATCTGGAAGAAGAGCACGGAGAGCGGCGGAAGAAAGGAGATAGAGTAACGAGAAAATGTATTTGCATTGGCCATAAGGACGCCTGATTGGAGTGGTAATTACTGTAAGCTGTGACATCAACTAGCTTGCTCTGTTGCCGGTGATCTGGGACAATAATTTGTTTCGCAGTTGTTTTACAAGGTTGAGTAACCTGTTGCCGTAGCTTTTCCTTCCGTAGCCCTTGATCCAGTAAAGGAAAACCCTAATTCAGATAAGTAAATGTTGTTCTCTTCACACCAAATCGATGACAGTTTCTTCCCCCATTTGGCCTTTGTCATGTCATTACCACACGTACTGTTTTAACCAAATCCGTGGAGGTCTCTGCTTAGTCTTCTTTGATATATTTCTGAAGAGACCATGCCCGATTAAAGAATGTTGGCTAAATATCCAACCAGGTTGGATTCCGTCGATGACTCAAACTTGAGACATAATTTAACAGCTATAGATCCCACAATGTAGGTTTATGTGGGTAACGACAACTCGTTCGTTGATATTGTAGCACCAAAACGTATTGAAGACTTCTTACAATGAATGTGATTGGTGTTGAACTATACATTAGGCAAGCATGAGTTATAATGAATTTCCTATGCATGATGGCTAGTGTATTTATTTGTGGCGTACACTTGACGAATCACCTACACGACGTACGGAACTTAATAATAAAAGTTGGATTTTACCGTAAATAATGAAGTTGGATTACCGCTCTCTCTTCTCGTACTTTCTTTGCCGATTTTAATCCCAATGGTGTGGTGCACACTAATAATTAAAATAAAAGATAAGTGCACTAAAAGTTATAAAACTTGTCAATAAAATGAAATTGAATCCTAAAACTTTCAAAAAAGTGCAATCAAATGCTAAAATTTGTCATGAAAGTGCAATTGAGTCCTAAAATCTCTATAAACAATGGGCAGAAGTACAACAAAAGTGCCAATATTTGTGTAAATGGATTACTTTAGGGCCAATATTTTTTTTCTGGATCACTTCAGTGTCACATCGGAGAGAAAGTGATCATCGAAGTTTCGATTATGGCAAAAAAATGATTATTTCAGTGTCAATTCCGGCCAAACAGTACACGTGGCATTTATTATTATTATTATTATTTAATATTACATATCAATTTTTTTAAAAAAAAAAAAAATCAACACACGTGAATGCCACATGGATGTTTTAACATTAAAATAATTAATTTTTTTAGAAGAATTAAAATTAAACTAGACAAGAGCCTAAAATATGAAAAAAATGAAAAAAAAAAAATCAAAGGTGGAAAATGGATTTTACAGCATCTCTTTGCTCTCCCCGGACCCCCTTCCCCTTCGATGAAATCCCACCACCCCCCGATGCCTTGCTGCCGCTGCTCCGACCACCTGCCACCACCATTGCCACTGCTCCGTCAGCTTTGTCGGCCGCTGACCCCGCGCCAGTCGCGCTGCTGGCAGCCATCAGCTCGCTCCGCCTCACCGCCATCCCACCGAGCCTCCATCTCACCCTCTCGGTTCCCCATCGCGCCTCCACCCCCTTGCCGCACTACCCATCGTCGTCGCCCCACCAGCCACCGTCAGCTCTCAAGCCGTCAACCTCACATTGCTCCTCCCAACCGTCGTCATCCCATACGGCCGGGAGGACCCACGACCTCAAGCCCCGACTCCAACTCTCTCTCCCCTTCTCAATTCCACCACATGCCGCCGCTACCTCCACTTTTCCCCACGGCCTGTCACCGCCCAGATCCAGGCGACCCTACAACCCAGGCAACCCCACGACTCACGACCCAGGTGACCCAGGCAACCCCGTGACCCAAGGCAATCCAGCGACCCAGGCAACCCCTCGACCCGCGACCTAGGTGAACTAGGCGACCTAGGCAACCCCCTAATTGCCGGTCTCTTAGGTTCCTTGATGATATGCGACGAAATGGCTCCAAACCTAATGAGACCATGTATGCAGTCATCGTGCGCGGGGCTTGTGTAGGCCAATTTAACACCAGATTGACCATTGAATTGCTAAGGATCAATTCATTCACATACAAGATAGTAACAGATAATTTTCGCAAGAAGGGATTGATTACAGAGGCGTTGAGACTCCACAAGAGTGTGAGGCGGAAAGGCGCCGAACCACAGGATGTGCAATGTAGGCCAGATGGAAGATGCTCTTGTATTGTTGAAAGAGATGACAAGCATAGGCATTCAACCCGACAAATTCACCTATAACTCGTTGGTTCATTTTTTAAGCATCCTTGACCAATGGAAACAAGTGACATAATCGTCGAATGTGATGATTAATGCAGGCATTACTTGGACCTTTGTCATTCAAGGAGCATGCACTTCCGGCCAATTGATAGAGGCTCAAAGATCATTGAGTTGTATGGTGCAAAGAAGAGTGATGCTGAATGTTCGAACCTTCACTATCTCAATGTGTCACACCCCAAACCTCGAGTATGCGGCATTCGAGTCAAATCGTCCCTTGGGTCATAAGGATAGCGTCTCAGGTTCGCTATCAAACCACGATAGTTTATTACACTAGCGAAAATGTATAATACTCCCAGACAATGAAAGAGATAGAGATAGAAAAGCAGGATACATATCCGATCAAAACATCAATTTATTTACAGACACGTCTTAACTCAAATGGGATAACAAACTAATCGACATCATACTTCGAGGTGAGGTAAAGTCACGTCAATCTACTCCAAAAGAACAAACGGCTCCAAACTTTCGAACTTCATCACTTCGAACCTGAAAAATGTTCCCGCGAAGGGGTGAGATATGAATCTCAGTGAGTCAACGCCTAAGCCTTGGCTCGGGCATTGATTCGTCTAGAATATCCTACCAATCAATCATGTAGCAGACGACGAGTGTCACAACCACATGCAACTTACCTTCTGAGATGCCACACGTAAAGCGACATGAATATAATCTGACAATCATATCAAATTAACTCGATCATCAAGTCATTCAATTACTTATGAGGTATCACATCATTATTCAGACTTACCCAACATATTTATCGAGGTACCATGCTTATAATGCTATCATCACTCAAACACAAGCGAACATGAACTTTCGTCTTCCTACTCAATTCATCACATACCAAACTTCATAGTCAGGCTACGCCCATACCAGCCAGTGCACGAAACATATGATGACATATTAAATTCACGTCAACTCGACTCAATCATCGAGGCACTCAAACTGTGACGCCCTAGAAATTTGACTTTTGTAAGTGCATGAATTCAATAAGATGGATTTAAATTGAATTTCAGTTCATGTATGAAATTTGGAGTGTAAGGATTTAAGAGATGATATTTGGATAATTTCTAAAGTTTTGATCGGAATAGATTAAGTTTATAAATTCTTAGTCTTACGAATTAGGATTTGAATTTTCGCGCCTAAACCTAATCCTGGCCGAGCAGTCCAATTATAAAAAATTCGAACAAAAAGGACCAAGCCATCATGAATGGTGAGGAGAGCTAACCTCTAATCTCCGTCTCAATGACAATGAAGTCCCGCTTGCCGCACCACCTAAGGCTTGAGTCCGCGAACTGGCATCCGCTCGTAGGCAGTCGCCGACACAATCGATCTTCATACGGCATCGAGCAAGCCCAAGATTCAAGACGAAGGCTCTGGTCAAGCGCGGCCAAGTGCGAGATTCGAGGCTCGTGCAAAATTTTCAAGACTCGATGGCGGTTGGCAAGCAAAGCAAAAGCTGAGTAGAGAGGGCAAGAAAGAGAAGGGCCGGACCCAACGTCATGACTCATGACCCAGCTTCGGGCCTCGCAGGAAGACGCGAAGGTTTGGTTGGCAGTGCTAGTTTCCGGTGGTCGGGCTTGGTGGTTGCCTGGCGGTCTATAGAGATGAAGCTGTGCACAATGCGGCTGAATTTTTTAAAAAATTTCCTCGTGTGGAGTCCAAATGGACTTCTAAACGTGGACCGAATTGTCTAAAAATTTGTCACGTGGACTGATTTTTTCTATAATTTTTTGTGCGATACTAAAAATTTAATAACAAACGCCACATAATTAGTTTAGCCGAAATTTTTCCGATTTGGCACTAAAAGGGATCATTTTTTTTTCCAGATTAGGCATTTAAGTGAGCCGATGAAAAACTTTGGCACTAAAGCAAGTGTCGTACACAAATTTTGGCACTTCTGTAATCCTTTTGACGAAACTTATCCTATCAAATGTCTTTTGTACAAATATAATAGATGCCTAAATGGACAAAATAAGGCACTTTCAAGATTTTCAAAATAAAATCACAACTATATATCTAAGAAAAAGTTCTAAAACACGATATTTGATTTAATGAAAATTTATATAAAGCTTAAAATGATAGTTGAATGTCATTCATTTCGGATTGAGCAAAAAATAATATGATTCATGGCGTGTTAATATGTAAACTAAGATGCCTTAGAGTATTTCAGATACTCCTATAGCTATATATTTTTATGCAATGTGTGAAAGTGTCTCAGTGTTGTAAACGAATCACTACTTCTTTGATGTAATAAATAAAGAGACTCAATATTTTGTTTGAGACTAATCAAATAACAAACTCATGAAAAAAAAAAAAAAAACGTGCCTTCAAGGTAGGAGTGAGGAATGATGTATGAGTTGCAAGAAGAGTAATGACAAAGTCGAGAATAAATTTTATGTTGTAAATAGCAATATGTAAGAATTTGAAGAAAACCCAAAATAACTTAATTGAAAGAAATTGTCCGAATAGGAAAATCATTAAGAGTGTATCTAGTGAAAATTCAGTGGATTAAGTGATATACGATATGAAAATATCTCCATCCTTCAAATATACTATCTCCAATATACAATTAATAGATAAGAATTGAGAGGGTGTGTATATCAAGCGAACAGTCTAGTTGGTTGATTGCATCACGTTCGATCCTTATCAAATCCATAAAATAATGTTTCCTTCTTCCGGGGGATTTGAAAGGACAAAGGAATTTATGAGCTAGGCATGCTAGGGAATCTCCAACTTAGCCATCGCTTAAGGAAGCAATCTCAACACAAGTCCACGCTTCACCGATCAGTGAAAGGAAAGAAAACCTAGAAGCCATGGCAGGTACTCCGAAGCAGAACGTAGGCCGGAAAGATGAGGAGGATTACATCAGTCTGTTGCCCGATTGCCTAATCGACCACATCTTCTCCTTTGTGCCTACAAGGGACGCGGTCAAAACTTGTGTTTTGTCGAAAAGGTGGCGGTCTGTTTGGACGGCTGTCTCGGATCTCAGGTTCTCCGTCTCTTCTCATGATGATCCGTTTGTGGACAGGGTTTTGACGCTGTATCAGTGGGGTAAGGTGAAAAAGTTCCACCTTTACATCACATCAGAGAGCGTCGACCCTTCTAAGATTGATTCATGGGTTCGGTTTGCGATTGATCATCAAATGGAAGAACTTCTTCTCAACCCGTATTGGCGGCTTTATTACACGTTACCTCCATTGCTTTGTAATTGCTCTTCGTTGACTAAGATATGTTTGAGTAGCTGCTTTTTCCCATCCGGCGAAAGTATCAGTTGGAGGGCGCTTAAGTCCTTGTCCATTCAAAACATGGAAATTGATGATGATGTGGTCCGGAAGATTTTTGCGGGCAGCCCTGTTCTTGAATACCTGAATATGAAAGATTGCTGGGGTTTGAACAGAATTCATTCGACAAGTTTGAAAGAGTTGGTGATCGAAGATACTCATGGGGTGTTGCCTTCGCATATTTCCACTCCTCGATTAATGTCATTGGTTGTGGTTGTGAGACTTCCTTCTCTTTTTAATGTAATAAGACTTGTTGATGCACCACCCTTGTTCGAAGCCATCTTAGACTTCGAAAGTCGACCCTATTCAGATTTCTGCCCGCTAAAGGAAATGCTTTGCAAGCTGCAGAATGCTACTCGAATTCTTTTGGGTTCTTGGTGCATTCAGGTGATCATAGTCATCTTGCTTCATAATGGACATTATCTTCTCCATTTATCTTTTCACTTAGGATGGAAGGACATTAATCTGCCATAGCTTGTTGACGTTTACGAGTTATATTGACGAATTTTCTATGAGGAAAAAAGTACAGGACTGTGATGTACTTGAGAGAAGTTTAATCTATGTCTTATCATTCCAAGCCATGCATTTCTAACATAACAAATACAGGGATGTGACCCTTTGCAAGCTTTTATTTTTGGTGCTCTGATTTTACCTTTTGATGTGGTTTAGGTCATGTTGCCTTTGAAGGTAGAAGACTTGCAGATTTTGCTGCCAAATTGCAAGTCTCTAACGCTCCACACTGCCTTTCCGCAATCCAGCTTTATTGCTATAGCAAATATGCTAGCAACTACACCAAATTTGGAGAAGTTGGTTATAATTTTTAAGCCATATGATCAGTGCCCGGTTTGTTCTCTAAACTCTAATCACAAGTTAAGATATTTTAAAGGATTCATTGGGATGCCCTTCTTTTGCTCTGAAGTTTCAAGACTTGTCACAGCCTATGTTTGAAATGCCCCCTCTATAATGCTCCAAAAAGTCTCACAACAGTCTTGTGCATATCTCTCTCTCTCTCTCTCTCTCTCTCTCTGAATGCCACTGTAATGGTAACAATTAGAAGATTTTGCTTGCATTGCATGAGTTCGGGTGCCCGAATTTCGGTCTCCCTCATTTATGATTTCCTCGGATCTGATTACTCTGGGCTAGTGATCTGATTTGACAAGAGATGATTGTTCTTTCGGGAGATCGAGATATTAATGTGTGAAACCGAAATCGTGTTTTATTTGGAACGTCCATCCTGTCTTTTATGTGTGTGCAGAGTACATATGACTTTTGCTCCTACATTCTTGATCACGAGAGGTACTGGCATATAGAGAAGAAGTTCAAGCGTTGGGCTCAGCATCTCAAGAATGTCGAGATTTTTGAATTTTATGATTGTTTAAGATTCACATATGGGGAACAAGTGTTCCTGCTGGTGAAGTTCATTCTAGGACATTCATTTGTGCTGGAAAATATGGTCATCGATGTCGCCGATTCACGCGAATCCCAAGAAGTGGCCCAGCGACTTCAATGCTATCACAGAGCTTCTAAGCATGCCGTAGTTACAATCAATTATCTGGAAGAAGAGCACGGAGAGCGGCGGAAGAAAGGAACTAGAGTGACGAGAGTAAGGATGCCTGATTGGAGTGGTGATTAGCATTAAGCCAACGGATCCGGATTCCCTACCATGATGGTAGGGAATCATAGAGATCCCAGCCCTCCACTCCCAAAGGCTATTTATAGGGGGCAAGGCTTAGGGAGTGGAGGGCTGGGATGTTAATGTTTCCCTACCATCATGGCAACATCAACTAGCTTGGTCTGTTGCCGATGTTCTGGGACAATAATTTGTTTCGCAGTTGTTTTTCAAGGTTGACCAACCTGTTGCCGTAGCTTTTTTCCTTCTGTAGCCCTCGGTCCAGTAAGGAAATCCGTATTCAGATAAGTATTGTTCTAAGAATTCACACCAGGCCAATGACAGTGTCACTGTCATCCCCCATTTGGCCTTTGTCATGTCATTACCATACGTATAGTTTTAACCAAATCTGTGGAGTTCTCTGCTTAGTCCTCTTGGATATTTCTAAAGAGGCCATGCCCGATTGTCGGATTTCGTCGACGCCTTAAACTCGAGACATAATTTAACAGTTATAGATCCCATAATGTAAGTTTATGTGGGTAACGACAACTCGTTCGTTGATATTGTAGCACCAAAACGTATTGAAGTCCTTCTTACAATGAATGCGATTGGTGCTGAACTATACATTGGGCGAGCATGAGTTAAGCTCTTAATGAATTTCATATGCATGATGGCTAGTGTATTTATTTGTGGTGTACACTTGACGAATCACCAGCACGACGGAACTAGATAATAAAAGTTGGATTTTACCGCCCTCTCTTCTCGTACTTTCTTTGCCGGTTTTAATCCCAATGGTGAAGTGCACACTAATTAAAATAAGGAGTAAGTGCGCTAGAAGTTATAAAACTTATCAATAAAGTGCCATTAAATCCTAAAACTTAAAAAAAAAATGCAATCAAGTGCTAAAATTTATCATGAAAGTGCAATTGAGTCCTAAAATCTCTATAAAAAAATGTAATCAAGGCCTAAAACTTATCACAAAAGTGCAGTCAAGATAAAAGTGCAGAAGGACCTGATCGGATCAATTTGACAAGTTTTAAGACTTGATTGTACTAAAGTTTTGACATTGCGATAAGTTTTGGGATTTAATTGTACCGTTTGAAAATTCTAGGATTCACTTGCCATTTCATCGCAAGTTTTCATGCTTCCAACTGACTCACTTGCGGAAAAACCAAAGCTTTAGGCGAACCACACCGCCTGTTGCTTTCAGCCAATGATGACTCCAACGGGTGGCTCCATCTTCCTCCTTCGCGCTCGAATCGGAATCTCTGGCGAGTCCTCCCGTCCCTTTCTCTGTTTTGCTCATCCTTGTTGTTTCGATTCTCGGTTCTGCGTTCGCAGGTTTCGTTCGATCTGCGAGGCGGATTTGGACGACCCGATCCAGCTCCTGAATTACGCGAGGAGAAGCTGCGGAGCCGGTGGCGGGTTGAGCAGGTGCTGATGATGCCTTGTGTTGCTTGGGTGGATTTGGTTTTGTCCTTCCTGAGTGGAATCTTGGAACTTGGTTTTGAAATCGACGTGGTGACAATTCAACACCCTAATTGCCGGTCTCATGATTAATGGTAGAATTGATCAAAGCATTGAGGTTCCTCGATGATATGCGACAAAATGGCTCCAAACCTAATGAGACCACACATGCAGTCACCGCCTATGTAGCACGGACTCGCATTTTTGGGCAATTTCTGCGTGTCGGACACGGACACGTGTCCTACACGCACGGACACGTCCGGACACGCGTGTCCGAAAGTCGACAAGGGGTCAGACTCGCGGACTCCGTGGTTAAAAGGGGGTCAAATTCGCAGAAAGCCGAACGGTGACGAGCTTGTGAAGGAGAAGGAAGATGGCGATGGCGCGGAGCTTGATGTGAGGGTCCTCGCAGTCGGGTCGTCCTCGACCGTGTCGATGCTCTCGAACGCTCTGCCACTGGTGGACGTTGTGAACACCCGATCCCTCACTTCAATTCCTTCTTCGCCGAGAAGCCGTGCCGCGCGATCCTGCACACGCATCAACGGTCGGACGTGCACAGGCTCGACGAGCCCCAGCGAGCAGGCCACGGTTGCGCCGCAGAAGCGGAGCAGCTCGTTCCCGTCAACGAGGCACCGTGGGTGCTTCTTCGGGAGCTTGCCGGCCTTGATCTTGACCGCCTCGCAGTACTCCTCGAACCGAGCCAGGGTCTTCTACATGTTGTGGACCGCTCGATCCGGTTGCCGCCTTGGTTCTCAGATTTCAGCCACCCGCCGGAGAAGGAGTCCGAATCGATCTGGTTGGCGAGGCTGAAGAGAGGAACTTGGCTAGAATTGTCGTGGGCTGTGGCTGCTGCGGTAATGAAAAGAAAAAGGGAGACCGTGGAAGCTAAAAAGAAAAGTAGCGATTAGGGTTTGAAAGTTGGGTTTTTAATTTTTATTTTATTCTATTTTTGGGGATAAAAAAGAGAAAAGTATGGGTGGGGCTGGGTTTGTGGTTGGGAACTCGATGGATTGGGCTTTAGGTGAGGGGGGATGTCCTAATAATTTTTTCTCATTTTTATTTTGTTTTTTTAGGAATAAAAAAACAAAAATATAATATATATATATATATATAACGTGTCCCAGCGTGTCGAAATTTTTGATTTTTCAAACAATCGCGTGTCGGCGTGTCGTGTCGGCGTGTCGTGTCGTGTCGTGTCTCGTGTCGTGTCGGTGCTACATAGGTCACCGCACGCCGGGCTTGTGTAGACCGGTTTAACACCAGATTGACCATTGAATTGCTAAGGATCAATTCCTTCACATACAACATAGTAACATATAATCTTTGCAAGAAGGGATTGATCACAGAGGCGTTGAGGTTCCACTAGAGTATGAGGCGAGCCAAATGCTCTTTTGCTCACAACAACTTGATCCACAGGATGTGCAATGTAGGCCAGATGGAAGACGCTCTTGTATTGTTGAAAGAGAAGACAAGCACAGACATTCAAACCGACAAATTCACCTATAACTCGCTGGTTCATTTTTTTAAGCAACCTTGACCATTGGAAACATGCGACATAATTGTCGAATGTGATGATTAATGCAGGCATTACTTAGACCTTTGTCATTCAAGGAGCATGCACTTCCGGCCGATTGATGGAGGCTCGAAGATTGTTGAGTTGTATGGTGCAAAGCAGAGTGATGCCGAATGTTCGAGCCTTCACTATCCTGGTGGATGCACATTGTACATAGGGAATTTTTGTAGAGGCAAAGGCCATAGTCGACCAGGTGATTCAATTAGGTAAAATGCCTAATTGTTTCACTTACACTACATTGATGAATGGTTATTGTTTGCAAAATACAAGGAACGATGCTATGGAAGTGCTTAATTTGATTGTTCAAAGAGGTTGCTCACTTGATGTTATTAGTTATCACACGTTGACTAACAGATACTGCATGTCAGGCCCTGACTCTCGAGCCCGCGACATCCCTTACCAAATCGCCACGAGGTCATAGAGATAGGGTCCCAGGCACACTATCAACCTATCACTTACTTACGCAAGCAGAAACGTTTTAACTCCTTGACAACATAAACAAACAGGGATAGAAAAGTAGATAGTCATTCAAAAACATAGAATTACAAATCATTCGACATACACAGATAAGTCTTAATCCCCATTGGGCTATAGCTAAATAAATAACCTCATACTTCGGGGCGACTAGACAAGACCTCAAATAGTTCCTCGGTCAGGTAAGGTTAACTTCTCATCTACTCCAAACTTACAAACCCAAAAGCCAAACCTTCACGTCATGAGGCTTCATCACTTGGGACCTGAAAATGTTATTCCACGACGGGATGAGAATAAATCTCAGTAAATCAAGCCTAAACTCAGTTATGAAACTGATTCGCCCATGGGATCCTAACCGAAGGCTCACATAGACATGAATAACACCCAAACACAGTCACAACATCAAACTACATCCACATGCACACTTACCAGCCTTCAGCCACACATAATGCAATGCTTGACTCAACTCAACAGCCATATCAGTCAATCACAGCATCACATTCACAAGTATGCACAGGACACCACACAGTCCATTTATTAACGATGATCGTGCCACTGGCACACGAGAGGATCTACGCGAAAAAGGACGTGATTCGACTCTCACAAATAACGCGATCCAGCACCTCAGTGCGATCCAGCATTCTACCAGCAGAACCGGGCTACGTTCCTTCACTCTCGGCAACGGCTACTACAATTGGTGTATCCAGTGCACCCGTTGCACGGCACGCGCGGTAGGCATCCCTATACGGGGCGGCGGTCCAACACCAGTTGCGACCGGCATCCGACCAGCTCTGCATCCGTACTAGTTAACACCGGATCAGAGTTGTCGGGCTTTTGGCAAGTCGTCTGATTCCATCAGATTGGTACGATACGAACTTGCCAGGAATGCATCATCGTTTTCCCTCATATGATCATACAATCCATATCTAGCAACCAACACATTTCATTATCTTCAGTTAAGGCCAGATGCTCACTCAGACATGTAAAAATCTTGGCCAAATGTCATTTTCATGCTAAAATATGTATTTTGACTTCGCACACGGTCATATGCAAATGCAGACTATCCACTAGTCACCACCACCACACATAGGGCGATTAACCCCCAATCGACGACCTATGCCAAACAGTCATTCCAGCCAATCAATCAAGCCATCCAACGATACAATCAAATTAGTAAAAGTCATCGAATCAATTACGAGCATTTAATTCCGATTAAACAATATAAGGCTCGATTCGTACAATAGTCCTTTGTTAACCAAACCAATCGATTTAAATCGTCGATCGCTCGCTCGTCTCTAGCCTATCGCTCGCTCGCGATCAAACAGCGGCAATCCATTGCCCAATCAATCAATCAATTCAATCTAGCAACCAACTAGCCACAGACAGTTTAATCACTCTGACTAACCAAGTCAATCGGCCATTTAACCTAATCCTAATTTCTATCCAAACCGGCCCCGATCGTATACCTAAATTCCACAATTGACTAAATGACTAATCCTAGGCGCAATTAGCGCCCTAACCAAAGATTAGGGTCAACTCACAATTAGCTAACTTGGGCGATCTAAAAAACGACGACGCGGTGTCGACGGTCTCCGGCGACGACGAAGGCGGTCCTCGGCGAACCTAGGGTTTATCGCGCGGCGACTTGAACCAAAACCTCGGGGACACCACGTGAATGATCGGCAAGGTCACTAGAACAGGTGGCCGGCGGCAAGAGCTCCGGTAAACGGCGAACGGCTGAAAACAGAACCGGCCAGTGAGAAAAACAGGGGAACACCGGGCTGTTCCGAGGTGTTTCTCGGCCTCGAGAGCCGAGGCGAGGCCGGCCAAGGATCGTGGACTTACCTAGGGGTTGAGCACGACCTATGGGACCGGCCAAGGGCGGCGAACGGCGGCCGGAAGCGGCAGAGCAGCCGCAAAATAGAACCGGCCGAAATAGGGTTCCCGCGGCGCCGAAACAGGGGAGGGACTCTGAGCAGTTTTCCGGCCACCACGCGCGGCGGCGAGCTCCGCCGAGCTCAGGATGATGGAGAGGGGCCTTGGGAGTTCGTTGGTGGTGGCGGTGAGAGAAGGCGACGGTCGGTTCGACGGGATCGAAGAAAATCCCGAACCAGCTCGAAAACAGGGTACTGGCGGTTCCGTGGGGATTTGCAGCTGTTCCGACGAGCCACGGTAGGAGGGACGGCGTGGGGGAGGTCGAGAGGGGGCTGGTAAACGTCGGCGAGGTGGTGGATGGCAACGGTGGCGACACACAGCTCACGGAGGAGGAGGAGGATTCGTCTCGGGTCAGGGGGCGAAAAACAAGGGAGGCTTCCCGCGGCGGTTTCGCGGTCGTCCGGCGGCGAACGGCGGCCGCGATAAGGTCAGGGCGGCGGCGAGACGAGGCTAGAGGTGGTGGTGGTCGACTCGTGGGGTGATAGTCGCGCGAAGATGAAGAAAGAAGGAGAGGCAGTGGCTCAGCCGTGAGGTCCACCAAGAAGAAGAAAGAAGAAGAAGAAGAAGAGGAAGAAGAAAGAAGCAGAGGAAGAAGAGAGATGTGAGAGAGAGAGAGAGAGAGAGAGAGAGAGAGAGAGAGAGAGAGAGACGTCTGTTGATGGGAGGGCAAGGGGACCACAAAGACTTTGGGGCATTTGTCCTTTAGTGCAAATATCCAAGGGCAATTTGGTCAATTAGCGATTTGGGACTGAAACAAATTTTCGATACAACGGACGAAGGGTATTTTGGTAATTTCATAGGCTAGGCTTGGTCGGGATTAGGCTCGGGTCACGAGGATTGAAATCCTAATTTATGGCAACTAAGAATTCGAAACCTAACCTAAACCGACTGACGTTTCAGAAATCGTCCAATTATCGTCTCTTCAGTCCTTACGATCCAATATATTTAATCGACTGAAATTCGATATTAATCTATTTTATTGAATTCAAGCACTTTACCGTAGTCGGATTTCCAGGGCGTCACACTGCAAAACGAAAAGAGTTGGACAAGTCAAAGATGCTCTTCCGAGAAATGCTTCAAAGGGGCTTGATTCCTCACGCCATTACATATAGCACTCTCTTAAAAGGATTTTGTCAAGTTGGGAAACTTCAAGCTGTGGAAGAGCTAATTAAAGAGATGCAATCTCGTCATCTAGGAAAAAGTACCAAAAAAGTCATAAACCTATTGTATTGGTACCAATTCCGTCTTAAACCTTTCAATTGGACCAATTTAGTCCTAAACCTTTTTGTATTGGTACCAATTCAGTCCATCCGACCAATTTTGGCCTAAAATTGCTGATGTGGATGCTAGTGATGCCATGTAGGATAAGTGCTGACGTGGATTTTTTTTTTTTGGTCAAATCAAAAGTTTTCATTGTATAAGAGGGCTGGTAGAATGATATCAAAGCAAATCAAATTCCAAAGAGAATCGAAAAATTGGTTTTTCAAATGTCATAGCGGATTTTAGAAGCTTAAATTTTGAGAATTCTCATCTTCAATTAGATTCAAATTTTAAGCCTTTTTTTTCGGGTGCTCCAAAATAACACCTTTTCCTAACGGTTTTTGTTCGTAAGCTTGATAGCATATATATACACACACACACACAAGTCAAGATTAGTTGAAGAAAGGAACAGCCCCACCCCTGAAACGGAAACAAAGGTGTGCGCACATACGAGACTCTTTCCAATTTATCTTGACCGCGAAGAGAGGGGGAGGCTGTTGCGGAAGCCCCCACCACTCCCTCCCTTCTTTACCTTGAGGGTTCTCTCGGATGGAGGGTTTCGGGCTTTCCATATTCATAACAGATGGCTAAGCAAAGAAGAGGGTTAGTAGTTTCTGCCGTTATACGTTCTTCTGCTATTCGATAAGACGACTCGCTTTTTAAAAAAAATTATCCGAACGGGACGGAAGTGAATCAACTTGGGCCTTCCGTCGAGGCAAAAATTGGGGCAAATCAGTGTGCAATTAGGCTACATTTGGTAGTCAAGATAAAAGTTAGGATATGATATAATTTTTCCTATCATGCGCTTGGTTCCTGCCCAACACAGAATAAAGTGGGACAAAAAAGGGGATATAGCCATGATAAAATTATCTTATGGAGGAGAGGTGAGATAAAGGTGGATAAAATTTCTTCTATTCATGAAATAAAAATTATTTTTGCGAACAATTCAATAAAAATTAGATTTGAAATTATAATGCTAAAAATAAATTGAAAATAAAAATAAATAAAAAATTCGGTCTTGTTTATTCTAATTTTTATTTATATACTTAAGTTAATAATAAATATATATATACATACCTAGTATTTATATCATATACATTTTAAATATAATAGTGTAGTTTATCATTTAATAAAAAATTTATTGAGAAATGATGGAGGCGAATCAAAATAATGAAAAAAAGAAGAAGATAAAACTAAAAAATAATTACATAAAAAAAGAAGCAAAAGGATCCATATTTTAAGTGAATATATTCAAACTTGAGAATAACCTTTTCAATTCTCGAAAAATATAAGGGGCAGTGAAATCTCTAAAAAAGGCTAGCATCTTCATCTTCTTTTACTTCAGAATAAAACTCTAAACAACGAGAGAGTTGGAATTACTTCTCCTTCTTAGCTAAAACTCTATGAAAGCATAAAGAAGCCAAAACTCTTCGTCCGACCGTAGCTTTGCGGTTCATGTTAAAGTTTAACAAGGTAGCAAGAGAGGCAAAGCTTTTCATAGTCATAAGTGAGCGATTATATTTTCTCTCTATTATAAGGTTTGACGGAGATTCTTATCGATGTTTGTGCATTTTCAAAAGTAAATTTTTTAGATTTCATATCCTATCATATCTAATTCAATTCTGACTAAGAAATAATCCAAGAGTCTTAGGTTCTTGAGCTTTTCCCGATATCTCATTAGATTATGGAGGTTGCCTTCGCTGAAGTAGTTGTATCTCTTGCGAGTGGTTCTATCCATGGAGAAGCCAAAGAAGGAAGAGATATCGTCGTTATCCTCTCGTACCACCCACAGCAGAAGGCAATAGTGTCATGCCCCAAACCCCGGGTACGCGGCATCCAGGTCAAATCGTCCCAAGGGTCATAAAGGATAATATCCTAGATTCGCCATCGACCCACGAAAATAACTACGCATGCGGGAACGCTTAATACTCCCAGACAATAAAAGAGACAATAATAGTAAAGCAGGATACATATCAGATATAAACAACAATTCATTTACAGATTCGTCTAACTCAATCAGGGTAACTCAATAATCAGCCTCATACTTCAAGGCGAGGTAAGGTGCACGTCGAATCTACTCCCAATCGTCCTCAACTTCAATTCTCAAGTAACCATAAGCTCTGAACCTGAAAATGTTGCCCATGACGGGGTGAGATATGAATCTCAGCAAGTCAATACCTAAGCCTTGGTTAAGGCGATGATTCATCCAGACATCTTATCGGTCAATCGCATGCTACAAACATGTATTTCAATCACAGGCAAACTTACCGCCAGGAGCCATGTGTAACGTAATGCATAAAATAGCGTACGGCCATATCCAAGACATGTCAATCATTATGTATGCGCAAAACACTGTGTAGATATCTCAATCATATACAACATATTTACCAGAATATTGCACACAATGCAATAATAACCCGAACACAAGCGAGTATGAACTTCCATCTTCCTACTCCATTTGTCTCATACCAAATTTCGTAGTCAGGATGCGCTCACACCAACCCATGCACGAATTACATTGCATTCGATCCATTTATTATATGTGAAGAATATCCATTGGATCCATACAACACAATGCTGGGGTCCAATAACTCGATCCGTACAACACAATGCCGGAATCGACTTCTGATAAACAAGCTTCGTCTCGACTCCTTTCGGCGACGGCGACTACAAGTGGTAACATAATACCTCGAGTAGGCATCTACAAGTGGTAACACAATACCACAGGTAGGATTCGGTCCGTCACAAGCTGCGACCGGCTACCGACAATCTATGACATAACATGAAAGGTCGGGCAACTGACAAATCATATGGCTCGCACTAAAAGCATGATACGAACTTAACAGGCCACGAATCATCGAGTTTCATGTGACCATGCAATTCATCCAACAGCAATTTTATTCACATCTTTAATTATAGTCCGATGCTCAAGCGTTCGTGCTCAAAACTCGGCCCTCGGCCATTTTCATGTCAAAACATGCAATTTGAGTTTACATGCGGCCATATGAATACACAATATTATCGACCAAGCTTTACTAGTAACTCCGGGCGATTAGCCCCCAAATCAAGCATCCAATCAATCAATGGACAATCGACACATTCAATCAGGTAATCGATATAGAAAATCGATTCAAGCAAGGCCAAGCATGTCAATACGAGAATTCAATCCAATTTCACTTATTTAAGCTCAATTCGTGCATCATTTCATCATTAACCAATCCGATTTGTAAATCGAACGTACGCTTGTCTTTAGCCTATCGCGATCAAGCAATAAAAATCACCCAATCAATCAATCCAACTCAATTAGCCACAAAATCCTAGCTAATCAAACTAGCTTAAACAAACTAATCCAAACATAATTAACGACCTAACCAAGGATTAGATATCAACTCACAGCCAATTAGATGAGACGTGTGTGACGGCGATCCTTGAAAACCTTCCCACGAACTTGGAGCTCACGGGCCAACTTCTCGGACACGGGCCCAAGTTCTCGGCCACGGGCCCGGACATGGCCCAGGCCATCGGCCAACATGAACGACCAAGCCCCGGGATCTCGGCCAACTTGGCCGGCTATGGCCTAGGATCTCGGCCAGCTTAGCCGGCCACGGCCCAAGCCAGAACGGGGCACGGGCAGGGCCGAGGTAAGTTGAGAGAGGCGAGGGAGAGATGTATTTATAGGAAGAGGTGAGGGGGGCATGACACACACAAGTCAAGATTAGTTGAAGAAAGGGGCAGCCCCACCCCTAAAACAGAAACAAAGGTGTGCACACATATGAGACTCTTTCCAATTTATCTTGACCGCGAAGAGAGGGGGGGTGTTGCGGAAGCCCCCACCACTCCCTTCCTTCTTTACCTTCAGGGATCTCTCGGATGGAGGGTTTCGGGCTTTCCATATTCATAACAGATGGCTAAGCAAAGAAGAGGGTTAGTAGTTTCTGCCGTTATACGTTCTTCTGCTATTCGATAAGACGGTCACCTTTTTTTAAAAAAAAATTATCAGAGCAGGATGGAAGTGAATCAACTTGGGCCTTCCGTCGAGGCGAAAATTGGGGCAAATCAGTGTACAATTAGGCTACGTTTGGTAGTCAAGATAAAAGTTAGAATATGATATAATTTTTCATATCCTGCGTTTGGTTCCTGTACAACACAGAATAAAGTGGGACATAAAAGGGATACAGCCTTGATAAAATTATCATATGGAGGAGAGGTGGGATAAAGGTGGATAAGATTTCTTCTATTCATGATATAAAGATTATTTTTGTGAACAATTAAATAAAAATCAGATTTGAAATTCTAATGCTAAAAATAAATTCAAAATAACAAAAAATAAATAATTTTCGATCTTGTTTATTCTAATTTTTATTTATATATTTAACTTAATGATATATAGTTTTTTATATATATATACCTAGTATTTATATCGCATACATTTTAAATATAATAGTGTAGTTTATCATTTAATAAAAAATTTATTGAGAAATGTTGGAAGGGAAATCAAAACAATGAAAAAAAGATAAAATTAAAAAACAATTACATAAAAAAGAAGCAAAAGGATCCATATTTTAAGTGAATATATTCAAACTTGAAAATGACCATTTCAATTCTTGAAAAATGAGGGGCTGTGAAATCTCTAAAAAAAAGCTAACATCTTCATCTTCTTTTCCTTCGTAGTTTTTTAGTTCATGATAACACTTTACGAAAACGACAAAAGAGTTGAATTACTTCTCCTTCTTAGCTAAAAATCTATTAAAACGGAAAGAGAGCCAAAACTCCTCGTCCGACCGTAGTTTTGCGGTTCATGTTAAAGTTTAACAATGTAGCAAGAGAGGCAAAGCTTTTCATAGTCGTAAGTGAGTGATTGTATTTTCTCTCTATTATAAGGTTTGACGGAGATTCTTATCGATGTTTGTGCATTTTCAAAAGCAAAATTTTTAGATTTCATATCCTATCATATCTAATTCAATTCTGACTAAGAAATAATCCAAGAGTCTTAGGTTGTTGAGCTTTTCCGGATATCTCATTAGATTATGGAGGTTGCCTTCGCTAAAGTAGTTGCATCTCTTGCGAGTGGTTCTATCCATGGAGCAGCCAAAGAAGGAAGAGATGACGGCCGGAGTGTGTTTTGGTATGCCGGTGTCGTCGTTATCCTCTCGTACCACCCACAGCAGAAGGCAATAGCACCACATTTCTGATTCGCGCATTTCAGCCGATGATGAAAGCCACGTCACCGACCGGTTGCTTTCATCTGATGATGAGGCGAGTGCGCCTCTGTTGCAGTCCCGTCTCCCTTCTTCCTGATCGCATTGGAATAATCTCCAGCGAGTCCCCTCGTCCCTCTCTCCGTCTTGCCCGTCCTTCTTGTCTCGGCTTCTGGTCTCGCGTTCGAAGGTTTTGGTCGTTCCCCAAGATGAATTTGGGCGACCCGGACCAGTTCTTGGATTACGTGAGGAGAAGCTGCAGAGCTCGCGGCGGGTTGAGGAGTGCTGATGACGCCTTGTGTTGCTTCGGTAGGATGATGAAGATGAACCCTTTGCCTTCTGCTGTGGATTTCACGTTACTGTTGGGTGCTATGGTGAGGATGAAGCTGTATTCGACAGCGATCCGATTGATCGGGCAGCTGCATTCATTAGGGATTGAAGATGATCTTGTTTTGCTGAACATTTCCTTGAATTGCTTTTGCCGGTCAAAGCGGGTTGATTTGGGTTTGTCCTTCCTGGGTAGAATCTTGAAGCTCGGCTTTGAAATCGACGTAGTGACATGGAACATCCTAATTGACAGTCTCTTCATTAATGGCAGAATTGATCAAGCATTGAGGTTCCTTGATGATATGGGACGAAAAGGGCCCGAACCTGATGAGACCACGTATGCAATCACTGTGAAGGGTTTATGTCGGGTGGGTAACACCAGACTGGCAATCAAATTGCTAATAGGGTGGGAAGAGAGAAGCTGCAGGCTCGATTCTTTCACGTACAGCATAATAATTGATAGCGTTTGCAAGATGGGATTGATCAGAGAGGCCTTGAGACTCCACGAAAGTATGAGTAGCCAAGGCATCAAACCAGTTACTTATACCTCTTTGTGATGGGATTTATCGCACACCGAATCAGAACGATCACACAGAAATCAAGAAAATTGAATGACGCACGAGATTACCCAGGTTCACCCCAGAATAGGGCTACGTCCTGCAAGAGATTTTCACTATGATATTCGGTTTACAGCTCTCAACTCGTTACAATGATCAGTATAAAACGAGCAAAATATATATGCCCTAAACGGGCCCAAAAACCTAAACCTAGCGAAACCTCTATTAAGCCCATAACATACGGGTTAACTTAAATAAAAGTCCAAACCCGTTGAGATTTCGGGGGCGCTGCCCCCGAACCCCCGCCCGCTCACCGGCGAGCGGGGCAGCCGTCCGCTGACCGGGCAGCGGGACACCCATGTCGGGGGGCGCTGCCCCCGAACCCCCGCATCCCGCGCGCATGGGTCACATGTCATCGGATAACACTTTGGTTTCCCTAAGCTCACGTGGGCATACCCGGTGTGAGAAACAAGGGTCCCCGAAGTATTCGCCAACTCCAACATTCTCCCACTTGGTGGATACTTCTCGCAAATGAGAACCTTTGCCATATCATTCTTCTTCAACCCAATCGCAGTAGAGCACCATTCAAACTTCGCACCTGTGACGGCTTTAGTAAGGAAGTCTGAACTATTTTTCACCGTGTCGACCTTTACAAGCCGAACCTCTTTCTTCTCCATTTTTTCTCGGATGAAATGATATTGTATATCAATGTGCTTTGTACGTGAGTGAAATGCTGGATTCTTAGCTAAATAAATAGCTCCTTGATTATCACATCTCACCTCTACGGCACCTTGCTCAAAACCAAGCTCCAAGCACAACCGCCGTAACCATACGGCCTCTTTTCCAGCATGAGTAAGAGCCATGTACTCAGCCTCCGTAGAAGAGAGTGCTACCACGCTTTGCCTTCTACTCATCCAACTCAATGCAGCCCCAAACAATGTGAAAACATACCCGCTAGTGGACCGTCTACTATCAATATCTCCACCCCAATCAGCATCTACATGGCCTACGATATCAAGCATGTTTCCATTCCCTGTACCTTCAAAACATAAAGAAAAATTCGAAGTTCCACGAAGATACCTGAAAACTCTTTTGATCGCATTCCAGTGTTCTCTACCTGGGTTAGACATGTATCGGCTCAAGACTCCCACTGCTTGGGCTATATCCGGACGTGTGCACACCATAGCATACATCAAGCTACCCACTGCACTCGCGTATGGAACTCGGGCCATCTCTTCAGCTTCTTCACCCGTTTTAGGACATTGTTCCGCAGATAGCTTGGTCCCTAAAGGTATAGGGGTACCAACAGGCTTACAGTCTATCATATTGAATTTCTTCAATATTTCTTTGATGTATTTCTCCTGTCCTAGCCACAGCTTCCTTTTCTCACGGTCCCTCCTAATCTGCATGCCCAAAATAAAATTTGCAGGCCCCAAGTCTTTCATTTCAAACTTCTTGGCCAGCAAACTCTTCACAGATCTCACCATCTTCACGCTATTCCCGATCAACAACATATCATCCACATATAGCGTGAGAATGACAAACTGATCGCCCGTCCTCTTCACATAAACACAATGGTCAGAATTTGAACGCACAAAATCAAGCTGGAGCATGTACGTGTCAAACTTCTGGTACTACATCCTCGGTGACTGCTTCAGCCCATATAAGGACTTTTTCAATTTGCACACCAGATTCTCCTTTCCCTTTACTTGAAAGCCTTCTGATTGCCTCATATATATTTCCTCCTCCAAGTCCCCATGAAGGAAAGCTGTCTTTACATCCATCTGTTCCACCTCAAGATCGTATGCAGCTGCTACGGACAGAACAAACCGTATCGAGGTCAATTTCGCCACGGGAGAGAAGATCTCGTCATAGTCAACTCCCTCGATCTGAGAATACCCCTTGGCTACAAGCCTAGCTTTGTACTTCTCTACAGTCCCATCCGATTTCAGCTTTCGCTTGAATACCCATTTGCACCCAATTGCCTTTCTATCCTTAGGCAACTTACACAAACTCCATGTCTCATTATGATCAAGCGACTGCATCTCATCTATCATTGCGAGCTCCCACTGATTCGCATCATTCATGGATCTCGCCTCTTTTACAGAATTAGGATCATCTCCGGTAATGCTCAAAGCATGAAACGTACTCAATGCACTAAGTGAGTATCGAAGTGGTACCTTTCTTTCCCGCGTCGATCTCCTAAGAGCCGGCATGCTATCTGTATCCGAGTCTTCATCCGAATCTGCATCCTCGACTTCATTAACCAAGTCCCCTTGCTCCGATTCTGAATCAGACTCTACTAGCGTACCTTGTGAAACCATCTCCACCGTTTCAGCTTTGGGACTTTCTTCAAGCACTACCACCTTTTTGGGCTCATCAACTTTCTGTGTGCCAATCTGGGATTGTGATTCGCGAAAGACGACATCCCTGCTGTATACAATGGTCTTTGATTCTGGATTCCACAGCTTATAGCCTTTTACCCCTTCCTTGTACCCGACGAATATGTTCTTCTCAGACTTATTGTCAAGCTTACCCCTTTTCTCCTTGAGTACATGAACATAAGCGTCACACCCGAACACCCGAACATGTGACAAATTCGGCTTCTTCCCAAACACTGCCTCATATGGTGTACGGTCCTTCACTGATGAGGTCGGTGACCGGTTCTTTAAATAACTGGCCGTGGCTACAGCTTCTGCCCAAAATTCATGCCCCAAACCTGCCCAACTCAGCATGCATCTTGCCCTTTCTATGAGTGACCGATTTAATCTTTCAGCCACACCGTTCTGTTGAGGCGTATATGGGGTCGTCTTCTGCCTTGCAATACCATTGTCCACACAGAATTGCTCGAACTTGTCTGAACAGAATTCACCTATGTTATCTGTACGAAGTATCTTGATTTTCCTGCCCAATTGGTTTTCAACCAAAACCTTAAATTCTCGAAATTTTTCGAATACATCTGATTTACTTTTGATAAAATAAATCCAACTATATCTCGAAAAATCATCTATGAACGATACATAGTACCTGGATCCTCCAATAGATGGAGTCGGAGTAGGCCCGAAGACATCGCTATGAATCAGCTCGAGAACCTCTGTTGCTCTCGTACCGGTGTGTTGGAAACTAACTCGGTTCTGTTTTCCATGGAGACAGTGTTCACAGAACCCGAAGCCTATAGAGCAATCTGGTACTCCTTCTACCATTTGACTCGAAGCTAAGGTAGACAGTCCCTTTTCACCGATATGCCCTAGCCTCTGATGCCACAACATGAACGTATCATATCCATCTTCCTTGGTCTTTTCAGAGACGAAACCACTACCAACAGTCACCGTTTCCCCGAGCAGCTTATACAATGTCTCATAACGGACTCCTCGTGCAATCACAATAGAACCCCGAGTCATCTTGCACGAATTCTTATCACAGCTGAAAGTAACCCCTGAATCAGCCATCGTACCGACTGATAATAGGTTTCTGCTCATCAAGGGTATGTGCATCACGTCTGGAAGAGTCTTCACCGTGCCATTACTCATCCTCAGCTTCACCCTGCCACGCCCGACAATTTGAACTGCAGTATCATCTTCGAGCATGACATCTCCACCATTATATTGCTCATATTCACAAAACCAGTGTCTATGAGGTGTCATGTGGTATGAAGCACCGGTGTCGATCAACCAAATATCCTGGTCTGACTGTGCCATACATGCAGCAGCCAAATACATATCTCCTGCATCGACCTCCTTCTTCCCGGAGGATGATTCAGCTTCTTTCTTAAAAACTGGCTTGTTTTTACAGTCCCGCTTTACATGGCCCCACTCTTCACATCTCCAGCACTGTACCCTCCTCTCCCTACTCTTCGATCGCCCACGAGATTTGGATCTGGACCCTCTCCGATTTAGAGTCTTCTCTGCTGGCCTACCCCTAGCAGTCAGTGCCTCTCTACCAGAATTTCCTGACCCCTTTCTTCGTGTCTCCTCTGATAACAAGGCCGAACACACGCTCTCATAAGATAATTCTTTATCCCCACCACCGATCACCACAATCAAGTTATCCCAAGAATCCGGCAGTGAACAGAGTAGTGTTATCGCCTTGTCATCATCTTGGAACTTAACACCGATTGATACGAGTTGACTAATCAACGTGTTAAAGTTATACAGATGTGCAGAAAACGAGTCGCCCTCATGCATCCGAAGATTATACAGCTTTTTCCTCAAAAATAGCTTATTAACCAACGACTTACTTTGATATAGCGACTCCAGTTTCTGTCATAAATTCCTGGCTGTAGGTTCGCTCATCACGTTTGTCAGAATTGAGTCTGCGAGACAAAGCCGGATCAAACCCTTTGCTTTCCGATCGATCCAATCCCAGTCTTCAATCTCCTTTGGATCCGCCTTTTTGGAGGATGAATCGTCATTCTTCCCCGGTTCCTTTATCGCGATACCAGGCATCGCAGCATCAGGCCTTTCCGTTACGATTGCCGACCAAAGATCTCGATCACAAAGTAGATCCTCCATCTTCATCTTCCACAGATCAAACCGCGTCCCATCGAATTTTTCGATCTCAATCCGTGACCCTCCTGACATCTCAGATAAACCCCTAATTCCTCGAACACAAGGCTCTGATACCAATTGATGGGATTTATCGCACACCGAATCAGAACGATCACACAGAAATCAAGAAAATTGAATGACGCACGAGATTACCCAGGTTCACCCCAGAATAGGGCTACGTCCTGCAAGAGATTTTCACTATGATATTCGGTTTACAGCTCTCAACTCGTTACAATGATCAGTATAAAACGAGCAAAATATATATGCCCTAAACGGGCCCAAAAACCTAAACCTAGCGAAACCTCTATTAAGCCCATAACATACGGGTTAACTTAAATAAAAGTCCAAACCCGTTGAGGTTTCGGGGGCGCTGCCCCCGAACCCCCGCCCGCTCACCGGCGAGCGGGGCAGCCGTCCGCTGACCGGGCAGCGGAAGCCCCGCCCGCTGACCGGGCAGCGGGACACCCGTGTCGGGGGGCGCTGCCCCCGAACCCCCGCATCCCGCGCGCATGGGTCACATGTCGTCGGATAACACTTTGGTTTCCCTAAGCTCACGTGGGCATACCCGGTGTGAGAAACAAGGGTCCCCGAAGTATTCGCCAACTCCAACACTTTGATCCATGGTCTATGCAACCTAGGCCGATGGAAAGATGCTACAATCTTGTTGGAGAAGATGATGAAGGAAGGAATTGAACCGAACGTCATTACTTATAACTCTGTCATTCAAGGAGTGTGCAATTCCGGCCACTTAAAAGAAGCTCGAGGACTTCTGAATCATATGGTGCAAAGTAGAGTAATGCCGGATGTTCAAACCTTCACTATTCTGGTGGATGCACATTGTAAACAGGGAATGCTTGTAGACGCAGAGGCCATAATTGCCGAGATGATTCATTTAGGTAAAATGCCTAATGAGTTCACTTATAATACATTGATGAATGGTTATTGCTTGCAAAATAGGATGAACGATGCTAAGAGAGTACTTAGTTTGATGGTTGATATGGGCTGCTCCCCCGACGTCGTTAGTTATAGCACATTGATTAACGGATACAGCAGAGCAAAAAGAGTAGACGAGTCTATGCTACTTTTCCAAGAAATGCTTCAAAGGGGCTTGATTCCTAACGTAATCACATATCGTGCTCTCTTAAATGGATTTTGTCAAGTTGGAAACCTTCGAGCTGTGGAAGAGCTAATTAAAGAGATGCAATCTCATCATCTGTGTTCAAATTTTCATACCTTCAATGCTTTCTTAGTTGGCATGTGTAAAACACAACAGATTGACAAGGCCGTGACGTCGTTTCCACGTATGGAAGATTCAAAAGTCCCAAACATTTTGACTTACAATATCCTGATGAATGGCCTGGGCAACGCTGGAAAGCTCAAAGATGCAATGGAACTGTTTAATTTTTTGCATGCTCAAGGCTTGCAACCTGACGTCTACATATATACGATTATTATGAGGGAATTGTGCAAAGAAGGATGCACTGAGGAAGCATATCAGCTGCTAAAGGAGATGGAGGGAGATGGATGCTCTCCAGACGGTGTTACTTATAATACAATAATCCGAGGCCTTCTAAAGAACAAGGAAAATGCGAGAGCTGAACAACTTATCAGTGAAATGGTTGGGATGGGGTTTTCTGCAGATTTATCGACGATGGAGTTTTGGGTTCAGTATCTCACCATGAATATAGTTTCTCCCTCTCCTGGCTAAACTCTTGGTCGCCAAAATCTAGCCATTTTTCCATCGAAGTTGTAAAGAAATGATTGTGCAAGCCAGGTTGTAGACACATTTTCCTTCCACACATCATCACATTGAGTCTCATGTCCGTCAATCAGATTATTCCAAGGGTGGGTTTGGTTCAACTTTGCAAATGAGCTTTTGGGGAATGCAGATACCTTTAGCCTAAGGGGCTTTGAAGAAATGCAAATAGCCTTTGGTAAAAAATATTTTGAAAAGCAACTTTGGTCTAACTAGTGTTTGGTAAGAAAAATTCGTAAATGAGCTTTCTTACAATATTTCTTTTTAAACAAAATATAATTAGAAATAAAAAGGAAAATCAAACCTAGGGAAAAGGCCGGAGACCATGGCGAGGCAGATCTGGCGGTGGTGGTAGTCGACCAAGGTCGCTAGGGTCAGGGGACCTTTGGCGACTATTGCCTGGGTCATGCGGCCCCAAGCTATTGTCGTGGTGGGTTGCTTGGCCGTGGGCGGCTGTCGTGGGGGGTTGCCCAGGTGGTGGCCAAGGTTGCGTCCGCCGACAAACCCAGATCTGGCTCGCCATCTGGCTTGTCGACGGGCTAGGGTTTCATTGTTTTTTAAGTTTATTTTTTAATAAAATAAAATAAGGGACAAAATGAGAATTCAAACGAAAAGTGATGACATTTTTGGAAGAAAAAAAACCTTACCTCAGCATTTGGCCGAATGTTGAAAGCCCAATGCTGGTCCCTATCAGCATTAGGCTTTCAGCATTCCCAAGGCCAACTTTCATTCCAAAGACCCCTTAAAAATGCTTGCCAAACATTCTGCATTTTTCCCAAAGAGCTTTGGAGCTCCGATTTTGAGAAAGTTGAACCACACCCATCCCAAGTCTACTTGGCATCTTTCTTCATCACGTGGCTTTTGGAGGCTTGGAAGGATGGTGAAATCTTTTCCTCGTACGTTACACCTAGGTTCTGTGAAAAATGTCGGTATTTAAGTGGTAGTTCTACTCGTAAATAGTGCAACCGGTCCCTAATATTTATCAAAGAGTAAAAGTGCGTACAATTGCCATATTTTGCATTTGGATTGTTTTACTTAATTTCCTCCATGTTGTTAGGCTTTGGCAATATTTATCATGCAATTGTGGGCTTTGAGACTCTTGAAGAATCTTTTCCATTCTTTTGGTTTTGATCCGCCCTCACATTCTTCTCCTTCTTCTTTTCTTTTTTCTCTTTTCTTCTATAATGGGCACACAAGAGCATGGCTTTTAAGACATTGATTTCCTGCCGATGATAGTTTTTTTTTTTTCCCTTCATCATCTCCTGTTGTATCCAACGGTGTAGCTGGTCTTTTGCTTCCAGCCTAAGTTTGCTGGGGCTGTTATCTTCTTGTTCTGGTTCAGAGGTGCCGAATTCTTTGTGTAGAGACCTAGCAGGTGTCTCTCTCTTTTTTTTCTTTTTTTCTTTTGCAACAACAATGGCAGGAGATGATCTACAGAAAGAGGTGAACATGGGTGATGGTTCTAAAGCAGGTCGCAGGTTCTGTGAGCTCCAACAGTGCCCAGGGTGTTGTCTCTTTCCCAACGAGACTGTCGGATGAAAAATTGGAAGGGCCCCTAAATTTTCAGATTTGGCAAAAGATTATTCTTTTCTATTTAAAAGGTATGGGTGAGGCTAAATACTTGACTGATTTGCCTCCCGAGTTTACCGAACCTAATTATTTGAGTTGGGAGAATGAAGAGAACCGTACCTTCGGACTTCTATTAAATGCCATGGATCGCAAAGTTAAGGTTATGATTGCTAACTCTCCAGAGGTTCGAGATGTATGGAATCCGACGACAAATCCCGTGTGTATAATGTGTATAATGATCGCAAAGTTGCATTTTGGAAAACGATTTCAAATTTTCAAAATAGGAGTGAAGTTTCCTGAGTTAAAGCATATATTTTCCATCGACTACGAAAAGATTTTCTCAATAACTCATTTTCCTAAAAGATTTGATCTTCTGAAAATGAAGAAACGCCAAATCAACGGAGCCCAGGGCTTGTATTTTTCAAGTTTGTGTGGCATGTGGGGACTTTTTTCCAAACCAAGTGAAAAAAAAAAAGTAATTACCAAATCAGGTGAAAAAAAAAATATTTACCAAACCAGAGGCCGCTCGGCAGTAATACTGCCGAACGGACCCCCGCTTAGCAGTTACACTGCCGAACGGGCCAACAAATGAAAAAAAAATTGCCCGCTCGGCAGTTAATTTATTTATTTTTTAAAAAATTTGTTGCCCGCTCGGCTGTGTGACTGCAGAGCGGGCCACTAACAATATTTGACTCGACTGTACGGACTTATGAAAATGGAGGGAGAGGGATAGAAGGATTTTTCAGAATTTACAGCACTTAAAAGGACTCTTAAATAGCCTAACCTAGTAGCAAGATTGATCATTCAACGAAGGAAGGACCTAATTTAAAATGAAGCCAAGTACGTATGAGTTGTTTAGGCATGCATGTGTCAATTTTCAGAATTTATTGTATGCCTTTGCAGATCAAAAGCGCTTCCTCCTCTCAGCTTGGCCCTGGCTGCCAAACTTGGCCTTCTTGGGCTTGCTGGGTATGTACGGTTTGAATAACTTTACACTCAAACCAATATAGTGTATTAAGATGTGCGGCCATGCGTTTGCTGCTGGCATTAGTCCCACTAGTGGGGATGCCGGCCATTGGATATGTCTCTGATCCCACATCGCCTAGGTTCTCGGCAGATGGAGAAGGGGGTCGCAATTCTTGAAATTGTAGAGCAGGGGCATTTCACGGATATGGGGCTATGCTGGGATTAGCATGAGTTCTCCAACTCTGAGTTCAGCCATCGGCAACCTCACTCCGGCTCTCACTTTCATATTTGCCTTCCTTTTGTAATCACATATAACACACTCATAAAAGGATATTGTCAAGTTGGGAACCTTCAAGCTGCGGAAGAGCTACTTGACGACATGCAATTTTTAGATTATTATACATTCAATGCTTTCTTGGATGGCTTGTGTAAAACACAACAGATTGGCAAAGCCGTGACATTGCTTCGACGTATGGAAGATTTGAAATTTGCGCCAGACATTGTGACTTATAATATTCTAATGAATGGCTTGTGCAAGGCTGGAAAACTCAAATATGCAATGGAACTGTTTAATTGTTTGCATGCTCGAGGCTTGCAACCTAAAAAGTGGACATATTCGATTATTATGAGTGGATTGTGCAAAGGAGGACGCTCCGGGGAAGCATATCAGCTGCTAAAGGAGATGGAGGAAAGTGGATGCTCTCCAAATGGTGTCATTTACAATACAATGATCAAAGGACTTATAAAGAACAATGAAAATGCGAGGGCTGCACAACTTATCAGTGAAATGGTTGGAATGGGGTTTTCTGCAGATTTATCAACTGTTGCGCAGAACAAGTGATCGAACGATAAAAGGACAGAACAAGCAAAGTAAAACGGACATCAGATGTACGCGGTTCGGTCGTAAATGTTGAAGTTATTGTTATTATTGTCCCACATCGCTTGTAAATTAGTCTTCTGTGCTCTTTATATTCATGTGGTCTCCCTCCACCTAATAGCTTAAGCTTTTGGGTTGGACTTTCCTAACATGGTATCAAAGCAATCTTTCTCTCCCTCCTTCTCTCTCTATCTCTCTCTTTTGTTCGCGTATGTGGGCTCACCCCCCATTATTCAATTTTCGCGTGCCGCTCGTAATCTGGCTTGCACGTGAAATGGGGTGTTGAAGTTATTGTTGTTGTTGTCTCACATCGCTTGTGAATGGGTCTTCTATGCTCTTTATATTCATGTGGTCTCCCTCCACCTAATAGCTTAAACTTTTGGGTTGGACTTTCCTAACAGTAAAGACCTACGTCCACGGGGAGAGTAGCAACGAATTTCACTATAGAACGAGCGATACACGGATATTACAATCCACTCAAGTTACACAAACCCATTCTTGGTGTTTCTCAACCCCAATTACATCCAAGAACGCACACAGTGTTTAGCCCCCCAATTCCTAGCGAAATAATATCTCAATCTCGCAAAGGAATTAAAACACAAATCTAACCTCAAGATTTGATTGGCTTTGACACTTGAAACATTCTTGGTGTTTCCCAACCCCAATTACATCCAAGAACGCACACAGTGTTTAGCCTCCCAATTCCTAGCGAAATAATCTCTCAATCTCGCAAAAGAATTAAAATACAAATCAAACCCCAAGATTTGATTGGCTTTGACACTTGAATTCTTGATGTAATTCCTAGCCCAAATTACATCCAAGAACGCACACAGTGTTTAGCCCATCAATTCCTAGCGAAATAATCTCTCAATCTCGCAAAGGAATTAAAATACAAATCTAACCTCAAAATTTGATCGGCTTTGACACTTGAATTCTTGATGTAATTCCGCAAGAATATCAACCGTCAAGCACTCGTAAAATAAACGGCGCTTCAAGACTTCGCACAGATTCGTCAGCTCAAGCCCACACGAAATCAGCGCTTCAAGAATATGTGCTCGTCTTCGTTATTTCTCCACGTACGAAGACCCTCTACTTTCTGATCAACCACCGGCGCCCAATTAATAATCTGCAAGAAAGCCGCGCCCACTCAAGAGTGTTTTTCTAACTTAACTCCGATTCAAATATATATATCTTCGTGAACGTCCCCTGCACGTCTTGATCAACCTCCTCTTTTTTAAGTTGCCCACAAAAGACAAAACCAATTTTGTCAGAGTTTCACGAAACGTATCTTCAGATTCCTCGTATAAACCAAATAGGAAAGTGGGGCACCGAAGATGATATCAATTTTGGAGTTCCAATTCTTGACGGCAACAGGAAACTCACATCAGGATATTAGATATTAGGATATATTTCCTCTTTCCTATTTTGCATGTATCCTTTTCCGACTTGGACTCTACTGGAAATTTGAATTTTCATGTCACGTACTTGGGCATCCACAATAATAATTTATTTTACTTATTTTCGAAATTCATATTTCCGCTTCGGCTAAAACTTGAGACATATTTTAATAGTCTCCACCTTGGCTCGAAGTTTGAGCTAAGTCGCAATTGCTTCGCTAGAATCCGAACTTCTCGCTACTCTCCCAACAGCACCAATGGGCTCAACCGCCACAGACATCATCCAAGTCCAAGCCGCGCTTGAACTTTGCCATAACAGAGGACTTCATCAAAACACAAACTCCACATGCACATTTAACTGCTCCACAAGGACTTTTTTACGCAAGCTCCTTAATCACAGATAAAGCAAAACCACAGTTGCATTCATATCTGTTAGGAGATCGAACACGTACCTTGTTCATATCAGCAGTTACAGCAACCGTTAGCTCTATAGGCTCCACCTCGCTATAAGCACAATCTATGTCGATTACTCCGCTAGTACCCGCCACATCAGGAGTTTCTGGTTGCAACTCCACCTCAAACTGAACACCGTCCAGATCCGTATTAACACTGCTACAATCACTCATAACCAAAAGTACTGGAGACTCGTCAAAGGTAATTTCTCTGCTGCAAATAGGTGAATTTTTAATCGGGCACCACAACTGATCGCCACACTCACCTTGTGCACAACCATGGAATATGCATATTGCCCTCACATCGAGCTTACCATCACTAACTCGATAATAACACGGGCAACTAGACATTCTAAAAATAGAATCATCAGCAACATGGAGTCCGATATCCAATGGTAGTCGATGGGGATCTATTCACCAGGTAACTCGTCATACTAAGCGCATCTGCTAGAATTCTCCCAGCCATACCAGCACTAGAGATCTTTTTACGGGCCATCTCTAGTAACGCTCTGCTCATCAATTCTGCAAACTGCTGTGGTTTATTAGCACTAGTGCGGTGTTTCACTATGCTCTTTTTCATGCAGAATTCATTTACCAGCTTCGAGCAGGACTCCATGCTATTATCAGTTCGCACATGCTTGATCAACTTATCAGTCTCCATTCCGATCAAAGCTCTCGACTGCGTATTCTTGACAACAGCATCAATCTTGTGCTTTCGCACAAACACCCAGGCCTTCCTCGAGTAGCCGTTAGACTCTCGAACAGATGTCGACGTCTCAGGAGCGAAATTTATCAATGTCTCACCTTGAAGTTTATACAGGCCGCCATGCTTGATTCCCTTCATTATCACCAGAGCACCTTGAACAATTTTCAGGACTCTACCTCGTGAAGAATACCTGCATCCAGCTGAATTTAGGGCACCCAAGGAAATTAAGTTCTTTTTCAATTCTGGAACATGTCGTACTCCAGTCAATGTCCTCACAATACCATCATGCATTCTGATTTTAACATCACCAATACATATAACATCGCATTCAGCGTTGTTTCCCAACTGCACTTTACTACTATCCATGCATTGATAAGAAGTAAACCAGTTCCTGTTTGGTGTAGCATGAAAAGAACAACCAGAATCCATAATCCATCCGCCAAACGACGAATTCTCAGTGACAGACAATACACAATCGACAACATCAGAATTTTCAGCTGCAGCTGCAACATCATCCTCAGATTCAACTCCAATTCCCTTAGCCCTTTCATTTTTCAGCTTAAAACAATTTCTTCTAAGATGCCCTCTCTTTCCACAGTTCCAACAGACATCATCGCCAGTCCTAGACTGACTGCGTCTATTCATGTTCATACTACTTCTGCTAACACGAGTACTAGCTCTTCATCTTTTACCTACTAAAGCAGTAGATACGGATTCACCAAATTCTCTTCTACGGATATCCTCACTCAAAATTAAATCTCGAATCCCATCAAACGTCAAACTAGTTGACCCAGAAGAATTACTAACAGCAGTAACAGTAGTATTCCAACTATCAGGCAATGAGGATAATAGAATCAAAGCATGTATCTCATCTTCAAAGTCAATATCAACTGAACTCAATTGACTAACTATCACATTGAATTCATTGATATGATTAGCAATAGATGTACCTTCGCCCATCTTCAAGTTAAACAGACGTCGCATCAAATAGACCTTGTTGATGGCAGAAGGCTTGTCGTACATGTCTGACAAGGCTTTCATCAAACTCGCAGTGGTCTTCTCCTTAACAATATTAAATGCGACATTACGGGCCAACGTCAACCGAATAACATCCATCGCTCGTCTATCCAACAATTCACAATCGAGTTGCTTCATCGTTTCTGGTTTCTTCCCAAATAGGGGCTCATGCAGCTTCACCTGATATAAATAGCCTTCTATTTGCATCTTCCAGAAACCAAAGTCCTTCCCCTCAAATTTGTCAATTTTCACTTTAGCTTCTTCTGTCGCCATCGATTCACTTCAACTCAAGCAAGCCTAGCTCTGATACCAATTGTTGCGCGGAACAAGCGATCGAACGATAAAAGGACAGAACGAGCAAAGTAAAACGGACACCAGATGTACGTGGTTCGATCGTAAAGACCTACGACCACGGGGAGAGTAGCAACGAATTTCACTATAGAACGAGCGATACACGGAGATTACAATCCACTCGAGTTACACAAACACATTCTTGGTATTTTCCAGCCCCAATTACATCCAAGAATGCACACAGTGTTTAGCCCCCCAATTCCTAGCGAAATAATCTCTCAATCTCGCAAAGGAATTAAAATACAAATCTAACCTCAAGATTTAATCGGCTTTGACACTTGAATTCTTGATGTAATTTCGCGAGAATATCAACCGCCAAGCACTCGTAAAATAAACGGCGCTTCAAGACTTCGCACAGATTCGTCACCTCAAGCCCACACGAAATCAGCGCTTCAAGAATCTGTGCTCGTCTTCGTTATTTCTCCAAGTACGAAGACCCTCTACTTTCTGATCAACCACCGGCGCCCAATTAATAATCTGCAAGAAAGCCGCGCCCACTCAAGAGTGCTTTTCTAACTTAACTCCGATTCAAATATATATATATATATATATATATATATATATATATATCTTCGTGAACGTCCCCTGCACGTCTTGATCAACCTCCTCCTTTTTAAGTTGCCCACAAAAGACAAAACCAATTTTGTCAGAGTTTCACGAAACGTATCTTCAGATTAAGTGGGGCACCGAAGATGATATCAATTTTGGAGTTCCAATTCTTGACGGCAACAGGAAACTCACATCAGGATATTAGATATTAGGATATATTTCCTCTTTCCTATTTTGCATGTATCCTTTTCCGACTTGGACTCTACTGGAAATTTGAATTTCCATGTCACGTACTTGGGCATCCACAATAATAATTTATTTTACTTATTTTCGAAATTCATATTTCCGCTTCAGCTAAAACTTGAGACATATTTTAACATCAACAATAGACTTATGGGTTCAATAGCTCACTATGAAAAGAGTTTCTTCCTCTTCTGGCTAAATCTCCATTGCTCTCCAAAGTCTAGCCGTTTTTTCATCTCAAATGTGATGAAATGATGGTATGAGCCAGGTTGAAGACACATCTTCCACATATCATCTCATTGAGTCTCATGTCCATCAATTAGGCTGTTTTATGTCTAAAATACTAGGAGTCTTTCTTCATCATGTGGCTTTTTTAGGCATGGAAGGAAGGTGAAATTCTTTCCTCATTACACCTTGGTTCTGCAAAAAGTCTTTGTATTTAAGTGGTAGATCTACTCCTAGATTATTGTATCCGGTGCCTAATATTTATCTAACAATTAAAATTTGTACACAAATGAATAAGCAGAGTCAGGAGTCGCTTGAATTAAGCAGTTGTTAATAGCACTAACTCTAGGATTGTACTAAAGTTATGCAATTCAGAAATTCTTTTTGCATCTGATGTCATGGAAATTGTGAAAGAATCAGCGTGGGAAGGGTTATCTTATGGAATGATCCGCATTCATTTTACCCTTTGAACTGAAATTGAGTGTGCTTTTGTTTATTATCAATGTAGACAAGGAAAAATTTGTATGAAAATCTACTTGAGTTGGTCTCTTAACATTTCATGGAAGCTTCTCTTTTAATAATATCCTCCTGCAGTTATTTTGGGAGAAAGACCAAGAGCTCATTCTAAGAACTCCAACTTCAGATAAGAATTCAGTACTAGCTCTTATTACAATATGTAGGGAGATGATTTGAGAATGTCAGCCCTTTTCTCTTGCTGTTCATTTAAGTAACTGGATGTGCATCATCCCTTGCTTGTGCCACAAATCGTTGGACCAGACTCTAATGCTCTAAATTTGGCTATGATCCCACATGAACATTGACGTCTTAGGATCCCAAACAAGTAATATATATATATATATATATATATATATATATATATGCTAGCCTTTTTAGTATATCTTGCTAATTGAAGTGACTCAGAAGTACCATCAGTAGTAATCACCTGTCTGTTACATTTTGCTTTATGTCCTTGTCAAGCAAAGTCTATTCTGGACGATACTTGCGTTGGAAGTTGATGCTTCATTTGATGAAAGCTGCTATTTGGGTAAACTCACATATGGAGAAGAGGACGTTCAATTTTTCTCTTTTTCCTTTTGTTGTTATTTTGATGAATCTTTCTTGCTATTAGTATATAAATGTCCCATTTGCATATTAAGAATACATTACGTGAGTGTTCTCTTTATAATTTTACAGTCATACTTGTGGCTGAGTTCTAATCAGCAATTATTAGTGAAAGCCTATTTAGATGTACAGTTAATTCCTGAGATTCCATAAGTGCCAATTAGATACAACTGTAGTGACTCGCTGGCTCGCGAAGTGGAACTTACTGTTCACAATGGTTTTTTGCTTAATTGCCCATGTCATAGATCTTGAGGTTACTCTTAAGTTTTCCCCTCTTTAGTTGCTTGAAGTTCTTCTGCCACTAGTGGAGATTAGCTTCGGAGAAGTTTTTGCTCGTGAATCACTACGCCAAGGTAATATTGATTATAAATAGAAAGGAAAGAGGACACACAGTTCCTAAACTTTGGATGAACGTGCAATGTCATTTTTATACTTTTAATTCGTTCAATGTGGATTGAGCTATTTCTAGATATTGAATGTAGCTCTTTTGTTTTCTTCAAAAACAAGGGAGAAAGTCACCAAGTGTCTTTAAAAAATTGTGATATGTGTAATCTAATCCCTACACTATTGCGAAAGTGCAATCTAATTCCTAAACTTTCGATTTGTTCAATTTAGTCTCTCAACTATCCATAAAAAAAGTCAAATTAGTCATTCATTACATTCACAAGTGTTTATAATGACGCTATTATTAATTCTTATCCGAAGAAAAAAAAACAAAAAAAATTGTTGATTTCTGTTACCTTTTCCCATTTTTGTCTTCATAAAGATACTGCGCGATTTTGTCTGATTTCCATCTTATTTGCTTCATCTTGATTCTAGTTGATAGCATGCATTTGTGTTTCTTTGGCCTGATAATTGATCTGTCATGTACTTGCAAATTTCTCATTTCCATAACTCTCTCTCTCTCTCTCTCTCTCTCTCTCTTGGGGGGTTGAACCTGAGATTTATTTATTTATTTTAATCAAAGGTTGAACCTGAGATTCAAGTGTTGATTTTCGGTACCATTAGCATGCAAGGGCCATGATGTGGTCCAACATGATAACAACATATGCAAACTCCCTTTACCCAAAAAAAACATATGCAAACTCCAATCATCCGAACTGATGGTTCTGAGAATTATCTATGGTCGTTTTAAATGGGCAAGGATTTATTTTCAGTTATCTCCTTTGTGTGGTGTATAACAATTTCTGTTCGATATCTAGTTCAGGTGGTCATTACTTGGTGAGCATGCTTATTTAGTCCCAAAGGTCGACAATTTTCACCCACCATGGCGTGCGATCCTGTCTACTGGCCCAATTAATTGCAATCTGGGTCTGTCGATGGTCCATGGGTGGGCTGATAATGAACCCAGGTGGAGATCCATCACAGTTTCGCACCTTCGACCTCCTCTGTCCGCTTCATTGGATTTAAACTGATCGTCAATATGGATGAAGTGTTGGTGAGAGCTGAGAGGCACTCACTGTTACATCTGAACTAAGCGAAACCCAAGTCTTCCAGCTGAGGGGCACTCATTGTTAAGATAGTCTGATTTTACCTTTGGTTTGTATAAAACTTATCTGTAACAGGTCTTTGATCCTGCTTTAATGACTTCCACTGTAACAAGCCTTCCAGCTGAGTAATAAAAGTAGACATGGTTTATCACATTTCTTTGAAACAGATCTTGTGTCAGGTCAAGTTGTAATCTGGAAAGTGCTTACTGAATTTCTGATCAACTCATTTTCCTAAACGTGCCAAATGTATGAAAATGAAGAAAATATCATTCACATTGTTAATTTTACGCGAAACAAATGGAATCTAGGGTTTGGATTTCCCACCATGACTGGCACATGGCCTGGTTACGAGCAGACTGTTGATGGTCGAGAAGAGACATAGATAGATTCAGTCTTTCGGGGGGGTGGAATTCTTAAACATTGGATTCAAAAATTATTAGCAAGGTAAAAGTCATAGCTGATTTAGAACTTACCTTTGGTAGGTTTAATCTCCAAGTCAATTCAAATTAGGGCTTGCACTTGCGCACTTTCTGAATTAACGTTTTGGCTCAGCTTACAACCGGTCCATGCATTGATAAAAGGGGACTGAAAATGGACCCTATTCACTCAAAATTCAAGCATATAATTTTCACAGTCAACTTGGCTCTATCTACCATTAATGACCAGATCGGCAAATAGTCCATGTGAGGCTCATTCCGTGGCTACATCCGATGTCATCTCTCATTTGGCGGTCCAATTCAAATAGCGAGAGAGACTCGAGAGATGCCTCTTTAGTCTTGAATTAGCCCGAGATCAAGGCCGGCCTTGATCTACTCAGTACACGATGAATGCTAATGACCGTGCTCAATTCGTTTGGCGACAATATCCTTATCGGCACGTCAGGCGACCTTAGATCTTCACATGGTACATAAATACAATCGTCTACACATGTTATTGAGAATTGTTAACCCTAGGGTTTGTTGTCTGTGATGGTTTGGTGCATTCTTCTCTCTCACTCTCTTTCTCGCACACAGATATTATGTTAGAGCTTTCAATTTGATTTGCAGAGGTGGGGTCAGTCACTCCTGAATCTGATGGTCTCGATCCGACAGCATTGAAGGCTAGCAATTCCTGTGGGTCTACACAGAGGCATGGGAATCTGTAGAGGTGGCAATATGGGTCACAAACCCATATTTTACAAATATGGATCAAATATGGGTCATTAACTTTTAAAAGATTCACTAAAAATGGGTTAACAATGGTCACACTTAAATCAATTTTGGACCCACATTGACCCATTTCGACTTATGAGGACAACATCATTCCACAAGTTACAAATGGTCCCGGGATCGGGACCCGGTCCTGGGGCCTAGTTCAGAGCTCGGGTCCCAAGGCCAGGGCGGGTCCCGAGACCGAGTGCCGGGGCTAGGGCCGAGGTTGGGGCCGGGGGCGGGGGGCGTAATCGGGACCAGGGCCGGGGCCGGGGCGGGTCCGGGGCCGAGACCAGGTCCCGGGACAGAGGCCGGGTCTGGGGCCGGGTCCGGGGTCGAGACCGGGTCCCGGGATCGAGGCCGGGTCCGGGGCCGAGACCGGGGTCCCGGGACCGAGGCCAGGTCCAAGGGCCGTGACAGCAGCCGGGTCTCGGGGTCGGGGCCGGGGCCAGGTCCCGAGGCTCAGCACCGGGGCCGGGGCCGGGTCAGGGGGCGAGGCCGAGACCAGGGCCGGGTGCTGGGGCCACGGCGTGATCGGGACAAGGGTCGGGGCCAGGGCAGGTTCGGGGCCGGGGGCCGGGGCCGAGATCGGGTCCCGAGACCGGGGCCGAGTCCGAGGCCTGGGCCGGGTCCCGAGGCGAGTGACAGCGGCCGGGACCGGGGCCGGGGCCAGGTCCGGGTCCTGGGGCTCGGCACCAGGGCCGGGGGTTGGGGCTGGGGCCGGGTCCGGGGCCGAGGCCGGGGCTGGGTCCCTAGGCCGTGTCCGGAGTCGGGGCCGGGTGCGGGTCCCGGGGCCGGGGCCGTGACCGGGACCGGGATCGGGATCGGGGCCGGGGCCGGGTCCCGCGGCTCGGCCCTAGGGCCGGGGGCCAAGGCCGGGTCCGGGGCCGGGGGCCGTGTCCGGGGCTGGGATCCCAAGGCCGGGGACCGGGATCGCCGGCCGGGGTCGGGTCCCAGTGCCGGGGGACGGGTCCCGGCCCCGGCCTGGGGACCCCGGCCCCGGGACCCGGCCCCAGCCCCGGGACCCGGCCCCGGTCACGGCCCCGGTTCCAGCCCCGACCCCGGACCCAACCCCAGACCCCGAGGCCGTGACCAAGGCCGGGCCCCGGGGCAGGGGGCGGGTCCCGAGGCCTTGATTGAAGCCGTGACCGGGGCCGAGGTCCCAAGGTCGGGGCCGCGTCCCGGGGCGGGCCCCGACCCCGGCACGAACCCGGCCCCAGGACCCGGCCCCGGTCACGGCCTAGGTTACGGCCCCGACCCCGGACCCAACCCCGAGGCCGTGACCGGGGCTGGGTCCCGGGGCCAGGGGCGGGTCCTGAGGCCGTGATTGGGGCCGTGACCGGGGCCAGGGGCGAGTCCCAAGGTCGTGATCGGGATCGGGGTCGGGGCCGTGATTGGGATCGGGACCGAGGTCGAGAAGTATTTTAGTAATATTATATTCTTAAAATATTGTTGTGTTTTGATAATATGGGTCAAAACGGGTCGGGTCGGGTATGGGTCAGTCGTAGGTCGGGTCGGGTTTGAGTCATTAAATATGGGTCAATATGGATCAATATGGGTCGGACCATATTCGACCCGACCCAACCCACCATTTGCCACCTCTAGGAACCTGCATTTAAATTAATTATTATATACATATAATCAACCGAATAATTATCCAAAAAAATCCTAATCATTTTTAGGGTTTGTCAATTTAATCCTAAACCTTTTAATTATGTCAATTCAGTCATAAGCCTTTTGAAGTTTCGCCAGTTTAATCACAAACCTATTACTTGGACAATTATGTTGGTAAATTATCAAAAGGTGTAGGACTTAATTGACAAATCGTCTAAGGGTTTAAGAATAATTCGACATAATTGAAAGGTTTAGAATTAAATTGGTAAATTGTCAAAAAAAAATTAACTGCAATTTAAATGTTTAGGACTGAATTGACCATCCTATAATACGTCTAAAACTTTTTTGGACAATTTCCTCTACAATCAACACATACTCATGCTAAGATGAACTGTAACTCCTTCAAAAACCCTCGGTGAAGCTTAGATAATGTATATATAGAGTGCGGGAACAAATCGTCTAACCTTGAACCTTCCTACCCTTTGCATCTCAGCCCTTCATTTTTTTTTTTTAACCTTTCCCCCCTATAAAAATGAGGGAGGGTCTGGATTCCTCTGACCTTTAGTGCGAAGGTCAAGGATTCGGATCCTATAGAGTGCATGTGAAAGCATGGGTGTTACTTAACACCTCATCAGAAAATGGCAGCAGCATTCAATTCATGCCCAACCACCAATCCACCCCCCACCCCTCCCCCCTCCTATAGAGAACCAACCCTCCATGCACTCCTTTCTCACTCTCTACTTCAAACACCACTGCTCCATCAACTTGCACTTCATCACGACCCCCTAAACATGGCGAGCCTCAAGCTGGTGTGCCTGGCCCTAGTGGTCGGCCTCATGGCGGTTGGGCCCCTCGCGGCGTCGGGCATCAGCTGCGACCAGGTGGCGAGCTGCGTGGCCCCTTGCCTCGGGTACTTGAGGGCCGGCGGGTTGATCCCCCAGGCCTGTTGCAGCGGCATCAGGACTCTCAACGGCGTCGCCAAGACCACTCCCGACCGCCAGGCCGCCTGCAGGTGCCTGCAGGCCGCCGCCGGCAGCATGCGAGGCCTCAAACTCGGCCTCGCGTCCACGCTGCCGGGCAAGTGCGGCGTCAACGTCCCTTACAAGATCAGCCCCTCCACCGACTGCAGCAGGTACTCCTTTTACCGCCACTTACAGCGGTTTCAGTAATGACGAGCATTGAGCCATGCACAACATGAATAACTTTCTCGTGTTGCAGGGTGAGATGAACGAGACGAGCGTTTTCGTGGCTGAGGATGAGTAAAATAAAGATGGGCTTTGAACCCGCCGCCGCCAGGAGCTCCGCCTTGCGCGAGACGCTCCGATCTCAATCGATGCTGTGTTTCTTTTTTCCTTTTCCTTTCACTTGACTTGGTTACATCCCTTGTCGACGTTTAGCGCCGCCGCGAATAACATGGTCAACCACTGCAATGCAATAAATAATATGTATGTTTTTCGTACCTTGAGTTCCCATCTTTTTCTATTATATTTTAGAAATGCTTTGCTGAGAGTAGTGCGATACAATCTCAATCGTAGATCCACACGTCATCATCGCGTGTTTCGCGTGAAGCACTCATTGACTGGGGGATCGTGTAGTCAGAAATAACAGACAATACTATCAGACAGTAGCTTTTTATTATATTTTATCCATAATTATCATAGACATTTACAACCCAATAAACCTAAAATCGAGGCTAGAGAGAAGGAAAATACCACTTTAAACAAGACGCAACAATCGATTTATTCATCAACGAGCTCGACCTATGCCCTATTAATTTTTTACGGATTTATTCAACGCACACCCCCGGCGTAAAAAGTTTTTTTACGCAGCGGTCTCGGAATGGAAATATCAGATGGGTTCATGGAACGAAGCTACGTGATAAAAAAACAAGAACTGCACGTGTCATTCTCTAACACCTGCTTTCGCAAAGAAATACTTACACGGCCGGTATATCGATCAAAATTACGGACGGTCTTTTTTTTATATATAAATCTAACTTTCAGTGGACGATGATGAAAATTGATAAAAGATGATGAAATCTATATATATATATATATCCTCTAGTTCCGAATAGATTAAGATGGTGATTGGGTAAACTAATTATTTTCTATCTCAAGTTAACATGCGATCAATTTACAAGTTCGTATAAAAAAACATATGCATTTTCCTTTGAAAGATGCAAATCAAATAATTAACTCACATTGCATTTGTTACGTGTCTTACTAAAGTACTCATTTAGGATTATATTCTGTTAAATCTTACTTTAAATGTGTTAACACTTCGATAAAACAGACAAATTCTTCGACCCAAAAAAAGCAGACTAATTCTTAGATGACGAGCAATAAAACTAGAGAGCACCGTCGGATTGGGAAAGTATAAAAAAAATTCTTAAACTTATTAGAGAGTTGTTACCTTGACAGTCTAACAATACGGTATACCGTCAATTATTTCTGAACCCATAATTTTTTAATGGCAGAAGAACACCTGAAGTGTCAATATTTATGTACGGCGCTCACTTTAGTACCAATTTTTTTCGCCGGATCACTTAAGTGCCAATATTTGTGTTCGACGATCACTTTAGCGCCAATTCCGGCAAAAAAATGATTAGTTAAGTGTCAATTCTGACCAAACAATACACGTGGCATTTTTTTATTAATTTCTTTGTCCAGATGGCCTCCACATGGCAATTTTCCTTTTAAAATTCAGTCCACATAAAAGCCACATGGATTTTTAAACTAACAATGAAGTTAATTTAAAAAATTAATAATAACCAAAAAATAACTTAAAAACTTAAAAAAAATTATACTTGCAGCGGCAAGGGCTATGAGGCCTTGCCGCCACCGCTCACCATCGCCGGCGATGGGTGGGGGAGTTCATGGCGGGGTCACCGATCCCCGACGACCCCTGCGAGCCCTTGCCAGGGTCGACGAGGCCCGGCCGTGGCTGTTCGAGGCTTCGCAACCCCACGGCGAGGCCAGAATCGCCCAACCACGACCACGGGGGGAAGCGGTTGTGGGGGATGGCCGCGGTCTCTCATGGATCACCGAGGGGAGTGAGCAACGGCTTGGCGCTTGGCCGTACTCGACGAATTTTGCTGTTGTTGTTTTTCTTTTTCTTCTTCTTCTTCTATTGCTCCTTCGTACTCGACGAAGCTTGAAGGAGTAGCCACGCATCAGGTAAGTGAGATCAATTTTACTCGGAGGCTTCGCTGGATCTTCGATTTTCGTGGTTCTCAGGGAGGGGATGGAGAGAGTGTGGTGGAGGGTGATGGGTCTTCATGAAATGGGGTTGAGATTGAGAGCAGCAGAGGAAGGAGAAGAGGGTGTCGTGGAGGTTGAAGACGAGGTCGCAGAGAGGGAGAGGGACAAGTGGGACTTGGCCTTGAGGATGAAGGTGCCGCGAGGTTTGGCCACCGTTGGGCGAGGCTGGTCAGGCCCCGCCACGGCAAGGCTCGACCTCACCCAGATCTGGGTAAGGTCAGCCTCGTCGTGGGTCTGCAAGCTCGACCACGACCGGGCCTGGCCAACCCAAGCAAGGCCTCGGCAGGGGTCACTAGCGCAGTTCAACAACGACGCAATGGGTCACGGTTGGGTTTCTCGAGCGCAGAAGAGGGGCTCGGTTTAGACAGATCGGAGGTCGAGCAGCGGCGTCAGGTTGATACAGTGACGAGATATAGCGGTGGTGAGGTAAGGCGGCGAGAAACTGAGGGACGAAGGGTGGAGGTCGTCCGACATGGCTGGGGATTTGATGGGACCTCACTGGCCGATGGTGGTGAGACGGTGTGACTGGGCGAAGGATGAAAGCGGTGCAGATGAGGGCTACAAGAGCTTAACTACCAATTGCAATGGGGGCTGCACAGATGGGGCTGCAAGAGTTTAGGCAGGGAGGAAGACGATGGTAGTGCAGATGGGAGGCCGTCGCTGGGCGAGGCCGGCCGGACCCCAACGACTCCCTAGCCATCACCCACCCCTCGTCGGCCATTGCGGGCGATGGAGAGGGCGGCAGCGGCGAGGGTCACACCCCTCCGCCGCTACAAACCTTTTTTTATTTAAAATTTTGGTATTTTTTAATTTTTTAGTTTACTTTTAAGTTTTTTAATATTAAGTGATATTTTCACTGATTTTCAATTTATTTATTTTTTTCTGGCATGGAAGCTCCGGCGAGCCACGTATGCATCTCGGGTAATTTCTGGCAAGCCACGTCAGACTTAGCTCTGAAATAACCATTTTTCATAAAAATTGACACTTGTGATCCGAAAAAAATATTGGCACTAAAGTGAGTGTCATACACAAATATTGGCACTTCTGCTGTCCTTCTACCATTTTTTAATCAATGAGTGCTTTATGAAAAACACACGATGATGGTGTGTAGATCTACGATAAAAAATAATTGACAGTACTGTCAGATTGTCAAAAAAGCATTTTTCCAACTTATTATATTACTACCAATTCAGTAATTAGGTTCTAAACCATTCGATTGTATCAATTGAGTCCTAAACCTTTTGACGACTTATCAATATAGTCTATGTGGCTAATTTAGGTCAAAAATTGCTAATATGCATGCATATCGTCTTACGTGGCATGACCGACTCGAACGCAGACAATTTTTTTTTTATTTTCCTAAATTTTCCTTTCTTTTCTTTACTTTTCTTTCCCAGCTATTGACCCACGAGATTGATACCTAAACCTTGCCGAGTCACACGTGAGGTTTGCATGAGGGCCTTCACCCCTCAAGTCCACATACGAGGCGTCGAGCCCTCTTCTAGACCTAAGAGAGGGCCAAGACCCTCGCACAGACTAAGCGAGGGTCGTCGGCCCTCATGTATTGCCAGCGATGGTCGGCTGGCAATGTCGTCGTCCCAGAGTTGTAAAAAAAAAAATAGAAAATTCATGTCACACAATCAAATATATATATATAAATTATGTTCATGTCATCATCGGTAATGCCATGTGAGACAGTCGACATCCATGTCACGTATTTTAGACCAAAATTGGCAGTTCATCCAAAGATTTAGAACTTAATTTATACAATTGAAAAGTTTATGACTAAATGACGGAAGTGTAATAGGTTTATAACTTTAATTTTGTACCTTTTTTCCATACCGCATTCGTGGTCAATTGTTTGCTTCGTGTTTCTCACGATTCCAAGTAATCAAATATGTTTATAAAGGTTAGGAAAGGCTCAATATGTTTTGAGCAGGGAGAATTATTAAAAAAGTCTTAAACTTATAGCAATTGTGTCAATGCAGTCCTAAATTATTATTATTTTTTACTTTTTTTTGTCAATTGAATGATAAACCTTTTGTATTTGTGTCAATTTAGTCCATCCGATAAATTTCAACCGGATGCTGAAGTGGTGCAGCCAGTGCTAAGTAGATAATTTTTAATAATACTTTGATATTTTTCTATTTGTTTCTTTTTTTTCTTCCTCATTTTTTCTCTTCCTTCTTCCTCGACAATTGGCCAGAGGCGAGGGTCGGGGACGTCGACTTCGCCTGCCTTTAGTGAAGCTCGACCCTACTGGCCACTTACAAGGATGAGGCGAGGCTCCACCCTACCCAAGCTAGGACTCTTCAACATCTCATCAAGTCATTAATTAATTATTGAAAAAATATGAACATGATCTTCAACCAAAATTGGTAGTACATGTGATTCTTTAAGTTGCAATGGATCATTGCATTTGAGGTCCTTCATATAACGGCTTGAAATACATACATACATACATACATACATACATACATACATACATACATACCCCAAACCCTAATGTTGCCCCCAAGCACATAAATAATTCAAGACTTATCAACAAATCTCCACCTTATCTAGAATTCCTCAAGTAGACACAATTACATCAAACAATAATCAAATCCAAGCAATGTTTGAATTTAACAATAGGCAAAGACTTCGTCAACATGTCAGTTGGATTATTTTTTGTACCAATATCAATGTGCTTTGTCCTTGCATTCATGAGGCACAATTGAATAGTGAACAAAACTTTTTCATCCAATTCTTCTTACATTTCATCCAACGTGGTTTCTGGTTTCTTCCCTTTACTAAACAAAGTTTTCTTCAAACCATACTGTGTAAGAATAGTGAACATATGAACCCGCCATAGATTGAAACTGCCGCTCCCATGAAACTTCTCAATATCAAATTTCGTTGTTGAACTTGAAGCCATAACCAGATGATGGAAAAAAGCCCTAAGGCTCTGTTACCAAATTGTTATGACAATGCCAAAACTAAAATAAAATTAAAACTGAGAAGGAAAAAAGAATACAAATATTTACATGGAAACCCTTGCAGGAAAAATCTCGAGAAGAAGAGAAGCGAAATTCACTATAAAATCAAGAATTACAAAAGATGGCTCAAAAATCTAAAAACGTTTCTTCACATAATGGCATGAGAAAGAGTAGTATATATATACTATTGCTCCAAGCCCCAACATTAACCCAAGCCCATAAAAAAAATTCAAGACATATCAACGAATTCACTCATCACAAATCATATTTAGACACAAGAAGAGTATGAGATATTAGCAAAGTAAGTGCCTCAGTTGTGTATGTCGCTGAAAATGAAAACTCATACAAGTGATTTCATATTACATACTCATCATTGAACGCTGTGGAATATTAGGATCGCGTGAAAACACATGTAATCTGGGACCTATCAGTTGAAATTGATTCCCTAATTTTTTAAACTTGAATCCTACTTGCACATATTGAAACATAAAATTGATCCGATTCCAAATTCTACTCTTGAACCATGCTCACATCTACAGTTGGTAGCTTAAAATTCACACACTCCTCTTTCTAGCGGATAATAATCTATGTCGAGAGTGACCGTTAAAATAATTTGTATCTTTCGAAATGATAAATTGCAATATCTTATACTATAAGGCTTGACGAACATGAGCATAGATTGATTTTATGTCTTAACGTGTAAGAGAATAACACATGCAATCGACCAAATGGGTCGCTTTCCATTATTTCGTGAGGATACAGCGAAAACATCGTTCGAGATTTAAAATGAAATTTCTCGTACTTTTATTTGTTGACTCAACATCCCATCAAATCAATATTACGTGATTTTATCGCATTAATAGCATGAAATGAAAAAAAAAAATTCAATCTCGATGATAAGAGAACAAAAGACTTGATTGAATACTTCGGTGAAAAGCATACATAATTTCTAAGTCATCCAATTAGTAATATAAGACCGATCTAATTCCGTAACAAAACCAGTTTTTAAATTCTCCCATAATTGGAAAAAAAATAATTCAAAATCTCAATTTCTTTTCTGTGTCGGGGGTTTGGGGGTGGGGTCACGCGACATGCAAACGCGTGAGGTTTGCATGAGGGCCTTCACCCCTCAAGTCCACATACGAGGCGTCGAGCCCTCGCCTAGACCTAAGAGAAGGCCGAGATCCTCGCACAGACTAAGCTAGGGTCGTCGGCCCTCACGTATTGCCAGCGATGGTCGGCTGGCAATCTCGTGTCCCAAAGTTGTAAAAAAAAAGAAAAAAATAGAAAATTCATGTCACACAATCATATATATAAATATAAATTGTGTTCAAAATATCTTTTCTTTATATGTGTGTGTGTGTGTTCATGTCATCATCGGTAATGCCATGTGGGACAGTCGACATCCATGTTACGTATTTTAGACCAAAACTGGCAGTTCATCAAAAGATTTAGAACTTAATTTATAAAATTGAAAAGTTTAGGACTAAATGACGCAAGTGTAATAGGTTTATAACTTTACTTTTTTACCTTTTTTTCCATACCGAATTCATGGTCAATTGTTTGCTTCGTGTTTCTCGCAATTCCAAGTAATCACATATGTTTACAAACGATAGGAAAGGTTCGCTATGTTTTGAGCAAGGAGAATTATTTAAAAAGTCTTAAACTTATAACAATTGTGTCAATGCAATCCCAAATTATTATTATTTACTTTTTTTTGTCAATTGAGTTATAAACCTTTTGTATTTGTGTCAATTTAGTCCATCCGACAAATTTTAACCGGATGCTGAAGAGGCGCGGCCAGTGCTAAGTAGATAATTTTTAACAATACTTTGATATTTTTCTATTTGTTTCTTTTTTCTTTTCTTCCTCATTTTTTTTCTCTTCCTTCTTCCTCGACAATTGGTCAAGGGTGAGGGTCAGGGATGAGGGTCAGGGACGTCGACTTCGCCTGCCTTTAGCGAAGCTCGCCCCTGCTGGCCACTTACAAGGACGAGGCAAGGCTCCACCCTGCCCAAGCTAGGACTCTTCAACATCTCATCAAGTCATTAATTAATTATTGAAAAAATATGAACATGATCTTCAACCAAAATTGGTGGTACATGTGATTCTTTAAGTTGCAATGGATCATTGCATTTGAGGTCCTTTTCATCCATAAAGAAAAAATATATTGCAGTTGACTGGGGGGTGAATAAAACTTACCCGTCGAACTAATGCTTTAATTTTTGGAACCTGAAACGTATCTCGCATGCCCTGAAACTTACCATGTTATAGGTTTTAGGGACTTTCAGGTCTACTCAAGTTCTATATGTATTTTTAAGTAGACGATTGCAGTAAATCATTACTTCTAATGACTACGATTTGCTGTTACAATCATGTTATGACAATGTGAAAACTTAAAACGAAATTAAAACTAGGAAGAAGAAAATAACATAAAGATTTACGTGAAAACCCTTGTGGAAAAAATCACAGGGAGAGAAAAGTGAAATTCACTATAGAATCAAAAATTATAAAAGGTGATTCAAAAAGCTAAAGACGCTTCTTCACATAACAGACTTAAAATACATACATACATACATACATACATACATACATACCCCATACCCTAATGTTGACCCAAGCACATAAATAATTCAAGACTTACCAACAAATCTCCACCTTGTCTTGATTTCCTCAAGTAGACATAGCAATAAACAATCTTCTCCTCCCACCAGAGTAAAACTCAATTACATCAAACAATAACCAAATCCAAGCAATGCTTGAATTTAGCAATAAGCAAAGACTTTGTCAACATATCAACTGGATTATTTTCTGTACCAATATCAACGTGCTTTGTCCTCGCATTCATGAGGCACAACTGAATAGTGAACAAAATTTTTTCATCCAATTCTTCTTACATTTCATCCAACGTGATTTCTGGTTTCTTCCTTTTACTAAATAGAGTTTTCTTCAAACCCTACTGCGTAAGAATAGTTAACATATGAACCTGCCACAGATTGAAACTGTCGCTCCCATGAAACTTCTCAATATCAAATTTCGTTGTTGAACTTGAAGCCATAACCAAATGATGGGAAAAACCCTAAGGCTCTGTTATCAAATTGTTATGACAATGCCAAAACTAAACTAAAATCAAAACTGAGAAGAAAAAAAGAACACAAAGATTTACGTGGAAACCTTACCGGAAAAATCACAAGAAGAGGAGAAGCGAAATTCACTATAGAATCAAGAATTACAAAAAGTGGCTCAAAAATCTAAAGACGTTTCTTCACATAATGGCTTGAGAAAGAGCAGTATATATATACTATTGCTCCAAACCCCAACATTAACCCAAGCCCATAAAAAATTCAAGACATATCAACAAATTCACTCGTCACAACTCATATTTAGACACAAGAAGAGTATGAGACATTACAAAGTAAATGCCTCAGTTGTGTATATCGCTGAAAATGGAAACTCAGACAAGTGATTTCATATTACATACTCATCATTGAATGCTATGAAATATCAGGATTGTGCGAAAACACGGGTAATCCGAGACCTATCTATCGAAATCGATTCCCTAATTTTTTGAACCTGAATCCAACTTGCACATATTGAAACATAAAACTGATTCGATTCCGAATTCTACTCTCGAACCATGCTCACCTCTACAGTTGGTAGTTTAGGGCGCGCATGGCAACACTTCTGCAAAAGAAACTATTTCTGAAGCTGAAGTTGATTTTTCAACTTTTCAATCAGAAGCAGAATTTGATTTTTCAACTTCTCCATCAAAAGTTGATTTTTGATCAAGATTTCTCTTTAATAAAATTTCTACTTCTGAAATTTTTAATTTTTAAACATTATTAACAAAATCTCCGACAGTGGTGGTCGGTGGAGGACGGCGGCCGGTGACCGGCGGTGGACGGCGGCGAACGGGCGGCGGCGGCTGTGGGGCGGGCTGCCGGTGGCGGCCGGCAGCGAGTGGTCGGGGGGCGCCGGCAGGCGGGCGTTGGTCGATGAAGACCGGTGTAGTTGAAGAAGTGATTTCTCTTTTAAAAACTACAATTTTTAGCTTCTCAAAGTTGGCCAAAAATCCAACCAGAAGTAGAAATCACTTCCAGAAGTATTTCTGGAAGTGATTTCTCAATATTTTTACCAAACGACTTTCAGCTTTAGAAGCACTTCTGAAGCGTCTTTACCAAACGGATTTCAGTTTCAGAAGCACTTCAGAATCAGAAATTCTGCTTTTGAAGTGTTACCATGCGCGCCCTTAAAATTCACACACACACTCCTCTTTCTAGCGGATAATCTATGTCGAGAGTTACCGTTAAAATAATTTGTATCTTTCGAAATGATAAATTGCAATATCTTATACTATAAGGCTTGACGAACATGAGCATAGATTGATTTTATGTCTTAACGTGTAAGAAAATAACACGAATGCAATCGACCAAATGGGTCGCTTTCCATTATTTCGTGAGGATATAGCGAACACATCGTTCGAGATTTAAAATGAAATTTTCTCGTACTTTTATTTATTGACTCAACATCCCATCAAATCAATATTACGTGATTTTATCGCATTAATGGCATGAAATGAAAAAAAATTAAATATCGATGATAAGAGAACAAAAGACATGATTGAATACTTCGGAGAAAAGCATACTTAATTCCTAAGTCATCCAATTAGTAATATAAGACCGATCTAATTCCGTAACAAAACCAGTTTTTTAATTCTCCCATAATTGGAAAAAAAAAACATAATAATTTCAAAATCTCAGTTTCTTTTCTGTGTCGGGGTTTGGGCGTGGGGTCACGCGACAAGCAAACGCCGCCGGAGGGGGCGTGATGGCGACCCCACACGTGGATCTCATGCAAGCGCATGGGAGGCGCGCCACGATACGATAACATCTCATCTCACGAGAAGAAACTTCATAATATCGTACGTTGAATAACGGCTCCGCGTAGTTTCTACTACAACTACGGCGAGTCGTTTGAGCACGTCTCCTCCTACATCTCACGCTCTTGTACGACGAACGAAGCTTTTCCCATATCATCTTCTCCTTCTTCTTTCTTTCTTCTTCTGCTGCATCTGCTGCGCTCGACGCGGAAGACTTGACGGAGCAAAAAGGCCACGGCTTGATTCGGAGCTAAGCGATTCTTTTCTCTTCTCGGCGCTTCTGGATTCGGGCTCGTAATCCCACTGGGATCCCCCATCCATCTCCTTGCTCGCTCTATCTATTACCGACGCGAGAATCGGGAGTTTCGGGTCCCTCTCCGATCCAAGAGGCGCGGCTCTTTCGATCGCTCGGTCGATTGGAGGAGACAGCGGGGGCGCAGGATGAGGGGGGAGCTAGGGCTAGTCCTGAGCGTCTGGCTGCTGCTGTGGGGCACTTGCGCGGGGAGGTTCGTGGTGCAGAAGAACAGCTTGAAGGTGACCACCCCGAACTCGATGAGGAGCACGTACGAGTGCGCCATCGGGAACTTCGGCGTCCCGCAGTACGGGGGGACGCTCGTCGGCACCGTGGTTTACCCGCAGGCGAATCAGAAGGCATGCAAGAGCTTTGAGGAATTCGACGTGAGCTTCAAGTCTAAGCCCGGTGGATTGCCAGTTTTTGTCCTCGCCGATCGCGGAGGTTAGTTTGCGGGTCTTGAGTAATTCCTGTTTTGTCGCTGGCCAGGAGATTGTGTGCGTTTGTCGTATTTGCTTGGCATCGATTTAGGACTTTTTGGCTTCTATCTTGAGGTATTTAGCTCCTTTAGGATTGCAGTTCGAGTTTCGTATGGCCATACAATACTCTCTTGTCCCTTGGAATTCATACTTTGCACTCGATTGGTAGGTTGGTTCTTTTCGTGCAATTGGTAATCGTTACGTCTTTTGTTAGTGGGTGGTTAAAATGATCGATTGTTCTGTCTCGTTGCGGGACATCCTAACAATTAAGGCTTGAGTGCTTCAATCGCTAAGGAATTTACTCGTTTCAGTATGAAATTTTCCAGTTTTGAAGCCAGTCTTTCAGAGACTAATACATAATCCGGGAATTTTTTTTCCATTTTATTACTCTGAAGACTTCCGGTAGTAGTTTTCCTTTAATATCCTTATTGAAGTTCTATTATGTGGATTCTAGGAGTATATTTCTTCATTCCCGAGATTAATGCTACAGTAGTACTTAAACTGCACTTCCGCAGCTAGGAATTTGAAGAATGTTTCCAACTTCCCTTGCCTCCGAAATACCAATTGATGTGTTAATTTGCTAATTTGGCAGATTGCTACTTTACATTGAAGGCGTGGAATGCCCAGAATGGTGGAGCAGCTGCCGTTCTTGTTTCAGATGACAGAGTAGAACCGTTGATCACCATGGACACTCCCGAGGAAGAGAAAGCTGATGCTGATTATATTGAGAAAATCACTATTCCATCGGCCCTTATCAGCAAAAACTTGGGTGATAGCATAAAAAAAGCTTTGTCTGGTGATAATATGGTTAACATCAATCTCGATTGGACTGAGGCTCTTCCTCATCCTGATGAGCGGGTTGAATATGAATTCTGGACAAATAGCAATGATGAGTGCGGGCCAAAATGCGACAGTCAGATTGACTTTGTTAAGAACTTTAAAGGAGCGGCGCAAATTCTTGAGCAGAAAGGGTATACTCAGTTCACCCCTCATTATATAACTTGGTACTGCCCAGAAGCCTTTCTTTTGAGCAAACAGTGCAAGTCACAGTGCATCAATTATGGGAGATACTGCGCTCCTGATCCTGAGCAAGATTTTAGCAGAGGATATGATGGAAAGGATGTTGTAGTTCAGAATTTACGCCAAGCTTGCTTCTTCAAAGTGGCAAACGAAAGTGGAAAGCCATGGCTTTGGTGGGACTATGTGACTGACTTTGCCATCCGCTGCCCAATGAAAGAGAAAAAGTACACAAAGGAATGTGCAGATCAAGTTATAAAGTCTCTTGGTAAGAGTTAGTTATTCTTAGATGTCATCTAGTACTGATGCATCATGCACTTGGCAGGACTTCCTTCGACTTTGCATTTGCATAAAGCATTGAAAAGATTTCCTTGATTTCTGAGCAAATACAATATTAAATGTGTTATTTTCGCATGTCTTCCGCTGTAGAAATAGTAAATCGGTACCTTAGGGATGAACCACGTAGTGCCGGCTGAATCTCTTTCATGATAGACAGGGCCAGTCTGACTAGCTACTGTATCTTCTCGAAAAAATGATAGATTGCCTTTCTAATAGGTGATCTTGATTTTGGTGAAGTATTGTATCTCTTAACAAGCTTCTCATTTGATTTCCTGGAAGAATACGGGTAATAGAACATAAATAGCTCAGTCGAACTTCCTACCTCCAACAGCACGTGAATTATTAACTGATCTAAGAGTGGGAAAATAGGAAAAGTATGATCATTGTGGTCGCTCATGGAGAATGCAGCTAAGACATTGTTGTGTATACCCAACATCTGTTTCACATTTTTCTATATTTTTGTTTCTAAATTAAAGTTTCATGACTGTAATACCGTTAAACATCTTGTTCCTGCTAATGGAGGTCTGACTCACTTCTCATCCATCTGAATCCTCCTCTTTATCTGTATGGTTCATGTTTTTGCATCTCTGGATGGTGCTTTTTGGTTACTATTCTGGCAAGTCTCCTTTTATTGTCCTTTTCTCATCCGATTTTCCTTACCATTTTCAATCTACTTTATTCTTGAAGGACTTTTTTATTAGTTTCCTTTTTGGTCAGGCATAGCATTTGCTTATATACTCTTTTGGGAATATGTAATGTATTTGAGCCAAATATGCTTTAAAATTCGAAAATAAGGTTACTCAGTCCCTGAGGTTCCGATTTCTACCTTATAAAGAAGTTCTGTTCTCAAGTTGGTTGTATCTTTCCTTCCCTATTGAAAAGAAATTTCCAGTTATGATAGTTTTATCTTCCGTTATGTCAAGGCGTTGATCTCAAGAAGATAGACGAATGCATAGGCAACCCTGAGGCTGACGTGGACAATCCAGTTCTTAAAGCTGAACAAGAAGCACAGGTAATTATTTACCTTTTTTCTGAGTTGACTGTGTGTTATTTTGAGTATTTATTGTATTCATATGTGATTATGCGAAATAGGCTAAGGTTCTCTTGGAGATGTAACTATTTTGCCAACCTTTGTCACGAGCAAATAAACAACTTCTTGCTAAGTAGTCTCTTCATATTGTTATATTTAATTTTTGTATTCATTTCCAATTATGCCAGATTGGCAAGGGTGCTCGTGGAGATGTAACTATTTTGCCGACTCTTGTTATAAATAACGGACAGTATAGAGGTAACAGGCCACTAATTGACAATGTAGTAAGACTTCTGGATCTTCATTTTTTAATGGTCTTTTTTCTTGTTTCAGGTAAGCTAGACAGAATAGCAGTCCTGAAGGCCATCTGCTCTGGTTTCCAGGAGACAACTGAACCGGCTATTTGTCTTAGTCAAGGTGCTCTTTGACTGCCTTCTTAAATGAAGCTTTTGTATGCTTTACTGTTTAAAACATGCCAAAAGCTGCGCCCTTGTCCTATAGGAATGTTTGAGTGATTGCTTTTCTGCTTCTGAAATTCATCCACATCTGACATTATTTTTTTTCTTTGGAAGCTTTATTTTATGGGTAGAGAGCATTATAGAATTTTTAGAATTGTCATTAGGCAGAAACTTTAATTTTCTAGGAACTACGCCGAGGAAGTGTCTTTTCCTTCATTCTCTCTTTCGGTTTTGTGTCTTCTTTCATTCTTTTCTCCATCCTTTAAGCTGAATCTTCTTCTTTGGAAAAGTTCCTTTTTTTCTCTTAATTTTGAAATGGCATATTGGGATGTTTTTTCCAGCTTTGGATGATATAAAGAAGAAGGTTTCAAACTCTTTTAGGACATACATGTTTAGCGTTGGTTCCTTGTTTTTGAAAATTAACATTAGTTCATGTTTTTACATGTCTCAAAATCATTTCTGCATAATAATTAGTGATGGTGGCTTAGGAAACAAAAACTTGAATCGTGTTGTAATAACAACTAACAGTTTATCTCATTCAAAAAGAACTTTTAGAACAAAAAGTTGTTATATTAACTTTCTTTCCTTCCTACTTTTCCTACAACATAGTAAGTACTACGAATTTGCTTGTAAGAAGTTAATGTTAATTAGAGTATAATTTTTTCAAGTAATTTTGAACAAAATAAGCTCATATTTCCCCATTCAGAATTGTCTATTCCTAATTGTTTAAGCAATATGTTTCATAGCAATAAATTGCTTTAGTTCATTATACTCAAGTGGTTGTAGAAAATTGAGAGTCTTTCGAAGATAATATCAAATATCTTGCATTGGTTTCTGCAGAAATGGAGACAAATGAGTGTTTGGAGAACAACGGTGGCTGCTGGCAGGATAAGGCTGCTAATATTTCTGCATGCAGGGTATCTTTTCTACCTTTGATTGTTGTATTCTATGGAAAATCCTCTTAATTTGGTTTTAGGTTGTTTCTGATTCATGTGCTTGCCACATCTCTGATGCGTGCCACTTGTGCAGGATACATTCCGGGGAAGAGTATGCGAATGCCCTATAGTGCAAGGTGTGAAGTTTACTGGTGACGGTTATACTCACTGTGAAGGTAAATGTGCTTCGGTTGTAGATCTGTTTTAAGCACTCATAACTTTAAATATGTTTTTTCAACATCGTCATTTCTCTATGGAAATAACATAACATTGTGGAGTTTAATACGACCTTGCCAATTTACTAATTTTGCTGTGTTCTGTTTGCATAATTTCCTTTCTGATACTTTGCTGCTTAGCTTCTGGAGCGTTGCGGTGTGAAATCAACAACGGGGGATGCTGGACGAAGACCCAAAATGGCAAGACGTTCTCTGCTTGCATTGTGAGTTCAAATGTTGTCTTGCTTTTCCCAATGCTGTAAGATTTGTTGTGCTGTTGCTGGATTTGGTTTTATTTTGATTTTCCACAACTTATTTGCTAGGACAATCACACAAAAGGCTGCCAATGTCCTCCTGGATTTCGGGGAGATGGAGTCCACTCTTGTGACGGTACTGAATCTAATTGCCTTGTACTCATCTGACCAATAGGAGTTTATTTATTCTAAGTCAATAAAGGATCTCGCTGAATTTTGGATGGCATGAATTTTTTCTAATATACCGGCCTGTTAATGATTTCTTTCACATATTCGTGGACTTTCAGTTTACACTTCAATGATGGTCAATTGGGAATGGTATGTGTTGGAATATATAAATATTAAATCACGCATTCTTCTAACAGCTTAAGCTTTTAGAGCAGTTGGCAGCGGTCCCACCAAATCTCACATGGTATCAGAGCAGGAGGTCCTGAGTTCAAATCTTTCCAGGCCCCTATTTGCCTCCTCAATTAATTTGTCCACGTTTAGTACTAGGCAAAAGACCAGACTAAGCGTGAGGGGGAGTGTTGGAATATATAAATATTAAATCATACCTTCTTCTAATAGCTTAAGCTTTTAGAGCAGTTGGCAGTGGTCCCACCAAATCTCACAGTATGTTCTCTAAGACCATTGAGATTATGAGATTCCTTTTTAAGTGGATACCGCTCCTATCATGCCTTGCATATGCGAAGAGGATCTAAGGTTCACAGGGGAGGTCTTTTAGTGGGAATTTAAAAGTGCAAAATTCTTTTGTTAACAAAAAATGAAAAAAACACATTGCAATTTTTCAAAATTTAGGCTTTTCTGCTCATCCTTTTATCTCCTGTTTTGTCAAATGTCATTTGGATGGTCACAGCACCTCATTCTTTGATGATCATCTGTACGTTGTCTTATTTGTCGCAATCTCTTTAGATGTGGACGAGTGCAAAGAGAAAGTGAAGTGCCAGTGCCCAGAATGTAAATGTAAGGACACCTGGGGTGGTTACGAGTGCAGCTGCAGTGGTGGTTTGTTATACATGCAAGAGCATGACATGTGTATCAGTGAGTACCCTTGAACCCCTGTTCTTTTGCAGTTCAAGCTTAGACCTTGTGATGAATTGGTACAATATTTTAGACCATCAGCTAGTAGATATACCTGCTACTGAGAATATGTTTATTACTGACTGTTTATTCCGTTTATTTTCGAGTTACCTATTATTTGCAATTAAGGAAATAAAACAGATGAGTGCTTCTCAGTTTGTGTCAAAATGTAGGACCATGTATTCTCCAGAACAGGAAAAATCTGATGTTGATTTGCTATGTGCTGCATTTTCTGTGTCCCCCTTCTGATTTTGCAATACTCAAATGCAGGTAAGAACACTCGTACTGAGTTCAGCTGGGGCTTCTTCTGGACTATTGTTTTGGGTTTGGCTGCTGCTGGACTTGCGGGCTATGCAGTTTACAAGTACAGAATCAGGGTATGATTTTATTCAAAAACTGGTGGATGATTATCTTTTTGCTACGTATCCATTAGTGTCCATTAACACCATCGTGACCGTCCGATAATTGTCGAACTTCCGTGCGTGCAGAGGTACATGGATTCCGAGATAAGGGCAATCATGGCTCAGTACATGCCACTGGATAATCAGGGCGAGGTACCTAGTCATACTTATGCCTCCCGCGGGAACGTGTGAAAGCGGCGTACAGCTGAGTAGAGTGAGAGGAAGAAAACTACAAGGTCACTCATCGCCTATACTCCTGACCCTCTCCATGTGAAATTGAACGATAGTGGTCGTGCAGTCTGATCGACCCTGTGCTTGTAACATCAGCAGCATCGCCTGCGACGAGGCTTGTTTTGGGTCATCACATAACCTTTTAATTAGAAGAGAGTTTCGGTTTTGATCCTGTTAATGTAAATGTCTCATCTACGGAAAATTATCCCGAGTCTAATTAGCAAAATAATGGTCTCGCTTGTGATATGTCTGAACATGTCGTTTCTCTCGTTGGGTTTCCTGGGAGCACGATTCTTGTAACTTCTGTCCACGCTTGTTGTGTAAGGCGTAAGTATGTTGTGTTCTGTCGATAGGTTTCATACATCAGGCACAAGAAGAAATTCATTGTGTAACGTTTGTCACCCAACGAGAAATGGGTAACCGGTGCCCGGAGATTGTTGGTCCAATGTAGTGCTTCTCTTAACCATCATCTCCTACAAAGATACCGGAGTCGTCTCCTTCTCTGTCATCTCTGTCAATACGGCGACATCGAATTTCCCAGTTGGCTCTCCGTCAGGCATCTCCTGATGTCGGCATGGATCTTAAGGCCCCTCTAATCGCGCTTGGAAGTGGGACAAATTGTCTTTGTATTCCTCCGTGACCGGAACAGAAATGACTTGACCACACAAACGATCTCTCACAACGCACATCCCTCCCTTTATCTCAACCCGGTTTGATGGACGCCGGGGTTCTCTAAGAGCGAGCCCGCAACAAGTTCTGCTCAAGGTGCTCGTCAAGTGGTAAAACCATTCAGCACCTTGCGCTCGAAAGGCACGAGGTCTCGAGCTCAATTCTCACGTGACCCGACTTTAGTGGCGTAACATCAGTCCGACGGGCATAATTAACGTGTCTCTCCCAATAATCAAATCTTGATCCTCGAAGTTAGAACCGAGTAGGATATACCCCGCCCGTCACGCCACTCATGCGAGATCCACAGCAAGCAACCCCCAAAGAAACTGCATTAGAAAAGGCCTTTTGTTAAGGTCCTGTCCGTCAATATCAATGGTGGGTAAGTGTGCTGACTTAGTTTTTTTATTCATTCTATTCTGGTTATCCTGACGAAGAGGTCAGTTTGGAGGGGAGACAAAGGAGGCCAGGATCTCAAAGTCAAGCAAAAGTTAAAAGGCTACGGGCCAAAAACGGGCTTTTTTAAAGAAGGCGGCCAGGGAAGCAGGAACAAAAACGAAGGGTCGCAGGACTCGGATTCTCGTTCCCTTTGACCGTCTCGCAAGAGAAGGCGTGGGAAGCACTGTCGTTTAGTAATGCAAAACGCAGTGTCGTGTGTGTCTTTACGCTGCAGTGTCGTCTTTTCACCTTGGGGGGATGAGGCAACTCCGCCACGACTTTTGACTTACCCCTGGGTAAAGTCGCGGTTCACAGTGCCTTCATCGTCAAGGGTATCGTCACGACAGAGCATGATTTCAAGATAAAATCGAAAAATTCGAAATACTGGAGGGATGAAAATGCAGTGCAGGTTTCGAGTTTCAAAAATTTTAAAAAAAATTCAAATTCTAGATAAAATCTAAACGGACCTTGGAATAGCTGTCATTATGCAACGTTGCTTCAAGGGAGTCGTGTCTCGTGTTGGCCTGCCAAATAAACGTGAGGTTGAAGTTAAGCTGAGTTAATGCGTTTTGGACAGAATGATGCTTTCTCTGTCGTCGATGATGAGTCCCGGACAACTTTACTTTTGCTACTGTTCCAAGGTCTTAGATTGGGATTCTTACTCCCATGACATGACCGCCGGAGAAAGATTAAAAAAGTAAAATGACACAAATAATCTCTAAACTTTGGCAAAATATGTAATATAGTCTATGAATTTTTAATTTGTTCAATTTAGACCATGAACTTTGATAGAATGTGCAATCTGGTCCCTGAACTTTTAATTTGTTCAATTTAGTCCCTGAATTTTTAGTAAATGTTCAATTTAGTCCCTGGACTATATGAAAATGTTCAATGTTATCCATGATTTTAAATTAACAAAAGGACTATATTGAACATTTTCCTATAATTCAGGGACTAGATTGAACATGCACTAAAAGTTTATGGACTAAATTGAACAAGTCAAAAGTTTATGGATCAAATTGCATATTTTGCCAAAGTTCAGGGACTAAATTGAACAAATTAAAAGTTTAGGGACCATATTGCACATTTTGTCAAAGTTCAGAGACCATTTATGTAATTATCCCGATTAAAAAATATCTGACCTTTGAAGGATTTGCGAGAAACTTGGCACTAGAGGTGATTGATTTCAGGCCAGGCACCCATCCCGCAACACGTAAAACTTTTCCAACCCGTAACTTGGAGCCTACTTGTTTAGGGTTGGGTTCCAGTTTGTGAGGATCAAGAATCGACCCTAGGCGCAAGAAACGAAAGTTCGATATTGATGAAATAAACGGGTGAGCCCAATTAAGAAGAATTTAGGAAAAGAAAATGACTTCTTTAATTGTGAATGCAATCCGGCTACGTGATTACGAAATACAAACGAGTTTTATATTAACAAGCGCAGTTAAGGCACTCGGACTAAGATGGAGGGGGTTAAATGTGAACATTGATTTAGGTGGGAGCAGTTCATGTTGATGGCCACGTCGGATATGGGGAAAGCCACGTCGGATGAGAATTTGACCCGGAAGAGAGTTCCCTATCAAATCAAAAGACAGTAGAGAGAGAGAGACTCAGGAAAGCGAGCCGCGAAGTGTTCTCCCTCTCAGCAACTCTACTCTCTGTCTCGCCGTTGAGCGCTTTAAATGCATTGCTTTTACTTCCTTTCCTCTCTTGAGCTGACTCTCTCTCTTCTCTCTCTCTCTACTCTGTGGTTTTTTTATTTATTTTTTTCTAGCACCAGTCTCCAGGCTCTCCGTCATCGTCTTCCCCATGTCAACCTCTCTCTCTCTCTCTCTCTCTCCATTTAATGGCTCTCAGAACTGACAGGCCCTTCACAAGAGATTCAACTATGGAACCTTGCGCCTCCCCTTCTCGGCGATCTTCGCTCTGAGCCCTCCGGTTTCTGCCCATTTCCTTCGTAGTTCGTACCCAGCAATTTAAAACAGGAAAAGAACCTTTTTTTGGGTTCTTTTTTAATTTTGCTTCTGTTCACAAGCCAAGATCACAAAGAAGCAGAAAAGCCACTTGCTTCTCTCTCTCTCTCTCTCTCTGTTCTAAGCTCCTTCAAATTTTTTGACAATGTTCTTTGTCAGTGTTCGAAGTATGCTTGGGACTGTCTGGGGAGCTTGAGCAAGCTCTTTTTGGACTTGGGGTTTCTTCTTTCTTGCCAAGGGGCTATTTTTGCTGGTGATTAACTAGTATTGTGGTTGGTGGGGTCTACGTCCTGTGAGTATTGCTGTACCTTTTTCTCACATCACACAACAGTGCATGGAGGAAAGTTGCTTTCTTGAGGGAAAGAAAGTGTGAGTATTTTGTCCCAAATCCCCAAAGCATCATGTTGGTATCTTCTTAGCTTGCCGTTCATGCTCTGAGATTGCAAAAACTATTGCGCTTTGTTTTGTTTGGTAGTTATTTGGTCGTTAATCGTCAATTGCTCTGTTCTGCGGGGCTTTGTTGCTTCTGCCCTGCCACCTTTATAAGTATGCAACATTACTGCTTCAGCCATCTGTTTCTCTAATTGTTGCTTTCACTGATCAGTTAGCTACCCTACTGAACCATAATCCCAGTGCTTCCCTCCCTTGAAGAAACTGTTCAAAATCCTTTCTTGGAGACCTACAGATCACATCTGACCTCTATGCACTGAGCTAAGAATGGTGTTCAGGGTGTTTCTTCTACTTCTTTTTGCTCCGATTTTCGTGCAATCTTTAGACGCAGAATTCAATGATGACGTTTTGGGGTTGATTGTGTTCAAAGCCGGACTTCACGATCCTGAAGACAAGCTTTCTTCATGGGATGAAGATGCTGAATATCCTTGTGGCTGGTTAGGGATCAAATGCGACCCGAGGTCTAACCGAGTCACCGAGGTTGCTCTTGATGGATTTTCTCTTTCCGGACACATAGGCCGTGGCCTTTTAAGATTGCAATTCCTCCAAGTTCTATCACTTTCCAAGAACAACTTCAGTGGACCTATCAACCCTAGTCTCACGCACATTGGGACCTTGCAAGTCCTAGACTTGAGCGAGAACAACTTCACGGGATCAATACCAGGTGAAATGTTTCAGCAATGTGGCTCGCTAAGAGTAGTTTCATTCGCTAAAAATAGTCTCATGGGGCGGATCCCTGATTCTTTAACCTATTGCTCGACATTGGTCGCTGTTAACTTCTCCTCCAATCAGCTATCTGGGAAGTTACCTCTAGGAATGTGGTTTTCAAGGGAGCTTCAATCGCTTGATCTTTCTGAAAATTTACTGGAGGCAGAGATCCCTGAAGGAATTCAGAACTTATATGATGTTAGGTTTGTGAACCTACGGAGAAACCGGTTCACCGGGCATATTCCCGCGGATATTGGAGGAAATTTGCTTTTACGCTTTCTTGATCTGAGCGAGAATTTGTTCTCTGGGAGCCTTCCAGAATCGATGCAACGACTCAGTCTATGCAGTTCTCTTGATGTACATGGAAATTTACTTACAGGGGAGATTCCAGATTGGATTGGGAAATTAAGAAGCCTCGAGAATTTAGATCTCTCGAGAAACAAACTTTCTGGTTCAATCCCACCGTCAATTGGAGATGTGCAGTCACTTAAGCAACTAAATCTGTCGATGAACCTTCTCACCGGAAGCTTACCGGCCTCGATATCAAACTGCAGGAACCTTTCGGTTCTAGATGTTAGCCAGAATTTGTTAACGGGTGGTTTTCCTTTTAAGCTGGACGCTGGAGGTGTCTCAATTTTGGGAAATGGCGTAGATAGTAGTGCAGAATATACTTCACTTCCAGCTTCAAGGTTGTCTAGTAATCTGCGGGTCATGGACATATCTTCAAATGCTCTCTCTGGTGAAATTCCGGCCAACCTCGGTGTTCTTAGTAGTGTGGAGTCACTGAATGTGTCGAGGAACTTGTTCTTTGGTTCCATCCCAACCAGCATAGGGGTATTAAAGTACACTCAGTTTCTTGATTTGAGCAACAATCGGCTAAATGGAAGCATTCCTCCTGCAATTGGAGAAGCAAATTCGCTCAAGAACTTAAAGCTGGACAAAAACTTCCTAAGTGGAAACATTCCAACTCAAATTGGGACATGCTCGAATTTGACATCGCTGTGAGTCCTTTATTTGCTGCTTTAAATCTCTGTTGCTTGCTTCACGTACAATGCAATAGTAGCGTGGCCTAAAGTTCAGCTCCAATGACCTAAGCAAATTTGTCGGTAAATTTTATTGACGTTTAGATGGTACAAACTCCAGATGGAAATCCAATTCACTTTCATCACTTTCATGTCGCAACTTCAAACTTTAAAGGCAGCTTTTCTACCTGTAGACTAATGGAAGCATAACTTACAAGTCATGGCAGCATGAATAGAATGAGAAGCACATAGATGGTGAATTCGGAATATGTGGCTCGTTTGTTCTTGCCAGATGATTGAAGATAATCACATCTTGTTTCCCATTGATAAATTCACGACGCAAAGTCTATTGTCGATAGTTCTTATTTCTTCATTTTGTGTTGCACATTCTCTCAAACAGAATGCAAAGATTGTATGCTCTCGGAAATTCTCTCATATATGTCATATTTTCACGTTGTGCAGGATCCTGTCACAGAATAACCTGACAGGCCCGGTCCCTCCTGCCATGGCGAACCTCACTAATCTTGAGTATGTGGACCTTTCGTTAAACAATCTCTCTGGAAGCTTACCCAAGGAGCTGGCAAATCTTTCACACCTGGTCTATTTCAATATCTCGCACAACTCTCTGGAAGGCGAGCTCCCCGTCGGCGGGTTCTTCAACACCATTCCTCTCTCATCCGTCTCCGACAACCCGTCTCTCTGCGGCTCTGTTGTCAATGATTCCTGCCCCTCGGTCCATCCAAAACCCATTGTCCTAAACCCTAATTCTTCCAACCCTGCAGGTGCTGCATCTTCTTTAAATAACCATCACAAGCGTATTATACTCAGCATATCTTCCCTCATTGCCATCGGAGCCGCAGCTTTTATTGCCATTGGAGTGATCACCATAACTCTTCTGAATATCCATGTCCGGTCTTCCACGGCTCATTCTGCTCCGGCACTCACACTGTCTGGAGGTGAAGATTTCAGCTGTTCGCCAACTGCTGACCCAAATTATGGAAAACTAGTCATGTTTTCTGAAGACGCTAATTTTGTCACGGGAGCCCATGCATTGCTCAACAAAGACTCCGAGCTGGGCCGTGGTGGTTTCGGAGTTGTTTATCGAACGGTCCTCCGTGATGGCCGATCAGTGGCAATCAAGAAGCTAACAACCTCGGGTTTGATGAAGTCCCAAGATGACTTCGAGAGGGAGGTCAAGACACTTGCAAAGATCTGGCACCCTAATCTCGTAAAGCTAGAGGGATACTATTGGACACCGTCATTGCAGCTTCTTATTTATGAATTCGTTCCCAGCGGGAGCTTGTATAAGCATCTTCATGACACGGATGAGAGAAACAGCCTAACTTGGAGGCAGCGATTTAACATAATACTCGGAATGGCTAAAGGATTATCGTACTTGCATCAAATGGGCATGGTTCATTACAATCTGAAGTCGACAAATGTTCTATTGGATGGCTCAGGAAACGCAAAGGTAGGCGATTTTGGCCTGGCGAGATTGTTGCCGATGCTAGACCGTTGCATCTTAAGCAGCAAAATCCAGAGTGCGCTCGGCTACATGGCTCCAGAATTCGCATGCCGAACGGTAAAAATAACGGAGAAATGCGATGTCTATGGGTTTGGAATTTTGGTTCTGGAGGTAATAACGGGGAGGAGGCCGGTGGAGTACATGGAGGATGATGTGGTGGTGCTCTGTGACATGGTGAGGGGCGCGTTAGAGGAATGCAAGGCAGAGAAATGCATCGACGGGAGGCTGGGAAGTAGTTTTCCACCTGAGGAGGCGATCCCGGTCGTAAAGCTCGGTCTAATATGCGCATCTCAGGTGCCGTCGAACCGGCCGGATATGAGTGAAGTCGTCAACATTTTGGAGTTGATCCAGTGCCCCTCAGAAGGTCAAGAGGAAATACAGTGACCTTATAGTTTTGTTTAAATTAAAGAGCGATAGGGTTCCATAGATTTTGCCATTGCAGAGAGGAATCCAGTTTGCTTGATCTGAAAAGATCTTGATACTGTACTTCACTATACTTCATGCATCTTCCTCTCATTACAGCTCTATTTGTGGATTCCTTCGCTGGTGTGATATTACAAGAGTCCAAATGTTATGTCTCCTCCATTTATACTTTGCTTTCAACTTAAAGATGGCCCGAATCTCTTCAATTTGGTTCTTGTTCTTGGTTTTCGATTATATTGTTGTCCACATATGAGCATCAAGTTACATGGTACAGAATACTGATGGTCATGTTGAGCAATATCTGCAGAGTGCAGACACGTCTATTTAGTGTCATTCACAGGTTTCTTGTGATACTCTCTGCTTGCTATAGTCCAATACATTTTCCATTAAAACTAAAGATCGATTTCGATGTTCATTTTTCCAAGATCTACTAGAGAGAAATGTAAGTCGAACATCCCCGAATTCGAACTAAAAACAGAATGAGTTGCAAAGGGAGAGAAGAGAGGATTCAGATTGGTTAAATAGCTCAACCAGTGTGTGCACTGCGCAGTGCACGATCTCAAAATCTTCCAGGCAACAAGTGAATGAGTGCAGATTTTGCAAATGGAGGAGCTTCCTTGTTAGTTCTGATGCCGCTCTGATGAAGATGGTGCCACCACAATTAGCTCTGAAGTTTTTACTGTATGCACAAAGTTGCATAATATTTTTCATTCACCAAATCTTAAGTGAATGTCACACATATATTTGTAATTTAATAGGAATCGAGTTTCACTGGGTTCGACGAAAACACGACATTTGTAACACACAAAATGTATGTAGTCGACGCAATTCTCTAACAATTTAGGGTGCGTTTGTTTTGGGGAAAGTATTTTCAAGGAAAGTGTTTTTTGGAATTTCATCTGTTTGGTTCGCGGAAAATGATTTGGTCAACGGAAAGTACTTTCCAATCAATAAATATTTTATTCATTAAAATAAAAAATGAATTTCCCAAAATAAAAAGGTGAAAACACTTTTCCAAATTTGAGTATCTTACTTTCTTTGAAAACGGGACTGAGGCCGATCTCGGGGACCGATCCCGAGGCCGAAGACGACGACCCGGGCCGGGGCCAGCAATCGGGACCGGGGACCAAGAGCGGGGCCAGGGCCAGGGCCGGGGCTGGGGACCAAGGCCGGGGTTGGAGATTGCGACCAGGCCGGGGACTGGGGCCGAGGATCGGGACCGAGGCTGGTGACAGAGGATCAAGGCCGGGATGGGGACAGGGATCGGGGCTGGGGATCTTGATCGGGTCCGGCAACCGGGGTCGGGCTGGGGGCTGGGTCTGGGGCCGAGGATCGGGACCGGGGCAGGGAACCGAGGACCGGGGCGAGGCCGGGGCCTGGGCCTCCTGGGCCAGGGCCGGGGCCGGGACCGGGTCAGGGCTGGGGACAGGAACCAGGGACCGGAGACCGGGGCTGGGACCGAGGCCTGGTTGGGGCCGGGGACCGAGATCGGGGCCTGGCCGGGTCACTTCACGTCAGCTCTCTCGACCATCTGCCTCTCCTCAGTATCGAGGACAATCCCTTTGATGAGATTGAAATTATTTTACAAACGAAAATCAAACATCAAAAAATATTTTCGGTAACATATTTCCAAACAAATGAAAACAAATCGTTTTCCGAGAAATTGATTTTCAGAAAATTACTTTCCAGAAAACGAATTTCTAAAAATCACTTTCCTTGAAACAAACACCCTTAAGCTTTTCAGAGAAGATACCCTCACACTCTTTTGTATAGTGATTTAAAAGTCATAATGCAATTAGAAAAGTTCGAAATTTCGCGAAATCTCTTCATGAATTTTCTTCTTTCCCCCCCTTTTTTTTGCTCTGATGTTTTGCTTTTGATGGTGTGTCATAATGAGAGGAACTGTGTCAGCTCACCCACCGGGCCACCAGGACTCCATGGATGCCAAAGTCAAACTCCCATCAGTGAGTCTAGTTATGTCTGTGGTCAACTTTCTCAGGAAAAGAGTCATGAACATTCATGTTTGGCCAGTGAGTGCAATTATGCATAGATAAAGCACTCCCAACACTGACATCACATGAAGCATTGACTGCATTGCAAGCAAACTCCCCCACTCTGTTTTTTTTTTCCCCTTGATGGAGTTTGATGATGAATTCTTGAATTTGAAGATTCTTTTTTTCTTTTTTTCTTTTTTTCTTTTTTTTGGGGGGGGGGGGGAAATCATGGTGTTGGACACAAGGGGGACCAAAGAATCGAATGCTTTCCTTTTGTTTTTTGCCCTCTTTTCTTTTTTTTTTTCTTTTTCAAATCTACCCTTTTTTTGTAGGAACAAATTGAAGTGCTTTGGACACCATGAGAGGGCATCACATGAGGTACTCAAAACTAGTGAGTGGCAGCAATTAGTGCCTAACAATCACATCATGTCTTGCAGTGGGAACTTTTCAATGTCTTCATCTTTCCTTCTTTTTCAATGATCAAATCCCATTTTCTACTCAGCTCTAGCGAATGAGCCAATTCTAGTTTATAGTCACCTTTTTGTGCCTTTGAGGCCACGCTAAGCAAGTAACTAAAGCACCAAAAGAAGTACCATAGACATAAATTGGGCCTGGATTAAAATTGCTGACCCCCATGAGTCATCAGTAGGAAATCGTCGATGAATCTCGATCCGACCGCTCAAAAAAACACAATAAACCCGGGATTGATGAGACGACGGGGCGCGAGGGATTTCGCCGTGGTTAGTTCGAGCTTGGGTTCGCTAGGTTCACACAAGCTTAAATTTACCCTCTCTCTTTTTTCTTTTTTTTAAATCAAAAAAAGTAAAGTGAGTTAATCATGATATGTGGGGGGGAATGGCTGGTCTTTAGTGGAAGGATAATGATAGGAGAGCGTGGTTAAAGCGATCCATGCAATGGAAAAAAAAAAAAAAGGGTCATCTTGGAATGAGGGGAATTTGATAAAAGCAAAAGACCAGATTGTTTGGTTTTTCTTCACTTTTTCATTCAGATTGCGGGGACGAACTGATGGGGTCGGACAACCCAAAATCATGCGACTGTTCTGGATTTATGACATTCATTTTGTCTGCCCATAAAGCTTAGTGCACAAGAGGGAACATGGCTTCTCTTCTTTTCCCTATTTTTTTTTATTTTTTTGTTTTTTATTTTTTTGTTTTTTGTTTTTTTCACACTTTTTTTGTTTTTTAAATGTAGAGGAACACAAGCCTCATCGACGGCGAGTCCTGCTTTCCGAAAACATTGGAGCAGGTCGAGCCAATGATAGTCGGCACTTGTTGACGAGTTGTGTCAATGACGGCCTGATTTAATATCTGAACAAAGTACTGATAATTTCCCCCATCCGAAACGGCTTTTACAAGCAAGGAAATCGCTAGTTTATGGTCTATTTAATAAGTGCTGAAACGAAAAAAAGACATAGCGTTGTTTGATAGTAGTTAATCATTAAGTATTGATTCATTTGAAACGCCCGTGTTGCCCCAACTTTACTCAGCAAATCAAGTAATTTTTTACTTAATTGAATCTCTTGAGTTGGAAATAATTATGATTTTATCATAATACTACTCAATTTTCATTGACATCATCAACAATTGAGCTGAAAGAATTGAAAAATAATGGTTCATCTTTGATCAATTGAATTCTTGTTTTTGGCAAAAAGAAAAAAAAAAATCCTAAATATATTGAGAAATCTTGGGTCAAGGCCCAATATTGTTTGGGGCCTTCATTGTTTAGAAATCTTTGGTCAAGGCCCAATATGTTTTGGGTCATAATCGAGGCTCAATCTTACCAGCAGCATTTCCTCACGGTAAAATTATACCCTTTTGATTTTTCATATAGCTAAGTGTGATTTAGACCATATTGAGGGATAAAGCACATAATTTTGTCAATCAATCTAGGTAAAAGGCTTAAAAAATAAAAACTCAAAATCAATGGGCCAATTTTAGAGTTTAAGACTAAACTGAATTGTCCCCTCAATTTACATGAAAATTTGAGTCTTAATTGTCATCCAAATTGTCGTATTTCTTACTTAGGGTAAACCAATACTGTTAGCTTTTGTATAAAGCTGAATGGAACCCATTTAGCAGTGAGTTTAGGACTTGATTGAATATTTTTCAATTCCAACTCAATTGAGCAAAACTTCAAATATCTAAGGCTCGAGTCAAGTGACAAATGATCTATTCGAGACTCAGTTGAATTCAAACTTCCGATTTAGATGAAGGAGGAAGTGTCTGCTGAAGCTTTAACACCTCGTATCATTGGCACGTGGACAAATTCCTTTTTTCTATAATTAAATTTTTTGTTATACAAAATAATTTCTTTTTATTAAAAATGTCAGCGATCTGTTTTACTAATATGTGATGTAACCGCATTGGGTATTTTTTTTTCAGGTGGGTATCCTCTGCCTTCCTTTTTTTCTAAGGCAGTAGATCCCACCGTTGATATAGCTTTTCCTCCCTATATCAAGGGTGGGGATCCCCTGCCTTAGAAAAAGTAAAGCAGGGATCCGGGTCCATTTTTTTCTTCACCTGACGGATTTCTTTTTCTTTTTTTTTTTGGGTCAAAATTTCCAATTGAGACTTAAAGTGGTGGACCTTCACTTCACTTTCCCTCAATTTTTAGTTTCCTTTTCTTAATATAAGATCTAGTTGCCACAGTTAACCATGTCGCATGTCAAAACTAGAGTCGAAATGGGGATCTAGCTTACCTCCATGGATCAAATGGGAAGTTCACGATCAGAAACCCAAACAAAAAGTCGACAAAATTGCCGGATCTAAACACAATACCTACTTAGCATTAGCTCTTGCCTTACCGCGCTATTGACAGGACCGTCCCCGCCTACTTCTCCGCAGCGATTTGACAGCTCAGACAAGTAAGGGAAGCGAACGCTCGCTTTCCGATTCTAATCTCTCCGCAAAGCACAAATATTAGGTTCGGGTTGACAACCGTAACTTGGGATAAAGACTAAACACTCGGAACCGAAAAGCTACAGGGTAAAGATAACTATAAATGGAAGAGGATTCTTGGTTCAACTTTATGAGTCGCTATTCATAGACATCTACGAGGCGTTTCAAATTTTAAAAGCAGAAAGCCACTTGTGTTGGATGCCAAATTCTTGGGATGCATCATCTCTACTCCAATAACTGTACGGGAAAACTCGGCACGCGGTAAAAAATGGATCCTTGAGAAAACGAATAAGCAAGAGAAACATGAAATAGGGAAAATGCGAATATTCGCTTGAGAAGGGAGTTGCTCAATGTTTCAAAAAACATCTTGGATGTAAAGCTAACTGTACAGGCTATCTGAGTGCAACAATATTAGAAGGCAAGACAATCCACCTCCTCAACTTCAAAATTTCGACGAACCTCGTTGTGCACCTTTAACTGGCGAAGCCAAACTGAAGCTGCCTTTCATTAGATAAGTGTACAGGTGGAATGAAATTGAATCACGTACCTGTTTTTGGTATTGTCATGTCTCCTGGTTTCCTTTTCCTCCTCCCATGAAGAGGTCTTTTCGAAACCCTTTTCGTTGTCGATTCCTAGTCATCCCAATCACGTTCCCAACCATCCCTATTTGCAGGCCTAGAAGTGAGGCCATTTGCAGATATACTTCCTACGTGATGTTGACCTGGAGATTTCACAGCATTCTCTTCATCCCAATCATCGTCCCATCCTTGATCCCAACCTTCTGCAGTTTCTATATTGGTCCCTTCTCCTGACCCCATTTCGAGCCCTTGATACCTGATCTCACTCTTTCTTCGCCGCCTCCTGAACGCACAGCAAGCTAACACCCCGCCAAAGACCACCACTGTTAGAATCAAGAAATACGCGCCATTGATCGGGGTAATTAGCTTGTCAAACGAAGGGAGGTAGAGGAAAACACTCGTGTCAGCCACAAGAGGCCCCATGTCAAGCACGCAATCCCTTTTCCCAGCATTTAATATAACTTTACTGCCTTCCTCCATAGAAAGAGAAATATGAATCTGAGGAAGAAACAAGAAATTAATAGGAAAACCTTTTAAAAAGGAAAACAAAATGAGAATTAAGCAGCAGATGAAAGACATGCTCTCTAAGTGACTATCTGTAATAAAGTTCTTTCTGCGGCAATTGATGTCTCGGTCATGTAGAAAAGAGTCTCCAGAAGCAAGAGAGTGAACACAAGCAAGTCTTATTCAATTGTACAATAAGTTGCACAGCGTAAGTTCTGAATTGAAGGCTCTAGTTCTATTCCCTCATCGATTGATTAATCGACTGAATTACTTAATAGCACACTAGACTCCATTGAACGAAAATCACCTGCCATAGTAGGGCCTTTCCAAGCAACTGTTGATAATTGTCATAAACTAACGAAATAATTTTATACTCCGGTTGTACCCGAAGTTAGTAACAGGTAATTACATTAAGTACAGAATGGATGATGTATACCTTTTTGATACGGTGTTTCGGTATTTCGAGCTTCTTTATAGCACCTGCGGCAGACTTTGGCGCACTTATATCTACTATCAAAGCACTATCCCCCTTATTTTGGACTAAAACCACCAATTTGCTCATCCCTCCTGTAACTGAACGGTAAAATGAATTTAAGTATTTTTCAGAGTCATCATGAGATTCCCAGTAAAAAGAAAATAGAGCAGTAAAAATATTTCCACGATCTACCTCTTTTCCAAAAAAAGATAGTAACTATGAAATGTACAAAGACAAATAATTACAGAAACCTCATTTTGTTGCAGTATTATAGAACATCTGAAATAGCCGTAACTCCTTCAAAGCTTAGCGGTGAATATCACAAGTTCAGTTGAATCGAAAGAAAAAAAATCTGAAGAAAAAGAAGGTAAACCTTGCCAAATTATAGCTCAGTCATAAGAAATGCACAACCAAATGAGAACTATGAGAGCTAATTCCTATGAATCTCACCCTGTATATGGTGCAATAAAGAGAATGTTCCTAAGAGGAATTCAACCATCTCCGAAGAGTCCTCCTCTAAACTACCTAATATTATTTTAATAAGACGCAGAACTGACTGGCATATGCATGTAACTGGATTCAGCAAATTAGTACAAGCTATAAAAGGAACTTTATACTGAAAAGTTGAACTTCTATGATACTTCCTGGAAAGCCTTGGAAGGAAAGGCATTTCTGTCTTGATATGAGTAAGTTGTATTTATCAAACGTAGTATTAGCCGGACCAAGTAAATTTCATCTGATAGGGTAGCATCAATCGTGCATATCAGTTTACTGAATCTATTAGTTCAATAGTTTTAACCCCCAACCTTCCCCCTCCCCCCCCCCCCCCCCCCCAAACCACAAATTCACGATTTTAAATGGATGTTCAAGAGATTTCAATCGTTTCAGAAAATTGACAGAATCAATTAAGTAGCAATGAATTGAGAACTGATGGACAATAATCATCCATTTTGGAACATATAATTTTCTTTTTCGGTTTTGTTATTGGAGGGGCACTTTGGAACCCCCTAATAATTGACAATCCTTGAACCACAATGAGCAATTAGGGTTCTTAGAATGTCACTCCAGCTAGCTCCAACAAATTTCACAGGGTTAAGTGGAAACAAAATCTAAAAACACCTCATATTCCATCTCCCTATCTACGAGTTTTGACCATAAGCTGCCCAAGGAACTTATCTTTATGATGTCCAAGTAACAAGGTGAAGTTAGCCCAACAGGAACCCCTCTTAAGCATGCCGCCTTCGATTTTACCAGACTATTGAGGCTTGACTGAGAGTCATGAGTCCCTTAGCTGTTCAAAATCGTGACAGCTTAAAGATGCTAAGTACCAAATTCTCAAACCTTAACGTCATCCCCTCCCTCCCTCCCTTCCCCCCCATAAATAATACAGTGGCCAAACTTCTCTATTATAAAATTTGACTGAGAATTCGAGCCTTACTATTAATCTGATCGACACAGGTACCTAATATTTTGGTCCCAAACCAAAAGTATTTGCTATTGCTGCTGCCTCTGCTGGTTTTGTTCCTTGCAAATGCAAAGACCTCATCGTCGCCAATGGCAGGAAATCCATCTCAACAAGAAACTTAAGGGAACCAAAACCATATTTCTTCGATTCCCCAGTGGTTCTCATATATCAAGACAAGCTGATTTGACAAGTATATCATCAATTAGTTTCTGAGTATGAGAATTTGTGGTTTTGATCTATTCAAGTGATTTTCAGGAGTAAGAATGCTTATCCAAATGAGATTGATAGGATACATAATTTTAACTTGCACCCTAACCATTTATCACTTAACAGAGCAAGTCATTATTCGCCATAAATTTTATTGTCTCGTGTTATAGTACCACAATTTTGACTGTACTACAAAGGAAAATTCATCAATCAGAATTACTTATTGTACTAGTCTTTTATGAACATACTGGTATGAGATACTATCAAGAAACCTGGCACAGAGCTAACGTTCTCAAGCTGATATTCACTTCGTACCTGGCACAGAGCTAACATTCTCAAGCTGATATTCACTTCATGGTGTTCTCTATAATCGTCCAGGAGTCAGGTCTCCCATTCACTGGGTTTAGACTTCAAATTGACTAAAGATACGACAGTAAAGTCAAACGAATAGATGGTTCTCTTGCCCTCAAGAGATTGAGCCCCCACGACTTTCACATCGGAATTTCCTTGAAATTCATTCCCCTAATAAAGATGAATTTTAATTGTACATCACAGAATAGTTGAAACATAGCAATCCCTTAAGCCTCTCACCTGTTTTGAAATTAAAAGTACAATCTCTCTAATCCTACAACAGTTTAAGTTTGTTTTCCCAAAAGAGTTCAAATCTTCACTCGACATCTCCCTCCTTACCTGTTATAAAACTTCTTTCACTTTCTATCCACACGCATGCGCTTTTCCTCTTCTACTAGTCAGCTAGTACGAAAACAAGCCAGTGACCCACCATAGTCCATGCTGGGCTAGTTTCCACAAGGGATACCACCAAAATTCATAAATATGTTGCCCAATGTACAATCAAGTGCTAACCTTTTTTTTTTAAATCTATTTGGCCTATTTTCTGATGTGGTGCCACATCAGCCCCAGCTCAAAGATAGTAAAAAATCGCCACATCGGATTTCTGGCGTGCACCGTTGGCAAACTTAGTTGATGCCTCACGGGACAAAAATTGATAGCATTAGATCCAAAACGTTTAGTACTTGATTGCACGTTCAGCAAAACATTTAGGACTTCTGGTGCAATTTTTCCTCTCTTCAATTCAGATGTAACTTCAGTGAATCGTTGAAGTATTCAGTCATAAGTCGATCATTATTACCTATTCTGTCATCTGGACTATGATAACAATTCTTCATAGAGAAGATTCCCATAAGTTATGAAATACTAATTTCTCAATGAGGATTTTCATAAGATAAAGGAGAGTGTTATTAAAGATTGATAGAGCTATATTTTCAACAGGAAGCATATCATTTCAATGGTAAGACTTCTTGACCACTTCATTTAGGCAACAGAAGCATGATGATACAGCTTGTGTCCTGTGTTGCAAACCGTCTCCAAAATAAATATCATAACAATAGGCAGCATATGTGCAACATGCTTCTACGAATCACAAGAACAACTCTTGTCGCAAAACTCCCAACTCATGTTTTCCCCCGAAATAGATTGTCAAAACGAAATGCAGAACAGATAGCGCGGTTTCTGATGACAAATCAAATTAGAAATTGGAACATGACCATCTTCAATTGGAATGAAATGAAATTAAAATAAAGTATAGAGATCATCACCTTCAAAGCTCAGAACGCAGGCAGTCAGAGTTCCAGGATCGCCACACACTTTGTCTTTGTCTTTTCCATCACAAGTCTCGCTGACTTCTGCTGACTCATGCAGCTCCTTGTCTTCCTTCTTCTCATCATTCGTTTTCGTCTCCTTTTGTTCAACCGAAGGAGAACCCACGGACACAATGCCATTTTGGCCTTTTGGGTTCGAATTGGACGAAGTTTTGGTCGCCTCGCTAGATTTACTGGCATCATCTGTTCCGCTATCCGATTTCTTGGAACCCGAAACAGGACCTGGCAGTGGAGACGCCTAAACAAAACACGTCATTGAAGCCATCGCTTTTGCCACCACGAACCAAAAACTCGCAGATATCACAGTGAAAACAATATAACACGACAGTTTGCACCCCCAGAAAAAGAGAGAACAGACCTGTCGCGGCGGAGAGGGGTCGACAGATTTCTCCGGACCAACTTGCTTTCTTAAACTCAGAGAAAGAGAAGCACCGAAACTGGAAGCATCCGCCACGATCAAACACACGAAAACCGCAGCGAGAAATCCATTTTTCGCCATCAGAACATCAATAGTCTCAAAATTTCACGACCTCACCTCAAATTCGAATCTCCGAACAACGAATTCCCCAGAAATCGACTGGACGATAGGTCTTCCAAGTTCATCTCCCAGGAGCGTCAGTAAGGACAGCGACCTTCCGTGAATCTAGAGTCAAAAAAACTGCAGAAAACTGAAACTGGACATGAAGGAGCTCGGCTTTCACGCGGAGGGGGGAAACAATCGCAAGATTAAGCAGAAGAAAATCGGAGGATCGCGAATGGAGGCGTGAAGTGGAAGATGGGTTCTCGAATCTGGCATTCGATTGATTCTTCGCTTCGAGCACGAAAAAGAATTCCAGGGAGTGACGCGGGCAACTGCTGAAAGTCGCCGAGAGGCCAAATTGATTATTTGTTTTTTTTTTTTTTGGGGCGAGTCCGATTGGGGGATTGAGTAGCATTAATTAAGGTTTAAAAAGAGCGAGCGGGGCTGACCTTAACTCGTTAATTATACAACGTTAAATTAATCGAGGAACAGAGATTTTCTTCAATAAATAAAAAACAACGTCAGAAAGTGAGGTACCACGTACCAGATTAGTACGGGTCGGTCCCGGCGGGCCAGCACCCAAATTTGGGCCGCCACTGAACCGATCCGGTTCGGCCATGAAGGTCGGTGCCTGGCCCGGTTCTTCGCGAAAAGGGCAGTTTTGAATTTTTTTTTTTTTTTGAAGTTCTGCTTATTGATCAAAAACTTCAGTACCCAAAAGAGTTGACATGAGACAATTAACATGATAGAACTTTGAAAATTCCGCAAATCCGATTCCGATCCTTTATACAGAGTAGGGATTGATAAGAATTTCCATAGAAGGTGCCACAAGGCACTCATTAAGCAATAAAGAAATATCGAAATTTTCAATGTATCGCCTTTTTCTCGTGATATGCATGTTCGCTATTTTAGAAAATCAAATATTTTCTCTTTGATATTATTTAACAAGCGCCTCAGGAATCTCATTAAGAAAAACTTTTTCAGAATGCAGTTCGAGTTCGTTACCCTATGTAGTTTGGCATGTTGCGTTTATTAGAGTTTGCAATGTATAGGTGTGAAAAAATCACGCTCTTTCAGGCTTCATTCATATTTCATATGGCGAAGAATTTAAAAAAAAAAAGTTATCAGACTTTGGTAGAATAACAACTTTTAGGCGATTCTGAAGTAACAGTAAATTGTGGGCCATAAATTCTTGAAAAAGTATATAGCACATAATAATTTTTATTTTTGTTTTTGTAATTCAAAATATGTTGTTAATCTCTCAATAGATGAAGGACACTGGCTTAATCATCTAAAAAAAAAATTAGGATTGATGTGGGTTGTGGAAACCCCAATTCTTCTGTTTTTCTATATTGGGATAATCAGATTTCGTTGCCTTTTCAACTTCGAATCGACATTCAACACCCTTTTGTTCTGTCTTGCTTATGTCGGGAGATAAAATCATAATGAGCAATGACACTGCCCCCCTGCCAAAACAGTCGAGTTGCATCGCCGGCGGTCAGCGAATTTGTGTCATCTCACGAGATTTCTTTAACTAAATCATCTAAAATTGGGTCACCTTCCAACATCAAATATCCCCCTGTCCAAACAGTGCAAGTGCTATCGAATTTGTTGAAAAGTCCAATTTAAAATCTTAAACCGTTAGATTAAGGCGTTATTTAATATTTGAATATTCCGACACTCTTCTTCACGTAGGGACTGGATTTTGGCCCGAGCCTAGAGCGTGAAAATATTTAGTTGGAAAGGTAAGTACGGGGGGCCTGAAAAGTTTAAGCTCGGAATCTCCTGCTGTAATACTATGTTCAAAAAGTCTAAGCTAATTTATTAGATAAAGATTGATTTAATATTTAAATTTTCTAAAAGGATTCATTGCCAAGGGGGGGAAAAAGGTAACAAACTATTTCCACATTGAATCCACCCCATACACACTAAAAAGACAAATTGCCCTTATTTTTTCAATTACAATTTTCAAAGCGATTTTCTTCTTCTTTTTTTTCTATTTTTCTTTTTCTACTTAGAATAGTTTTTATAATTAAGTATTTCGGATTTTTTTTATTAGTATGTTAAAGAAAAGCTCATACATAGATATTCGTATGATATTTTATATGCTCCGCGTAAAATTATTTCGCCAGTATTAAGGAAAAAAGATCTACTTTGATAACAACTTTTCTATTCTATGCCTCTCTTATATCAAAATCTCACTTTCTTGGCGGAGTTTTCATTAATTTTATCGAGTCCCCTTATTTACTATATTAAAGAATTTATTTTTACTCCCTAAAATATTGGCGAGATACTTTTATGGAAAACGCATAAGACGTTAGAGGAATATATAGGAATGAACTACAAACATTATGCACGGTGAGGCATCTTGTTTTTTCATAAACAGTTTGCCGACGACATCATTTTTTTGTCAAATAATAAAATTTCACCGGCGGTTTAAAAATATTTCTTATTTTATGCAATGCTTTGTTTTGATTAATATCCATCTGCTTAATAGTTTATCGATAAATTTGCTCGGACCACGTAAAAAAGAACTAGGTTTCCTTGGAGATTTCTCTTTTGGACAAGAGAAATTCTTATGGAAGTAATGGCTGACAACGACAACAACAAAAAATATTGCTTTTGATATACATGAAAAATTCTACAATAAACAAGAACTAAACATATCAAAATTTTACTTAACCAAAAAAAAAACATATCGAAATTTTAATTAAGGTAAGTATATCCTATATAGATATTAAAAAGCTAAAAAAAAAGAAAAGTAAATAAATTTGGGACCACCAATTTAAATTGTAATTTAATGGTACGGGCTATTTTGTCTTTTTGGTAAAAATTGGATGGATTTAGTTATACAAGGTATGGAAATAGCGCTCCAAAAAAAAAATGCCATTTCTCCATTTTCATCAATTGTCACCATCTTTTGGAAAATGAAATTTCTAAATTCGGTGTAGCTTTAGCCAATTTTTTTTTTTTTTTTGGTAACTTGGAACAAATGCTACGAAGCTTTTATTTGCTTATTTATAACAATTAAGACTTCTGGTGAGACCACCCGACTACCAGTCTTCAAGGACTGTCTTTCCAGTCGCTGATGCTCTTCTTTAAGATACCTTTCTCACTTCCATGGACAAAGCACTAAAAACCCGAGATCTCCCTCTCCATTTGTCCCTTTAAATCGCTACTTCTAGCCCTTTAACGTAAACCAAAGCCACCCTCTGAATTCCTCGAAGCTTCCCTTCTGGCCGCACGATGAAGATGAAGAGATGGCTGCAGCAGCCGCAGGAGGCCAAGCCGGCCAAGGCGCCGGACGAGATCGCGGCGGTCCTGAAGCGGTTCGGGGACGAGCAGAGCACGCTGCTGGACCGGTTCGAGCGGCTCTCCTTCGAGGTCCAGCTGAACCAGGCCATGCTGGGCAGGAGCCTGTCCGACCCGAGCCTAGCTCGGCCCGCCCCCCGTTCGGCCCACGGTGGCACGGCGGTGGTGGCAACCGAGCGAAGAGGCCGTGGCGGGCCGTCGAGCTTCCGAAGGGTGCTCAAGAAGTTGTTCAGGCCTATTCTCTGTAAGAAGAGCTCAGGGAGCAACAATGTAGCAGCAGGAGAGGAGGAGGATTCCAGGATTCCCAGCTACCAGTATTCCAAGGCTTTCAGCAGATCACTGAGGGTCTAGAAATCGGGGGAAAATTCTCGCCACAGGCGATTGCGGTCGTTGGATTTTGTGGGACCAATGCTAACGGTCGTGATTGACTCGATCCGTGGCGGATCTGAGTCCAGGCAAGTACTTGCTTTGAATTTGATTCTGTCTTCTTCTTTTTCTCCCTGTTCTAAAAGCTAGGCTATGTCGTGTAAATGACTAAATGGTGGGTATGTAATAAAGAGTTGCTCTTTTACTTTTCTGACTGAGCAAAGGTTCGTTCTTGTGAACTTTTTGGGTTAGCTCTTGTAGCCGGCCGGCACCTCGGGCATAATCAAATAATTTATCCTATGTTCTTTTTCTTATATGCAAAAAGGGTTAAGCCAAATACAAAAACTTAACGTGACAAATAATTAAATATACTAATTCATATTTTATTACCTCATAAAACATTTATTGACCAAAACAAAAAACACTAAATAACTCTAGAGAAGATACCGAAAAATTGCTAGTATTCAAGCGCTTATCGATAACAATATTAACAAGACGTAACCTAGGTTTTATCTTCTTTGAGTGTTACAATCCTGATAGTGAATGCTCTAAACATACTAAGAAAAAAAAAATGGTCCCCTTCTTAAATAATGATTATACATAATATGAATGAGACGGTTAATGTATTAGAAAAAGTAAAGTTTTTTAATTGGCGGGTTGACTAGTTAGTACTTCTTAACAAAAGGGATTTGCTTAAAAGAGTGCCTCTCCTCTGAGGTACTGGATAAGCAACCAAATGAGGAAACATTGGAACCGCGTTTTCGAGTTATTCGCAATTAACGCTTTGAAAATTGAATACTTCCTCGTTTAAGTATTTCTTAATTCTTACTCGTGTGTCTCGAGAGCAATCGTTAAGCAAAAACCTAAGAGAATCCAGTGTTGTATGAATTTGTTATGTTTTGGGCGGAGTGAAGACGAAATATTATCGCCATTTTTATGCTTGTGATGTGAGTTCTTACGTTCTGCAAAGAGGCCTGAGATCGGAGTTTTTCGGGTTGAACTCTAATTAATCGATGACATAATAATACTGCATTCAAAAAGTATAATCATAGTACAGCTGTCCAAACATGCCACACGCAAAATTCTTCCCTAAACAAGCGAGACTTTCGACCTATATACCATTAATTTGAAATAGCACCGTCAACTTAAGACTAGTTTGTGCATGCATGTCTACCATGCCGCCTAAACTGGACTAGCATTCATCTTGGATAACCCCAAATCCCTCCTAATGCCTCGGCCTTGAACCTAACTAGGGGCACACAAAGCCTTGCTTCTAAGCTCATTTCGATACCGAAATATTTCGCTCGCGACTTTGATGAGCGATTGGTGAGCAGCTCGCAACAAGAATGTTGAGAAAATTTATTGCCGAGAGGGGCATGGAAGTTAAGAGGTAGGTTTCAAGTGATCAAAGGAGAAGTGTGAGAGACTCGGAATGACGATGTGATTAGACGCCTCCAATGACTTCCCGGGTTTGTGCAATGAGCCCAAGATGTGGAGATGCTTGTCTAGCTTAATAATTTCTCAGTGAGGTAAGCTGTTCATGCACAAATTGCTCCGGAAGCTGATACCACTTTCTTGACAATGATAACGGCAGGCCAAAGTCGATTTCCATTGCTTAATTGGAATTTTACGAACAGGGCTTTGAAGCAAAACTATTTTAGTGTGACAGTATAACAGTACAATCTCAATTGCAAGTGTTATAAATAACAAAAAATAATTAATAACCATAACAGGATCCATCTCTAATCTTGTATCTAGCATTCTACCGTCATTCTGCCACAGTCATGATAGTGTGACTGACCCTTTCTTAAACTGTTTAAAGAGTAAATCTTGTCTCGGATAAGGCACTGAAATTGACAATTTAGTCCCAAAAAGCAACGGAACTCATTCACCCAAATTTCCGCCGGCCCACTAGCACGTGCATGTCACGTGCCATTTCCAAGCCATGGCCAACGGCCTTTTTTTTTTTCCTTTAGTCTTTTCTCTCTTTTTCTTATTCTTCCTCCCGCACCTGTGCCAAGCAATTTTCAGTGCTCGATCTTGGTTGACATGATGAAGTTGCTGCTGAGCCTCTTTAGCGGCGTCAACCACGATCACCCTCCATCCAGCACCGGTCGACATCCCTGATGGTCGTTCTCTCTTTTCTCATATGCAGCCATGGCCCCCATATCTCTGAGCTCTTGACCATGTCGCCGGATACCCGAGTTGGTGGCCATGGCCACTCTTACTTTGAGCACATGGAATAGTTGCTTTCTCTTTTCTCAGTCGCGTCCATAGTTCCACTAACCTCCAGGACATAGTCACTCGAGCTCCAGGTCTCCGTTCTCCAAGCTCTCATCCATGGCCATGGCCGCAAGAGAGTTCCGACGTCTTGCAGCCAAAAAAATCGAGCAAATCAACTGAGCCAAGCCCCGTATCACGACCACAGATGTGCCCGGCCTCATGCAACCACAAATTTAGGGCCATGTGAGGCTACTGACCTTGGAATCAACCGATATAGGCCATGACTTCAATGGACAAAGGTCGCGATCTCTGCACGGAGAGAAAAAGAGACGAAGGTGTAGCAGACGACTCGAACGATTGTCATTTCATTGTCGATTACCTCGTATCTGGTCCTCGCTTCGCGGTCACTGTTGCCGCCACTCTCTGCTTGGTCGTTGCCTTCCCCCTCCCCTGCCGTTGTCTCCTCCAAATGGAGAAGCCCTCCAAGTAGCAGTGAGCTTGAAAATTGCCCGTGAGATGTCAAAGACGAACGGAGGTGGCGCAGCCTTGGACGGGGCTAGGCTTGCAAAGTGGAAAGAATAAACGGATAAGGACACGAAAAGTCCTAAAAAATATTATCATGAAAGTGTAATTTAGTTCTTAAATTTTCAAAAAGTGCAATGAAGACCTAAAACTTATCACAAAAGTACAATGGAGTTTTAAAACTTTTCAAAAAGTGTTATTAATAGAAGGGCTTGATTTCATAAATTTAATAAGTTTTAGGATTTGATTACACTTTTTGAAAGATTTAGGACTTAATTGTACTTTCATTATAAGTTTTAGAACTTTATCGCACTTTTTTTTTAAAATTTCATGACTCAATTGCATTCTCGTAACTAGTTTTAGGACTTACAATAAAGAACGAAATTGAAGATGAACAGAAGAAAGAGGTAAAAAGGTAAAAAAGGTTTAGGACAAAACGCAGTCTCTGATTGATGCGGATGGGGATGCTATCTACAAATGATGCAGATAAAGTTGGGATTTACGCAATATAGATAAAGTTGCTATCTACATAATATTGCGTGATATTACGTAATCTTTATTTTTAGGCATTTTTATTGGTAAATTGTAATTTTGGAATTTTGCTATTTAGAATCCTAGTAGGGTTAGGATTAGGGTTAGCACCTTATAAAAGGATATCTTAGGGTTTTTAGACTTCAGATTACTAGACTTTCATACATCAATTTCAATTATGAGATTTATCTCTCTTTAAGCATGGATTTGCTTGTGTTCTATCGCTAAACGCTGCGTCAAGTGGTATCAGAGCCTACGGCGACTGGCGGTGGCCTTCGCGACGATGCTCGGAAGACTGGAACCCCAATCCTTGGGGACGGCGCGCTGCAACGTTTGGAGCAGCGTTTAATGAAACGCATAGATCGTTTCGGAGCATGATTTGACAAATTGGCGGATCGATTCGGCAGTCTTGGCGTTGATGTGAACCGGAATCGGCTAAACAACAGAAGGCCGAGTGCATATGTTGCTCGCGGTGACCCTGTCGATAGGCCTGTTCTTGTCCACAGGCAGAATAACCATTTATTTTCAGAGAGTTCTTTCGACGAAGGAAGTGCTGATTATGGAGGAAGAAATCGTTACGGAGGATTTCGAAGGGGATATAATGGAAGAGATGGAAGGCGATATTATGATGATCATGAAGGTAACAACTTTAAACTAAAATTCGATATACCTTATTTTGATGGAAGTCTTGATATAAAAGAATTTCTGGATTGGATTGCTAGTATTGAAAAATTCTTCGATTATATGGAGATTCCTAGTGAGAAACATGTGCGATTAGTAGCCTGTAGAATGAAAGGATGTGCGTTTGTATGATGGGAGAAATTGCAGAATAGGAGAGAACGTGAAGGAAAAGATAAAGTTCGAACTTGGATTAGAATGAGGAGGCTGCTAAAACAGAAGTTTCTTCCACCCGACTATGAGCAGTTCCAGCAAAAATTGATGAGTTGAGAACAAAATCAAGATTTTTCCTGCCGTTCGCGAGATTTTCCTATTGTTGAATCGATAGGAGTTAGTGAATCGAGCGAAGAGGCAAAGTTGCAGCTCAAACCCCACAATATGCAATCTGTCTACGGAGCTTGTTTGACGAACTTTGAGGACTCAAAGAAGAAGAGAGAATAAGGTGGTATACGCAAGGTTTCAAATCCACGTACGATGGTAAAAGGCATCGTGTCGGCGAAGGACGGCGAGGTCACCCCTAGCGATGCGTCCCAGAAGGCGGAGCGGATGTCGACATGCGAGGTGGACAATTGGGATTTGGTCGCGTTCGATCAGGAGGCGTCGGATTTCGATCTAGATGCCAACGACGGCAATGGAGGCGTGGAGGAGGTCGATGAGACCATCGTCCCGGAGCAGTTGGAGAGCATGTTGTCTCACTTGCAGAGCACTACCAATGGCTCCTTGGGTTCGATCTTCGACGGGAAGTGCTATATCCATCGTCCACAGTTCGTCATTAGGGTGCTCGATCGAGACCCCGCTCCTCGTGGGCTTATAACAGCGTATTGTCTTTCGACATGGGACATCAAAGAATTGAAGGATCTGATGGATGCAAAACATGCAGTAATGTATGCTAAAGGTGTTGAAATATATTGTGTACCGACAACTAATGCCAGGGAGATTTGGCAAGCATCCATGCCAATGTTTGCTCTTGAGGGCGAATGTTCTATTCTACCCGCCAACCAATTTTATTGTTGGAAAGATTACCCACCTCCATTGAAGTATGATTTTGTAGGAATGAATCATGATCTTAACCTATATTCTGTCGTATGTGCTAGAGGCAGTGTAATTATATCCCCACTAGGAAATGTTTTGGTCGGATCCGATTATGACGGCGAGGCATTTATCTCAGTTGACTTTGTTCTTGGAGAAATAGCACAGGCTAAGTTTGACTTCGATGTGGTTGATGAGAGCCAAGGGCAGAACATTGGGCATTGGGCTGTTTCGATTTCAAGGCAAGATAGGGGCAGTGTGCGAGCAAGCGTGAATGAATCAGGTGAAGGATTTTATAGAGCTAGCACAGAAGATGATGTTGACTCTTCCATTACACCCATGGGCATTATTTTTCCTTATGATAAAAGGCGCAAGAAGTTGTTCGGCCCTATCGGAAAAGAGATTGGTGACAATGAAGATGACTCAGATTCGAGGACGAATCTTTTTTCTAGCAGAGGAGAATGATGCGGATGAGGATGCGATCTACAAATGATGCAGATAAAGTTGGGATTTACGCAATATAGATAAAGTTGCTATCTACGTAATATTGCGTAATATTGCGTAATATTACGTAATCTTTATTTTTAGGCATTTTTATTGGTAAATTGTAATTTTGGAATTTTACTATTTAGAATCCTAGTAGGGTTAGGATTATGGTTAGCGCCTTATAAAAGGGTGTCTTAGGGTTTTTAAACTTCAGATTACTAAACTTTCATACATCAATTTCAATTATGAGATTTATCTCTCTTTAAGCATGGATTTGCTTGTGTTCTATCGCTGAACGCTGGGGAGTTGAGAGTGTGTTTTGAGACTAAGTTGCCCGCTTTAGAGTTTTATTTGAGACAAAACTCACTTTGGAAAACTTTTTTTTTTGGGGGGTTTGAAAAAACAACTCCACTCCGTGTGCTTATTTGAAATTTTCCCTGAAGCTAAAGTTAATGGTGCAGAATAGTGAGTAAGACCAACAATGTGTCGGGGCGGATTCATACTCTCTTGTCACGGGAAAGTAAATGAGTCCCGCTCCAAGCTGAGTGGGCAGGGGTTTGGGGGGGTCGCCCCAAACCCCTGGTCAATGAACACTGGTCGTTACATTTATCTTCCTGTTATCCTTACGTTCTAGTACCCTTTTTATATGTTGATCGTGCTTGCCTTCAGTTTCAGTATCTTTAATTCGCGTAGAGTAATAATAGAAAAAGACCCCACACAATTTTGTTTTTTTTTATCGATTCACATTTTGAAAGTTGCTTTGTCGACACTTTCCAATGAAACATTTTTTTTGTCATGCCCGGTGAAACTTATTTGTTGATATGTGGAATTAAGCTGTCACGGTGGGAACCTTAACACCAGCAAAAGCCATGTAGTGCTGCTAGTAGCAAGTTGCTACTAGCAACAACCTGGTACGACGGACTGAGAATGAAGTTGCCGCAGACTCGGGCGGCAAAAGAAAGCCAATGCGGTGGGACTGACATTTCCGTACGCCTCATTGAAGAGCAGTCGAGCGAAGGTGCACCAACGCGATGATTTTGGCGATGCTAAAGTTGTTTAGTCTCGAAGTGTTGTCATTTTTCCCGCGTGTGTCAAGTCTAATCGCTTGTGTTTAAGCTCTAATCACAAACTTCACCTATCAAAAGAGATAAAGATATAACAAAAGAGAGACTTCATGACCAACCCTGAAGTCGGCTTCTCACACACACACACACACACACACACACACACACACACACACACACACTCTCTCTCTCTCTCTCTCTCTCTCTCTCTCTCTCTCTCTCTCTCTCTCTCTATAATCTCAAAAGGTTAGCTATTCATCAAAGTCCTTTTACTCTCTCTCTCTCTCTAGACCCTCTCGATCGGTTACGTAGAGGAAGATAACTTGGAAAATAATTTCAAAAGATAACTGAAATTTGATTAAATAATAATTTGTTTATTATAAAGAGTGGATGTCATTTATATAGATATGACTCATTTAGGTATTAGAATAACTCAAAGATAACCTAAAATGTAATATTGATAAACAAATCTAATCTTTCTAAACAAGGATGGTTTTGTCGGAATCAAAATATTCAGGAGGAATGTTTTCTCAATAGATCCCATATCACGAAGTTCCTTCGGGTGGCCGCGGATTTTCTTACAGAAATTCAAGTTCAATAAAACTAAGTGCCGCAGCTGACCAATATCAATTTCTTCCAAGATCTCGCATTTCTCTAGGATCAATCCTTATAAATTCACATATACTGAAAATTGGGGAGTTTTTTTTTTTTAAGCAGGTGCAACCAAATCAGATTCGACCGCACTTTCAAATTCTTCGACATCTTAACAAAAACGTCGCGCCAAGATAAGTTTTTGGAGCTCATGGAAATGCAAGATTACGCATAAAGCGTACCTTCATGCAAGTTTAGGATGTACACATGGAGAAACCTATGGACGCACATGGCAACACTTCTGCCTTAAAAATCAAATTCTGGTCAGAAGTTGATTTTTCTACTTCTGCTTTACGTCTCCTCAGAAGCATGAGTTGATTTTTTACTTCTGCACCAAAAGTTGATTTCTAACGGAGATATTCATTTGGTAACGGTTGAACATTTCTATTTCTGAAACATTATTAGCAATATTCTCTGAAAAATTATTGTCGGTGATCGAAAAATCTCTACTTCATTTTTAAACATTTTAAAATTCTTTAAAAAATAATTTTTTTATTAAAAATATTATTTAATTTTTTACTAAAAAATATTATTTAATTTTTCTCCGGCGGTCGGAGACAGCGACTCGATGATGGCAACAGTGATAGCAGTGGTGGTCAACGACGGTCGACGGCGGTCGAGACTGTGGTCAATGGTTGGCAGCGATTAGTGGCGGGGGAGCAGCTGTGGGCTAGGGGGGGTTGGAGGTCGGCATTGGGCGGTGATTGGAGGTGGCCGACGAAGCTTGATGGTGGGCAATGATCGGCGGATAGCAGTGGTTCTAGGCTGTAGTTGGCGGTTGGCGAGTGGCGACAGCTAGCAGAGGTCTGCATTGGGCAACACCGGGCAATGGTCCACGGTTAGTGGTGGTCAGCAGCGACGTCGGTTGGTCATGAGCAGTGGTTAGCGGTGGGCGACGACGGATAGACGAAGGCGAGCGTGGTTGAAAAGAGAATGATGGCATAACGAAATAAAAATGAGCCGAGGAGTACTTCTTGAGTTGATAAGCAATGTTTTTTTAACTTTTCAAATTGGGGGAAAAACAGCTTCAAAAGAATAAATTTCTTTTAGAAATAGAATTTTTTACCAAACGGATTTCTACACCAAAAGCACTTATGCAGCAGATATCCACTTCCAGATCTGTTACCACGTGCACCCTAAATATCCAACACCTGCTCTTTTCAAATTTTTGTTTATGCTTAAACTTACCGTTTTTTTCATTCATAGATGTTAATTTTCAATGGAATTTTTGAATTTACATGTCTGAAATTTTTTTGATTAAGGTACTAATGAAGCTATTAATGAAAATAATTTTGATTACGACGTTTTTTTTTTCCAAAAAATTTTGGAATGAATAAATCTAATTGAAGGTGGCGGTTTAGCTTCGACTTCCAATAAAATGGAGCGAATGAAAATTAGTGGATATATATATACTAATGTGATAAATCTATCCTCTCCAAAATTAATATACCTAGTCAGTAAAAAAAACAAAAACTAATCAATCCTCAATAACAGAGGCAGAAGAAAAAGAAGCCCATTTTTAATATTTTTATATATACACGATAATTTATCATGTAAATTCATTTACATTGAACGTGTATTATCAACGTGTTGAATTTTTTTTCTTAAATGATATCACGTGTCGTATCGGTGATGTCTACGTTGTGAGAAAATATTCAGTAGTACATGAGTGCCAACACATCTGTGTAGCATTCCATTCAAAAATTGCCATGTGGCGAGCGGGCCCCACATTTTAGATCTTTTGAAAAATTATTTTCCATTCAGTATATTCAGTGGTATATGAGTGCCAACGCATCTGTGTAGCATTCCATTCAAAAATTGCCATGTGGCGTGCGGGCCCCACATTTTAGATCTTTTGAAAAATTATTTTCCATTCACTTTTAGCCTTCCGTAAATGCCCTCAACCTCACGTTCTCTCTATCCAAAATTTCTGCAAATCTCACTCTCTCTCTCTCTCTCTCCAAATTTCTGCAAATTGTGAATACCCATGCCCCCGCCGCTAGCTCCTTCCCCATGACCGTCGGTAGCTTCGCGAGCTCGTAAGCGACAGCTTGTCTTGGACCGGCTTGTCCGGTGGGGACGGGCGAGGGCCGCGACGGTCGGCGGTGAGGGGAGGGCTCATCGAGGGAGCTGCTCTGGCTGGGGTTGTGGGAGGAGGAGATCAGCTCGGTGGAGGTGGGAAGAGACGGAAGGTAGGGCGATGACAACCGGAGGAAAGGCTGTTTTGGCAAGCTTGTTGGGAATTAAGTCAAATTCATTAAGTGTTACCAGTGACCGTTCGACTCCCATGGCATAATTACTATTCCGATGTAATTATGACTCCCATGGCTTAATTAGTATTTCGATGTAATTATTGTTTTAATAGACATAATTAGTTGAGTCTATCATCTTTTAGGATGTAATTGTTGTTTTAGGATGTAATTGTTGTTTTAGTCTTTTCACTTTCCTAGAGAGACTCAAGAGTCATGTTTTAAGCCTATAAATAGGTGAGTCTTGTAACCATTTCAATATGGGTGAATCGATTGTGAATACACTATATTGAAAAGCCACCTTCCGTCTCCTCTTCCTTGTGTGAACAAAGTTCCTTTGAGAGTGCTTGTTGAGAGCCCCACGGTCGATTTATCCCATCAAATTGGTATCAGAGCTTCACGGTTTCGTGATTATGGCGTCAACAAGCAACCTTCCTTTTCAGTATCCAATCCTCACCAAAGAAAACTATGGCAAGTGGGCTTCCAGAATGAAAGCCATACTCGGCGCCCATAGTGTGTGGGATCTTGTCAACAATGGCTATGATGAGCCAGATGAAGATGTCGCGTTGACTCAGGCTCAGAGGAATACGTTGGAGAAGACTCGTTCGAAAGATCAACTCGGGTTGTCAATCATCTTTCAAGCCTTAGATGATTCTATGTTCGAGAAAGTCTCGAATGCTACTACATCCAAGGAGGCATGGGAGATTCTTCAAACCACGCACCAAGGTGTTGAGAAAGTAAAGAAGATCCGCCTTCAAACTTTGAGAGGCGAGTTCGAGGTAATCCGTATGAAAGAATCTGAGTCGATTTCTGATTATTTCACAAGAGTTTTAGCTATTGTGAATCAGATGAAAAGGAATGGCGAAGATGTTCCTGATGTTCGTGTCGTCGAAAAAATCCTGCGGTCGTTGGATAAGAAGTTCGACCACATCGTTGTCGCTATCGAGGAATCGAAAGATGTCGATTCTATGACGGTCGATGAGCTCATGGGTTCGTTGCAAGCCCATGAAGAAAGACTGAAAAGAAACAAGTCTGAACCGGTGGAGGAAGTACTCCAATCTCGATTGAATATCCGAGACGACAAAGGCCAAAGAAGTGACCCTGTGCAAACTCGATGGGTCAATCAAGATCGTGATCGAGGACGCAGTAGAGGCCGTTTCCAAGGAAGAGGTCGTGGACGAAGCGGAGAAGATTTCGCCCGAAGCAATGAGTGCTTTCATAATCAAAGAATTACTCGTGGAAGAGGAAGAAACACAAATACCCGGTATGATAAATCAAAGGTTCGATGTTATCGTTGTAATAAATGTGGCCATTATGCTTATGAGTGTTGGCAGAAAGAAAGTGCGGTGGCAGATGAAAAGGCAAACCTGGTGAATGATGGTGATCAAGTTCTTATGCTGGCATTTAAAGAAAATGCTGATGAAAAGAATGATACGTGGTACTTGGACATTGGAGCAAGCAACCACATGTGCGGCCGAAAGGAGATGTTCGTTGAAATGGATGAGACAGTAAAAGGAAAAGTCTCGTTCGGTGATAATTCTCAAATTCTTGTCGAAGGGAAAGGTACGATTTTAATTCGTCTGAAGAACGGAACACGTCAGTTTATTACTAACGTGTATTATGTGCCGAAGATGTCGAGCAATATTTTGAGTTTGGGACAGCTTCTTGAGAAAGGATTTACTGTCCAGATGAAAAATCTATGTCTTATGTTGAGAGATTGCAACAATAAGTTGATTGCGAATGTGAAGATGTCGAAGAATAGGATGTTCACTCTGAACATCAAAGATGATATGTCTACATGCCTTCAAGCATGTGTAGACAATCCTTCGTGGCTATGGCATTTGAGGTTCGGTCATCTCAATTTTGGCGGACTCAATATGCTTTCTCGCAAGAAGATGGTGTATGGCTTACCGCATATTGATCACCCCGATCAATTATGTGAAGGATGTGTAATTGGCAAGCATTCTCGAGCAAGTTTTCCGAAGGAGTCGACTTATCGAGCGAAGAAGCCACTGGAGTTGATTCATTCTGATGTATGTGGTCCGATCACTCCTCAGTCGTACGGTAATCATCGCTACTTTGTTACGTTTATTGATGATTTTACTCGAAAGACTTGGGTGTTTTTCTTGAAAGAAAAATCAGAGGTGTTTGATACGTTTAAGCACTTCAAGAAAATGGTTGAAAAAGAGAGTGGTTATTTTATCAAGTCTTTAAGAACTGATCGTGGAGGAGAATTTACTTCTGGAGAATTTAATCAATTCTGTGATTACCATGGCATTCGACGTTTCTTAACGGCGCCGTATTCCCCACAACAAAATGGTGTGGCTGAGCGAAGGAACAGAACCATTCTCGACATGGTTCGCAGTATGTTGAAAAGCAAAAATTTGTCAAAGGAGCTTTGGGGCGAAGCATTCAAATGTGCAGTTTATCTGCAGAATCGATGTCCCACGCAAGGACTCGATGGTGTTACCCCAGAAGAAGCATGGAGCGGGAGAAAACCTACGGTTTCTCATTTAAGAATTTTTGGGAGTGTTGCGTATGCTCACGTACCCGACCAGAAAAGATCGAAGTTGGAAGACAAGAGTAAAAAGCTCATTTTCATCGGGTATGATTCCTCATCAAAAGCTTACAAATTGTTTGATCCTGACACTTTGAAAGTATATGTAAGCAGAGATGTGAAATTTGATGAAGAAAGTTTGTGGGAGGAAAATCGACAACTTGTCAAAACCAGTCATGATAAATTTGTCGAAACCGTTCGTGATGATTCTATCGAAATGGAGATTGAAGCTCATTCACCTTCTCCGATGTTCTCTCCATCATCGTCAGCTTCAACTTCAAATACTGTCGAAGAATCGCTAGCACCGAGATCAAGAAGACTTTCTGAAATTTATGAAGCTACCGATGAGCTTCACCTTATATGTCTTCTTGCAGATTGTGAACCACTTATTTTCGATGAAGCTGCCAAAGAAGAAAAATGGAGGAAAGCCATGGATGAAGAGATAGAAGCCATCGAAAAGAATAAAACATGGCAACTCGCTGATCTTCCGAAGGACAAAAAGGCGATCGGTGTCAAATGGGTATACAAGGCCAAGAAGAATGAGAAAGGAGAAATCACTCGTTATAAGGCCAGACTTGTCGCAAAGGGCTACAAACAGAAAGCTGGGATCGACTATGACGAGGTATTTGCACCTGTCATCCGAATGGAAACCATCAGACTAATTATTTCCATTGCAGCTCAAAATCGGTGGCCAATCTATCAAATGGATGTCAAATCGGCATTCATGAATGGCGTTCTTGAAGAAGAAATTTATGTCGAACAACCCACTGGGTTTGTTGTGAAAGGTCATGAAGACAAAGTGCTGAAATTGAAGAAAGCTTTGTATGAGCTTAAGCAAGCTCCGAGAGCTTGGAACTCCAGAATCGATGCTTATTTCAAGGCAAATGGCTTCGTACAATGTCCGTACGAACATGCTCTCTACTTGAAGCATGAGAAAGGTGATGTTTTATTGGCATGTTTATACGTTGATGATCTTGTCTTCACAGGAAATAATTTTGGATTGATTGACACTTTTAAAGCATCGATGGTGAAAGAATTTGAAATGACAGATAATGGTTTGATGAGTTATTTTCTGGGTATCGAAGTGAAGCAAAATGAAGATGGGATTTTTATTTCCCAAAAAAGATATGCTGAAAATATCCTTGAGAAATTCAACATGAAGAATTGCACTTCGGTTAATACTCCGATGGATTGTGGTGCAAAATTGTCGAAGTTCGATGAAGGTGTCGATGTTGATTCAACATATTTTAGAAGCTTGATTGGAAGCTTAAGGTATTTGACCTGTACCAGACCAGATATCATGAACAGTGTCGGAATTGTGAGTCGATATATGGAGAATCCGAAGACATCTCATCTTAAGGCAGCAAAGAGGATACTTCGGTACATCAAAGGTACTATCTCTCTTGGCTTGTATTATTATCAATCTGAACTATTTCAACTCAGAGGTTATTCAGATAGTGATTATGGGGGAGATGTCGATGATCGAAAAAGCACTACGGGCTTTGTATTTTATTTGGGTGAAACTGCTTTTACATGGTCATCAAAGAAGCAATCCAGTGTTACTCTGTCGACATGTGAAGCGGAGTATGTTGCTGCATCATCGTGTGTTTGTCATGCGATATGGTTGAGAAAGTTGCTCAAAGAAATCCATATGGAGCAAAAGGATGCAACGGAGATTTTTGTTGATAATGTTTCTGCCATTGCTTTGGCGAAGAATCCAGTTTTTCATGAGAGGAGCAAGCATATCGATGTTCGATATCATTTTATTCGAGAACAAGTCAGCGACAAACAAATCGAAGTTGTGCACGTGAAGACCGGTGATCAAGTCGCAGATATTTTTACGAAACCTCTCAAGATCGAAGTGTTTCGAAAATTCAGAAGTTTACTTGGAATGATCGACGGAAGAGAATTTGGCTTAAGGGGGAGTTTTGTTGGGAATTAAGTCAAATTCATTAAGTGTTATCAGTGACCGTTCGACTCCCATGGCATAATTACTATTCCGATGTAATTATGACTCCCATGGCTTAATTAGTATTTCGATGTAATTATTGTTTTAATAGACATAATTAGTTGAGTCTATCATCTTTTAGGATGTAATTGTTGTTTTAGGATGTAATTGTTGTTTTAGTCTTTTCACTTTCCTAGAGAGACTCAAGAGTCATGTTTTAAGCCTATAAATAGGTGAGTCTTGTAACCATTTCAATATGGGTGAATCGATTGTGAATACACTATATTGAAAAGCCACCTTCCGTCTCCTCTTCCTTGTGTGAACAAAGTTCCTTTGAGAGTGCTTGTTGAGAGCCCCACGGTCGATTTATCCCATCAAAGCTCGAGCCGGGGACTCGCAAAGGAGGAGAAGCGGGAGCGGGGGTCTGGTTTGAGGGGGAGAGTGTTCTGGAAGGAACACAGACTGAAAGTTCTTGAAGGAACAGATAGTTTTCTGGTTTGGGAAAAAAAGAGAGGAGAAAAATCTGGTTTCATGAGGGAACCAAGAGGAAAAAGAAAGCACAGAGGCTTAAAACCAGATCTGTTTTTACAAGGAGGGCCGTTCCGCCGTGCCGCCGCCATTGCCGACGGATGCCATTGACGGAGCTTGACCGATATGCAGAAATTTGGAGAGAGAGAGAGAGAGAGAGTGGTGAACTGGGGCCTTACGTAGGAGAGGGAAGGTGAGATCTGCAAAAATTTGGTGAGAGAGAATGTGGAGGGTATTTACGGAAGATAAAAAGTGAGTGGTAAATGAATTTTCAAAAGATCTGAAACGTGGGACCCACACGCCACATGGTAATTTTTGAATGGAATGCTACACAGATGCGTTGGCACTCATATACCACTGAATATTTTCTCCCTAGGTTGTAGATAGGACAACCCCACCTTCTGAAGCCGTACGGAGTTGACATGACACGACTCAAAGGGCACACGCCACGCTTGTCCCGTCCTGATGTGCTGCATTGAATTTCCACCATTTGAAACGCCTTTAATTATTAATTTGAATATCCAAGCCTTACAAAAATACAAGTGTAAAATACTTTTTTTCTTTTTTTTTAAGAATTTAAAATGCACATTATCTTGGACTTTGGGCTTTGGGGTACAGCAGTGGGCCCATCCGAAGGCTGGTTGATAAGCACGTGGAATGATCTGCGCCGTTGAAGTGAATTAATAAGAGATCTGATTTGCACCTTTTTGGCCTTGGGACTTTCATGCCCTCCAGTTTCTGTCCTTGAAGGAGGAGTGGCTTCCATCTTCCTCCAGTAACTTGCTCGGTGCTCGCCTATCTCAGTCGCCGGTCGCCGATCGCCGCCGCCTCGGCTTCGCCTCGTCTCAGAAGATGGTACTTTTATTCCTCTTTATCTCTCAGTTTGTGTGAAAAATGTTAGTCTGACGAGGGATTATTATCAGTGTTTTGACTTTGAATTCGGTTGCATTCTTGCTTGGTATTTGGTGATTGTTTTGACGCTTAGTTGCCTGGATGATCTTTTTCCTCTTCTTCGCCGGTTGCCGTGGTCTCAGTGGAGGATACCGTGTTCTTCTCTGTTTTGTGTCCGGAAACCTTAGAAGAGGCAATACCGTGCTTGATTGTTGATTTTGTTCAGAGTTTGGATTGCACTACCCTGTTTAGTCGGTTTGGTTCGGTTCGGTTTCTGGGTTGGTTCTAGGTTTCACAAGGTTAGATCCTGGTTCCAAAACAGGGTAGGTTCCGGTAAATTCTGGGGGGCTGGGAACTGATGACCGCCTCCAGTCATTCTAGTCATTTGCTATTGAGAATGAGTCTGAGTCTGATCAGGAGGTGAACTCAGTGAGCGGAAGCTAGTGAGCGTGCTTTGCTTTCTGAACTTTGCTAATCATTTCATTTTGTGCGCTCGATTTTAACTTTATGATTTGATCTCCATTTCACAGGATGGTTCGAGGAAGGAGAGTGCGGAGCTGATTACTCAAAACCTTTTCAGCATATGAACGATCTATGGTGATGGTGGTCAAGGTCTTGAGGAGTAGTAAAGGTCCTTCCGTCCTCCAACTTCTGCATTGCCCAACTCTGGGGCAATCAGCATTACCCTTTGAATTTATGGACCCAGAATTCTCACTACTATTCAACTACCTCACTTTCTCCTCCCGGCCTCCAACCTTAACTAGCATGTGGAAGGCTCACAAACACGGCCACGGACTCGGACTTGTTGTCACTCTCGAAATCCATCTTCACTGATTTCAGATTGAGCAGCCACTGCGGATGATGCATTCTGACCAGTATTGAAGGGGATGGAGTCAAATCGTGGTTTAGGTTATGAAGTAGCACACAGTTAGATTGCAGTTGTGAAATCTGACGTATGGGAACATGGAGTTAGATCTCACTATCGCAATTTAACTCTGCTTGTATTTTCAGAACCTAAATCACGATTTGATTCCATGCGCTTGGATATTAGTCAGATTGCATCATCTGCATGGGCTGCTCAATCTAAAACCCATGCAGATGGACCTATGAGTGCTCAGATACGTGTAAGTGACCTGAACTTGCCACTCTCACCATCTGAAGATGCAATGTCGAAAGCCCTCTTCATTTTGGCTCCAACTACCCGAGAAAAGGCAGCAAATGCGCAGCCTATGTAAAAACGACTAAGGTTTAGGAGATGGGTTTGTAAGCTGCGTATTTAATCCTGTATGCAGCGACCCAAGATACACACGTACAGATACACAAATCCCTGTTCCATCCATACAGTCAAAGAGTTAACGCACCTTGTTTTGGATTCATCGTTCTTGATACGGAATTGCGAGAATCCGACGCTTAAGAGCTTCTCCTCTATGTACCCCTTGATCACTGGCTTCAATGAGACGGCCCCTCACTGTCGTTTCTGACGATTTCTATATGTGAGGTTATGTGGACATTAGGGTTTAGAGGAGGGACTTAAGCACTATTTATAGAGAATGAACCCTACCCTCTCATCAAGGATAAGAATATCTCGGCCCATACTATCCAGCACCATATCCTACTTGAATTAGGAAATAATATATCTCTTTCTTATTAGACCAAATAATAATTACAATAACAATTAATAAAGCCCACAATTGAATATTAAAACGGAATATTCTAACATTCTCTCACTTGGGCTAAATTAATTGAAACTGTACTGTATATGCACATCTTTATATTGGTCTAGAGATAATTCCCAACAGTCAATCCGATCCCATAAAGTCTTAAGCACTGGACCATGCCAGTAACTGCATCAGAAGACACAGAGCCATCCACGATCACAGATGCTCTTAACTCTACTGATATGGATTTGATATGGTAGTATGGCAATCGGACAACATCTCAAATAATAGAGACACCTTATATGTTATCCTCCTTGTCAGTCACCATTCTCTCACTTTATGTGTCACAAAACCGGATGTGTCACGAGAGAACATCTTTACGGTTCCAACGAACCAACATATGTCTTACCTTTACAGTTAACTATGCTTTACGTGTAACAAGACATATGTCTTTTGGCTAAAATAAATGCCCCAGCCATCACTCAAGGTTTACACAACGCCTTGAGATTTTCAACTGATATATGTATTCAACTCCTCTTAATCATCATAACTTTATTGCATGCAATGGAGTTGATGCATATTTAGATGTTACAAAATTGTAACAAACACAAATGTAAACTTTATTAGAGCAAATATCGAATGCAGCTCCCACTGAACAACAGCATCTCATGATGCTTACTCAACACATCAATTAACACGTCATAGCATCCCACGATACTTTTATATTTGCGACATGTCATCTAAATGTGTATGGGAATAGACTTTAAGTTAGTGAGTCTGCAGCCTTATCATCTGTGTAATAAGCTCTACTGTAGTGTCACCCTTTCATCTGTTACCTATATGGTCAAAAACCTGTCCGCTAGATGTTTAGACCCCTTGCGACTTATGCTGTTGTTAATGAACAACACTGCAGAATTATAGTCACAATACAACTGTATGGGTTTATCCACAAAGTAAATACGGTCAACTCTTTAATGAGATTCCGGAGCCAAATAACCTGAATAGCAGCTGACAAGCATACTACAAATTCCACATGATTGAGGATTACATAGATTTTTGTTTACGTTTTTTTTTTTTGTAATACTGCACTTTTCTGTAGACATATAAATGTCTGTAGTTGTCAACTTCACATCATCCTGACAACTAACAAAGCTAAAATCCGAATGACTTATTAGCTGCAGGTCCTGAATATGTCTGTAAATTAGCATACAGTATTTTGTCCTCTTTAAGTACCTCAAAACTTTCTTAGTAATCACCTAGTGAATGTGTCCTGGATTTAACCAATACATTACAAGAATGATCCATACGAATCTCAATGACTAGGACAAAACACTCTATATCAAGATCAATCACGTAAAAAATGCTTCGACAATATCTGCTTCATCTTATGCAATAATTCAAGAAAATTCCTTTCAAGCAAGATATCTTCTGCATAGAACAGAAGGAAAATAAATTCCTTCCACTGATCTTGTAGTATATATACTAATTTACTTTGTTCTTGACAAAACATGATAAAGCTACAATACTATGAAACTTCAAGCCACAATTGTCTAAAAGCTTACTTGATCTCATAAAATAGACTTTTCAGTCTAGAATCTCCATAAATATGATCAAACTTTATTCTATGATATTTATATGATATCCATTTCTCTTTACGCACAAGTTTATCTGAATCATCTGCTGTATAACCTTCGGGTTACATAAAAAAAACTTTTACATTAAGAACTCCAATAAAAAAGAAGTTTTAATATCTGTATGATAAAGCTCCTTACAATATGAGTTATTAATTCCTTAATCACTCTGAAAAACTCTTTATGAGAGACTGAATAGAAATTATTTTAAGTCTGCTCATTCTTTATGAGTGAAAAATTTCGCTACCAATCTGTCTTTAAACTTCTTAAATAAAAACATTGATCAAAATATAATTTGATATAATAAAGTAGACAAAAAATTTTCATCTGGAGTCCCTTAAGTTATGCACACCCAATTGCAGCAGATGGACTTGTGACCTTGAGGCATACTAATAAGCTTTCAAACACCGCATGTTTTATAGTCTATATCTCATCTATCATGCACCCAATCATAATTATAATTAAAAACAAGAAATAGCAACTGTATAAATTACTAGATTATTTACATAGTCAATTTTGTAGTCATGCTCTTCCGGATAGACTATACAATGTGACTTGATACAACTGATCGTCTCTGCCTGATAGATCTTTTAGCTAGAGCTACTTTAACCTTTATTCTGCGCTTGTAGGGTTTGATAAACTTCATCAGGTATTATCTTAATAACAAGAACCTGAACCCCAACAGAATCATACTATAATGTAGAATGCTTTATCATCATCTATATAGACAGAGAAAAACGATACAATTGTCCCTACCATACTGTTACCTTTAATAGTCTGTGAGCAACTACCATTATTCGGCTATATCAAACTCTAGCAATTTAGCTATCTGTAATTCCACAATTCTTGTTCCTCTTTTGGGATGATAAATCAATGCCCCTTTAGATGATATGGGTAAGGCACGAAGTAAAACCGAGTGGTTCTGGAGTCCAACTTATCTAATGTTGGATTATGTAACTTTATTTCTGCATGAACACCTCAGACTTTAATATAGTTCAAACTAGATTAACATCCAGTCCATGACTTAAAAGAAGTCAATGAAATATTTTGATAGAAACATAATGGGTTATTTTTCAAAGTTTTACCCCACAGAAAAAACATATAAGTGGGTTTCATTAATCATACTCATCATAATATCCTTATGGGTGTGATCATGCCTTTCGGCCACCCCTTTTGATTCAAGAACATCAAGAATAGCAAACTAAGTCACTGTCTCAGGATCCTTTTTAAGTATTCGATAAATGGCTTCTTTAAGCTATACAGCATTGCCATGTCAACCATGATACTCACCACCTTGATCAAATTTGACATTTTTTTTTAAGTTTATTGACTATAGTCAGAAATATATTGAACTTGTCACAGAAATAAAACTTTTCTTTAATCAAGTATAAAAAAACGTATAGAGAAAAATCATCATTTAAATGTGATAAAAACTCTACACAATATTACCATATAAGATCCACTTATACTAGTATAAATGATCTTCAATAAGTCATAACTATCGACTACAGTTTCACCATTTATCTTGGTTATCTTATATCTGCTTCAATTTACGCATGTGTCTAGGTCACTTTTAAGAGTGAGCATAATGCTTGCCTTTATCTGTCTTTTCACTCTTTCTTTACTGATGTGATCAAGAAATTTATTCCATAATACGCATGATTGTTCCTCAGGCAGATAAATTTTGTAAACAACTTTTCAGCTGTATAAGTTACGTATAATTCATTGGAAGATAAACATAGAGTGGTAACCAACTTTATTTTAAAAGAAATAGTAATTATTTTATTTGAAATCTCAAAAAAGGAGTAACTACACATGTCCATACTTGATACGGAAAATAAATTTCATCTTTAAGAAGAGTACATAAAATATGTTTCATAATGTCACAATAAAACCAGAATCCGGAATGACATTCCCATCAATTTAGCGTCAACTTTATAATTGTTTCCATAATGAGCTTGATTCAACCTGAATTTGGTACCTTTCAGTTTATGAATTCCTATATGGTAAATGTAACACAATATGCTGCACCACTATCTAGCCATCACATAACCAGATGAGGCCTAAGATAGAATGAATTCACAAATCAATACCAAAAAATCATTACTTTATGCTCATACTTAGAAAACCAAGTCTTTGTATTAACTGTAGTCTTTCTTTATGTGAACTTTCTTCTTATAAAAGAAGTAGCAATCACCATCCTTTTCAAAGGATGTTTTTCATGGATCCAAATCATCAGAATGACCGGTGGTTTAATATAATACTTTATGAGTATGATTTTAGAACTGTTCAAAATATAATTTCATCAATTTTAATACGCAATCCTTAATCTTAATAGAACCATTACACTTGATGTTGAGGAGTCATTGCATATATTTACCACTCTTAATAATAAATGAGATATAATTTCAAAGCCTTCAAGGCGTCCTTTACTTACTTAGCAGTGCAGTTAACTAGTAGAAAATATTTTTCAAGTGTTCTTTAGTGGACCGCTTCATATCAAATAAGCGAATCCGATCACTCTTTACCCAATATGTACATAATGCTCTTGAAAGTTCTCACCAATGAAGGTGAGAACTACGGGTCTTCCTTGACAAGAGTAATATAAGTATTTGCTAGTTCTTTGTAAACAGATAATCCTCATTTAGTTCTTAATAAGTCTTAATTCTAACAGAGTTGCCGTTCACAGAAACGGTGACTAAAAATAATCAATATTTTTTAATTAGCATATGTGAAATTTCATCTTGAGAGATACATACATCATCACATAATCACATTTGGGCAGAAAACATGATATGCAGTTGTATACTCCCTACATTACAGCGGCCATGAGAACTTATTTCAATCTTCGTTAATCACCACCTTTGGGTGTATGACATCACTTAGACTAATCAATCCTCAACCATATGCTGTACATGTAACCCTCCATGCAAAAATACGCAATTACTTCCTTTGGGAGTATAACTACGCATTAAAACAAGAGACATCCCAATACTATGTAAAATGTACTTTATTAAACTCAACTAAGTGTGCCGCTTTGGCGGTCACAACCCAACTGAATTTATCTGAAATTGAGATATAACTTTATATTTCACATTTACCGTATGCATGTAATTTCAGAAATTAGGGGCAATCATCCACAAAATTACACGCCGCTAATTTACATCGATACCTCAATAATTCATGTCAAACCATAAACATGAAATTGATCAAAAAATTTCCACATAATTCCACGTGATACTTTCATGTAAGCCTGTACCTATACTTCACAAATCCTTACAGAAATACTAGAAAATACCTCAAAAATACCCCAAAATACCCTCGTATTTGGCGTTCCGTACGTATTTCCATCCATGAAAATACCAAACATGAAAAATAAATGTACCATCCTGTAGAGCATGAGCATACGAGTACGCCGGTACCTGGAACACCTCCATCGGAGCCCGCACGCGCCCTCACGCGCAGACACGTGCCGCGCACGTGTTTTGTATGTTCAGCCGGTTCTGAAACCGGTCCGACCGGCTCGACCCGTCCGACCGGCTCGACCGGTTCGACCGCTACCATGAACCGGTTTGGCGAACCCGGTCGAGGCGATCCGGTCGAACCGGTCGACGACCGGTCCGACCGGAAGGTCCGAGTCAACGGTCAACCATTCCGGGTCGGGGCAACGGATCGGGTCGGGTTCCGGGTCGGGTCGGGTCTGCACCCGGCCGAACGACGTCAGATGACGACATCCCGTACGTGTCACGCACGTGCGGGCCTGGGTCTGCGCGTGATGGCGCGTAGGGCGTGTAGCCGCCACGCGACCGATAGCCACCGGCAAGTGGCGGCGCGTCCGGTGTCTTCTGGCGGCGATCTTTATATGGTTTTGCTCGTCTCGTCGAGCCCTTTTCGAATATATAATTTTCTTTGAATTTTGATAAAAATAAAATTCCGAAAAAAACACCGGGAATGTGATTCGTGACCTAATACGCGCAGGCTCTGATACCACATGTAAGCTGCGTATTTAATCTTGTATGCAGCGACCCAAGATACACACGTACAGATACACAAATCCTTGTTCCATCCATAGAGTCAAAGAGTTAACGCACCTTGTTTTGGATTCATCGTTCTTGATGCGGAATTGCGAGAATCCGACGCTTAAGAGCTTCTCCTCTATGAACCCCCTTGATCACTGGCTTCAATGAGACGGCCCCTCACTGTCGTTTCTGACGATTTCTATATGTGAGGTTATGTGGATATTAGGATTTAGAGGAGGGACTTAAGCACTATTTGTAGAGAATGAACCTTATCCCCTCATCAAGGGTAAGAATATCTCGGCCCATACTATCCAGCACCATATCCTACTTGAATTAGGAAATAATATATCTCTTTCTTATTAGACCAAATAATAATTATAATAACAATTAATAAAACCCACAATTAAATATTAAAACGAAATATTCTAAAAGGGTTATCTTTGAAAAGTTGGTTCGGATTCTAGTTTCTCCGAGCTGCACCGTGCGCAATTATTAGCGTCTGGTCTCCAGAGTTAAACAGTCACTATGTACGTCCAGACTTCCACATGCATCTTTTCTTGCACTGTACATTTACAACTATTGCGAATATGATCACTTTCTGCGTGAATCGTCACTGTAGATAATGACTGCCCGGCTTCTCTAATTAGTAAATGTTTTTATCTCCTCGGTGGAATTAGGGAAACCAAGTGTTCGAAAGCAATGGAGATGAGCCATTAGCTATTCCCTTCCCTTGTTTGGATTATCACTTCCATGACCATCAAAGCATATCATTCTTCCAGTTTTTAGCAGTAAAACACCATCGTCAGCCACCTTGGTTCATAATTTCACTACTGATTTTTGAGGTTCATTTCTTAGACTTTACTCTAATGGTTTTAGAAGAGTTCCAAATTTGACATTATTTGCCGGATTTTTTTAAAAAAAAAATCAAGGTGTTTTGTTCTATGATTTTCTATTTAACATGATAACTATGGTCCGGTGATTGTTCATTTTGATTTTGAATTTGTTTTAGATAATGATGCTTTCCCTATTTCTCTGGCAAAAAATAAAGCGAAAAAAGTTTCACCCGATCCTCGTTGTGTTCATATTGAAATGTCAGATTCATTAGTTCTCCCCATTCTCCTCTCGTATATTAAAACAAAATAATGTAATAAAAATTCTGACCCAAAAGAAAAAAAATGTACAGAAGTTCGGTATGTGTATTTCGAATTCATCTAAATTTAAAAATTGTGAAACGATATCAACCCTATTTTGAAAATGATTTAACCAAAAGAAACAAGACAAAACTACGACTCTTGTGATCCCTGCAGAGGATTCAGACGCCAAAAACATAAGAGAAGACATGAGTGTCCCGCTAAAATGTTGCCGTAGCAAGAGAAATGTTGTCGATAGCTTCATAAAAATGAAGTACTATTTCTCTTAGGATCTAATACTAGGATTAGGCCACTTTAGATATGCTCTTATTTAAAATAAGGTCCATTATGAGTCCTCTTTTGAGAAAATAACTCCACTCCAAGACATTATTTGAAAATTTTCTTTAATTTTTTAACCAATTATAAACTTCGGACAAATATTGTCCGTACTTTAACTGCCGGAAAAATATGTGCTAGAAAATATTTGGCCGATCGGCGAGCTTAGGTCCTTATGCAAGACTGACTTGGCCATTTCAGGTCTTTCTTTGTAATAAAGTATACTTTATATCCTTATTTGATAAAATAGGTTCACTTCAGACCCTCATGAAATTTTTCTAACTTATTATGGCAGTGTCAATTCGAATGCTCCAGGTAAAGTATGAAAACTATGGAAAGAGACTTACATGTAGGGAAGTGAAAATTATGGTTTGATCAGCACGCGCGACGAACTTATCTCCCAGGATGATCCCAAGATCAATGCGGCAATGCCAACAATACCACACCTTACCTCGGCATCTACTTTGCTAGGCAAATTTCAAATGCAACAACTAGTTTCAATCAAGCGTTACGACGGGACGAAGACATGGGTCGATATCATAGTTTCGATGAGGATCATGCGATCGATTTTCATTTTGCTTAATCGAACTGCAGATCTCGTTCAGAGCACTGAAATGCCCGAGCTAAGCTAGACGTAGCGGGCGAATCACCTTTCGGCGACCTGGCCCGTGACCGTGACTAAACCCCCGCTAAATGCTGGTTCTAATGGCCAGGGGCACGGTGAACACATCCTTGCGCACAATGCCTCCTCATCCTTCCCCGCTGTTATCCACTCCATATCCTCCCCAATCCCCACCCTTTCATCTTCCTCCGCAGCGAAACCCTTGCTCGTTTCGAAGCATCGTCATCTCCCCACATCTTCTTTGGAAGATCCGACGAAGCAAGCTCGTCACAAGATTCTCGCGGAGCAGAGATTCGCACGGCTCTGTCCATAGAACTAGCGCGATCCTAGCACCGCCGAGTGAAGTGCAGGGGCGAGAGGATCAGGAACACGAGCGGAGAAACTGCCCGGTACGCGTCCGGTACTTGGCCGAAAGAATCAGGGCGTTGCCCGCTACGGACAGGTTCGAGTTCGTCCGTCTCCTACGGCGAGATGGGCAGATGGGGAGCTTGTCCGAGGTGAACGATCTGCTCGCGGCATTGGCCATGGCGCACGAGCCCGACATCGCCTTGCAAGTGTTCGACGAAATGCCGTCTCGTGGGTTGGACCCGGACTCGTGGACGTTTTCGTCCGTGATCGTCTGCCACTGTTTGAAGAACAATTTAGATGATGCTGCACGAATCTTGGACTTCATGGTGCATAACGAGCTCTGCCCGAGCATCGCAACTTTCACGACCCTCGTGAATTCGTTTTGCAGAAAGGGCGAAATGCAGAGGGCTTTTGAGGTGTTCCGCGTGATGAAGAAAGTCGATTGCGAGCCCACAATTCAGACGTACAATTGCTTGATCAAAGGGTTGTGCTACGTCGGAAGGGTGGAGGAAGCGTATGAGATGTTGGAGAATATCAAGAAGGATTCCATTTCAATCAAGCCGGACTTATACACATACACAGCTGTTATGGATGGGTTTTGCAAAGTGGGCCGGTCGCCAGAGGCCATGGAATTGCTTGATGAAGCTCTAGAGGCAGGATTGTCTCCGAATGTTGTTACTTACAATACTTTGTTCAATGGGTATTGCAAAGAAGGGAAGCCAATGAAAGGCTTTGGTGTGTTGAAGCTGATGAAGGAGAGAGATTGCATGCCAGACAGGATCAGTTATAGCACCTTGATTCATGGCTTGTTGACGTGGGGGAAAACAAGGGCTGCATTGAGGGCTTATAAAGAGATGGTAGGAGATGGTTTTGAAGTTGAAGAGAGAATGTCGAATACATTATTGAGGGCTGTGTGTAGGATTTCTTGGAAAGAGAGAGACCTATTGGATGATGCCTACCAGATGTTCGAGAAAATGAGAAGCAGGGGTTGTGTTATTGATGAGAGCTCTTATGGATTTATCATAAAAACGCTTTCTGAGGGGAATAGAAATGAGGAAGCTTTATACAATGTGGAGCACATGATAAGAATGGGGCATTCACCAAAAATGATTAGTTTAGCCAGAGTAGTGAGAGCACTTTGCAGGGAGGGAAAGCTTGACAAGGCTTTGTTGGTCCTAATGAATGAAAAATTAATGCATCCCATTAAAGATGCATACAACGTCGTTATAAACGAGTTTAATCAACAAGGAAGGTGGTCATGTGCTCGTAATGTGTATGGTATGGCATTGAAGCGAGGTGTCGTGCCTGAGAAGAAGCCGGAAGATGCCTAGGGAAGAGTCTTGGCTAACTAATGACAGTAGCCACCTTGTATCACTACCTAAGGGAGATGGCCTCATAGTTCCAAGCGGCTTGGTGCGACAATAGCTCTTGAATTGAAGCCATCAACGGAGAAAATGCTTCCTAATATTACGTAGGCAGACACCAGTAGTGTGTGATAGTTGAAACTTTTGGTTGGCCAGCTTCTTCCTTCGACCCACGACACTTGTCATTAGCCTCAAGTGTCTAAGCAAGCAAATTATCTTCCATTCTCTTGGCATTGATTCCCGGCAGAGAGAGCCCGACCATCGTAGCAAGAGAGGCTCGATATCTGTTGATCAACCCTGTATGTTCCTAAGACTATTGCACAACCAAACTGAATGTTTACTTGTCCGCGAAGATATGACTTGTAAACAAGGACTTTTGTACAGTCATTGGCTAGTAAACATTCAATTAAACCTGGATTATGAACGTGTCCCGCACTTGAAGAGTTTTAAAACAAATAAAGCAATTGCAAAGTACTTTCAATACTATTTCGATTGGCCATAGCTTTGGTCACAAAACTTGCTCTTTTCTTACATGTATGATAAGCAATAAATACTACAATTGACTACAGAAAAAAGAATTGCTCAACAATGAAATTTAGGCAACTACCTCTTTTTTGCTATCTAAGCCTCATGAGTGATTTCGCAGGTCTGATGGAAAAGGCTAGGCATTTGGAGTAAGTAAGAATCATACAGGGCTAAAACATCATGCACGACTCATGTATTGCCCGGTTCTTGTATCTACCAAAATCTCGTCGCCTATGTTCACAAACAGCGGGACATTAACCACAGCACCTGTGTCAAGTGTCGCTGGTTTCGATCCACCTATTATAAGAATATGAATAATCAGATCAGATGGTAAGAAAGAACAACCAACTTCTGCTTCACCACCCAAGCTCCTAATGCAACAAAGGAAAAGAATAAGGTCCTGAACTTTTTTGTCAGTATAACGTGAAAAGCTCAGACACCGCGAAATCAAACAGAGGTGCACGAAATCTTAAAGATCCACCTGCCTCCCTTCATATTCCTGGAGACACTTGGTGACCTTATACCTCACTATTAAGAATATAGTTTCTTTAGTTTGAGGAAGAACGAAGGAAGTTACCTTGAGCAGTATCGCCTTTCAGACCAGGGTCAACATCCACCACCTTCAGCTTAACTGTGATCGGGAGGTCAAAGTCAATAACCTGCAACAGATACAACGCTGCACTATGTGATGGCTAACAAAAGAATATAGCAGGTTGATGGTCATTTGACAGACGTTATCCAGTATGACTCTTTAATTCATGGAGGCACATAATGGCTTTTGTCAAGGTGCGGTCGGATGTTGGCCCTACATTAAACTGCTCCTAAATTAATTAGATCCATACGTACTTTGTGACCCAAGAACCCTGAAGGCGAATCATATTCATATGGTGAAAACACCTGAAATCACCAAACCAAGAATCTGAAATTAAAATCACCTTCCCATTCCAAAACAGCACATTGCAGTCCATGCCTTCTTTTAACCACTTTGTCTTGTCACCAACCTCTGATTCATTGAGACGAATTTCCTCAAAGGTAGTCTGTCATACGAGAAGTACATATCTTAGAAGACGGAATGTAATGATAGCAGTCACTCCTTTTTCAATTCATTTTTAATGTGGCCTAGATAATATAATACACTCACATAAACAACTGTAAAAAAGACATTCCTAGAGTGATGAGGCAGGTGATGCTTGAGCAGAGCAGAACTGGTTGAGAAAAGTGCACTACATGGAAACTAGAATGAACGAAGAAAGATACCAAGTCCATGAAGACAAACTGGGCACCATCTTTGTAAGTGAATTGCTTGGTTTCCTTGGATATATTTGCCTCATCGATCTGGAAAAAGATCCAGACATCAGATAGTCTTGGCTTAGACAGCAATCTCCAAAAGATCTAAATGCTTGGAATGATCTGAATAAGAAAAAAAGATTCGGGGAGGGTTCTTCCGAAGGCGCTGAATCAAGACGCAGGTACTTATTTCTGCGACATCATCCTACAACTGTGGCAATTCTTCTAAAGGAGGACTACAGCCATGTTCACAACCATCCAAAATGCAATTCTTGAGTAATCGCAATCAATGTAGAAGTGCACATTAATCATTCTATGGAACCCATAAGTCCCAAAAAGCTTTGCCCAACTTATGGCAGTCGACATTCTATTTTCGACTTTCTTCTCCATGAGGCGTTTTGAGATAAGTTACTTAAGCTGGACAATAGAACTCTATGCAATTAGCCCAGGAATCAAGGACCACAGGCTCCGATGTGCAAAATAATAGTGACAGATCTACTCCATTTGCAAATCAGAGGTTGCATATATTATCTTTGCATAATTAAAGCTCATCATCGTTGTTACAAATATGAAGGCAGTCTTTAGTTTGACCAAAGGTTTGTTTGGATAATGTGATTCCTCTGTCCAGACTCAGATACCTCACTTTTACTGGACCGAACCATCACTGTAATTAAACGAAACCTGCGGTTGAACAATGAATGCGTATCTAGGCAGATATGGCACACTCAAGAACATCCTGTGATAGAGTTTATACAATAGAAGTTTGAGTCCATATATGAAATGTGAAAGTATATAACAATTACACTTTCTGCTCAAATCAACAATCATTTGACTGGAAATACCAGTTCACAACGCTGGCCTTCTTAATAACACAAAGGGTAACAAGAGACCACTAAGACTGAGAAACTAACCGAACTTCCAGCTCTGAAGGTTTTCTCAACAGTGCTTCCTGTTACGTAATTGCGCATCTTGGTTCTAACAAAAGCTGCTCCTTTTCCGGGTTTCACATGTAAGAATTCTGCATATACCAAACAGCAGAAGACCTAGGACTTACATGGAGAAAAATGTCACAGTAAAGCACAGAAACTTACAAGCCAAATGAATTAAGTAGCAAACACATGAGCCTTGTGGACAGCTTAGAACTTCGCAAAACATACGACACACTGAACCAAAGTCCCACGCTCAGCCAAAGCCAGCTTTGAAGAAGAAGAAGACTACTTAAAAAGAGAAACAATTACCGTGAGAGGTATACTATTAAATGCCCAGTGTGATGAAGACTTTCCACAAGGGAACTTGATCTCTATATCTCTATGTAAAATGTCTCTATAGGAGTAAAGTAAACTGAAAGCCGGTGATTTATGGAGCCAACTGGCCCTAAAACCCTTGAACAATCCATATACAGTAACCGGAAGCAGTGAGAGAAAAGGAGAAAGACCCATCACAGGTACCCACTGGCACTAACCAGCCCCCCAACTGTCAGGTGTTTGATCTAATTTCAGTAGTATTTGCTATGCTGTTCAAAAGTTTTCATGTCAAATCTGTATATATCTTGCCCCCCTAAGCTTAGATTTTGCCAAATTTCTTAGCTCTTCGTCCCCTTGTAAGTCAAAATTCTGCATTCGCCGCTGGTTTTTCACAACATAGCTATCCACACAATCAGAAACCAGATAAACGTAAACGCACCAGACTATCAGCATTTCATTAGACAAGAATGGCATTGTAATGACGTCGGAGGATACAACATAAACGCAGTCATAAACGCTCAAATTCGAGAATTTGCGTAAACCATATGCACATTACACACCAACAAACACCAGTAGGGAGAGCGAGAGAAACCGATATTATCTGAAAAGGAAATGGCTGAAGCAGTTACCAATGACTCGCCAAGGACCTCCATCAACGACAAGGTTGGTGCCGACTTTTATGTCGTTACTGGACAGAGCATATATCCCTGCCAAAACAATCGCAAATGCGAGGGCGTCAATCGAAACCCACATCAGAAAGGAGCTGACTTTGAGCTCCGCGCAGGGAGAGGGATGAATGGACTGAGGATGTCGAATAATTACTCGGATACGAAGAGCGTCGATGGAATCCGGGGAAAGAACGGGACGAGAAGACGGAGGGCTTGGAGGAGGAGAGAGAGAGCGCAGGGGCACGGAGCATCGAAGAAGCGGAAGAAGACGACGACGACGACGACGATGCGACGGAGCAGGAGAGGTTGAGAGACGCCATGATGGGGCAAAGCGGTTCCTTCTTGTCTCGATAAGTGAATTGGTCCGGTGTAGCGTTCCTTCTTACAGGGCCATGAATAAGACCAGTCGGATAAGGAAGGAGATTCCTGTTCTCTTTTTTTCCTATTTCTCGGAAAATACCAGAATCATAGAAGTAATTTTTTTTAATCTCCATTTACATAACTCTAATATTTTTGAAAATACCGGAATCAGAGATTTTAATCTCCATTTAAATGACACTTTCATGTGTTCACGCCAATTATCTTTACGACTATACCGTAAAATTCCCTCTTATAAACGCAACAGCCGCCGCTATTGTCGTCGAACTTGCCTCGTTTAATCTCTAAATTTACTGTTGAAGACATTCACTTTTGGCATTACCTCTGAACACCGTCTCCAGGACGCACAGACCATCCCTCTTATGAACACAACAACCGCCGGCACTGTCATTTAACTTGCCATTGTGAGGACCGTTGGTCCACTTTTTGGCATTAACTCTAAAACCTGTCTCCTGGATGCGCAGGGCATTCCGAGAAGGTCACGACAGCCACCATCGTTGGCGCCACCACCCTCTTATCGTTTTTGCGATGCTTTTGGGCTCTCTCTCGCTCTCTGGATCGATGTCACACCATGATGATGGTGAGCTTAAACCTCTAAATTTCCGATTGAGGCAGAGAACCACCACCATTGGACCATGGAGGTAATCACCCCCAAAACACCATCCTGAAATAGTCCGATGAAATAGACAACTATTTCCGATTGGTGGTATAGACATTCCTGCCAACCAAACAGGTCAGGAACGCAATTTGTGGAGACACAAGGATGCTCTGTCCTCAAAGATTACAATTCATCCGCAGCCCCACTTAAAAGGAATTTATCGACGTTATTCTTCCTCCACAGAGGCTTATTGCAAAAACCATTAATCAGACAGAAACATATACATATACACTGAAGAGCGCCCGTGACAACATGGTGTCCGCGATGGACATGGCCACTTCTTGTATAACAATAAACAGCATGATCTTGCACTCTATCTACAAAAAGCATCCCCTCTGACCCGATCTAGAGGGATGGCAAGGTGAAAAAACCACACCTTTATAATCTATACTTCATACTACTAAATCACGAATGAGCACGAGAGAACTTGAGAAAAAATAAATAAAATCACGTATCAACAATCAAAATCCTTCCACACTAGCCCTTCGCACGGTTGATGACGATGAAGACCTTCGGCTTTCTTGAGAACTCAATTCCTCCAAGGTAAGGGTCGAGGAACATGCGCGAGGAGGAAGAGATGTGGGTAGAGCACGAAATTTCCTGGGAGAGACAGATGGTGGGGCCACTCTAGGGGGTGGGGACGGGGAAAAATTCAACTTGGGTGTCGGGACCATGATTCCGTTTAGGCTCGGGGATTTCAACATTTGCTTCCTCGTAATTGCTGCTGGCTCTTGCAAAGGGAATCGGCAGGAATACTTCATGTCTTGTATGACTTTTAGAAGGTCCACAATGGTCCTCATCGTGGGTCTTTCTGAAGGTTCTTTTTGGAGGCATCGCTGAGCAATGTCAGCTACGGTTCTTGCTGCTTTAGCCGGGAAACGACCTTTGAGCTGAGGGTCCATTATCAGTGATAGCCGGCAATCATCGGCCAGGAAAGGCCGACTCCACTTGACTAGGTTCCTCTCTTCTCTAGGAAACCGGTTATCCAGATTCTTCCGACCAGTGAGCAATTCAAGAAGAACTATGCCGAAACTCCATACGTTGCTCTTTGGAGTGAGCAATCCCTTCTCCACTGTCTCCACGGAAAGGTTCGCTAATGCCTGAACACACAAAAATGACAGTTATATCTATCATCAAACTTAGGCCAAACATGGTGGCTAATACAAATTCTGTTGACCAAGAATCTGCCTGAACAATCCAAGGAACTCAGAACACTATGTCAGAGTAAGAGCTTACCACTGAACTGTTGGATATATCCGACTCTTGAATGTGCCCAATGCAACCATATCCTGAAAGCTTGGCGCTGAAATCCTTGTCGATTTGGATGTTGGCCGTTGAAAATTCATTGAACATAGCCTGTCAAATTAAGAATCCTATAAGCATCTAAAAACATTGAACAATCATAATACAAATCTGTAAGGCCAAAATCCTGGAATCGGGACCCCAGGAATCCAAGTTCATCATGTCAGATTTTTGTCTTTAACTGTATACGATGTTTGTAAAGCCTTCTCAAGTTTTCTCATCACATACTGCAACATGTGTCACCCATAATGCATAGAGACACCAGAAACAAAAGCCTTTTGCTTACCTGAAAGGGCCCTTCTTCATGCAGGAAAGTAAGCCCTTGTGCAGCACATAAGGCAACTTTCATTCTGGTGTTCCAATCTATAGGTGGTCCATCAGATCTTCCGTATAGAAGCCTGTCTAAACTTCCATGGTAAAGCCTCTCATACACAAGAGTTCTTAGCTCTGAACCCTCACGTGCACAGTACCCGAGCAGCTTACAAAGGTAAGGATGTTGCAAAGATGCAAGAGTGTTTGCATCACTTATGAACTCTTTTATCCCCTAAAAGCAACAAATGAAAGAAATTTGTAAGGCTACATTACAAGTAGGCCAATCAACTCAAATATATACACTTAAGCCAATGATACTTGCAGGACAAATCGTCTTATTAAAACCGAACTTCTAGTGAGTGTCATGAGATCTAGGTTTCATAAGCTGTCAAATTCATACTCAAAGTGAAGGAAAGCACTCCTAGCATTCTTTTGCATCGAATATCTTTAAGCCCCGCAAGAAATGATGGATGTTGCATTCACAACATTTTAAAGCACTTCTTACCTGAGTGGACGTCTGAAGGCGAGTGACAGTAGCTTCAAACTTCCTTGAACTCGAATTATCTTCTCCAAAGGATGCTCTATACATTATTGAAGATAGACCTTCTGAAGTGCATCGATCTAAAGAGAAATTATGGCAAGCTGCAGCAATTTCTTCAAATGAAAAGCTACGAAGGGCTCCTGAGGGAGGCAAAGGCAAGGGTCCAGAATATAGTGGGCCACTCCCTGCTGCGGACTTGAAGCTTCCTGCAGTTTTTAGGACAGCAGCACCCTGAGGTGATGGAAGGGGAAGAGGCTGTGGACTCGAGGACCTTTGTTCTTTCATGGAAGCGCGGTATCTTTGATCTTCTAGTTCATCGAAATCAGCCGATGAGAGAGCATCTTGTTCGGCCATCTCAAAGGCAATAGATGGAGCAGATAATGCACGCATCCTACCATTTGTGACCATGTAAACTGTTTGAACAGGTTTAACTCTAGTTTTGAAACTCGGTGGAGCAGACTGCAATGACCGCGTCCGTATTTGGGGTTCAGGCAGAATCATTGGCATTTGCTCCTTAGAGTCGTTATTATGTTTCGTGTAACTGGTTCTTTCAGGTTTCTTCTTCCTACACTTCAAAACAGTGAAACAACCCATTCTAGATTTTCAGAAATCTGCAGATGCTATCTGGTTGTATTGTCTATGTTCCTGCAAAAGAAAAACAATAATCACATAAACATCTCAAACCTGTACATGGTATCAAAGAAGCACATCTGGCTGAGCAATCCAGGAATACTGTCTTCAACTCTGAAGGCATGATTTATATGGAACATAACGACCAAAACACATTGAAAGAAATCATATCAAACTGCACAAGCAAATGAGCACCATAAATAACAGGTTGTACAAACTGCTTCTCCCCTCCTCTTAATTAGGCTCGTCTTCTCCTATCATAATTTACCCCACCTTCAGCCTGCACCATAGCCGCTAAAAATTAACACCAAAGATCTGGTCTTTCATGTGCTTTTATTGGCTCTTCCCAAAAGGAGATACTAGGCACTCACTCCACTACTTCCTAGACTAACAGGGTGCACCATTTCGAGGCAATCGGAAATCGGAATCCAAAAGTGAACAAAGCCATTCAACACAGGTGGGCACGTGTGTCCACATTCTCCAGTTGAGCAAGGCAACATGAATTATGAACTTCATCTAGCCATTCAATTTCCGCGGCTTTGCCCACCTCAACCATTACCCAAACAACGATAATGCTGAAAATCTCCTAAACCACCGACAAGATGAACAAACACATCGTCCTACTCGCTAGTCCAGCGAAACGCAGCTACTAATCGCTCAAACAATCAACGCCCATTCATCAAAGAACGACAACGGGAAAAAAAAAAAAACCGCCTCCAATCGCCGCCTCATCGAGCCGACGGCGACCACAGATCTACCCCAAAACCCAACACCCATTTACACCCCGTGACTTCCTATCGGCTGAAGAATCCGCGGCCGTGCAAATCAAAGCGGGCAGCCACAGGGAAGATCCCAGAACCCCCACAGACAAAAGACGCCAGTCAAAACCTAACCGCGCCGCCTAACGAGGACTCAAGACCAACACCCACGGCGTCGTCCCAAGCCACCAAGCAGACCGGAACAACTGCGAAATCGAGGCCAAATCAGAAGCAAGAAAAGGAACTACCATCGTTTACCTGAGAAACCTCGAATCCCCGGACAAGCTCGGAGCTCAATTCGCCAGCGAGATGGGAGGTGGGAGAAGAAGAAGGAGGAGTGCGGGTAAAGCTTCTTCGTTCAGTCCAATCGACGATTTTGGGTGCGGAAGCAGGTCAAAGAAAGGAAAAAGCAGACGGGAACTGGTGTCGAAGTAGAGAGAGACAGAGAGAGAAGAGATGTGGAGGAATATTGGAATTGAAGGGAGAGAGAGAGAGAGAGAGGGGTGGGGCCCAATGAGCAGTGGTCAAACCTACCATAAAGAAAAAGAAAAACCGGATTTAGTAATTTAATCATTATGTAATATCTCCTTCCCACGACAGCAGGAAATTGATTTTACTGTTTTGCCCCTCGAGACTTTTCTTCCCCAGCTCTCACCTCTCTTCTTTATGTTCGCATTTCGGAGAAGGAATAGTTACTCGTGGGGTTGAATTGTCCGGAAATTTTGAAATCTTCCAAAGCATGCGGATGCTTTGAAAAATTCATCGGAGAACATTACGCATATACTCTAAATGCTTTTCCAAAGAAGCACGCCGAAGAATTTTCATGCGCTTTTCGATATCCGTCGATGATGTTAAACATTGAATTTCTTCGCGAAATATTTTTCGAGAATCGCTACTATGTTATATTGACTAGTAAAGCCATGTGAGTTGGAATGATATAGAACTTTTAGCTCACGGGGGCAGCAGTCAGCAAGGTAAGCGTACGAGACGGCAAAAAAGAAGAAGTCACGTTCCATTACGATGACATTCGCAATTTTGAATATGGACTTCATTCCCCAGAGTTTTGGGATCTGCATTTTGCAACCGTGCGTTTATGGTACTTACGGAAGGACGTGAGATACGATTTTGAGAAATATTATCATGTAAGAAGCATCTTTTTATAATAATAATAAAAAAGGATCGAAGCAAAGCATGGATTACGAAACACAAAATACAATCGAGGAAAACTCAAGGATGACTCTTGCAATTTTTCTATTTTTTTTTTGTTATGTATACTTTCTTGTTTTTGGACATCAAACATGTTTCATTTGTTCTTATTTGGTCAGCCTAGACTCTTTATTATTATTATTTTTTTGGGACAAGGTCAGCCCAGATTCATAAGCATAGAAAAGGAAAGTTTGCATTTAAACTTTTTTTTTCCAACATGAAATTAGTTCGACCCATTTTCCCATCGTCGAAAAAAAAAATTAACTATAATCATCAAAACTCATCCTAAACATCTGGTAAAATATTTTCTTTCTTTTTTTCACAAAAGAAATTCATCCAATATAAAGCTAGGGTGATAATTTGACAGGAGTTTAAGCTTAATATTTTACATTTTATAAAATGTTGGGATACAATCTAATCTATTCTTTTGATTTGAAGATGGGAGAGGAGAAAGAGAGATTATAAAATGACCAAAAAGGGCAGGGGCATTTACGTAAAAGCTGGTCCGCTGGTTTCCGACTTCAACGAAAGAGGGCCTCGTTTTGAAGTGACAATCCAGTCAAAGGCAGAGAAAAAGAAAATACGAAACAAAACAGAGAAAAAACATTATTTCTAACGACACAATTCCCGTGTGGTCAAAGAGACCCATCGGGATTCCGCTTTGACTTTCGATACGCGCCGTCGGATGCAATCCCACCGGGGGCCGATCGACGGCTCGCGCGCGCCCAACCAAAGAATTCAGGGGGTGGGGGGCCCACCTGACATGGACAGCTTGTCGATGATGCTTAATTGAGTGGGCACCTCACACGCGCCATGCACTCGTGCCGAAGTTTCCCATCATCACAAGCTGAAGGGAACAACAACCCCCCTAAAAAAAAGAGGGTGGGCCCACTTGGGGCCCAGTGGATTTGAATGTTGTTGTCATATGCGGATTATTGGGCCGAAGGAGACCCGTCCAGGCCACACAACATAGGATCCGGCCCATTTATGTAGCGACGTTGATTGGTCTTGCGTTATTAAGCACCCAAGATAAACAGTCCTAGAGATTTTTTTAACTCGTTCCAGAAGTCCAATCGAGTTCCAGACTTTCGAGTAGTTCGATTGAATCCTAATACTCGTCGATTAACAAAATTATCTCTGTTAGCATGGCATTCTAATTGTTTTTCAAGGACTCGCGATGCCGACCTGGTACCCAGCTTCATTGGTGAGGGCCATCGACCCCCGCTGACCTCCGATGTGAGGGCCGGACATCACTTGTGTGGATGCCGCGACCGGATCGGAGAATTTCACAAAGGACAAACACGCACACATTAAGCTTTCCGGGCTCGCAACTTCCGGGGAACTTATGCGGCCCATGATTGCTGCCTTCAAACGGTCGCTAATACGATTCCGCTCTCTCTGCGGCCCTTAACGCCCAGTTGTAGATGGCCGCATTCCATATTGATTTGGAATTTCAATTTGGAAAGGACTGACATTTTGAAACATTCTTATTTGAGAGGAATCGTCTGTTTGCGTTGTAAGTAGCGTGTTTGGGTTTTCGGGCATCTTTTGTTCTGCAGTCGGAACTTGGTGAGGATCCATGGCCGGAACTCTCATAGGCGAAGAGAAGTGGGTCCATCCGATAGGATGACATCGGAGCGATTTACGAGACGGTAGTGTCAATCGAAGTCCTCAAATTGCCGCCTTTGTCATCCAAGGGTTCCCGGCGACCGACGCCCAACTGTGCGCACTGCGCAAGCCAAGGGTGCGAGAGCTCGCTTGTGTCCGAGCAAGGGCTCCCGGCTCCCGGCGACCAACCCCCTAAAAGCATATTTATTCTGTCATTGTTGCATGCTTTAACTGACAGGATAAAGAAAAGATTCGTTGGTATTTTATCTGCAGAATTGGATAGAATCAACGCAAAAAATTTGATTGCACTAATTTAATAAGCTTTTTAAATGAGAGAAGATTTTCAATGGCCAAGGACTCACATATTATGTACCATATTGTACGTAGAAAATAAACCCGAATACTCCAATCGAATCTTTTAAGTTAGGTAAAACCCGTGATCAAGGCCGAGACCGATTATATTTCATTGAAACCACCGTGGTGGAGGCGATCGACCGAGCCGGTTCCGGCCTACTTTGGTTCGCAAATGACATAGATTAGGCTTGTATCCACAGCGTAGAAATTACTCTGGCTTTACTCTAACTTGTACTTAGCCTGTGCGGCGGCGGCGGCGATGGAGACAGAGGACTCGCTCGAAATAAATCACAGTACCTGAGATTTCGCTTCACCTGATCCAATCCATCAAATCAGCCGATCAGGAATTCAGGACGCCGCGCTCTTCCAGATCTTCCACAAGATTCCTCGCGCCCAATCCCCGGCGAAGTCTACTTGCTTCGCCAGATCAAACGCTCGAGACGGAGATCCAACTACGCTCCACAAACTGAACAGCACCAACGCGAAGCTCGCTTGTCTCGCGACAAATTTGTTCGACGCGCGAGCGTGGATCGTCGAAGCCACCGCGACGACGCCCGCACCGATCTTGTCCAGCCGGTGGGCCGAGATCGCTCCGAGAAGGAACGCGGAGATCAGGGCAAGGACGACGGACAGCCGAATGATCCCAATCTTGGCCTACATACACATAGGATCAAATGGAAATTGAGTTTGACATTCTCTGTTTCGAAACTCAATTATCTGTAGTCTGTACCGTACCTTATCGGTTTCGCGCGTCGCGACGGCGACAGCGACGGCTTCTTTTTTAGCTCGCGATCCTCGGATTCTCCCGAGAGCTCTGAGGAATCTGGATCCGAGAAATCTCCGGCGTTGCCTCGGAGGTTCGGTCGCGCAATCAGAGCGGACGCTGAGGATGAAGCTCCAAAGACGGAGCAAGATCGAGAGGCGATGGTGACCGCCGCGAGGACTCCAAGTCGGAATCGGCGTTGTGGCTGTGAGCGCGACGCTGAAGTTCCTGGACCTCGCTTGGAGATTGACTTTCCATTGCTGCTGCTGCTGCGGCGGCGGCGGCGGATGCTTTTGCTCTGCTCGTGCTCGCATGGTGAGTGAGGCCGTTAGGTCACAGCGAGCTCAACGAGTGAAAAGAGGTTTCGGGGCTTGTTTTGCCACGGCGAGCTCAACGAGCCGTTTGGTCAAAGGCGAGCGGAGCCAGAGCAATGGAAGAGTGGGATCTGCGGTTTGGGCTTTCTTTGTCGTATTTGTAGGGTCGAGAGCAATTGAAACGGGTGGATATGAAAAATATCTGTAGAATAGGAGAGATAAGATTTAATCTTATTCAAATCTATGAAGCCTTTTAAATAGACAAGCACATAACAAAAAACACCATCAAAATATGACCCATAACAATCATCATCTCCATAAACCAACTACTCCGCTAACTTCCTTAAACTCATGTTTGCTAACATTAAGTTTAAAGTCTCGACTGTTTTCAAGGTACAGACACCTAGTAAATTTATGAGCTTATGAACTTCACGAATGACTCCATCTTGAGGGCTTTAGTGAATACATCAGCAACCTGATCTTCGCTCCTGTGGTAGATTAAATCAATTGTTCCATCATTGCTAATATCTCTCAAGAAATAAAATTTCACATCAATGTGCTTGCTTCTTCCGTGTAGCACGAGATTTTTCGAGAGTTTGATTGTTGAGTTGTTGTCACAAAAAATTTTAGTAGCTCTTGGTTGCTTGAATTGCAACTCCTCAAGAATTACCCTTAGCCAAATAGCTTGACAAGCACAAGTTGTTGTAGCGACAAATTTAGCTTCTCTACTTGACAAGGTGACAATTGGTCGTTTCTTGGATGACCGTGAAATAGCACATGTCCCAAACATATAAGCATAACCCAAAGTGCTCATCCTATCATCTTGATCTCCCGTATAATCACTGTCAGCGAACCCTAGCAAATTGAACTTTTCACCATTCTTGTAAAATAGACCAAAGTCTCTAGTTCCTTGCAAATAACAGAGGATTTTCTTGGCAGCAAACAAATGCATTTCTATAGGATTCTCCATATATCTATTGATTAAACTCACAGAATACATTATGTCTGGTCTTGTTGCAGTTAGATACATCAAACTGCCCACAATTTGCTTGTAAAATATGCTATCCACCTTCTTCCCTTCATGATCTTTGTGTAGTTTTAAGCCAAACTCAACAGAAGTGTTCACATGATTACAATCCTTCATCTGAAACCTGTCTAAAATTTCTCCCACATATTTCTTTTGAGAAATAAAGATCCCTTCACTCCATTGCACTACTTCTATGTCAAGAAAGCAATGCATCATAATTTCAAACTCATCCATCATAGACTTTTTGAATTCTTCAAACATGGCATCATAATTTCCAGTAAATATCATACCATCAAGATACAAGCGGACAATGAGCATTTTTCCTTTATCTCCAATCTTAACAAAAAGAGTATGCTCATAGGGACATTTCGAAAAACCAACTTTAAGAAAGTAAGTCTTGATGCGACTATACCAAGCCCGTGGGGATTGTTTTAGCCCATAAAGGGCTTTCTTCAATTTGTAAACTTTATGCTCATTTGCAATCTTAACATAACCAGGAGATTGTTCGAATAAAAACTTGTTCCTCCAAGTACCCATGTAGGAATGCCGATTTGACATCTAATTAGAAAATAGGCCAAGAATTCTGTGCCGCCAATGCAACCACTAATCTGATTGTCATGTCTTATAACCGGAGAAAATACTTGTACTTGTCCACTTCACCATTTTCTTTCAGCTTTGTTTTGAAGACCCATTTTACACCAATGGGTTTGTGTCCATTTGAAAGATCGGATAGCTCCCAGGTTTCATTTCTTTTGATGGCATTAATTTCTTCATCCATCGCTTTTCACCATTTTTCTTCTTTGACAACACTCTGAAAAGTTGTAGGGTCACAATTTGAAAATAAAGCAAAGTGAGTCATTGGATCTTTAATTCCAGTTACCTCATAATCTTCCATCCAAACAGCCTTCTTCTAACACGGCGAAGAGATTGAGCTTCTTCTTCATTTACTTCAGCGATTGTTGGTGAAGTTTCAACAGCTATAGAAGTTGTATTTGATGAATTTTCGGGCATAAAAGGGTGCGCATGGCAACACTTCTGAAAAAGAAATCATTTCTGAAGCTGAAGTTGATTTTTCAACTTCTCAATCAGAAGCAGAAGTTGATTTTTCAACTTTTCCATTAAAAGTTGATTTCTAATCAAAGAAATGTGTTTGATAAAATTTCTACTTTGAAATTTCAAATTTTTAAACATTATTAACAAAATCTTCGGCGGTGGCGGTTGGTGGAGGGCGGCGGCGGCGACGGGCGGCGACTGCGGCGGGTGGAGGTGGCGGCTGGAGGCGGGTGGTGGCGGTCGGAGGCGACCGACGGTTGAGGGGCGTCGGCAGGCGGGCGTTGGTCGGCGAAGACCGGTATAGTTGAAGAAGTGATCTCTTTTTGAGAAACTACAATTTTTAGCTTCTCATATTTGGCCAAATCACTCCCAGAATCACTTCTGTAAGTGATTCCTCAATATTTTTACCAAACGGTTTTCAGCTTCAGAAACACTTCTAAAGCGTCTTTACCAAACGGATTTCAGCTTCAGAAGCACTTCAGAAGCAGAAATTTTGCTTCTGAAGTGTTACCATGCGCGCGCCCTAAGGTGCTAAAATTGCTCTTGTTCAGCATCATTATCATAAAGAACTTGGGTAGGCTGCTGCCTATTCTAATCCCAAACATTCTCTTCATCAAAAACAGCATCTCTGCTGGTCACAATCTTCTTTGTCAGTGGATTGAATAATTTATCTGCTTTGGATGCTTCATTTACATCAAGAAAGACACATTTTTCAGCCTTGTCATCAAGTTTCTTCCTTTTTCTCATCCGGGACATGGGCATATGCAATTTATCCAAAGATTTTGAAGTAATCTACAACTAGTCTTTTCCCACTCCAAGCTTCTTCTGGTGTCATATTTTGAATAGCCAAAGTTGGACTTCTGTTCAAAACATGAATACTCCAGTTTATTGCTTCTGACCAAAAAGTCTTTGGAACTTTTCCTCTTGCCAACAAGCTTCTCACCATGTTGAGAATGGTTCTATTCTTTCTTTTGGATACACCATTTTGTTGTGGTGTATATGCGGCTGTAAGCTCTCTTTGAATGCCATGCTTTGCACAAAAAACTTCAAATTATTTTGAGCAATATGCGCCTCCACGATTTGTTCGAAGGATCTTAATGGTCTTTTCTGCTTCATTTTCAACGAGAAAGCTTCTGATTTTTCATGTAAAAAATAAACCCAATTTTTTTTTTTGAAAAAAATCATCAATGAAGGTAATTAAGTATCTTTTACCTCCATTAGAAGATGGGTTTATTTGAACACAAATGTCCGAATGCACTAGCTGCAAGATATCTTTTGCTCTCCATGACTTCCCTTTGGAAAATTGAGAACGATGTTGTTTGCAACAACACATTCTTCTCAGACTTGGGAAGGAGTAGTAATTTGAGGAAGACATGCCACCATGTTTTTCTGTTGGAGGGTCATTAGCTCGCCAAAACTCAAGTGGCCATAGTGAAAATGCCATAACTATGAGGGATCTTTCATTTCAGCTACCAAACAAGATTGAATGCTTTCAATCTTTGATAGAAACAAACTGTTTGAACTCATCTGAAAAATTGCAATAGCACCTCTAACAGAATCATAAATTTCACAAGCATCCTTCTTAATGGTGATAACATAACCCTTTTTTTGTAACCGACCAGCACTCAGTAAGTTACTTTTCAGGTCAAGAACGTACAACACATCAAAGATCGTTTCCACAATACCATTCGTGCTTCTTATCTTAATATCACCTTTTCACATCATTTGCCCAGTAGAATGATCACCAAAACTTACAATAGAATGAAAATCTTCATTTAGATAAGAAAAAAAAAAGGACTTGCTTCCACTCATGTGGTTTCTGCAGCTTGTATTCACATACCAAATATCTGACTCGAAATTCTTTTTACTTTGAATCAACAATGTCTCTGTTTCTTTCTCTTCAATAAAATTTGAACTCTCTCCCTTTTCTTTATCATGAGTCAATCTAGTATAACATTCAGATGCGTAATAAATTTATGACATCTAAAGCACTCTACCTTGGATTTGTGAAGATACCATCCTCTTCCTTTGCCTTGATATTGGTCATTATTGGCTTTGAAATTCCTGTTGACATCTCCTTTTCCTCGATCTCCCCTTCCTCTACCTCTACCTCTACCTCTACCCCTTCCTCTGAAATTGTAGGAATGATTATTAGTAGAAGCCTTCAACGCTTGCTCCTCTACTATTGAACTTTGGTTCATCTTCTATTCATGGACCAATAAGGAGCTTTGCAATTCATCAAGAGAGAGCGCATCTATATCTTTTGACTCTTCAATTGAGCAGATGACATAGTTAAACTTTGATATCAAGGAATGCAAAATCTTCTCCACAATGGTGACATCGTCTAGCTTCTCGGCATGGAATCACATCTTGTTGCTGATCTCCATTGTTCTGGCACAATAGCTGGTGACGGATTCTCCATCCTTCATCGCTAACGTCTCAAAATCCCTTCTCAAGGCTTGAAGCTGTGCACGCTTCACCCTAACAGAGCCTTGGTATTTCTTCTTCATAGAATCCTAAATATCCTTGGAAGTTTCTTTGCAAAGAATAGTTTCTAAGATGGGACGATCAATAGCCTGGAAAAGATAATTTTTTGCCTTCAGATCCTTAAGCTTTCTAGCTTCCAGTTCTACTTTTTAGGAATCTGTCAAAGTCGTGCCTGCTAGTGGCTCTTGAATTCCAGATTCCACGACCGGTCAATACTCCTTTGACCGTAAAAAAAATTCTCCATTAGCATGCTCCAATCATCATAGTGACCATCAAAGCGTGGGATGGTTGCTTGCACAAAATTGGAATTTGTCGCCATTGGGTAAATGAAAAAAAAAATAGACGAAGAACTTATTTGCTGCCTCACGTGTTTTTTTCTCAGGGTCTCATGGCTCTGATACCACTGTAGGATCGAGAGCAATTGAAACAAAGGGATATGAAAAAGATATGTAGGATAGGAGAGATATGACTTAATCTTATTCAAATCTATGAAGCTTTTTAAATAGGCAAGCACATAACAAAAAACACCATCAAAATAGGATACAACCATGAACTCCATAAACCAACTACTCCACTAACTCCTAAAAACTAGGACAACTAAGAAACAAATCAATGTGTAGAGAAAGAAAGACAATTTCAACAAGTATTAGTCGTTGGGTTGAAAAGGGATGGCCCCTCTATCAATGAATGGACTTCTTTTGTCCATCTCACCCTAGCCCCGTTCTCCCCACCACCGCCAACCGCCGTCGTCCGCCTCTTGGGGACATACCACTGTCGGCCCTGTCCCCGGAAAAAGTCTCCGTCCCATCGTGAGCTTGTGCTTCCGTGCTCCTTCTCCTCTGGTATGCTTCCTCTCACCTGTCTCACTTCCCCTCCCTTCTCATAAAGGTGCCCGCTTCCTGATCATCGAGGTTGTCCATGATCTCAATTGAGGTCACCACGTGACCCTGATTGAAGGTCCTTTGAGCGCCATGGATGACCTCGGATCTATGTCATATGGCAATAAAAATTCTTTCTTCTTTTACAAAGAATTTAATGAGTTACCGTAGGTATAAATCAGATCCATTAGTACAAATATTCACGCTCACTCATGCCAATTGCAACTCTTTGCTCGTATTATCTAGCTAACCAGCATTCTGCAAAATGTCCAAGTGGTAGATCTTCCTCGAGGGCGAGGTCGGTGCCCAGTCCTGTTTCTAACCGATTTAAAAAATTTCGGTGCAACTCAGAAAAATTACAACAATCCCTGAAATGGAAAACATTGTACCGCTTCTTTCAAATTTCCTCGAAACAAGCCCGTCACTTATTAAAAAAGAAGAAGGAGGAGGAGGAGGAGGAGGAGGAATCGTAATTGGAGAGAGTTATCTTGTAATGTACTAAGAATTCGTTTGTTAAAAACATTTTGAAAAGATGTTTTACTAAATATGATTGCTTATATCGCTTCCGAAAATGAAGGAACGAAAAACATTTTCTTCATCCGTGAAAATGTTTTTAGGCATAAAATTTTGCAATGAAAATATTTTTCATTAACTGATTATTTCAAGCGATGCAAACGATCATTTCCGTGGAAAAATATTTTCCCGAGTCATTCGATTCCCGCGAAACAAATGGAGCCTCAAGAAGTAATGGAATAAACCCTCTAATCTCCGTCGGTATCTCCATTCAATGACTCATGCATTTACGCAATTCATCCTTGCGAATGTGTAGAATATATACAACTTAGGTATTCAGGGGGTGATGTTTAATTTATAAAGACAGCGTTTTGCCTTGACGGCGGGATCAAGGATCCTAAATCCCATCTTATTCGCATTCCTAATATGTTTGTTAAAAGTTTCCTCCTGGATAATAATCTTTAATCTTCGTCGCCAGAGCTCAACAAGTCCTTTGGCGATCTTAAGCATCCCATTGATCTTGACCCGGAGCTGTTATATTTCGCTCCATGTTTGTTCTCGGTAGACCAGACAAAATGGGTTATAAAACCATTTCTTAACTCATATATGATAGATTGGTTGTTCTATGAGTAAGTTCTATTTAGTAAGTAAGTCGTAAGTATGTTTAAAAGTGTGAAAAAGAGTCATAAATAGATCGTAGACGAGCCATAAATGGGCAATAAATGCGTTTACAATAGACACAATCCACCTTTACGTCCCTTTTCATTTTCTCTTGACTCCACTCGATCCTGTGCATAATAACTCCGCACACTCACTCGATCCTGTGCATAATAACTCCGCACACTCACTCACCTCAGTTTTGTGTACGCACTCCTTTCTTAGATTTTGTTAGATATGAAAGCATTTTAGAAATTTAGAAATATGAGTCGAGATCAAGTAAGATTTAGGTATGGATAAAGTCAAGTATGACCATTAAATTTGTATTGAAGGAAACTGATTCAAAACTGGTGAAATGGATCCATTTTGAACTGAATCATTTTCGACGCCACTCAAATCCGATCCGATGTTTGTAAAAAGAAAAGAAAAAATCAATCCGATGCATTCGTCAGATGGGTCTAGTACTTCAAGAGCATATATGCGGCAGCTTTGTGTCGAATGAAGAACAAAAAGAGCGAGAGACAGAGGGCAAGCTGGTCTACGAAGCGCAGTGAAAACACGTACGTTCATAGGTACAAAGTAGTTTCCCCATACATGGCGTAGAAGTAGAACACATTGGACCATATGAAACGACGCGTCGTACTACCGCTCGACGCACAGATCCAGAACGACACAGCAAAGCAACAACTACACTATCGTAATAACCAGAGGAGAAACCGTCGCTCGAGGCAACACTAGCAGCAGTAGTTCCTCTTATTCTAACGTTAACCCACGTCCTGCCCTCGGAAGCATTTTGGTCCTGCGCTCCATCTTTCTCTCTCACTTCACGCTGCAACACAGATCGGCACAAAACCAAAACGTGAGACTTAGCAGCGAGTACATTCGATAGTGTTTTCTAAGTACAGTGCTCTAATGGCGCTCGATGAAACGATGCACTTGCCTCTTGCAGTCGGTGGAGGGGCTGATCTGGTAAGGGATGTTGACCCCGCACTTGGCCGGCAGCCCCGCCGCGAGGCCGGTGCTGTAGGCGTTGTAGGGGATCCCGTTGATGGCGGACTTCAGGCAGTTGCAGACGCCCTGGCGGTCGGCCGTGGTCTTCGCCGCCGAGTAGAGCGACCGGATCCCGCTGCAGCAGGTGGCAGGCACGGCCCCTCCGTTGAGCACGTAGGACGCGCACGGCATCAGGGTGTTGACCACCTGGTTGCAAGAGGACACCTGCGAAGCGGCTGGAGGCGCATTGGCCACCACCATGCACACGACGGCGACCGCCAGGGCTGCGGCTTTGAGGAGTCCAGGGTTGGCCATTTTCGTGGATACTAGTGTTTTTCTGCTTCTTCTTCTTCTTCGCCTCTTCTTCTTGGGGAGATAAGGAGAAGAGAAGGTGGTGTTTAAATATGGGGAGGTCGGAACTCGAGGTCTGAGTTGGTAGGTGAATCTCATTTAGTGTTCTGATGGAGTTTGGTTGGAGAATTGAATCCGCCAACAGTAGGGCACTTCTACGGCACACTGTATCATGCTACTATACAACGTTGTATCATAACCAATGGGAAAAGTGTAAAAAAAAGTCCTAAATCTGTTGCCCTAATGTCAATTCAGTCTTAAACTTTTTGTTGGTGCCAATTTAGTCCTAAACCTTTTGCATTTGTGCCAATTCAGTCCTAAACCTTTTTTTGGTGTCAATTCAGTTCTAAATTTTTTGTATTAGTGCCAATTTAGTCTTAAATATTTTGTATTTATGCTAATTGAGTCAATTAGATCAATTTTGACCGAAAATCATTAGCATAAATATCAATTGTCCTACGTGGCACGATTTGTACTGATGTGGATATTTTTTTTAATATTTTTTGATATTTTAAATAATTTTTAAAAAACCAAAAAAATGCTTAAAAATTATTTAAAATTATAGAATAATATTTAAAAAAAATATCCATATCAGAGTTTGTCATGCCACGTAGGATAATCGATATCCATATAAGTCATTTTCGATCAAAATTAGTTGGATTAACTCAATTAGCATAAATTATCAAAGATTTAGGACTAAATTGGCACAAATATAAAAGATTTAGGACTGAATTAGCACCAATAAAAGGTTTAGGACTTAATTGACACCAATGCAAAAGGTTTAGAACTAAATTGGCACCAAAAGAAGATTTAGGACTAAATTGACACTAGTACAATAGATTTAAGACTTTTTTGTCACTTCTCCCCATAATCAAGTTCGAAGCATTTATACGGTATGAGTATTGTACCTTACAAATTTTATACCCGTCTCATAATGAGCGAGCCAACTGTCTGAAATTTTATACCCCGTCAACGGCGGCGTGGCCCTCGCCGGCCAACAAGCAAGGTTGTCGACCCTAGCCTGAATCTGGGCCACTGCCCGATGGCCTCGCCTGTTGGTCGGCGATGGTTGGCATGTGATCTCGGTTGGTTGAAGTTGTAAAAAAAAAAATTTAAAGATAATACAAAAAAAAAACAAAAAACAAAAAATAATGAAAAATTAAAAGAAAATTCGTAAAAAAATTATTAAAAATTATTAATGTCGGCATAAGCCGTGCCACCAAACAATGATATCGTTTTTATAAAGTTACAACAAATGACTGATTTTCAAGATTCGTATAGCCACACATGTACATATAACACTACTCCGAGGGAAAAAAAAAAGGACCTTCTCTTGAATTTCACGGTTTCCTGAATACAGATTTTCTTTCGTAGAATAACGATTTATTTTTCTTATTTTTTTTCCAGGCAATTTGTCGATAACTTATCAAAGCTTCAAATTTATGAATTTTTTTAATATAATTATCAACTTAAAAGGGAGAGAGGGGGAGGGTTTGTTTATGACTCATCCTTTCTTGTTCTAGATCATTTGGTACGAAACCATCTGCATTTAAGAGTTTCCCGAAGCTGGACAGACAGCTCTTGGTCTCCATAGTTTCTCAAACTTTATTAATTGATATGCACATATCCTCGGAAAGAGCGCAAATACTAAGTGTCATAACTTAAATTATCTAGTTTGTCAAATCTTGATCTCCGTCGTTTTGGTATATGTTATCAGATAAAACCGATGTTATCCTGGCATGCCCATCACGATTGGCGCCTGGGCTGATGTTGTACGTAATGCTGACCAGGAGTGTCAAATGTACCCACGCCAGGCGGGCCGGCCGAACTTGGCCAGAAAATTTTCTTGCATTTTTGGGCCTTTTCGAGCTGAGGCATGCTGGCTGACCCGGCCCGCCACCTAACTTTTTTTAATACCCATTTTTTCTTTTGAATTTAATTTAATTTATTTTTATATTTTCGTTTTATATTTTTTCATTTGATGGATTTATTAATTGATTTTGATTCAAAAAATAAAAAAAAGGAAAGAAAAAGACAATTTGGCCCTAATCCGGGCCGGCCCGAGCACGGTACTGCTTAGTTCGGGTCGGGCCGAGACCCGACCCGACCCGACCCGGCCCATTGACACCCCTACTTGCTCCGCCGAAATCGGGGCAGAGGTGCCCTGATCATTCCAAAAAAAAAAAAATATATCCCCTCCCCTATTGTAGGAGATCTGGACGTCTGTTTTTAAGCGGACGGCCCTGATTTGATCAAGGTACACCTGTCTCGATTTCGGCGGGTCAGGTGATCCGGATCCGGGTACGAGTGCAATTGTGTGTGGCTTGGGTTTATAACTTTGCATAGTTAAGAGAAGGCGATTAGTATTATTATTATTATTTGGTCGGGAAGAGAAGGCGATTGGTTGCACGACACGTGCGCGTCAGAGCACAGGAGGTTAATGTTGGTAGTTGTGTAGTCGTTAATGTGATTGAATGCCCTGCGCTGTCTTTGGCTGTCGAGCCCTCGATTGAATCCGTACTCCTACGAATATTACATATGGAAAATCTTGGATTCTGGGGTTAGTTTTACTTTTACCCTCGTTCGTTCATCGGCTTGACAAGATTTCACATAAATATTTAAGGGGCGGAGAAATTTTTCACTGTTTAATTTCTTTGAATTTTCGCGCGTTACGTTTACTGAAGACGATCGTTCAACTAGAACCATATATGGTTGAAAAAAAATACGCAATTCTTAAAGTTAGGAAAATAAATTTCCTAATCTGAAAAGGAGAAAACCCATTTTTCTTTGACGTAAATTTTTTTTCCGAAACAAACACATCCTTAGTCTCAATTATTAGATTAATTCTATTGGCCGAACTTTCTAATATATTTCAAAGCAACGTCTTTTGATTCATCGTACTGCCGCAGCATCTTTATGATAAATCTCTTCCACCTCCTATATAAATGTCTGAAGTATGTTTGTTTCCTGCGAACTTGTTAACTCATGAAAGGTGTTTTTTTTAAAAAAAAAAAAAATTGATTGTTAACTTATCAGGCTTAGGGAAAAAAAATGCATCAAAAAGGCTGATTTTGCGAATGGGAGAGAGTCCCAACAAGTGTGAAGTAGTCATTTTAACTGGGCCAAACGATTCGACCAAAAAAATAAAAATAAAAATAAAAACAATGCCAAACGCCCCTTGACCACAAATATTAAAAGGGAAAAATCCAAAAAAGGGCTTGAAGTCCTTTTTTTTTCCCTCAAATAAAGGCTTTAAGTGAACTCTGTTTCAAATAATGGCTCCAAGTGACATAGTATGTTTCAATTAAGGGCCTGAAGTGGCCATAGTGTCTTAAAAAAAAGGTTTGGCCTGAAGGGCATTTTCGTCATTTCACATTTTAATTTTTTGTGCTTGGTCCGCCCGCCCACCCACTCTCGGACACGGCCGACTGCCCCCGACCTGGGCAAGGGCTGCCGGCCCTGCCCAGATCCAGGAGAGGGCTCAACCCTCTCTTGGTTTTCGCGAGGGCCAGTGGTCCTTGCCTCTGTATGTGTGTGTTTCCGTCTGTGCATGTGTGTGTTTCTTTTTTTGTTGTTGAGAAAAATAGATAAAAAAAAAGTGTTGAAAAAAAAAGAGAATAATCAAATAAGTAAAAAAAACGAAAATGCTCTTGAAATCAAGCTTTTTTTTTAAATTTTATTGTCACTTCAAGCCCTTATTTGAAATAATATTCACTTCATGCCCTTATTTGAGAAAATGATGGCATTTCAGGCCCTTATTTAAAATAGGATTCATTTCATGCCTTTATTTGAGAAAATAAGAGGACTTCAAGCCATTTTTTTGAATTTTTCCCATATTAAAAGGTTCCATTATCCGACCCCAAAAAAAAAAAAATTCAGGCTCTATTATTTAAGTTTGAAGTTATAGCCATGGGAAAGTGTGTCTACCTGTTATTTCTGACTTCTATTTATGTACCACTTTTTTTGGTCCAAGAGTTGATCCCGCACGCCTCCACCCCGAATCTCTTTATTTATGGGGTCGCGTGCCTATTGACATGTACACTTATTTAAATGTTGAAAAATTGTGAAAAGTTTATAGATGAAAAGTTTATAAATATGGACATCTTCCGAATTCCATGTGTAGTTAAATTTGCATATGAACAATATTCATAATTTGCACACTACTGACCAGAGGTAAGGACTAAGGAGCACGAGCGTGGAGATCTAACTATCTGAGAAAAGTGTTCAACACACTTAAAGCGCCCATGCTGGTTAAGTCCAGTCTTTTGACTTGTGCAAATCACCTTGATCAAGGAACCATTCATACGCAATGATGGAGTATACTTTCCTTGAGACTTGATTGGAGGAAATTTCCTCCTTTCAATTGTAGAATCAATAATTTTGAGAATAAGTACCAAAGAAGTCATAATCTATTGTATTGATGCCAATTCAGTCATAAACATTTCAGTTGAACCAATTTAGTCCTAAATCTTTTTTTCTTTTTTTGCATTGATACCAATTTAGTCTGTCGGGTTGATTTTGGCCTGAAATCGCTGACGTGGACGCCGGCTGTCTTATGTAACGTGAATATTTTTTTAATAATGCTTTTTAACTATTATTTGTCCTTTTTTTTTCTCCTTTGGCTTTGGCAGGTGAGGGTCACCGACCACTTGGTGAGGGTCGCCTCGCCCGCGGTCGTGAAGGCCTTTGAGGTTGCGCTCGAGGTTGCGAAGGACCTCACCTTGGGCCTTCGCGGGCCCCAATGGCCGCGAGTGAGGGCCGCAACCCTCGCTAGTGGCCATTGAGGGTTTGATGGCCCAGCGAGCCTTGTCGGCCAAAGCCAAATTTGACAAACAATGAAAAAAATGCAAAAAATATTTTTTTTAAATACTATTAAAAATATTCAAGTCAGCACCGGCCACACCACGTAAGACGGCGAGCATCCACGTCGGTGTTGTCCAGCCAAAATTGGCGGAATGGACTAAGTTGTCATCAATGCAATAGTTTAGGACAAAATTGGTCCAATTGAATAGTTTAGGATTGAATTGCTATTAATATAATAGGTTTAGAATTTTTGGTACTTTTTCCAGTACTTTGTGACAAATCTAGTCTCCATACTATTATCATATTGTTTACACGCGGGTGGAAAAAGCGAATAAATGCCGAGGACCAATTTGTGGTGTATGATCCTAATCATTAAGCATGTGAATAACACCACGAGCTCCAAATAATCAATTATCTTAGTGAGCTTGATCTACGTAGTCTGTAGCTCATGCACCTATCTCACGTTAAGCTCGAGTTGCGCTCACCGTGAGATCTCCCCCACCAACTTATTGAACTACGTATACGTCGATTGTGGCTCATAGTTATCTCATTCGATTCGAAATTCACATGGGTTTGATGTTTTTTTGCGGCGGTTGGTCGGAAAACCGGAGCGCGGGAGTATACAGCCTGACCCGACACCCCTCGAACAAACCAATACCGGCCGGTTGACTGACAATCTAGAGAGCTTAAAGAGCCGTCATACAATAAGTAATGAGGGTATGAGGAAACCCCTTTCTCACGATCGATTTCTCGTGAGCTTCGGTATATCTAGACTTGAGCATAAGCGTTCGAGCAATTGTAATCTCCGATATGCCGATCACAGTGAAAACGATCTCGTCGGTCTCTTGAGATGCGCCGCTTGATCACATAAATCGCCCCGTGTTCGGGTTTAGTTTCCGAAATTTATTTTCTTGCACGAATGATTTCGTCTGTGAACTACCAATGTTGCCCTTAATTCAAGCTCGATAACATTTTGTCTCTATTTACGCCTCAACACTTCTTCTTTTCTTCCTTAAGGAAAAATGCCAGCATGAGAAGAATAATGGAAAAGGACAACGTGAAAAAAATACTTGGAACATGGAAGAGGAAACATTTTATAGTTCCAACTTCAGTTCTATTAGCACATGGCACGGGCCAAGGACACGTGTCGTACATAAGCGAAGTTTCGAACCTAGTATTGGTTCGCACATTCATTTTTATTCGAAGCTAACTACTCTTGCTATCTCCGAAGTTGAAACGTAGTCGTTGTATGATCCATTTTCACTTCACGCTGCAACAAAAACATCTAAGGATCAGCTTCCCATCAGTAAACTTCACGAAAAAAAAAATAAAAAAATAAAAGCAGAATGGAAAAACAGCCGCCCTAAATATGAAGAATGTACGTGTTGGGCAACACATATCACGTGACGTGGTGATACGTGGTTAACGAAAAATTAAGGTTTGATCGCACCTTCGGACTGCGAGACTAAAAGCACGTTACCTGTCGCAGTTGGTGCTGGGGCTGATCTTGTAAGGGATGCTGACCCCGCACTTCCCGGGAAGCCCGGCGACAACTCCGTAATTGAGGCCCGAGATGCTTCCCGAGGCTGACTTCATGCACTTGCAGGCGGCTTGGTGGTCCGGTGTGGTCTGAGCCGCCGAATCGAGCGACCTGATCCCGTTGCAGCAAGACGCCGGTACGGCCCCGTGCCGCTCCTCACGTAGAAATGCACGGGGCCAGAGCGCCCGTCACCTGGCCGCATGTGATTGCCGCTCGAGCCGCGGGCGTCGCCGCGACCATGCACGCGAGCAGCACACATGCCAGCTTCAACAATGTGGAGTGAGCCATGGTGAAGTATCCGAGCTATAAGTGAGAGCAAATTTTGTGGTCTAAATGCGATTGGATTCGTGAGTTTATATAGAAAGTAGGGAGGACAAGTGTCCAGGGAGGTAGGGTATTAAATGGTCGTTGCGAGCTTAGGAGAGTAAATGGATGTCTTAATTTGACGCAGCCACGTGATGCCAAGTCAACGGGTTGCCGGTGAGGCTTAATTGTGATTCTTACTTCCCTGCTGACAAAGACCGACCTGTTTCCCATTAAGATAACAACACGTGTTAGAAGTCGAGAAGCTGTGTCGTGACCTGTCTAGATCGCGGTATAATTGTCCAAAAAGCCATAAACCTGTAGTATAGGTTACACCAACACCACTCATGGGTGAGGGTATCGGTGACGGACACGTATCGGACACCGACATGCGTTGATCACCTTGTCGACACGCGTGTTCGGCGTGTCGGACACATGATTTCTATTTTTTAAAAAAAGTGCAATATTTAAAAGTTTGGTCAACGCTCGAGTATCCTCATTGACACGCAAGTCGGCCTAGGGCGACACTTGAAAGGGCCCAACTATAATGGTAGGCCTTTTCACTAAAAAATTTAATTTGAAATGAGTTTCCATGTCCATTTATTGGCATTTTAAAAAGTCATCACACTTATTATTCTCATTAAGCAACCAATGTGGGACTGTTTCTTCAAAAGATAAACCTCAAAGTGTCATCTTTAGCTTTTTAAAAAGATTTCATGTTTATCTCTCTCTCCTTCATTATCAACGTGAGATCAATTATAGGCTATGTAGCACGGACACCTTTCATGGGCTCTCGTGTTGGTGTCCAACACGTGTCGGATTTTTTTATATTTAAAAATATATATTTAATACAACGTGTCCCCGACGTGTCGGATTTTTTCTATTTTTGAGAAATGGTGTGTCGACGTGTCATGTCGATGTCAATATCGGTGCAATCTAGTCTGTAGTACGACAATCAATTTAGTTCTAAGCCTTTCAGTTGTGCCAATTTAGTCATAAATCTTTAATGATTTACCAATTTACTCTTAAACCTTTTGAAAAATTGTCAATTTAATTCTAAATCTTATATTCTGATATTTGGCCAAAAGGACAATATTGGTAAATCGTCAAAAGGATAAGACTAAATTAACACGATTGAAAGATTTAGGCCTAAGTTGGCAAATCGTTACAAGGTCTAGGATTATATTGACACAATTTTAATGTTTATGACTGAATTAGCCTCCATATAATAGGTTTAGAACTTTTTAAAACAAGTTTTATATATTGTTTATCCATTTTTTAAGGCAGAAGGAACACTAGAAGTGCCAATATTTATGTACGGCGCTCACTTTGGTGCCGATATTTTTTTTTATCACTTCAGTGCTAATTTTTTTAAAAAAATGATTATTTGAGTGCCATGTCCGACGTGGCTTGCCGAAAATCATATGTGGCGCACACGTGGCTTGTCGGAGATCCTAGTCAGCAATAACAAAAAGCAAAATAAAAATAAAAAAATTCCACCTAACCTAAAAACTAAAAGAAAAATAGTTAAACAGAAGAAAAAAAAAAGGAGAGCGAATCCCTCTGTTGAGCAGTGCCGTCGCCGCCCCCATCCCTCGTCGGCAATGGCCGACTAGGGGAGCCCAGGGGGTCGCCGGGGTCGAGCGGACCCCCGCCGCGACGTCACCAGGGTCCGCGAGGGCCGGCCGCGGCCGGGCTCGCAGACCTAAGGCGAGGCCGACCTCGCCCAGATCTGGGAGAGGCGGAGGTCGCCCGACCCTGTTGAGGCGGCGACAAGCTCGAGGGCCAACGGTGGTTTTGTGGTGGGGGGCGCAGCGACGACGATGGTTGGAGTGTGGTGGAACCGCGAAGGGGAGAGAGAGAGAGAGAGAGAGAGAGAGAGAGAGAGAGAGAGAGAGAGAGAGAGAGAGAGAGAGAGAGAGAGAGAGAGAGAGTCGGAATCGGGGCTTGAGGTTGCGGGTCTTCCCGGTCATGCGGAATGACGATGGTTGAGAGGAGCGGTGTAAGGTCGACGGCTCGAGGGCTGACGATGGCTGGAATCGGCTCGGCCCTCGAGAGAGAGTCGGAATCAACCCTTCACCCGTGTCATCTTCCTCATCTTCGCCCTCGTCTGCTCGCCCCAGTCCTCATCTTCACCCCGCCTCGTCTTCCTCTTCTTCGTCCTCATATTCGACCTCGTCTGCCTCACCATGCGCCGACTTGGCGAGGCGAGGCTTGGCCGGCCTAGGGCGAGGCTCGACCTCGCCTAGATCTGGGCGAGGTCGGCCTCGCCTCGAGTCTACGAGGCCGGCCGTTGTCGGGCCTCGCCGACCCAGGCGAGGTCTTGGCGAGGGTCGTCGGGCCCCAGCGACCCCCCTCGGCCATCCCCCACCCCTCGCCGGCAATGGCCGGCGATGGTGGGGGCATAGGCGGCGAGGGTTGTGACCCTCGCCACTCAACAGACCCATTTTTTTTTCATTTTTAGGCTATTTTAGTGTTTAAGTTTATTTTTTTAAAAAAATAACTATTTTAATGGTTGAAAATCCACATGGCACCCATGTGTATTTGATTTTTTTAAACAAATTGACACGTAATATTAAAAAATTAATAAAAAAATGCCATGTGTATTGTTTGGCCGGAATTGACACTTAACTAATCGTTTTTGACCGGAATTGGCACTAAAATGATCGCCGTACACAAATATTGGCACTTAAGTGAGCCGGCGAAAATAAATGGCACTAAAGTGAGCGCCGTACACAAATATTTGCACTTCTTCTGTCCTTCTGTCTTTTTTTTTTTTTTACAATTTTAACTTTTTGAAAAACAAATGTGCTAATGTTCAGCTAAACAATTCACTTTAAAACTAATTTATTGAGAGCAATCATGCATTTTGGTTGCCATTAACTATGTTAAGGTGCATATGTGAAGGCATTAGTGGAGCGTAGTCTTACGCTGGATAACTCATTTAGCAAGCACTATTGAAATACAATGGATGAAGATGTGCGCTATGGTGTAGCAACAAATTAGAATATGTTCATGTTGGGAAAATGTGATTGATGATGAAGATATAATCCGTAGTTTATAGTTCCTTGATGCTTTGATGAGTGACGAGGATCGTTGTCCTTAAGGTATTATTTTCCCTCACTGTTATTGTTGCCAGATTTAAAACAAATATATCTCAAGGATATAAACCAAGGTCACGGAGAAAACGATTCTTGCAATTAAGAAATTTACCTGTTGGAATTTCAACTTGAATGTGTTATCAAACTAGTGTAAGAAAAGACAAGAAGAGGTACCTTATGAAGAAGAAAAAGTTGTTACCGTCATTCTGAACAATGCACGATTCGATCTTGTTTATAGACAGCCAAACAACACATCTCTCGAGAATAGGTACTTCATCGAAATCATCACCACTTTTCATGTTCAACCATCACTTATTTACATAACGACAATCACTTCATTTTACGTCCATTTCAATCTCTTCTCTTAACTGTTTGTAGATAGCAAACTATTTCAACGGCCACGACTTCGCAATTCGCTCTTACGATTGGAGAAAATGTTGCGCAAACTCGGCGATTGCTTCACCAAACCGAAAGATAAAAAATTGAAATTTTTTTTTAAGCTAAGCAATACGAGTACTAAGTATTAAAGTTAAAACAGTTTGATGTTTTCTCACCTTCAAAACGCTGGATCAAGTTGGGCTGTGTATAAAAACAGTTGGGCTGTGTATAAAAACAACAGGGTTTGTCTGGATCTTCAGAATGTCTAGCCTCCTCCCACCTAACTTCTTGGACTAATGGGTTGGAAACTCTACCGCTTGAAATGTGAACGCAGCTATTTGCATCAAGGATAAGATGTCCTAACATGAGGGGATGCGCTTATTAGTGTCCTAGTGTATTAAAATCCCATGATTAGATAGTTGATATGGCGTGAAATAGTCGATTCATCTAATTTGCTCTTAATTCATTGACTTGAATCTTTGAGTGAAACGGGAGAAAAGTGTTAGGTATCCTTCATGCATGTAAGCATCGTCGGATGAGGTGAGTCCCACGCGAAATCCGCTTCATCTAGCGGTGCATGTGAATTTGGCTCCCATGCACTGCGTACAATCAATACCGGCTCGTGAAATGGGTTCTAAGTCGATATATTAATAAGCTCGAAGTTGGGACTAGATCTAATATCGCCCCCATCAACTCATTGAACTCCCTTCACCTCGAACCATAACTTTTTGTCAGAAATGTCTCGCTGGCGAAATATCTTTTATCGAAATTGGTTCTTTGATTTTATTAAGAAAGGACGAATTCCACGACGAATAAGGATAAGAGTCTCAATGGATCACAAGGAACGTATATGCTTCGTCGGAATTTAATCGATGATGAAACACAAAATATTTTTGCCAACATTTAATCGACGACGAAGTATCGAAAACTACGACTAAAGTGCGAAAATTGAAATGTACGGGAATGTAAGTTGCGAAAAAGATAAATTGCGAAAATAAAGACAAAAATAAAATTGAGTTCTGTGATTGATTGAGTGTATTTATAACCCTTACGGCAGTTAAACATAGCAGTTACCAAATTAGAAAAAATAAAAAACTCTCTCTCGGTAACCGACCAATGGTTATCTTCCTGTCGATTATTCACAAATAACTCATTGTCAGTGCTTTTTCGAAGTTGCGGTACGAATGGATAAGCCATAACCGGCCACGGTTAGCTTGGCGTTGATAGTTATTTCCGTGTCGGTTGCTCGCCATCGGTATCGGTAACTTTACGAGAAACTTCAAGACTCACGTTAGTAACTTCACGTTGTGTTGCCGATTACTTCTTTGACGAGTTACCAATCCCTTTCAAGTTGCCGGTAACTCTATTTATTATTGATCAGACTCTGTTATTGTCGGCTAAGTCTGATCCTTGCCGATAACAACCAAAAATTGATAATTTTTGCGTGTCAACGCATGCATCCATGCGTTATCTACCCTTCAACACCTCTTCTTTTCTTCCTTTCTTTTGAAATTTGCCGATATGATAGGAATAACGAAAAAGAACAAGAAAAAAAAAATATTTGGAGAAAAAGGGAAACATTTTATAATTTCCTTCATTTCAACTTCATACGTATTCTTATAAGTACATAGCTCAGGCAAAGGATGCTAGTATTACGAACCCAATACTGGGCCGGGCGTCGGGGACCGGGTCGGGTGTCGGAGCAGGGACCTGGGGACCGAGACCCGAGGCCGGGACCTGGATCGGGGTCAGTGTCGGGGCCCGGGCCGAGACCGAGATCGGGACCAGGGCCGAGACCCGGAGACCGATCCCGGGACCGGGGCCCGGGCCAGGGACCCGGGGACCAGGGCCGGGGCCGGGGACCGAGACCTAGGTCGGGGCCGGGGCCGGCGTCGGCGTCATGGCCCTGGCGGGGGACCGGGACCGGGGCCGGGGACCGGGATTGGGGCCGGGGACCCGGATTGGAGCCCGGACCGGGGCCGGGGACCCGGATTGGAGCCTAGACCGAGGCCGGGAACCGGGAACCGGGACCGGGGCCGGGACCCGGGGACCGATCTCGGGGCCGAGGGCCGGGCGCAGGGGCCGAGGCGGGGGACCGGGCCGGGACCTAGGGCCGGGGCCGGGCCGGGGTCGGGACCGGGCCGGGGACCTGGCCGAGGATCGGGGCCGGGGTCGGGGCTTGGCCGAGTCAGTTTACATCAGCCCTCTCGACCATCTCTCTCTCCTTAGTATCAAGGACAGTCCCTTTGATGAGATTGAAATCGTTTTCCAAATGAGAACCAAACACCAAAAAATATTTTCGATAACATATTACCAAATAACGGAAAACAAATTATTTTATGAGAAAGTGGTTTTCAGGAAACCACTTTCCAGAAAATGAATTCCTGGAAACCACTTTTCTTGAAACAAACACACCATAAATATTTTTTTTATCTCCAGAAGCTGAAACGTAGTCGTAAGGTCCATTTTCACTTCACGCTGCAACAGAACATCTAAAAACTTCAGTATAACAACATTAAAAATTAAAATAAAGGAAAAAACAGCCACTCTAAATATGAAGAAATTATGTGTTCTTCCGCCACGCGTATATCACGTAACATACTAATATACTAACCGACATGCGGTCAAGTAAAAATAAAGGTTTGGTCGCACCTTCGAACCACGAAACTAAAAGCACGTACGGCGTACCTGTTGCAGTTGGTACTGGGGCTGATCTTGTACGGGATGTTGACCCCGCACTTCCCGGGGAGCCCGGCGACGGCTCCGTAATTGAGGCCGGAGATGCTTCCTGTGGCCGACTTCAAGCACTTGCAGGCGGCCTGGCGGTCCGGCATGGTCCGAGCCGCCGAGTTGAGCGACCTGATCCCGTTGCAGCAGGATGGCGGCATGGGCCCTGAGCCGCTCCTCGCGTAGGGAATGCACGGGGCCACAGCGCCCGTCACCTGGCCGCACGTGATCGCGGCTCAGGCCGCCGGAGCCGCCGCCACCATGCACGCGAGGAGCACATAGGCCAGCTTCAACAATGCAGAGGGAGCCATAGTGAACTCTCCGAGCTATACGAGAGAGAGCAACTTTTGTGGAGTTTGTGCGAGTCTAAACTTGATTGGGCTTATGAGTTTATATAGAAAGTGGAGGGGGTTTGAGAGTTCGACACGTGTCGATGGAGGTTGAGTATTTAGTTGGCCGGTGCCGAGTGATGAGAGAGTAATTAATTGTCTTAATTTCATGCTTAGTCGTTTGGTTGCTGTCGAGCCTTAATTGCGATTCTTATGTTTCCGCTAAGACATGTAAGCTATATTACTTGAAATATAGATCATATGAACCGATATCATTTCAATCACTGATCGTGTGAGATCTTTACCGTGGATTTCACATGCGTAACGGTCTAGATTGGCTTGATCTATATTGTCTATAGACCATGGAATAATTTTGGAAAAGTTATCCAAAAAATCCTAAATTTATTACATATTTGTCAATTCAGTCATAAACCTTTTTTAATTTAGCCAATTGAATCCTAACCATTATACCTTTTGATAATTGAGTTCTCCGGGAAAGGAAAAAAAGGAAAGAACAAATTAATGAAAAATTATAAAAAATTATTAAAGATTGTTCACGTCAGCGCTGATTGTACCACGTATGATGATCGGCGTTCACGTCAGCGATTTCAGGCCAAATTGGCCTAGTAGACTCAATTAGCATGGTATCAACATATTTAGGACTCTATTAGCAAAATTGAAACGTTTAGGAATGTAGTGGCAAAAGTGTGATATGTTTCGGACTTTTTAGAAAAAAATTTCCAATATTTATTCCTAGAAGTAGTGACCTAGTTCAATAGCTTAGGCAATAACCTATAATTATCTTAGCCAAATGGTTCCAACGGTAAATTATTACTGCACAACGGATAATATTTTCAAGCTAGTGATCGTCAACGACCTTGATCCATTTCCTAACTATTTTAATTTATCAAACGAATTATTTGTCTTACATGATATTAGAGTACGCGTTTCGATATCGAATCTAGACAATTTTTTTTTCCAGAGATAATTCGTTAATTTAGTAAGTAATTTATTCACTCTTAAAAATCGCCCTTTCTTGATTTTATTTGTTTCGCGAAAAATGAACGACTTGAAAAATATTATTTCTTAAAAATGATCGCAATATCGATTAACATAATTAATTGATAATCGATATTTTCATTCTCAATATCTCATTTATTTTTTAAAAGCATTTTTAAAATATATATATATATATATATATATATATATATATATATATATATTTCAGCGAAGCGGGAGGAAACTAGGATGAGCCAATCTGAAAAACATAAAGTCATTGGGACACGTGTATCGGGGGAAGTTGAGTATGTGTCGGTTCGGTTGGTCGTTGCGATTCATTAGGAGTAATTAATTCGAATGTTTCGATTGGGGCCACGTCACCACGCTTCGGGATTGACCCATTAACTCATTCGCTTTTTTGTTTTTGTTTTTTTTTTTCCGGAATGTGGTGTTGAAAATGGCTGGCTATATGAGAAAATATTCAATGGTTGATAAGCGCCACGTCACTGAAGTGTATAAGCCAATTAAAAATTGAAACATGTATTATTGACATGCAATTGAATTTAAAAAAACAAAATCACTATCCATATCTCTACCATCTGCCATTGCACCCATCGTGAGCCCACACCGCCGTGGCTACCGCCGTCTCCCTCTGCCGTCACTACCGACATCGCCATGGACTTCATTGTCCGTCATCCTTGCTTGTCCATGGCCAGTGCTTTCAGATCTGACTTGGACGAGGTTCGAGATCTGGACACGGCCATGGCTCCAAGGCCTATAGCAGCCATGAATGAGCAAGGAAGGATGACAGAAAGGTGGCCGAGGTTTGTCACGGCCATGATGAGGAAGGACGCAGGAGGGGCCTGGGTAAGGATCAGCCTCGCTAGACTTGGCAAGAGGGGCCTCACCAGCGCTCGCCCTCGTGCAGGCGTGACCTGGGAAGGCCTGACCACTAGCAAAAAGAAAAAGGAAAGGGAAAGGGAAAAAAAAGAAAATTACAAAATATAAATGTAAAAAATCATTATATGTCAACGTCAGCGTCGCCAGCCATATTAGCGGTTGAAATTGATCGGATGGACTGAATTGGTGTCAACGTGAAAATGTTCAGGACTAAATTGATCCATTTGAAATGTTTATGATTGAATTAGCGTACCAATAATACATATTTAAGACTTTTTCGGTACTTTTCCGGTGCATGACTGCTAGTATGTAAGTTTAAAAGGGAGAGTGGAAGGTAGTTAACTACACAATTAGGCATCGAATAAAAATATTAAATCAAGAGGCAGTACGAGAAACTGAATTGAATTACTGTATGAAGGAGGTTTGGTAACCGTTGGTTCATCCTCTCCTTTGAATTTATGGCTCCCATTGGTCTCTCCCTCCTCGGATTATGATCGTGGAAGGAGAATCCTGTCGGGACATCTGTGTATCGTTGGTCTTGTCGTTGGTTCAGATGGGAATCCCGTAGATGATCTTGGTGCTTCCATCTCTCCCGAAACGGTTCCGACATCCCCTCCCATTGTCCCTTCTGGAGTGGATACTGCTCTGGGCAACACAGGCGTCCCCAGAGTGCACGTTGCGGCGCGAAGCATCCGGCGAAGATCGGCCGGACCCGAAGAGTTTTCACATTTATAAAGTGTTCCTCCCTCTCTGCTTCACTCGCCACATGACATGCATAATCTGCAGTTTCCTTGTTTGCGTAAAAGCCATGAAACTGTAATATTATAAACGGCCGTTTTCCTTTTCTGGGGGGCTTTTTTGATGAATTCGGGATGGCGGAAAGCCTCGTGCTTTTGCATTGTTAATGGCAGGAGGCTGTTCAGTTCTTCTCATAATGGAAACCAGAACAGTGGCAATGAAACGTTGTGAAACAAAAGAACAGAAGTTGGAAGATCGTTTCGTCCCTTCTTCTGCTGTTATCATTGTACCCTCAGGGAGTGACATTAGTGTTTCAATTTATGATTTTCTCAGGCACTGATGTGGATGGAAAAAGGCACATAGAGCAATGGGAGGAGTCCTAAGTAAAGCTGCTAATAGCGTCGGCGCCACCGTTGGAAATGCTGTCGCCGCTCCGTTCAAGACCATTTTTGGCGGATCGTGCGAGTAAGCGCTTCCTCAATAGTATTCTTGCTTCGTTGAGGATGTTTTGGAGTCTGCCAATTAATTACGACCTCTGAGTTGTTATTTCCAGTTCTTGTTCATGTTGTAATGGCTGAAACCATACAAGATAATTCCTGGTCTGGTTTGGCGAAATCCTCACAAACAATCTGCCCTGTAGAGCTTGTAACAGAAGAAATTAATTACTTCTGCCATCGGTCGATATCTTTCACGGGCGATTCATTTTTCGTCCACACTGAAATCTCGAGTTACCTTTCTGTTTCACCTCATTGTTCCGGTCTCCATGTTTTTACCGAGTTTCCCATTGTTTTGCACCGATGCAGGGAACTATGCTCGGGACCGTGGGACGTAGTTTGTTTTATCGAGCATCTGTGCGTCACGAATCTGATCAAACTCTTGCTGATATGTGTTCTCTGTTACATAGGTAATGTACTCATTGCCCGTATTATCTCTTCGTTCAGAATGTCATTCTCTCCTCCAGGCTAAAATAGAGTTGATTTGCTGGACAAAGATCAATCCTTCAATTGTTCTTCCGCTGTATTTTTTTCGTTGAGACAGTGGTAAAGGATATATCATGTCTTTTTCGACACTTACAATCTCATTTTAGCATTCTATCCGAGAAATAATCAAGGATTTTTCGCGCAACGACTTTCGTCATCTGATGTTCTCTCCGATTCCAGACAAGTCTTGGAAACTCTAGATATGTTTATTGGTGAAATGTAGTGTTTAGAGAACCATGTGCGTTTTTTCATTCCAGGCTTTCGCGAGTAATAATCATGTACGTTCGATTCGAAAAACCGGGATGCGGTTGTCTTATAATTTCATGATCAGCTGACCTGTTTTCGTGTGGATGCGATGGTTTTCAGCTCTACTCTTCCTGTATCTGTTGTTCAAGCTGGGGATTTGCCAGTGCATAGGGAGGAGCCTCTGTAACATGTGCTGGGCCGCGTGCGAGACGTACTGGCATGCGCTCGGCCACATTTGCTGTTTCGTGTGGTACAAGATAACGAGCACGAAGCGGGTATACCGTGGGCGACGCCGTTTCCGAGACTTTGAAGCAGGACATAGCCTGAGCGACATAAGTGATGATTATTCGAGTCGTCATCTCAGCGCAAGTAGGAAAAGGAAGCTGCTCAGAGAGAGGACGGAAGGCCCTCTTGCTTCGTACAGCAACCGCAGCAGCCGGCACCATCGCCATCACCGCCACAGGCATGTGAAGCTGAAGTCAAGGCGTGTTTCTTTCGCCTCGGGGAGAGGTTCACGGACGTCAAGGATTTCAAGACATCACCAGATAAGTACGGTACATACCGAAAGACTAGGCGGAACTCTCAAGCGCCAGAGGGTCAGACGATGATCATAATAGGTGCAGTTAAAAAGAGATTGTCCACCGATGTTTCGTCTCTCTTCTGATGAAAAAGAAAGAATTACATTGACCTGACACTACCATATCGAAGACAGCAGTTACAATACAGAAACACCAAGGTATTGTCTGCTGCAGAGGTTTTTGCATTGGGTGAGCTTTGAAGCACTAGCAATGGCCAGATCCCGGTGAGCTTTTAGATGTTAGATGATGTTCTCTCTGCAGTGATCGAATCGCGCCTATATCCAAGTTCCGATGATATGTGTTTGGCGAGTATTTCCGATCTTTATCAGTTGTGATATACCCGGGTAAGTACGCGCAGGAAAACAAGGTGATCAATCTGATGGTATAGACCTGCAATTGCCTGTCTATGTATGCCCATGTTTTTGGTTTTGGAAATGTTTTAAGTATCGATGGAAACTTCCGTTGTTCTTTCCAACTGCCAATATTTACCTAGAGGTCTGAATTCATGGTAAACAGGATCTTCTTGCCACCAAAGTCGCAATGATAAATGTGGCATTTCGCACAGAATTGCTATGTACATATTAGACAGTAATTAAAATGACTGTTATGTTATACTTCCATGACACTGGGCATAAAGTCAACTAAACTGTGAATGTGATGAGTGCGACCGTGATCAATTACCATCATCAGAAAGAGGAAAAGAAGGAATAGCAAAATCTGCTGCGGGGCTCATAAAAGAAGAAAATTTGATTGAATGCATTCTCTTCTACATGACATGAATGTGAAGCAGTATCATGTCGGCGGATCTGGTGCGACCGTCTTTCGGGTCCAAAATTATTGTGCAGAACTTCTTCAAGTACCTGGTAGTCTCCCTATGACTAGTTCGATGTCCCATTCTCTTCGCGGCTTATTCATGCTACTGTATCTAACTTGTAGCCGCGGTTATCGCATCTCTGAATAGCTTTTAACAGTGCACAGCTTACCATTAGGCACATCCAACTCCAATGAAAAGGGACATAAACCATCAAGCACGACATCCGAGCGCATACAGGGAAAGATACCAATAAGGGATTGAATATCATTAACAGAAAGATGCAAACTATGAGTAATTGTCATATGGGGGAGAAAGAGGGGCACAGAGTTAAGATCCTCTACAAGACATCTTCTCATTTCTCAGCTCCATTTCCTTGTCCATTAAATAATCACAGAAGGAAGAAAAATCGGAACTAGAGATAGAGGTGTCCTCACTGTAAATCCATAGTATCTCGTTAGCATTACTCCCTTCCCCGTCTGCAAACCCTATGAACAAATCAGTCGCGCGTCTGTAGTTGGTACAGCCATGTATTTTGCAACAAAATGTACAGACAATTATGACATCACGGCAAAGAGAGTGCCATCTATTCACGCTTGTCCTCCTCAAGGTCTTCTCCAAGTTTCGTCACACTATCACCTGTCGCCTTGTTACCGTTTGTCAAAGAGATGCCTTCCTCAACGTCTTCATTCTCTTCCAAGTACGAATATCTACAAGTCGCAAACCATTTAGATTCGTTCAACGAAAAATTACCACATTGAAGAGTACCTTAACAAACCAAAGGATGATTACATGTAAATGAGGGATTACCACATTGAACAATGCCTTAACAAGCAAAAGAAGGATGATTACATATAAACGATAGAAGGAAACCATTAGAAGCATTGGAAACCGAATAGATTTAAAAGAACTGTAATGAAGCATAGGGGACAGAACAGATTCAAAAGAACTGCCATCATGTCTATGACAATGAAAACGCATTGGCAAGATTATCATGGTCAAACTTTAAAAAATTACATAGTAGGACGACCAAATAAAGTGAGTAGATGGAATAGGAGAATGATTGCCACTTGAAACGATCTCATATCATCTACTTCTTGTCGCAATATCGTATTGTATAATTCTCGTCGCCATTTCCTTCTCCACCTTGGAGGATTACATAGTGCAAAAATGCATGTAAAGATCCTAAAGGAGTTAATGAGAGAGGATGATGACAGATATCCAGATTCAATGACGTTGGAATTGAGGAAGCAACAGACAGAATAAATTTAGCATCCAACTTTTTAGGGTATCCTCCATTTCTTTTCATTTTCCTTTTTGCAGAGAACTCACAAGCTAATATATCAGTATGCATACCTCCCAGTCATGAAAAACAAAAAATGCATATCGATTCATCAAGACTTTAGAGTTTTTATTTAACAGTTGACACATCAATTGCAGAGTACAATCTATGCAGCAGTGTACAGCTGTCTACTAACATATTCACTATTCACCCAGTTGACTGTGGTCTAATTTGGCTCCCAATGAAAAAAGTCCCGACATAGAAATCTAAAAATATTCAGAATAGCAGATCAAGAAATTTATGCCACCCCTGTTGGTAATGGATGCAAGTAGAGTGGAACAAAATGTGAGAACATTCCAAGTACATGTCTAACTTATTTTAATTCTGATTGCACCAAATAAGCACAAGAACAAACACAGAGATGAAAGTTAAATGTGGAGGCGCTTCAGAGCCAACATTTGCTATTGTGCTAAAGGCAGTAGCAAAAAGTAATGAACACTGAAAGCATATATATCATACCTAGTTGGGTTGCCTGAAGGAGTCCAGAGAATGCAAATAACAACCAAGAGAGAGTACGCAAGAATAGTCCAGAATGCTGGAATGATCCAATAAACTTGCCACAGCTCACTCAATGGATCTGTAGCATTGAAGTATAACTGGACCAGAATAATTCAGAATTACATTGGCATTAGATGTCATTTGATCATATTATCGGCTCACGTATATCAGTCACATCCGATCAGTATGCAATGGTTAAATATCAATTCGTAGAGGACAAAGTTCATTACCTCAAAGCCAATCCAAGCAATTGAAAGTAGCACAGATACAGCAAGAGAATTGGTAAATTTTCGGTAAAGCTCTAATTTAGCCATATTTCTCTTCATCTGCACAGAGATTGAAAATCATCAAACCAAAAGGGAGATGGAAGAACTGTTTCAACAGCATGTCAAATGAGACATTATGACTTCATTCAAGGCTCCTCTTTAGTTCCTTTGTTTGATTAAGTTGAGAAACATTTGCTAAAGGACTGTAAATAGGGTTTCAGTTTTTGACCAGAAGAGGGAAAAAGGGGAGGGGGGGGGGGGGGTGGTTGTGGTTTGTTTTCCCAGTGATATGATTCAAGTAGATTGCGATGACATTGAAGTTATCGATATGTAATGAAAATATTCCTTTCAGAAAGAAAAACATAACTATTGTGATAAGATCTTCATCTGCATGCGTGTCTTTACCGAATATCAACTTCACAAACGTCTCTAGTAATGAACGTAATCAAGAGATGTTCCCCCTACAACCCTAGAAATCATTCTACCAATTAGTTGCTACTCTAAATAACTAATAGTAGAATTAGCTATGCATAACAGATAAAGGCAATATAAGCATGAGAGGTTTCTGGTTGAAATTTAAAAAAAAAAAAAAAAATACCTGCAGCTGCTCCAGAGTTTTGGATAATGATGAAAAGATCCATAATATAAAGCAAGCGTCCAGCAATGTAACTGGCAAAACAAGAAACAATGCTGTCTTTCCAGAAAAGTCATTGATATTCCCAAGATGTTCAACAAGTTCATACGACTCGGATGCAACTAGATATGTTCCACCAAGAAGAAGCACTCTTGAGGTTATGCCCCCGAGGGTAGGTCTCACCACTCCATAACCCATTGATACTACCAGCAAGAGTAGTCGAGAGAGTGTTTTCTTAACAGCAGTAAAAGTGACGGCCCATATCGTGATGCCCATCGGTCTTCTTCCAGTAGAGTTTAAGTTCGAATATTCGAAGTACCAGAGAGCCGATTCACACATTCCAAGAGCAATAACTGCAGTTATGTGGTAATGCAACTGTATGACATCCTTCCAGTGTTGAACAAACTTCAAAAACCATATAAGTCCAAGTACAAGGTAAGCCAATGACATTAAACCAAACACTACCATCAAAGGAGCCATTTTTCCAGGCAGATAACCACTTGGATTTCTCCATACTGTCCTCCCTTTAATTATGGTACCCTTGAGTTGTGGATCACAAAACATAAAATACAAGTAGTACATCCCCGTCTTATCGATCTCAACAGTCACACTCTCCATTTTTGTTTCTTGATTTTTCCCAGCAAAGAAAGTCTTTATGCGTCTAGGCCATTCAGGGTTATCTGGGTTTATCTGAATAATAACTTCACCTAATTTGCAGGCTCCCGCATCAGCCAACTGTGGAGTGCAACATATCATATCAGATTTCAAAAAAGAACCTCCAATCCTTTTCCGATCTTTTACATCAAGTATGATAGCCTCCACCAAGCCAGTATTCTGTTGCATTGCATTCTGTGCACTAGCAGACTCCTTTGTTCTTATGAAGGTGACGTCATCAAACCTAAGTTGTAGAACCAAGATAAAGAAATCGAATCAATATCAATAGTGATAGGGAAAACCTTCAAACCGAGATTGACGAGGGGCTGAACAAAAAAGATGTTTAAACAGAGACTACAATGTTGTCTCCAATCCAGTAGCGATGTGCACTAAGCTCAGGCTATTTATTTGGTGCGAACGCATGTGTCTGTGTATATATAGCAGGTAGCCGGCACATCAAAAGAAACGGAAAGCAGGCACACCAAGAGGCACGAATATGATTCTCACATTACCTGAACCATCGCATAGAAAGAAAATCAGCAGAATTTAGAGACAGCAAAGCATTAAAAAACTCGTTACTCGGATTTCAATAGAGAAAAAGGTTTTTCCTTAGACATCCTGACATACAATTGACCAACAAAACAGTTCTTCCACAATAACAAAAGATAGAAAAAGATCCATTATAGCCTTGCAATGAATCATCAACTTCTTGGGCCTTCAGCAAAAGCTCTACTCAATCATTGATGCAGAGTAAAACAAGAAATTCCAGCACCCCATCTAAGATAAAAAGAGAACGAGTAGACTGCAACCTTAAGTCCTAAACCTTATGTAAGGAATGCAATCTAGTCCCAAACCTTTACTAGAAAGTACAATCTGAGTCCTAAAATTTCCAATCAAGTCTCAATCGTTTATTGAAAATTGCAATTAAGTCCTAAAACTTACATTCGAAACGTTAGACGATTCTTCAGAGACACGTCGGCAATTTCAGGTGTTCCGATTAAATTCCCGTAGTAGGCATACGCATAAACCACACAGAGTCTAAGAAATTCAACGATCTCACTGTCTCAGCACAACATTCCAGCAACCAGCAAACTTCCAGAGCAACAAGACAAGACACCCAAAACCACTCGGAGCTGAATCGGAACCGGAGTAGGAAAAAAAAAAAAACGAAAGATCCCAAACCTGATGAAGGACTTCCCCTTGGGGCTCGTCTTGACATTAGGAGCCGTCGGAGGCGGGATCGCGGACCGGGGAGCGTGGAGGCCTTCGCTGCCGCCATGGAAGAAGAAGGCGTTGGAGCGCGAGGTGAAGGCTTCGTTGAAGTAATCGTGGACTGAAGCGTCCACGGTGACGATCATCGAATCGCACAAGCAAACCAGAGCTACGAAGTAGAACCCTAACCCACGCTTGATTCTACTCGCTTCTCTCACTTCCATTTCCTTCCTTCCTTCCTTCTCTCTCTATCTCTCCCTCTATCTCTGAGGCAGAGTTCAATTTTCTGGGGCAGCAGGATGAACTCTGACAAAGTGAGATTGCTTCCGTTGTTTTTTGTTTTAATTTCTGAAAAATGGAGAATTTCTGGGTTATTTTTCTCTTTTTTTCTTTTTTAACTTCTGGATATTTTACGCAATAAATGTCATCATTAACTTAGATATATTACTATCCATGTGAAATATTATGAATCATAGGATCCTCAGAACTTTACGCACAACAAAGAAAAATTCCGTGCTCTAAAGAAAAGTTACGGAAGATCATTTTACCCATAACTTACGGGAAATTTGTCCAAGGAGTCCTACTAAACTCATTGCTCCACGGTTAATTTGATCATAAATTTTTCAATTTTATAAATTTGGCTCTAAATCTTTAGTCAAGTTGTCAGCGTATTCCTCTTGATCGATTTTGATAGGGAAATGCTTACAGGGCGAGTCAGCGCTTTCCATTGTACGGCTGGTACTGATGTGGATGACTTTTTGTAATTTTCGCTAGGAAATCCTATGAAGGGAAAAAAAGGAAAAATATTTTTCAAAAAACTTAAAAAAATTGCAAAGATTGCCCTCATTAGCGTCGGTAGGGGTGTCAATGGGCCGGGTCGAGCCGGCCCGAAACTAAAGAGTACCAACTTCGGCTCAGCCAGACCCAGCCCGGCCCAAATTACATATGGCCCAACTTTTCGAGCCAATCTGGGTCAAGTCGAATTCTTTTTTCTTTTATTTTTATTTTTATTTTTTTGAATTAAAATCACTTGACGAGCATGTCGGATAAAAGAATATAAAAATTAAAAATTAAAATAAATTAAAAAGAAAATGTGCGTGCCAATAAAAACCGGAACCGGGTCGATGAACAGTGCCAGGGCTAGCCCGAAAGACCCAAAAATCAAGGGAATTTCCTGGTCTAATCGGGCTGGCGCGGGCTTTTTTGACACCCCTAAGCGCTATCCATGTCATGTAAGATGGTTGGCACTAGCTAGATATCCATGTAAGCATTTCTCGGTCAAACTGATTGGAATGACTACATTGATAAATCATCAAAAGGTTGAAGGCACAATTGACAAAATTGAAAATTTTAATACTGAATTGATCATGTTGAATACTTTTTGAAATATTATTGCGATAAATTACTATAGATCAGATCAATTACGTACGCCAAACGAAACTTACGATCAACTAGGTAATTTACTAATAATGGGATTATTTTACGTCTGTATACAAGCATCCTTACGAAGATATATATAAATCCAAGTCACTGAAAATTATTGTTTTAGGTCAACAGCCCAGTTACTGAAGATATATATAATACATATGATGAATATGAATTGACATGGGTTCGCGATCCGGGTTTTTGACACGTGGAAATACATCCTAGACCTAGTTAATACAATGCATTCAGAAGATTTTAAGCTCGTAATACGTCCGAAATTTGTTAGTAAACTAAGGGTAAGTAAATAGAATATTAGGATACATTTATTTCACGAAATTTGAGTGATCTCAAAAATATCTATCTGAAAATATTCACTTGTAACACATGGAAAAATAAATAATAAATATTGACGTCGTCCACAAAAAAGTTTAGATATAAATTGTTGTCGGTCAGTAAGGAAAATATTCTTTATCGACTAATATTTCAAGTGATATGAGCGAAATATTTAAGAAAATGCTATCAAAATTATTCATTTTCGATGAAACAAACGGAGTCATTAACTAATTTAGGGTGTGTTATGTTTCAAGGAAAAACTCGGACGATGATATGTATCCATTAGAAAAATTAGTCAATGAAAATTATTTTCATTATCGATAACAATTTATAACCTACTATTTTCATGTGTGAAGAAAATATTTTTCATTCATTCATTTTGTAAATAATACAAAAGATAATTTTTCAAAAAATATTTTAAAAATATTTAATTTTTAATGAATCAAATGCACTTTGAAGCTGTCTGTTTTTCGAAAAATGAGTGATTTGGAAATTAACTAGAGTTAATCAATTAAATCGCTCGAAATAACTAGTCAATGAAAAACGTTTTCATTTTGGACAACAATTTTGTCTTCGCATTTTCATTGACGATGAGAATATTTTTTCTTTATTTATTTTAATAAGAAATATAATCAATTATTAGTAGGAATATATTTTTCAAATCATTTATTTTCCGCTAAAAAATTTGGAGATTTGCCTGACTGGGATTTAGATAAATTGGCACTGGACACTTGTAATCTCGTCTTCTCTCCTCGCGTTGAATCCAGCCCTCTAACTGAGTCAACGATGGGCTTTGACTAGAGATCCACGTCCGACCTCGACCAGCCCATATGAGTTAGCCCGTCTTGCATTTTAAGTTAAAATTTTTAACTTCTAATTTTGATGTGTGCTTGCCATAACAAGTACTATAGTGTCACTAAACTTTGCGCATTCTTTCGATTTTATGTTCGCGGGACCGGAGAATTAGTGCTATAATATGAATTAATTAGATGCCCAAAGAGCTTGGAACACACTATCGTAACTTTTATATGATTCCATTGCGTTCAGTTTAATCTAATCGGATTCGGTAACATTCAACTTTTACACATGTGTTAGCATGAGATTAGTGGAAATATCTAAATTTATTTTTTATTCCAAATTCAGCCTACCTAGCGCAAATCTCTCATTTGGGTGCTGTAATCCGTCTAAAGTTATTTTTTTCGTCGTAATTTTCGATTCTTGTTTTTTGGAGATTGATTCCGTCTTTATCAATTATGGTTCTCTCATCGAGTGCTATAGTTTTGGAAAGAGGACAATATTTTCCTCCATTCTTGGTTGGACGGGACTTCTTCTAATGATACCTCCGATTGGTATATTACAAATTATAAACACCACGGATATGTAAACTTAGCTATAAAAAAAAGGATTAGTATCACGAAAAATCCTGAATTTGTATATCTATGATAAATTTATCCAAAAATATATTTTAGCTCAAAAAATCCAAAATCGATACACTCGTGAAAAATTTACTCCTAATTATTGTTTTGACCGCTAAAAACCCTAAATAGGTATACCTATAATAAATTTATCCCAAACTGGTACACTTACGATAATTTCATTTTTCGTTAGTTTTCATTAAATTTTACCGTTGAATTACTAAGTTGGATGATACGTGGCAGTTGACGGATGTACCCATTTAGGGTTTTTACTCTTTATTTGTCATAGTTATACTAATTTGAGGTTTTTCGTGGTATTAATTCAATTTAATGAAAACTAATTAAAGTTAAATTTATCACAATTGTATCAGTTTGAAGTTTTTTATTATCAAAAAATTAGTTTCGGGGTAAATTTATTACAAGTGCACCAATTTAAGATAATTTATCATAAGTATATCAGTTCGAGATTTTTCGTGGTAAAAAAATAGTTTGATAAATTTGTCACAAATGTACCAGATTAGAATTTTTTGCGGTCAAAAAAATAATTTTAGGTAAATTGGTCACAGATATATTAGTTTGAGATTTTTCTTGATATTAATCTTTAAAAAAAAAACCGATGCCTATGTTTGTGTCCCGCAAAACAAAAGAGTGGTTGGAAACTCCTAGTTCTCCTTCTCTTTTCCGCAGGCGTCCATTCCAAATAAAAAAAAAAGGTCGTCCAAGCGTAACATATATGGCATTTAAGGAAAAACCAATATATCTTTTCATTATCCCAAAACAAAAGGAAAAGAGAAACGACGCCTTAAAACAGAAGTCAGGAAAGAAAATTTGGGTTCAATGACATGGTCAAAGCAAGTATCAAATTTTTCAATATGAAAAAAGTATAAAAAAAAATCATAAACATAGTTCGTTGGTACCAATTTAGTTCTAAACTTTTTAATTTAATCAATTTAGTCATAAACATTTTGCGTTCGTACTAATTCAGTCTATCCGATTAATTTTAGCTGGAAATCGCTGACATGAATGCCGAACTTCCTACGTGGCATGCCGGCGCTAACGTTTATATTTTTAAATAATAATTATTTTAATTTTTGTTTTTTTTTTAACTTTGACTTTGGCTGGCGAGGGTTGCTTGGCCAAAGCCAAAGTGAAAAAAAATGAGTCATTAAAAATTAATTTTTTAAAAATAATATTTAAAAATTTGTTCACATCAACCCACACCCACATAAGACGCTTGTCATCCACGTTAGTAATTTCCGATCAAAATTAGCTAGATGAACTGATTTGATACAGATGCAAAAGGTTTATGACTAAATTGATCCAATTGAACATTTAGTACTGAATTAGTATCAATATAATAAGTTTAGGACTTTTTTGGTACTTTTCCCATTGACTGAAGCAATAGATTTTTATGAAAAAATTGAAATCATTTCTCAAAGTTTTATTGAAAATTATAATTTAAATTTGTCGAGAAAATTACCAAAAAAGTCATAAACCTATTATAATTGTGCCAATTTAGTCCTAAACCTTTTTTTCGGCCCATTCATTTCTAAACCTTTTGTAATTGTGTCAATTCGATCCATTCAACCACTTTTAGCTGGCCAGAGCTGACGCAGATGTCTGCTGGCATCGGCCATCCGGCGAATTGATATTTTAATAATATTTTTGAATATTTTATTTTATTATTTTATTTTTTCTTTCTTTCTTTTTCCCTACTGTTCTTCTTTCTCCCAGGTCTGTTCTTCTCCCCCAGATTGAAGATGATGATGGTCCTCCAATCTCTATATCACGGTGATTCCTCCATCTTTGCTCATCTGATACCGGCAAATTGGACAACTTCTGAGCCTTGCCTCGCCTCTCCAGCCCAGATCTGGTGAGGCTCAACCTCGCCGCCGTCGTAGTGCGAGGCGGGCTGAGACAACCCTATTCTCCTTCGCCGTCGTTGTCGTCGTCCTCCCATCTCTTTCTCGCGGCAGCTTTTTCATTTTCGAGCATCGGATACCAACACAATCTCCGTGGCTGTGCAGATCTGGCGAGTTCGACCTCGTGCCTCGGGGGGGGGGGGGGGGGGAGGGTTGACGAGATCTCAGCTGGCCTCGCCCGGCAATGGCAAGGTCGAGGTTCGCCAATTCTGGGCTGGCGAGGCATGACCTCCCGAAGCCACAGCGACGCGAGGCAAGGCTCGGGATTGAAGATGACGATGGTGCAGGCGACCTTGGCCAAAGGCCCTTTGCCTCTAGATAAACTTCCAAACCACAAGATGAAAAGTTCGAGCGAGATCTTCATGGTCATCGTCTTTCACCATCTCTGAAAGGAAGCAGAAAAGTCCCTTGAAGGAAGAAGAACAGTAGAGGGAAAAGAAAGAAAGAAAAAAAATGAAAAAATAATAAAATATCCAAAAATATTATTAAAATATCAATTCGCCGAAGGGCCGACGGCGGCCGGCATCCACGTCAGCGCCGGCCGGCCAAAAGTTTAGGACTAAATTGGCAAAAAAAAAAGGTTAGGACTGAATTGATACAATCGTAATAGATTTAAGACTTTTTTGGTAATTTTTCCTAAATTCGTCACATAAGTAATTTCTCGTGATCACACGGACAATTCACATCAGCAAAAGTAGGAAGGACTTGATTGTTCTTTATGAAAGTAAAAAGCTTAAAAGTCAGTAGAACAAGTTAAATAGGTTTGATTAGGACTGGATTGTATTTCGTAGGATATTCTGTGAATTATGGGCGATTGGGATGGAGTTTTTTTTTTTTTGGGTCAAATAAAACATTAACCGGAATTTAACCACAAGGTTCGAAATGGAGACATAACAAAGACCAAAGAGAGTAAGGGAGAGGGAGTCCGCACCAAATATACTCAATTAGACCCATATTAACTCAAAAGACTTAAAGAAAAAAAATAATCCTTAAATTTCAGCCCGATGTGCAATATTGCTCGTTTAACTTTAATTTGTATAATTTTGTCCGTAAAATTTAGCTCAATGCGCAATGTCGTCCTCAAATTTTTAATAACTTAGGGAAACAAAACAAATAACCCTTGAATTTTAGTCTAATGTGCAATGTCATCCCTCGAATTTTAATTTGTTCAACAACGTCCTTGAACTTTTGGTAGATATTCAATGTCGTCATTGAATTATATAAAAATGTTCAATGTAGTCCCTAAACTAGATTGGACATTCGCCAAAATTCAAGGATTGCATCAGACGAATTAAAAGTTTAAGTATGACATTTCACATTGGGCTAAAGTTTATAGACCATATTGAACAAATTAAAAGTTCGAGGGCGATATTGCATATTGGGTCAAAATTCAGGGACTATTTATGTAGTTATCCTGAAATCTTAAACCAATTAATAATATGCCAATATGTTTATTGATTGGCCTTATACAATACTGCTAATATGGACTTCATATTACTCTGAACTCTCACACGTACATCTTAACATGATATCGCTCATGGTAATGAGATTTAGTAGCTGTTTCTAACATGAAGCGTTAAGCTATTCTCTACACATAATGAATTTGGAAAAATAACAGAAAAATTGCTAAGCATATTGCATTTGTGTCAATTCAGTCGTAAACTTCTCAAGTGTGCCAATTGAGTCATAAATCTTTTCATATCTTGCCAATTGAGTCTATTCGATCAATTTTATTCTAAAATCACTGTCATGTATGGTAGTCCTATGTGGAGTGGTCGTCTGTGGATAACATTCATAATTTTTTATATTTTTTCTCTTCTTCTTCTTTTTTTTTTAATTTCTTTTCCTTTTTGTCTTTTCATTCTAAAATCACTGTCATGTCGGCAGCGAGCGAGGGTCGCTAATTGACCCTCGATAAACTTGGTAGTTATCCTAAAATCTTAAACCAATTAATAATATGCCAATATGGACTTCATATTGCTCTAAAGTCTCACACATGCACCTTAACATAATATCGCTCATGGTAATGAGATTTAGTAGCTGTTTCTAACATGAAGCGTTAAGCTATTCTCTACACATAATGAATTTGGGAAAATAACAGAAAAATTGCTAAGTGCATTTGTGTCAATTCAGTTGTAAATTTCTCAAGTGTGCCAATTGAGTCATAAATCTTTTCATATTTTGTCAATTGAATCTATTCGATCAATTTTATTCTAAAATCACTGACATGTACGGCCGTCCTACGTGGAGTGGTCGTCCATGGATAACATTCATATTTTTTTTTTTATATTTTTTCTCTTCTTTTTCTTTTTTTAACTTCTAGATATTTTACGCAATAAATGTCATTATTAACTTAGATATATTACTAGTCATGTAAAATATTATGAATCATAAGATCCTGAGAACTTTACGCACAACAAAGAAAAATTCCGTCCTCTGAAGAAAAGTTATGAAAAGATCATTTTATCCATAACTTACGGGAAATTTGTCCAATGAGTCCTAAACTTATTGCTCCACAGTTAATTTGGTCATAAAATTTTCAATTTTATAAATATGGCTCTAAATCTTTTGTCAATTTGTCAACGTATTCCTCTCGATCAATTTTGACCGGGAAACGCTTACAAGGCGAGTCAGCGCTGGCCATTGTTCGTGGAACGGTCGGCACTGACGTGGATGACTTTTTGTAATTTCCGCTAGGAAATCCTATGAAGGGAAAAAAAAAGGGGAAAAAAACGAAAATGTCAAAAGACTTTAAAAAATTGCAAAGATTGCCCACATCAACGCCGGTAGGGGTGTCAATGGGCCTGGTCGGGCCGGCCCGAAACTGAAGAGTACCAGCTTAGGCTCAGCCCGACCCGGCCCGGTCCGAATTACATATGCCCCAACTTTTCTGGCCGGTTTGGGTCGGGTGGAATTCTTTTTTTCTTTTCTTTATTTTTATTTTTTTGAATTAAAATCACTTGACGAGCCTGTCGGATAAAAGAATATAAAAATAAAAATAAAATAAAAAGAAAACGTGAGTGCTAAAAAAAGTCGAAACCGGGCTGGCCCGACCTGGATCGATGAATGGTACTAGGGCTAGCCCGAGAGGCCCGAAAATCAAGGAAATTTCCTGGCCGGGTAGGTCGGGCCAGGCCAGCGCGGGCTTTTTTGACACCTCTAAGCGCCGGCCATGTCATGTAAGATGGTTGGCGCTTGCTGGGTAACCATGTAAGCATTTCTTGGTCAACTTGATTGGGATGACTATATTGATAAATCATCAAAAAATTGAGAGAAAAATTGGCAAAATTGAAAATTTTTAATATTGAATTGATCGTGTTGAATTCTTTTTTAAATATTATTGCGATAACTTACTATAGATCAGGTCAATTACGCACGCCAAACGAAACTTGCGATCAATTAGGTAATTTACTAATAATGGCATTATTTTACGCCTGTGTAGAAGCATCCTTACTAATATATTATATATATGTATATAATATATATATATATATCCAAGTCACTGAAAATTACTATTTTAGGTCAACAGCCGTTTCGGGTTAATAACACACATGATGAATATGAATTGACATGGGTTCGCAGTCCGGGTTTTTGACACGTGGAAATACATCCTAGATCTGTTGGATTTGACGAGATCCATTCCAATTGTGTGGCCTATCAGTTTTATTATTTAGGTAAATATATTACGTGAATATCTTTATAACATCCGATTGAGCTTCTAGAACATATATCTTAAACCTTGATGGACGGTTGAGATTAAAGAGCTCTAGGGTTGATCTCATCACTCCTTTTATATAAGATCCCTTTTGTGGAGAACGGTTTACGCTTCCGTTTTCTCCACAAAATTACTGAGAGAAAAATACACATCCATCTCAATTGGTATAGAGGAGGGTGGTGAAGATCTACACCCATAGACGACATATTCACTTTCATCGGATCAACAATGGCTTCTTGTGATTCGAGTATGCTTTATTTATCAATTCAATCTTATGTTCGTGTGATTTAAAGATCCTATCGATCTATCATATGGTATCAGAGCAATGGTTTATTCAATGCACGGACATAGATCTAATGTTTGTTATGATCTTTGTCTCCTTTCATGATTGAATCGTGATATCGGGTGGCTTGTTGATGTCGTTTGGTTTCGTGTCATAAAAGAATGATTCACATATCGCCAAAAGCGTTGGATTCTACCTCGAGGTTGACTAGTTATAGTCTTAAAGGATTGGGAGAAGTTTGTGGCGTATTTTCTCCACAATTTTTTTTTTTATCTGGCAGGGTTAAATTTTGGTGTTTGCTCATGCTTGTGAAGGGTAAAGGATAGATTGCCTTGTCTATTCGTTGGAAAATAGGCAAGTCATTATATAGCAACAAATACAAGACTCGAATCATAGACCATACAGACTATTTCCTCTACAAGATCACGCATTCTCTTAGGATTTAATGATACAAGTTTCAAGTTGTCTCATCCCCATAGAAGTATTGATGTTTTGGCACGTATGTATTTGCAAAGCAAGCATTGTTGATGAAATAAATCTATTGATATCGTTGTCGATACCTGATTTTTGACCAAGCCTTTTTTAGTTTTATCTTTAAAAAAAAAATCAATCAAATCACAAAAAATTCATAAAAAGTCAAAAAATTATAAAATCAACTTTGGTGGCCTTAGCCAAGCCTAAGGAACTATTTTTGACCAAAAAATAATTTTTCATATTTTTCACATTTTTTAGTATTTTCAGAAAATAGGAAAATATTTAAAAAATTCAAGAAAAATAGCATTTGAGGTCACAAAAATATGGAAAAATATCAAATATTTTTATTTTTAATCCCTTGTATTTCTGACCTCACAAAAAGTTCAAAATTAGATTCAATTATGGGTGTTCCTTTGTAACCTGTACTATTGAATTTGAGAAAAAATATCAATTGAGTCTTTTAATTTGCAATTTTGGCATTTTCTAGGATCTTGACATCCATTCTAACTGTCCCTTATTGTAATTTAGCCCAATTGTTTGTACATATTGCTCAATTGCATGAATTTGGCAAAATTGCATACTAAAATTGCATTTTTAGTCCTTGAAATTGAGCATAATTGAAATTACTTTCAATTCAAGGGCTATCATTGCAAATTAAACATACTGCCCAATGGGTTTCACCATTTTGAATCGATTGGCACAGGTAATTTGACCCAATTTGATCATTTGAACCTTCAATTGCATAATTCCCAAATTTGCAATTAAAAGGAAAATTGGGGTTTTTGTTGAAATTGATAAAAACTTTTGGGCAAAATTACATTTTTTTGATAGAATTCATGCTCTAGATTCGATTTTAAGGTTCAATTGCAAAATTTTCCCATTAATTTGGGTTTAATTTGGAAAATGATAAGTCGGAACCGGTTCTGACCGGTCAGACCGCCGGTCGGACCGGTCGAACCGGTCCAGAACAGTGTCGTCGTCTTCCTCAAAACGCTCGTGCGAATGAACAGTGACAGACCGAGTTTCCAAGACCAAATTGAAGGTCAATTCGCGACTAATTGAAAGGGGAATGGTGGGCGTTTTGTTCCTTTCATCTTCCCCCGTCGATTGACACCAACGGCACCATCCGACGTCGCCGGAGGAGGGAGCAAACGGCCGGTCAAAGCCCCGGTACCTGCAAAAGTCAACAACGACAAAGCTTGGATGAAATTGGTTCGAATTCGTGCCAAATGCAACCGCCTGAGGTCCCGAACGGAATAACCACTTAACACCCGTCGATTGCCAGTCGCCGGTGACCATTTCGCACGTGTTTTCACGTGCGAAGGTCACCTGCTCCAACTTCCCGATTCGGCGTCAAACTGAAAATGATATAAAAGCCAACAGACCATTCGCGAAGCAAAGGGAAGTCGATTCAGTTAGAAGAAAAAAAAAACGATTGGAAGAGGGAGAAAGAGAGAAAGAAAGAGCCCGCTCTCCATCGCCATTGTCGAGAGCGAAGCTCGAAATTGCAGAGCATCGGTCAGGCCCTTCCAGGCTAGACCAAAGCTCGGGGAGACCTTCAGGAGACCGCCCAGAGCGCCAGGAAGCGATCGCCGCCGGCCGCGCCCTGCGAAATCACAAGAACAGGTGAGGCTGAGCTTCGATTATTGTACTGAGCTTCAATGGCGATTCTTGCATTTCCTGCCCATTCTTTCAATCACTGTGTGCGTTTCACTCCTTGAACATCACTGACCATGTTCGCGTCTTGATTTTGCATCGATTTTTCTCACATCCCCCAAATCGAGTCTTTGAACTTAGCCTCCACAGCCGATTCTTGCCCAGCCAAATCTGGGTCGAGCGGGCTCAATCGGAGCCCGAGGTAAGTCTTCTAAACTTCCCCTGGTGCTATTCTATGACTGGATTGCCATGATTTGTTACGAATCGAGCTATTGAATTTCCATGGCCGTACTCGGCATTGTGTATGATGCTCGTGATTCTGTGGATCATGAGCTTTGATTCTTAGATATGTTAGACTAGAGGTGACGGCGGGTCGATTAGTGTTGGTCTCGCACGATTCCATCAAGATCCTACCGTCCGATCGTCGCCGGAGAAGCACAGCCGCTCGTTCAGTTGCAGGCGCGAGGTTGAAGACGAAGCTGACATGGCGCGATCAACCGGTCAAACTCCTAGTTGGCATTCGGCCATTGGTCCATGTGTCTGTCGAGTCAGCTCGACCGTTAGTCTATTAGGGTGAGTCAGCGTAGATCGGACGGCTCAGGTTAATCGAGTCCAACAAATGGTGGTCGTCCGATTAGAAATTAGGATAATTCGAAAATGATTTTAAATCGGAAATAAAAAATGGTTGAAACGGCGCCGTATGGGTTAGTTAGTGGACGGCGTCGTTTAGGTTCATATGAATAGACGGTCTAGATCGAGTCTTATGATCTAATCGTGGCCGTAGGTTTAAGTAATCCGATCAGACGGCCCTGATCGAGTCTTCGCCTAATCTGAACCGTAGGTTTTAGTAATCTGATCTGGCGGTCGTGGATTAGCCGCGCGGTTCAATAGGAACCGTCGAATCAAGTCTAAATAATCTGAAAATAAAAAACGCGTGATACGGCGTCGTTTCGACCGAGGATTTCGCGGGTCCGGGTCTGGGCCGGGTTCCGACCCGAGTGGGTCGGGTCGACCCGGTCCAAATCATATTTTTTAAATAAAAAATAATCAGAAATGATTTTAAAAAAAATAATAAAAAAATCAGAAAAATCCTAAAAAATCCAAAAAATGCTAGAAAATTCCAGGAAATTCCAAAAAAAATGTGAAAAATTGTGGAAAAATCCTAGACATTCCAGAAACCCCCAAAAATCGAGGGTTGACCACAGACAACTGGTCAACCCTATTTTTGGGGTTTCTTACCCAATTTTCCGAGACTTGACGATATTATCCTTTAAGGGTAAGTCGCTTTTGCTAAGTTCGTATGATAAAATCGATAATGCCAAATTAAGAACTAGGGTCGAGTAATCGACCAATTCTTAGGCTTGGATTTTCGAGTCCCGTCCCTTTTCTCGAAATGACGATTTTGCCCTTTAATAGGAAAATAGTCTTTCTTATCCCAATCAAGTCCCGAAAATTGCTCGAAGTTAGGGTTTGGGTCAGGTGGACGACCAACCCTAATATTTGAGATTTTCAGTTCTCATCATTGTCCAAAATGACGATTTTACCCCTCAAAGGGTAAAATTACTTTTAAATTCCAGAAAAATCCTGGAAATTCCAGAAAAATAGGAAATGGATTGGATTGATGGCCAGTCCTATTTCCCCTGTCTTCTGACTTCCCAATTCATCTAAAATGATAGATTTACCCTTTTAAGGGTAAATTTTTCCCGAATTATTCAAAATTACGATTCTGCCCCTCATGGGCGAATCATGTCCAAATCACTCCTAAACCTTGATTGATATTTCTCTAGGCTAATAGGGCCTCATTAGGGATACCATGCTGATTTCATGTGTTTTATCCGTATGTACTGGATCCTTGATTTGCGCATTTATTTCTATTGATTGTGATTGATAGGGTAGTAATTCCCATCTGCATGAACTCCTAGATTTAGGATCCGTACCCCACTTGTCTGTATGAAATCCTAGGATCAGATAAACCATTCAGCTTAGGTACCGAAAGGGCGTCAACTCTGACAGTTGGCGTAACTAAGTCCCCGAACCCACTTCTCTGGTTTCCGCAGAATCGGATAGACAGCTCCCAACTATTCGATAGGGTTTCCGATCGTACCTTCCACAAAACGATTGGTGGCGACTCCTTGGCATGTACACTCATCACATGTCACTAGACCACACTAAAAGGTCGACCACGTATATCCAGCAGTTGTGATTTGGGTAATGGACCTTGGGAGAGGCCCGCGTCCGATCAGGCCAGCGATCGGGCGGCCCATTAGCCGCTCCTCCGCCTCGCGCGGGGAGGGTCGCGACAATTGTATGTGATTATTTTCTCCGTACTTGCTTATATTCTCTTGGCAATTGGGTTATGTTAAACTTGTAAAGTACAACTCTATGATTTCGAAAGAATTTTGATTTTTTATGGCGGCTCTAAATTATTTGATTTGGTAATTGGCCCAACGGAAGATTATTGTTTTAAATAGATTTAGATTTTGATAAAACCGCATTATGTTATGCTCATGATTAAGTTCGTAACTGGCCTAACAGAAAGTTATGGTATTTAATTTTGAGTAAAATGATAATATGATATGTAGATATATTGCAAATATGTGAATCAAATTAATTCTGCCCAACGGTGATTTAATTTGATTTATTATTGCCTTATGAAATTTGCCGATAACTTTTGGAAGAACCCATTTAACGTGTTTATAGTCGGCCCAACGGAAGGCTATAGATGATTCTTGGTTTTCTTTGGTAAGGTTTTGTGTATTTTACCTTCCAAGTAAGTGAACTGCTTATTTTTCAGTCTATCTTGATGATGAATTAAATCATTTATTTGTTGTTGTGGATTTCATAAAAGGTACTAATGTGCATAATTTTATTGATCTAGCATACAATTCTGCTGCTATTACGAGTTATCTTTCTTCCATTGAACAACTGAACGGTACAAACTTTAGGAAGTGGAAAGAGCAAATAAGCCTCATTCTTGGGGTCATGGACTTGGATTATGCATTACAGGTTGATTCTCCTGCTGAACTCACGGATGAAAGCTCAAATGAGCAGAAATCTGCTTATGAAAAGTGGGAGCTTATGAAAAGTGGGAGCGATCTAATCGCATATCTCTAATGATCATGAAAAGCTCCATAATGATCGCTATTCGGGGAGCCATTCCTGACTCTAATAATGCTAAGGAGTATCTTGCTCACATTGAAGAGCAGTATGAGGGCACTTCTAAAGCACAAGCTACTGCTCTTATTTTCAAAATGATTACTCTCAAGTATAATGGAATCAATGGTGTTCGTGAGCACATTATGTAGATGAATGATATGGCTGCTCAACTTAAGTATTTGGATATGGAAATATCTGAAGGTTTCCTTATTCACTTCATTATGATATCTTTTCATGCACAATTTGGTCCTTTTAAGATTAACTATAATACGCAAAAAGAGAAATGGAAGATAGGAGAGTTGATTTCTATGTGTGTCCAAGAAGAAGAGAAGCTGAAATCTGAACAACCGGACGGTGCTCATGTAATTACCTTTGGTTCAAACAAAGGAAAATGAAAGATGCATGGAAAAGGTCGCAATTATGGAAACAATGGTATTCATTGCTCTAACATTAATAAGGTAGGTTTTTCTAGTTCAAAAGGACCAAGTGGTCCTAAGTGTCATTTTTATAGAGGTAAATGACATGTGAGGAAAGAATGCTCGAAATTCCGGCAATGGCTGGAGACTTTATTAAGCCATGTTTGTTGTGAGTCCTATATTGTTGATGCTTCTTTAAATACAAGGTGGATTGATACTGGTGCAACGACATAAGTACATTTTTAGTGCCAAAAGTTATGTACGGAGATTACTTTAGTGCCAAAAGTTTCAAACGGACCACTTTGATGCCAAAAGTTGTGTACGGAGATCACTTTAGTGCCAAAAGTTTCAAACGGACAACTTTAGTGTCAACTTTTTTTAAAAACGATCACTTTTAGTGCCAATTTCTTTTAAAAATGATCGCTTTTAGTGCCAACTCTGATGTGCTATATCAGCTTAAAAAATAATAAAAATAACACGTGTCGGATTTTCGGTGAGCCACGTCAGCTCTAGCACTAAAAGTGATCGCTTTTAAAAGCAGTTGGCACTAAAAGTGATCATTTTTTAAAAAAAGTTGGCACTAAAGTTATTTGTTTGAAACTTTTGACACTAAAGTGATCTCCGTACACAACTTTTGGCACTAAAAGTGTACTTTTGCCCTGGTGCAACTCTACACATAACTAATTCATTGCAGAGATTCCTTTCAAAGAAGAGTCTAAATAAGGGAGACCATAATATTATCGTGGGAAATGGAAAAAAAGGTTCTGGTTGAAGCTTTTGGCATTCTCTGTTTGGTGTCGGAGAGTGGTTTCAATTTGGATTTAGTTGATACTGTTTGTGTTCTTAGTATGTCAGACATTCAAGGATTCCAACATTAATAAATTTGGACGTCGCCTCATCGAGATCGATTAAGTTTACGGTTCGCTCTAAAGAGATTAGAACGGTGAAATTTGGACTGAAAGTTGAAATTACCCTTTCGCCCCTGAATTGAGCTCATTCATTTAGACTGTTAGAAGGGCATTATGGTCTTTGTACGATTTCCCTAGGTGGCCAAAATTTTAGGGGCATTATGGTCTTTTTGGCTTCTTGAATAATGAGTAAGAGACAAGGAGAGAGATTTGGGGGACCATAGTCAAACCCCACCAACTCCCACTATTCATTGTCAACACTAGTCAATCGAGAATCTCATCCATATCAATCCATTTGACCTCCCCATCACCTACTCCACTCAATCACTCTTTCCCTTTCTTTCTCTTAGAAGACAAGAACACTTCCACGGTCATCTTCCTTCTCTCCTCTCTCATTCGGCCGAGAGCTCCCCTTCTCTCTCACTCTTACATTTTCTTTCATTTGGCCTACCACCACCGTGAAACACCACCACCACCATCGAGCACCATCTCCATCGTGGGACCACAGTGAGCCCTTGAACCGTCCGCTTGAGTCACTGAGAAGCCACCGCCATCCTTGAAGCCGACCCCAAATTTGGTCGTGACCTTTGGGCATAGATTTAGAGGACTTCTTGGCTCGGTTTTGTGGTGAGTGATCTCTTGAACCTTGCTTAAGCTAATAGGATGCCTTTAAGGGTGAGTTTGATGTAGTTTAGCAGCTAATCTTCGAGAACTCTTGCTAGAACCATTCGCCGTCCGATTGAACCGCCGTGCACCTGATCTGGTCGTGGATCTTCGCCGCTGGTTTCGAGGTTTTCTTGGCTTGATTTTATAATAAGCTGCTCTTAACCTTAGCCTAGGACTCTAGGATACTAATGGAAGGGTTAGAGTTAGATTTGGAGAGTTTTAGGGACTGTTATCGTATGAAAAATATCATAAGACCCAAAAGCCTGTATTTTCGTCTTTTAGCGCGCGTCAAAAGTAAAATGATTCGTTCGAAGTCGTCCGGAGGTTGAATTGAGCTCTGTTTTCTCCCACGCGACCGTAAAATCATGAGGAACATGAATCTAAGGTTGGATTTCTCAAAAAGAAAATAAGGTTATGTCAGTTTTATTGAGAGTATGTCTAGACGTGGAAACCAATAGGGGGTTAGACACCCGAAGAATGCGTGGACATGGCCACAAGCGATGGGAAGCATGCTAGATCTGAATCTGACCTAGAATGGATGACTTGTGGTGGTTTTTCTTGAACTCAAAATGGAGAATCTATGGCTGGTTTGGGTTGGATAAATTTGGATCTAAGGGGATTAGAGAGGACCGAATATGCGTGCGAAGTAATCCTAGGGTACTCGATTCAATATTGTGATTTCTAGTCGATTAATGATGCTCCTTGACTTGATGAATTCATTTAATAACTTGAGTTGGTGTTGCGATGTCATGGAGGGTCGAATAATACAAGCTTGAGTCACGATAGAACAAGTGATTAATTAATATTACCCTTATACATTCGGTCATGAGAGGTTAAGGTGGATTGAGTGGCTAAATTGACTTGCTTTCCCTATATGTATTCGGCCTTGAGATGTCCTTGTAGATTGATTGATTGAATTGCTCGATTTGCCTCTATAATATTGGGCTGTGATATGTGTAATGGGATTCAATGGTTGAATTGGAATGTAGAGGCCGAAACCATGAGTTGCCTCTTTGTAATTGTACATTTCAATTAATTTGGTCAATCGATTGATGAGACACGTATATAAATATGAGATCACATATTAATCATATGAGGATTAAAGCACGACCTGAGCGTTATGATGCAGGTCCTGGCAAAATTATAGCTTGGGCGTTATGACGAGGGCTTTGCCAAGTGTAGTACGATCTGAACGTTATAACGCGGGTCCTGACAGAAGAAATCATTGAACCAGAGCGTTATGACGTGGTTCCTGCCTAGTACAATGTGATAGGACGACCTGAGACGCGAGTCTGGGCAGATGAGATCATTCAACTTGAGCATTATGACACGGGTCCTGCCTAGTACATTATGATAGCCTGAGCGTAATGACGCGGGCCTGAATAATGGGGATTGAGATATGCGATGGGAAATACCCCATGTGAACTTGTGATTTGTGAATTGCCTAAAGTACGATGTTTGACCTTAAAATTAGAAATCATGATTTGAATTGCGAACGAGCTTTTGAATTATGATTGTAATGTGCCCTTGTTATTTGTTTGGTTTAGTAATTTGTCTCATTTGACTGGATTTGCATATTTAGGATTTTTCTAGAGGTACTATTGGCATAGTCTAGATTTAGAAATAACTTGCTGAGATTTATTTTCACCCCGTCGTGGAATAACATTTTCAGGTCCTGAATGATGAAGTCTCGTGAATGCCATGAGTTGGCTTTTGAAGATGCCCTTTTTGGAGTAAATGAGCCTTTAACCTTACCTGGCTGTATTCCTTTTTATGGCCTTAGAGATTGTATAGTTCTGCAGGGTTAAAATTCATCTACCTTTGTCTTACGAGAGGAAATTGTATTTTTTTTAAATGGATGTTGTAACTTTTGAAGTCAAATTGATGTTTATAAGAAATGTATGAAGTAACTTTTAAATCTCTCCTTTCCATCCTGAATCATTGTATTTATTTACGTTGTATGGAGTTTGCTTATCGCTTCCGCATGTGCTTATCATTTCATGCTTAAGTTCGCCGCAATTGAATCCTGGGAAAATTTTCAAATCATCGGCCTTCAAGGGATGTTTGCGCGCTCGTGGGATTCGGGACGTGACATTTTCAATATGAAAAAAGTATAAAAAAAATCATAAACGTAGTTCGTTGGTGCCAATTCAGTCCTAAATCTTTTAATTTAATCAATCTAGTCATATCATCTATATGGGATTAAATCCCGAGAATTAAGAATTCTCACAACAATAAGGTCTATCTTTTCATTCATATCAATTTAGACCACTTGGTCATTTTTAGCTGAAAATCGCTGACATGGACATTGGACGTCGAGCTTCTTACATGGAATTTAAATAATAATTTTTAAAATAATTATTTTTTTAAGTTTTGTTCTTTATTTTTCACTTTGGCTTTGACTGGCGAGGGTCATCGATAACCCTCGTTGACCACTAGGCAAGGGCTGCCTTGCCCGCGGCCGATGGGGCCACGAAGGCCCCTAGGTGAGGGTTGCCGTTAGCCCTTGCTAGCTAATGCCAAAGTGAAAAAAAAAGAAAAAAAAGAAAGCGAATCATTAAAAATTATTTTTTTGGAAATAATATTTAAAAAATATTCACGTCAACCCATACCCATGTAAGACACCTGACGTCCAGGTTAGCCATTTCCTACCAAAATTGGCCGTATGGATTGAGTCGGTACAGATGCAAAAGATTTAGGACTATATTACTCAAATTCTTGACCAAAAAAATTAATCCAATTGATCCAATCCTCTGGGCATGTGGACCGACTTTATTCCTCTAGGAAAGTTCAAGCTCTACTTGAGCTTGATAGACATCAGTGGAGAGTGAGCGCTCGCAGGACGTTGGGAGAGCAGCGTAAATAGTAGTACTACGAGTTGGCTCAAATGTCGGGCCAAATTGGAAATTATTATATTAATATCTCGAGGGTGAGTCATTTATGGAATCTGATCTGATTTAGTAAATAAATCCAAGAATTCTCTTAGGATTAGATTTTTTTAAGTCATATAGATATATGTGTGGATTTTGTTTTCTATTGAAAGAGGAAAAGGTTGATCTAGATATATTCTTCAATGACATACAGCGGACGTCCAACTCCAAAAGCCAAGAAGAAGAGTGTGGTCCCAGTCAAAGTTGGTTTTGTTTTGACTCTTTTTTTTTTTCGGTAGGATGTTTTGACTCCTTTAAGGGGCACTAACAGAAAACAAAAGGGCAATGACTGGCTTAAGTACACCCCAAGTGCCATAAGTTGTGTACATCGCTCATTTTAGTGCCAAAACTTTCAAATTAATCACTTTAATGTTAAGTATTTGTAACTTCGATCACTTAAGTGCTAATTTCTTTTAAGAACGATCACTTTAATTCCAACTCCAATTTAAGTTGACGTAGTTCACCGAAAATCTGACACGTGTATTTTTTATTATTATTTGAGCTGACGTGGCTCATTGGACTTGGCACTAAAGTGATCATTTTTAAAAGAAGTTGGCACTTAAGTGATCGAAGTTACAAAAAGCTTAGCACTAAATTGATCGATTTGAAAGTTTTGGCACCGAAGTGATCGAAGTTACAAAAACTTAGCACTAAAGTGATCGATTTGAAAATTTTGGCACTAAAATGAGCGTCGTACACAACTTATAGCACTTGAGATGTACTTAACCCGGCAATGACTCCTCTAGCAGAAAACGCCGCAAAAGCGAGAGAGAGAGAGAGAGAGAGAGAGAGAGAGAGAGAGAGAGAGAGAGAGAGATAAAAGTGGCGTGGGTGCTTTGATGTTTTGCTCTGTGGACGCAGCCGCACAAGTGAAGGACTTCAAGGGTTCTTGGTTTCAAGCTACAGTAAAAGAGCAGGCGTCGAGTGAAAAGAAAACGAATGTACAGAGGTGTCCGTTGGTCTTATCCATACGTAGCTCTTGTTTGGATTTGAACATGGTGATTTCCTCTGTGAATTTTCTGGGTGAATTCTTTGTGAGAGATTGTAATATATTATTTATGTGTTTGCTTTGGGCTTAATCTGCATGTGAGAAATACTCGAGTGCATGAGTTATTGTAACTTCAATTATCCGATTATAATAGATTATATTGCTAGTTCTTCCCGTGGACGTTAAGGGTAAGCGGTTCCAGGTTCCAGGTTCCGGATAGGTTCCACCTGAAACCTGCTTGCTAGTACAGGTTTCTCATTTTTCGGAAGCTATAACCTACCCTATATACCATGGAACTTGAAACCTACCCTATCACGGGTTCCGGATCCGGTTCCAGGGTACCCTACAATTTGCCAATACAACTCTCTTTGCATCAAAATAGAAGACATTCATATAAAGTCAAGTGGAATTGCAAGAAAGGTTTTTTTTTTTTTTTAATGACGGATTTTACATCGCATCAGTCCTATATACTTTTACACAGCATACATAACTGTTAACAAAACATGAAACTTACAAGCGTGTTGATCAAAATAATAATATGCCCATTGAAAAATATTCGATGGCCACTCAAGGACTAAGACGCTCACCTATTCCCAAAATTACATAAAGATCATCAGCCAAAGAGATGCATTGCAGGCGGAAGAAAGAACAAATCATCCATCTCCTCAGATGATTTCCGGAATAAATATGCAAGCTCAAATGTGAACAAATCATCATCCATATGGGAACTTTAATATACAAACATTGGCTTGCTCTTACATTAGACACACATAAGATGGGTCATAAAACTATTCACCCTGGTCGCGAAAAATGAAAGCTCGGTCAAATCTGACTGAACAAAAGAACCCTCATACACACTTATATGAAGGAAATTAGGGCTAGAGATCAACTGATAAACACAAATAAAGAAGCAGAGACAAGAAAACAGCGCTAGAAATTTACTAACAAACCCACCTTGGTCAAATCTCGTTGGAACGATCAGATTTGGCAAGAAGGAGGGCGTCGGCATGCAAGAGGAAGTAGGGGACGCCATCGGGGTGCCGAGGAGGAGGCGACTGATAACGAGGGAAATGTCGTCGTCGAAGGGCTAGGGAGAGAGTGAATCGAAGCGACGAAGCATAGTGGACGCTGAGACTCGAGGGATGGCCACTCGACGGTGAAGGCCAGTGGACGTCGTCGGAGGCGGAGCCCTGAGGATGGTGAGACTCGAGGGAGAGGAGCGGCGGAGCCCTGGCTACTCGACTCGAGGGCGTGGGAGATCATCACTAGTAGACTTTGCGTTGTGATTGAGGAAAAGTGGAAAACGTGTGAATAGAACTAAGAAAGCTAAAATTAGGGTTTTTAGTATATATACCCCGGTTCCGATTTCGGTTCGGTTCCATGAAGAATCAGGAACTGGAGCCGGAACTTGCGGTTCCTAAAAATGCAGAGCCGGAATAGCATCGAGAACCACAGATTCGGTTCTTCGGTTCCTGGTTCTATCCTATAATCATGCTCACCTCTAAATATCTTGTGTCTTTTATCGTTCGTCATAATTTCTTTGGTGATTTCGCATTGACTTATTTGTAAGATCTATTAGCGTTTCCGCAATATTATCTCAACAAAAGAGAAATGCAAACAAAAGAATCCATAAAAAATCATTCACAATATTATTAAGCCGATAAGCAACATCATCTTTTCATAGAAAGCTGTTATTTTCCATGGAACAAAAGGAAAGAGCAAAGGCACTTCCCAGCCTAAACTGGCTTTTCTTTACACTAACTTACTTTCCTCTCTCTCACCTCACTAGGGAAAAAAAGCCAACTTTGATCGAAGGTTTTTTCCGGCGTCAAAGCTAATACTACAGGGCAGAAGATCCATATCTAGATCATGAGATTCGGGCACGTGGAAGTAGTTTGTCGTCGTGGACTGGTGGTTGCTGCTATTGTTGTCAATTGTCATCGACTCGTGGCTATGGCCGTGGGGTTCAGATCATCCTCACTGGGCAACTTTTGCTCCTGATTCACTGATAGAAAGTCGAATAAGATGGGTTTGTTTTTGTTGTTGCGGTCGTCTTGTTCGGCAATGAGGCTAGGGTTCAGAATATCCTCCCTAGGGCTTGGTGAGTCCAGATTGACTGGGGGAAATACGAGGTACTTGCAAGTGTGGTAGCCTCGGTACGTGGTCATGTACATGGGTGGATCATCCTGTGTCTTTTGGACCTGCTTGGTTGCTTGACATCCCTGATCGAACTTATAAGTGCACCTGAAGTACTGCCTGCAAGTGCCCCCAAACACACAGCTTTAATCACAGATTCATTAGCAATCACCCGTTTTTTGTTTAATTGTTTCATCATGAGAGAAGCATGAATAATTTAGCCAAAAGACATGATTTGTCGTAAAGATCCCACATACTATTCGTTTTACACAAGAAGCAAGAATTGATTTCTCTCTACTTTGTACCAAATTATTCACAATTTATGAGATGTTTATGATAAGGTGTATCATTTGTGAAGTACCTGGGGAATTCGGAGTTGAGAATTGATTTCTCACCATATTTCCTCCATTGATGCCCGTCCTCCAAATGAAGACTCACTTTTGTCCATGCAGCAGAAGTCTTTCTGTGAAAAAAATGAGTAATTCCCAATTCATGCTACAATCATGACGATTCATGTACATATCTAAACTTATAACAGACACGTATAAGGAAATCCACATGAGAAATTAATAAAATTGGATGTATCTTTTGTGAAGTACTTGGATGACTTGGAGTTGAGAACCGATTTCTGATCACTTGTCCTTTCTTGACAGTAGCCTATCAAATTCTGGTCCAGTGTTGTCCGTGTATCTGAAGTCTTTCTGCGCAAACATAAGTAATTTCCATTTCATGTTGATCTATATGTATATAATTTTTTAGTTCCATATAAAACCTCTTTCATCCTCCGCCCAATAACAGAAAAATAACTTCTATTATCCCCAAATTACAATCCAACCATGAACTGTCATCATGCGTCCCAAAGTCATACCAACAGCGAAACGATCTACCCGTCTTCCCTTTCTCATGAATTTTAAGAGATCTTCACAACGTCATTTTAAAACACGTGATGCTCATCTTTTATGTAATTGTCGTTCCCCAAGAGAAACTTCATAGGTTTTTTTGAATTACGTGAAACAAACGGAGCATTATCAAGATCCATGTATATATCTTAGCTAATAAGGAAGCAAGTAAAGAATACATATGAGAAATTAATGAAAACTGGATGTATATTTTGTGAAGTACTCAGGTAACTCGAAGTCGGGAATCGATTGCTGATCATCTGTGCTCCATTGGTGTCCGTCATCCATCAAATTCAGATCCAGTCTTGTCCATGTATCCGAATTCCTTCTGCGCAAAAATGAGTAATTTCCATTTCGTGTTAGAATTACTTAGACACACAAAAATTTAGCTCATACGGAACCCATTTCATCCCCAGCCCAATAACAAGATAAATGAAATTACAAAAAAAATAACTTGTATTCTCCGCAAGTTAGACAAGCTCGTTAGAATCCAATCATGATTTGTCAAGTAGTGTCGCAAAATCATATGAACTGCGAAATGATCCTTTTCATGTCTTCTATTTTTCCTAAATTTCAAGAGATCTTCGCACTGTAACTCACATTTAAATAGATAAATTGCATTTCAGACAAAGTCAGAAAAACAGAAAAAGGAAAAAACACGAATTTTGTCCCTTAGTTACCTCGGGACCGGCGGGGTGTTGATGCTCTCACTTCCCTCGGAGACCTCGGACCTGGCACAGGCGTTGGTCGGGACCTGCAAGACCTCGTAAGACTCGGCGTCGCTGCTCGTTAGGGATAGGGTGTTGCTGAACGACCTGAGGACGTTGACGATCAGATCTTCCGCAAACAAGGGCTGCCCTCTGTGATTGCCAGTTTGAGAGTGAGCGTCGAAGAGATGTCTGAGCCTCTTCGCGGGATTCTGGCCATTGAGCAGCTGCTTTATCTCGTGCTTGCGGCTTGAGGAGAGGTTCTTAGGCCAAGCTGAACGCTCCATTGATGAGACCTGCAGGTCTTGTGCCTGCTTTGTGATGTGACGAGGGAGTAAATTGAAGAGACGGAGAGGGTCTCGGTCAACCGCAAAGAGGCAAGGAAGATACGTGGCAGGTGGTGCGAAAATTCCACGTCTTGTGGGATCCAGCCACCCCCACCCGCGGCCCGTGCGAGTTATTGTTAGGCCGATAGTTGACGACATCGTGACAAATAGCGAACGAACAAGTGAATATCTTGTCTTATTTTAGTGTTACTATTGTTTATACTTGTTATCATATTTCGATGGGAGTGATGATATAATTCTTCATTACTTACTTTCATATTTGTTACTCTGTTTTACTAAATTTGTTAGAAATAATTGGAAAATAATCGAGCAATTTTTTGTATCTTTCATGATTCCCCAAATCTCTCAGGGTGGTGAATTATCTTCGCTTGAATTTTCATATTTTTTATTTCTCTTGTAAAGGTTATAAATAGGCTAAGTACTCTTCATTATTAAATGTACAAAAATTAAGTAATTCTTTCTTCCGAATATTTTTATCTCTGTTTCAGAGCTCTTGATGGCTGACCAGTTTCCCTTCTTCACTAAACCCGACGCAATCCAATCAACATACAAGCTAGCCACCACGCCAACGCCATGTAGCTGCCACATTATATTGCCATGCCGGCGCCAAATCATCGACCACGTCAGCCTCTAATGCATAGCATGTACAGTCAGCTAGAGGTGGCAAATGGGTGGGTTGGGTCGGGTTTGGATCAGGTCGAATATGGTCCGACCCATATTGACCAATCTGACCCATATTGACCCATATTTAATGACTCAAACCCGACCCGACCCGCGACTCACCCATACCCGACCCGACCTATTTTGATCCATATTATCAAAACACAACAATATTTTAAGAAAATAATATTACTAAAATACTTCCCGACCCTGGTCCCTACACCGACCCCATCCCTAGCCCTTGCCCAGGCCCCGTCCCTGATCCCCGGCCCCGACACCAACCCCGATCCCTATCCCGTTCCAACAGCCCAGGCATCGGTTCTGACCCTCGACCCTGGCATCGGGACCTGACCCCGGGACCCGGACCAGGCCCCGGCCCCGAGACCCGAACCCGAGTCCCTGACAAAGCCCCGATCCCAAGCCCTTGGTCCTGGCCCCGGGACCCGGCCTCGGGACTAGGACTCGAGTTCCCAGCCCCTGCGCGAGACCCGGCCCCGAGATCCGGCCTTGGCCACGACCCCGACCCCGGGACCCGGCCTCGGCCGCGACCCCCGGTTCAGCCCCCAAGACCCGACCACGAGCCCGGGACCCGACCGCGACCCCGGCCCCAGCACCCGGTCACGGCCCCCGGTCACGGTCACGGCCCCCGGTCACGGTCACGGTCACAGTCACGGTCCCGGCCCCCAGCCCTGGGATCCAGCCCGGTCACGGCCTCGACCCCGGCCCCCAGGACCCGGTCCTAGCCTCGACCCCAACCCCAACCTCGACCTCAATCCCGACCCCAAGCACCCGGTCTCGAACCCGACCCCGGCCACGACCCCGACCCCGACCCCAGTCACGGCCCCGACCCTGGCCCCGGTCGCGGCCCCTGGCAGGGGACCCGGCCCCGACCCCGGCCGCCAGCCCCGGCCCCCGACCCGGGGACCTCGCCGCAGCCCCGGGACACGGCCTCGATCCTAGCCCCGGCCCCGGCTTCGACCTCGGGACTCGGCCCGGAGACCAGGCCCCGTTCACGGCCCTCGGCCACGGTCACGGTCACGGTCCCGAGACTCGGCCCCAGCCCCCGGGGCTGGTCCCGACCCCCGGCTTCGGCCTCTGCCCCGACCCCTGCCCCGGTCACGGTCCCGGGACTCGGCCCCGACCCCGGGGGCCCGGCCTTGTCCCCCGGTTTCGGCCCCGGCCCCTGCCCTGGCCCCGGTCACTGTCACGGTCCCGGGACTCGACCCCGGCCCCAGGACCCGGCCTCGGCCCCAGGTCCTGGTCATGGCCCTGGAACTCGGCCCCGGTCACAGCCCCGGAACCCGGCCCCAGTCCCGGTCATGGCCTCGGCCCCCGGCCTCGAGACCCGGCCCTGGCCCCTATCATGGCCCCGGTCCCGATCACGGCCTCGTCCTCGGCCCCGGCATCGATCACGGCCTTGGTCCCAGTCCCGGTCCCTGTCACGGCCCTGGCCTCGGCCCCGAGACCCAGCCTCGGCCCCTGTCACGGCCTCAGCCCTGCCCCCGGTCACGGCCTCGGGACCCGCCCCCGGTCTCGATCACGACCCCGGCCTAACCTCGGGACCCGGCCTCGGACCCAAGACCATTTATAACTTGTGGAAGGATGTTATCCTTATAGATCGAAAGTGGGTCAATATGGGTCGAAAGTGAGTCGATATAGGTCGAAAGTGGGTCAATATAGGTCGAAAATTAATTTAAGTGTGAACCATTGTTGACTCATTTTTAGTGAACCCTTTAAAAGTTAATGACCCATATTTGACCCATTTTATACAAATATGGGTCAAATATGGGTTTGTGACCCATATTGCCACCTCTACAGTCAGCTAGTTCTTCCTTTGCAGACCGAGCCGATTCATCCGATCCGACTAGACCGGTTCTCTTCCTTTTCTGTCCAATTTAACTAGCCAAAAAAAAAAAACAAACAAGCTTCTAGTCGGTTCTTGGAGATTTCATACCAATTCTTAAGGTATAAGATATTTCACGGTTTTGAGTCTATTTTTAGCCTTATTTCTCTCTCTCTATATATATATATATATATATATATATATATATATATATATATATTCTAAGGTGTTGGCTTTTTTCACTGGTAAAGCGTATATAATGGATAAATTCAAAATTTCGTCGTCCGTTCAGACCATATGAATAGTTCAAATTATATTTCATGGGCTTAAGAAATATCACTTTTTTTTTCTTGTGGACATAGGCTTTAGCATTGGTGATGTTTGTGCGCCTACAAAGACTATTGGTGAAACTGAGGACAAATTTGTAAATATCTGGAGAAGCGGGATAGAGAATCAATCACATCCTAACATGGTTTCGAAGTACTTCGATTCTATCTACAAAACTTCAATTTGGTCGCCTCAATTTCTACTTTGCCAACTGATATTCCACCTTAAACGTTACGTATCAAGATCAATTGTTAGGGAATTTGCATCGCACGCCAAAGGAGACAGGTCAGTATGTTAATGATTTTTATCCCCCATGCATGCTATTTGGATCAACTAGCACTGTGGAAAGAGGACAATGTGCTCCCAAATATGTTGAACATTGCGATCGTGTGGGCGTGTAATGCAATTTCTGGATGCACTTAAAAATGATTTTTGAACCTATTCTAGCTTCACTTCTATATCGAGATACTTCATCTAGTCTTGGGTTTGAACCTATACTACACTCATAATAGCTAGTCATAGTAGAAACATTTGGATATCCAAATTATCGTTACCTGATACTTTCTTGGACCCTAAATTTCCATCAAACTATGATATATGTAGGACATTTTTTTTTTTTGACATTCGCTTCTCTTCTAATAGTTGTTGTGTGCAGGATACAGGGACAAGACCAAAGAATTGGACATACCAGAAAGTGAGTTGCCTCTTCGAGCTTATCTCCTTGAAGCATTCGAACTCTTTTACTAGTCATGCCGCCACAGTATGATATGAAACGTGTGGTAGTTCATAAGTTTCTTTGGAATGCATATATGGTTCTACATTGAAATTATAAAATACAGCTCTAAACTTCGCAGTTCCTACATCATGAAGACCAAGATCTTTAGAAATTTAGAGAGCACATGAGACAAACTTGCTAATATGGACTTCATATTGCTCTGAACTCTCACACGTGCACCTTAACATGATGTCGCTCATGGTAATGAGATTTAGTAGCTGTTTCTAACATGAAGCGTTAAGCTATTCTCTACACATAATGAATTTGGGAAAATAACAAAAAAATTGCTAAGCATATTGCATTTGTGTCAATTCAGTCGTAAACTTCTCAAGTGTCAATTGGGTCATAAATCTTTTCATATTTTGCCAATTGAGTCTATTCGATCAATTTTATTCTAAAATCACTGACATGTACCACCGTCCTACGTGGAGTGGTCGACCGTGGATAACAATTACAATTTTTTTTTATATATTTTTTCTCTTCTTCTTCTTTTTTTATTTCTTTTCGTTTTTGTCTTTCAAGCCCAGCATAGGTCGCTAGCCAACTCTCGTCGACATAGAGCAAGGGTCGGTTAGCGACCCTCACTAAACTTGGTAGGGAAAAAGAAAAAAAGAAAAAATTATAAGAAAATTCACTTCGGCGATTTTCAAATAAAAATTTGCTGGATGAATTCAATTGATAAAAAGTGAAAATAATTCAATTGGAATAATTACAATAAATTCAAGACTTTTTTGACAATTTTCTGAATGAAATTCTAATTCATTGTACGGATCCACATAACAATAATGGATTTGGTCCCTAACTTGAGCATGTAAAGGGGGTGACACTGGCTCGAGGTTGCTCTTCAATAGAATCTGACCGTCTCTTTGTTGGCCTGTCTAAACCCCTTTTCAGATGGATACCATGAACTTGCTTTTCCTTATTTCTCATTCTATTTTTAAATAAAATATGTATATTCTCGCAAAAGACCAAGAACAAAAAAAATTAAATTTCGTTCGATACATTGTTTTCTTAGTTTGAATTTTAGATGATAACAAATCGTGATACACATGTCAATTGACACAAGTGAGAACAAAGGGGAAAAATTCAAAGCCCTAAATCTGAAAGGTCATTCTGCTTTTTGATTCGATTGGTCCACGTTTCCTTGTAGAAGAGGACCATGTGAAAGCAGGGAACCTTTGTGGCCAATAGACAGAAAAAAAGAAAAAAAAACAAAGCAAAGATGATAAAATTAGGGTTTTGGACGGACACGAGGCTGTTGTTGTCGTTGTTTTTTTTTTTTTTTGGGGTCAAATGACCACGAGCAAGTGAAAAGTTACCCCGTTCACACTCGCACGTCAGGACATATTTGCTCGACTTATTAGATTAGGGCTGATGACAAGAGATTTTATTAATTTACTTAATAAATAATCTTAATAGATAACCCAATAAAAACCCATATCATTTTTCCAACCATCAATATGTAAAGATTCTTTTAAACTGGCCATGGAAACAATAGTAATCCAAATAGAATTCGTGTATGGATTTAGTTCAAAAAGAGTTTCGTGTACTGTTCGAAATACACATGATGCGTATAAAGAGTACATCCATAGCCAATTTACGCACATTTGGTCTAATGTGCAGGCTAAGTCTTAACAGGCTTTTCCTTTTTATAGACTCCAATTCAGTACTTCGAGCGAGCTCTTAGCAAAATTTTCTTATGTAGCATGCCGGACTCCGGCATCCGGCATGAGGTTTCTTAATTAATTCTTGCATTTGTGTTGTAAATGTGATGCCACATCAGAAAACATAATAAAGAATCAAAGAAAAATCAATAAAATTGAGGAAAGCTAATTATGCAAATTTTTTTTTTTTCTAAAATAACTATATCAAAGACTAGAGAGAGAGAAAAAGCGCGAGGGTTTATGCCGGCATTGCTTCACCCATGTTGTTGGTAAAGGTCGGTTGGCACTTGCACGGTGGTGGCTGGCTGTCGAGGCACCACCGTGTGAGGGCCCAGGACCCCTTGACATGCCCTCCTCGAGGCCAAGTCGCGCCTAACCTTCAAGAGCCCTCACTCACCCGTCCTTCTCTCTCTCTCTCTCTCTCTCTCTCTCTCTCTCTCTCTCTCTCTCTCATATGACTTTTTCTGACTGGCTCCACATCAGCATCATGTTAGTGCCACATAATGTAAAAGGACATTTAGAAAACACCATCTCAGATTTTGGTGTACCACATCAACATATCTGCCTGAACAATTCTCGAAAGGACTTGATTAAACCATATTCAAAACATTCAGGACTTTGATTACAAAAATCCACACGTTAAGAAACTTGATTGGACATTGGACAAACGTTTTAGAACTTTTCGGTGTAATTTTCCCCTCAAATTAACTTTGCCTTAAAGAAAGGTTTTATGGGAATCAAACTTCACTCGGACTGTATGCAATATGTTGAAGAAAACCCTTTTATTTATATCGTCTCCATCCCACTTCTTCAGAAAACCAGACCCTCGAACCGGCAATTATGTCCATCCGTCCGCGCGCAGTTGGATCGAAGATAGAATCTTGGGTCAATGCATGAGAAGATCTGAATCAGTTTGGTGCAAAATGATTTGCATTATCTTAGATTTTGTTGTAACAAATGCGGAAAATAAACACAGAACACAAGAATTTATGTGGTTCGATCAAGGTGATCTACGTCCACGAGCGAGGCAAAACGAGATTCCACTATAATCAAAGAGAGTACAGATTACAAAAGTCGTTCTCAGCGACTGAACAAGAACACACGGCTCACAAAACTCTCAGATGACGAAAAACCTCCGTACTAACAAATAAATCCTAACTGGAGCATAAAATAAAGCCCAAAAATAGGCCCAACTCGGAGCAAGCGAACAAATCTCAATTTTCTCTCCACTTTGGGCCGCACAAAAAATATGTCGAGTCGGGTGATGAACTGCAACGAGTGCATAAAATTCAAGACATATTTAACAAATCTCCACCTTGGCTTGAATTTAAAGAAAATAGTCAAGAAGCCGAACACATTCTCCCAGCATCCCTAAGCCTACGGGAGCTAACTCGATGTAAGAAACAAGGGGTGCAACGAAAGAACATATACATTTCATCAAAAAATGTAGAACTTTCATTCACCTCGTCACCAAGCCCCAGAAGGGGCATAGCTCAACCAAGCATGCCAATCAAGTTCAAGTAATACTTAAACTTATTGGCGGGGACTGACTTGGTCAACATATCAGCAGGAATGTCAGCAGTACCAATTTTCTTTACCATTATATTTCTCTCAGCTAATGCTTCTTGAATAAAGTGGTATCTGATATCGATGTGCTTAGTCCTCTCATGATATGCTTGATTTTTAACCAAGTATATATCACTTTGATTGTCACAAAAGACAATTGAATTGTCTTCCTACTGGAGCCCAAGTTTCTGAACAAGATTCCTTAACCAAATAGCTTCTTTCATCGCTTTTGCTGCTGCCATATACTCTGCCTCTATAGTAGACAAAGCAACTGTCAACTGTAGGGTTGACCTCCAACTAATAGCCGAGCCAGATAGTGTGAAAAGATAACCAGTCAAAGATCTTCTCTTATTGTGATCACCTGCAAAATCAGAATCCATAAATCCCACAACTGAGGTACCGTTGGAACTGTTTCTATCAAACACTAGGCCTAGCTCTACGGAGCCTCTAAGATACCTAAGTATCCATTTCACTGCTTGCCAATGGACCTTTCCAAGGTGTGCCATATATCTACTAACCACACTAACTGCATGCGCAATGTCGGGACGAGTACATACCATGGCATACATCAGGCTACCAACTGCACTGAAGTATGGGACATGAGACATCACAGTCTCCTCGACCTCTGATTGAGGTGAATGTATAGCTGAGAGTCTAAAATGAGATGCTAACGGTGTATTGACAAGCTTAGCGTTTTGCATGCCAAACTTCTCAAGTACCTTCTCAATATAACTCCTCTGCGAGAGATATAACTTCCCTGCTTTTCTGTCCCTTTGAATCACCATCCCTAAGATCTTCTTGGCAAGACCCAGATCTTTCATCTCGAACTCCTCACTGAGACATTTCTTCAAGATCAACACATCTGACATGTTCTTTGCAGCAATGAGCATGTCATCCATGTATAAAAGAAGATAGACAAAGGATCCATCTGAACCCTTCCTGAAGTAGACACAACTATCATAGATGCTCCTATGATAACCAATCCCTATCATAAAGCTGTCGAATCTTTTATAGCATTGTCTTGGAGACTGCTTCAAACCATACAAGGATTTCTTCAATTTACAGACATGATCTTCCGTGCCTTCTACATAATCTGGGCCATATAAATAGTCTCCTCAAGCTCACCATGCAAAAAAGCAGTCTTCACATCAATTTGCTCAAGCTCTAAGTCAAATTGAGCAACTATAGCCAGCAACAAACGAATGGAAGTGTGTTTTACCACATGAGAGAACACTTCATCATAATCAATTCCCTCATTCTGATTGTAGCCTTTAGTTACAAGCCGTGCCTTGCATCTAGCATTTTCAACACCTGGAATACCTTCCTTTTTCTTGAAGACCCATTTACACCCAATGACTATTTTTCCCTTAGGCAACGGCACCAAATCCCAAGTCTGGTTTTTGTGGAGTGATTCAAGTCCTTCAACCATAGCAACAGCCCATTTCTCTGATTCTGTGCAAGTAATAGCTTCAGTATAGATAGAAGGTTCCTGAATACCCATATCTTCTGCCGTCGAAAGAGCATAAGCCACCAGATCAGAGTACCCATATTTTTTAGGGGGCCGAGTCTGCCTTCTTTCTCTGCCAGTAGCAATAGAGTATGGTTGCTCCACCTCATCTAAAATTTCATCATCTGAACTTGAATCAACAGTAACAATTTGTTCGCTCAAATCATTCTGAGAGGTCTTTTCTCGAAGTTCCACCTGAACTTCCACCTCATTCCTATCACTCTCATGCTTTCCTGCAAACTCATCAACAACCTTCCTTTGATCAAGCATAAACATTTCATCAAAAGTAACATCCCTACTAATAATGAACTTAGGTGAGTTAGGTTCCTAGCACCACAAACGGTAACCTTTCACCCCATCAACATACCCAACAAAGATACATTTCTTTGCTCTAGGTTCTAACTTACCATCCTTAACATGAAAGTAAGCAGGACATCCAAAAACCTTTAGATTAGAATAGTCACAAGGCTTACCTGACCACATCTCAAAAGGAGTCTTGAATTCTATTGCTATTGAAGGAGAACGATTAACAAGATAACAAGCCGTGTTAACTGCTTCAGCCCAAAAAACCTTTTCCATGCCAGCATTAAAGAGCATGCATCTTAATCTCTCCAATAGAGTTCTGTTCATCCGTTCTGCCACTCCATTTTGCTGTGGAGTGTGCCTAACTGTACGGTGTCGAATGATACCTGCATTTGCACATAATTCATTAAAATCGCCACCACGAAACTCAAGACCATTATCGGTCCTAAGATGTTTGATCTTCTTCCATGTCTGATTCTCAACAAGGGCTTTCCACTTCTTGAAGGTTTCAAACACCTCACTTTTTCTTTTCAGAAAATAAACCCAAACCTTCATGGAATAATCGTCAATAAACGTCACAAAGTAAAGAGCACCACCCTTAGATGGAACATGTGCTAGTCCCCATAAATCGGAATGGATGTAGTCGAGTGTGCCCTTCGTCGAATGCGTGCCCGTACTAAAACTAACTCTACACTGCTTGCCAAATACACAATACTCACAGAAATCTAGCGAGGTCGTCTGCTCACCATAAAGTAAACCATGTTTACTCAAAACTGTCATGCCACGCTCACTCATGTGGCCCAAACGCATATGCCACAATTTCGTTCTATCATTATCAGAAACAGAATTGGATGTGCCAATTGAAGGACCCATAACTGTGCTACCCTGCAAATGATACAAGTGATTCACCTTGCTTCCTTTCATCACAACCAAATTGCCTTTGGAGAATTTGAGAACTCCACCTCCACCTGAGTACACACACCCAATGGAATCCAAACTGCTCAATGAGATAAGATAAGATTTCTCTTTAAGTCTGGTATGTGCCTTACTTCAGTCAAGGTTCTCACTGCTTTGTCGTGGCACTTAATCCGAACAGTACCAATTCCCACAACTTGGCATACAGAATCATTTCCCATCAAGACTGATCCACCATTCATTGGCTCATATGTGGTGAACCATTCCATATTTGGGCACATGTGATATGATGCTCCCGAGTCTATTATCCAAACATCGTTGGAGAAACTAACAGTAGAGCATGCCGTAAGAACATTGTCTGACGCATTAGACTAATTTTTGTCAGCAACATTCGCCGCATCTTGTCTTTGACCTTGCTACTTATCCTTTCTCTTGAGCAAATGACAATCTGATTTGTAATGTCCTCTCTTGTGACAATAGTAGCACTCGACGTTCGTATTATCTCTAGATGGCCTAGATTTTGAACGACTACTAGATTTCCCTCGAAAAACTTTATCCCTGCTCTTGGTCCTGCCTCTCACAAGCAAATCATATGCTCTGTCTCCACTGGTATTCCCATTCAATTTTGTTCTCAGTTCTGCATAATTCAAGGATGTTTTAACATCCTCCAAAGTTATGGATTCACGTCCATAAAACATCGTGTTCACAAAATTCTCATATGAGGCAGGCAGTGAACATAACACGATCAAAACTTGATCTTTATCCTCGAGTTTAATATTGTCACGACCCGTCCGAAAGCGGACGCGGCTAATGGATTACCGATCGCGGGTCTTGGATCGGCGCGAGCCCTCCCAGGCCCATACCAAATTGCGACGGGAGTATTTTTCAAAGGATTCGACGTTAAGAGTCGATCGCTTTCGACCTTCAGTGTGGTCGTGGTGGCACGTGCAAATTGTGCATGCATTTGGAGTCGCCACCGGTCTTTCTTGGAGGGTAGACCGGAAACCTTACTGATCGATTGGGAGAGATCGATCAATTCTGCAGAACCAGAGATTTTGGGTTCGGGGACTTGGTTACGCTGGTATCATTACCAACGCCCTTTCGGTACCTAACGCGAGTGATTTTCCTGGATTTTTTGGAATTTGTTTTTGGAAGACGGTTTGCCGGAAGGGCAAAACCGTCATTTCTGGAAAGACCGGGGGTCGAAAGGCCCGAAATAGGTCGTGACCAGTTGAATGTGGCCATTTCCCATTTTTGAGAATTTTCTAGAATTTTTAGAATTTTTTATGATTTTTTAGTTTTTTATTGATTTTTGAATTTTTTTTATTATTTTTTTATTATTTTCAAAAATATTTTAATAAAAAGCATGTCTTTGACAATAGATAACATTCAACCAGATAAATAAGCTAACCACTAGACTGAGACAAATACATGCAAATTAAGTCTATAAAGGCAATATTTTAGAAAAATAATTCCGATATACGGATCGGGTACGTAAAACATACCGGATTGGACACCAGCCTTCAATCGCCCAGCCCCAGCCTGCGACCATCCCCATGCCCGTTACCTAAACCGAGCTTCCTTTCCATCTTCGAGTTAAACATCACCAAGGACCGATTCGATACCCTTTCCGAACTTGAATCGATATCAAATCGAATCAATCCTGAACCGGCGGATTCATGGTTGCTCAGGGTCGGCTTTGAGGATTTTCCAAGGAAAGCATCAATGGAAAGTAGAACATGGACGTGCATGGGGAATATTTGGTCTTCTCCTCCTCTGAGTTTTTGCATTACATCTTCACTGGGTATCCTGCTTTCCCATTTTTTTTAATCACCGCCTGAATTTTTATCCCCAAATCCACGTGGATTGGTCTTGATCCATTACAAAACACATGGGCTCAGTTGTATGCGGCGTTGGTCATGGTCCCTGCAACACATTGGACTATTGTGGAGCCACAGAAAAATACCAAGTGAAAGAGGATATTTGGTAATTGATCAAACATTAGGCACTAAAATGATCGCCTGGGTATGATTCTCCTCCAAGCAGATTTCAATCTGCATAGTTAATGGCTAATCAGGAGAAAACAATAAACAATTCAAAGTGGAGGCGTATGGAATATGATAGTCAGAAAGAAAAAAAAATTCTTTCTTCATGCAAAATATTCAATGCAGAATTCTTTCCTCATGCAAGCCCCATCTTCGGTGATGAAAACAAAATTTTCTTGCGAGGAACAACAACGATATCGAGCAAACAACCGGGGGTGACGAGGCAAACCGGCAATCGATGGCATGGAGCGACATCAGGCGAAGGTTCTTGGACAATATTGATGAGTTCGGATAGCGTCGGCGCGGTAGCTTCGTCGACAGAGATCTCCTAGAGTTGCCGTGGATAGTTCTGGGCTCCGTATGGTGGCTTGAACTTGCAGATGACATCAAACCATATTCATAAAGATCCGTGTGAGCACCATCACGTTAACACTATCTTGAATCTCCAAAGGGTTCCGCCATTGTTTTTCTTTCCTCTTTGCACTCACGATTTCTTCCTCTGAAGAAGATTAGAGAGAGAATGTGACCTCCCTCGGGCTTTTATCCAACCCTCCTTCACTGTGGTCACCCATTCATCCTCTCAATCTCACAATCTCCCTCTGTTTTTGTGCTCTCAAAATTTTGCCGCGTATTCAATTGTGTTCGCCTCAGTGGAGAATTCGTGCCCCATAAAAAATATTGTGAAGCCGAGAAAGGTTCTCGTCCGTATGGCTCAAAATGGATACTTGTATGGGGAAACTCGGAGGGAATGGCGAGAGAGTTGGCGAGAGAGAAATCCAGTGGGAGGGAGAGTTGGCGTGTCGATAGAGAGAGGATTAGTGGAGATGGCCGTGGTGTAGAGGCGGGGGATGTAGCGGCAATAATGGCGTCGGGCCCGAGAGTTTTTTTTTTTTTTTTAGAACCGGTGAAAGTCCCAATAAGAAGAAGAAGAGCAAGCCCTCTGGAGAGAGCGTCTGGTCCAGTCCTCTGAAGACTTGGATCCTCTCCCACTAGCTCTTGCTTTTTTTATTTTATTCCCCCTTCCTCCGATGGATTCTCCACCACCAGGGAGATACCTCCTCTTTTCTCCTTTTGTCGGCCAATTCTGCTCTATTCTTTTCATTATTTATGAGCAACGCCCATGGCTCTTTCTCTCGAACGACGCGAAGAGGACGAGCAACGTGAAAGCTGCGGCCTTATTCCACTGGGTTAAACGGGTCGAGTTGACTCAATCTAGCTGACCCAGTTCAATAATTCTCTTCGGATTCGGCATTAAAATGAGCAAATCAACACGTAATCGAACAAAATTAAAATGTGTGGCAATCCAATTGAAAATCACGATTTTTCTATGAACTTTTCAAGATAAATAAATAAATAAAAGCTGATAAAAATTTAGGTGTCAACAGCTGCCCCTCTTTGTGAGGAACCTCGTCAGAGGAATCCAATCAGAGATTTCTCTCAAAGACAAGGTGACACCTAAGTCCTGATCGACTCGACTTGTGAACTAAGGGAAAATGAGTCGTGACATCCAGTTTTTTTTTTTTTATGCTTGTCGATGTGTGCTCTTTCTTGAAGGGGGAAACATTCATTTGGCACGGGAGAGAGACATACATGTCACTTACCTGTTCGATATTTGTGCGATTTTTCGCGGTGTCTGATGGATTCAAGAGAATTTTCAGGAGCTCGTTACTAGAGTATCCTAGAGAGATTAAGCTCTGACCTGTATGGTAGGTCATACCATTATGGGATTCCTAACTGGTAGGAACCTAAGGAAGGCGCATCCCACACTTTAGGATTTGCCAAGGATTTTGATCCGTATGGTGGATCGGACCTTTGTGTTGATCCTTACGGCGGTATTTACCAATGAGTTGACCCTTATGGCGGTTTCTACCTTATTTGACCCTTTAGGCGGTATCTACCTTGAGTTGACCCTTCAGGCGGTATCTACCTTGAGTTGACCCTTCAGGCGGTATCTACCATGAGTTGACCCTTCAGGCGGTATCTACCTTGTGTTGACCCTTCAGGCGGTTTCTACCTTTGTTTGACCTTTTAGGCGGTTTCTACCATGAATTGACCCTTTAGGCAGTTTCTACCTTGTGTTGACCCTTCAGGCGGTTTCTACCTTTGAGTTGACCCTTTAGGCGGTATCTACCTTGGTTTGACCCTTCAGGCGGTTTCTACCATGTGTTTTGAAAATGGGTCTCATGACGAGAGTTCTCCACGTCCGATGAGACTGCCTGAATTTTGAAAATGGGGTCTCATGACGAGGGTTCTCCACGTCCGATGAGACTGCCTGAATTTTGAAAATGGGGTCTCATGACGAGGGTTCTCCACGTCCGATGAGACTGTTTGATATTTGAAAAGGGGTCTCATGACGAGGGTTCTCCACGTCCGATGAGACTGCTTGATATTTTGAAAATGCGTCCTGGGACGAGGGTTCTCCACGTCTGCTAGGACTTTTTCTTTAAAAAGGGTTTTTCTTCCCCTCTCTTTTTTTTAGAGATCCCGAAGTCTGTCGGGAATTTGATTTTTTTGAAGCAGTGAAAGATTTTATTTTGACAAAGCTTCATTTGAGTCCGTTGAGGCGACATTCTGGGAGCTGGGTTCTCCAGGTATCCTGCAGAAGTTTGGGCCTGAAACATTTTTCTTCACCAAGAAAACGTTAGCAATCTTAGGGAAGACGACGGTTGTCCATCTGACGAAATCGTATGATTTAAGTCTTAATCATGAAATGTGCGTTTTGATGCTGGAGGTTATCCAAAGCATTCTTGCAACATGCAAATGTGATCACAAATCCCTTGCACGGAAAATCTGGATCGAACAGTTTGAAAATTCCAAAAAGAGTTTGCTCAAAACATCAATTGGAATATTTCTCGACAATGAGGTCTTTTCACCTGTTTTGAGATAGTGGTTTTTTTTGTAGGGGATGCACTCAATTCCCTACTAACCTGTGCCTAGGTTTTAGGCTCATTCGCAGCGCATACATTTTGACCGGTCGGGAGGTCTTCCACGGGACCGTAAAGTTGGGCTTGGATATTGGTTTTCAAGGGGGACCCGCTTTGGAGTCGAGGTCATTGAATGAAAGTTTTCACTATCTGCTCCGGGTTTACAAGTCAAGAACCCTGCAAAATGAGAAAGAAATAGTCTTGCTCGTACCTCTTCGAGCTAAGCAATATGTTAACCCAAGTGTCTTAGTCAGAGAAGACTGTTTCAGGGTTGTAACATTGATAGGATTGGGGACCGAAAAAGGCTTGTTTTTGGCCCAGAAATTACGAGGGGTTTGACATTGGTGATCATTGCAAATTTACCACCGGCCCTTTCCTCTCTGCACCTTCAATTTTTTTTTTTTTGGTGTGCAACCGATTTTGAGGTGTGCACCAGCTCTTCAGAGAGCGTTTCGTCGCATTAAGAGACTGATGACTCTGTCTGCGTCTCTGCTTTACGCTTGACACCATTTGGGGAGTAGTCTTTTTGATCTGACTCCTTTAGGGATTTCTTCTTTTCCCATCCGGCTTCATTGCGGATCAATCAAACAACTTACACGAGCATCGGCCTTGCTTTTACCAGGCACTTTGCTTTTTCTCGATGCCGTGGATTTTTCTCATTTATTTTTTTGAAATCCCATTTTTTTTCATCTTCATGGGATCGTGTTAGACCTACTATCAAAGGTCTAACAAGGTTAAGCATTAACTTAGGAATTTTCTGCAGACACTAAGTCTTGAACTCCTTCGTTTCTGAAGTGATGCTGCATCCGTCTTGGAATGTGCAATGATCACCAACGGGTTTATGAAATGATTTTGCAAGCTCAACTTGGCTAAGCGAAGGATTCGGTGTGTGGGACAGAGAAATGAATGCTTCTCATCATCCTATGGCACTTGGATTACCATATAAACAACACGCAAAGATTAATGTTAGTCCGAGCAAGAAAATTTCTAACCATTTTCTCCTGATGCTGCTGGACTCACCTCTATTTTGCCCCAATGTGGGGTGGTTCTTGACAGGGTTGAGAATGAAAACCGCCGTTCGAAGGGGTTGTCAATGGTCACCTGTAGTGTTTGGGGATAAGAAACGAATGCCTCCGTCGTCCCAATCCATGTAATCGCTGCGGATGGTCCCTGTTTCCGTAGGTCCAGATTTTGCTATCTGATCCGCTCTACTTCTCTCTCAAGTGTGTATAGGACGTGTTTGGATTAGGTTTTGCCTTTCGTCTTTTGAGAAAACGTCCTTTTGAAAGTTTTGAACTTTTGATTGGAAAAAATCTCTTTCATTTTCTCCAAAAATCTTACCCGTCAAGGGGATTTTATGATGCACCATGCATGTCCTTATTCATGTTCAGACAACCTCCTGTTTCAAAACATGAATGCCAATGAAGTTTGAATTCTATGTCTTTTCTAGACATTAGATTCTGAAGGCTTTTCTTTTCTTCTCTATTTTTTTTTATTCAACATCTTTAGTGGATTAGGGAAAGGGATACTTACCCGTCTCCTGCGGCTGGAAATCCCTGAAAATGCGGGAGAAACATGTTATTGTACGTTCACGAATTTTTCAAAAAAATTAGAACGATACATCTTACCCTTGGCCGTGTGCCCCTACGAGTGCACACAGGTTGTGAAAATCTGTCCTCCTTGATGGCGAGTCTCTATCAAGGATAAATAACAAGTGTTAACTCATATTCCCAAATCCAAGATAAATTGGGACGATACGACTTTACTCTTGATTTGCATTCCGTTATGATGTTGCGTATTGATATGAACAACATCTATCAAATCCGCCTATCCATTCTTGGAGTGTTTGCAACATCAATGGTTCATCTGCCCCCAGTTGGGCAACGTCTGTTCTATTATTCGAACAAATGGCTCCTTGAGTGATTTATCCACGTTTATCACCTGAGAAGGGAAAGAAAGGAGACATTACTTCGGTATTCGATTGAAGATCGTTTAGGAACGATACATCGTTTTACCAAATAGGTGGCTTCGCGGCCAAACGTATTTCGTATTGAAGGGGTAGATCCCATTATGCTCCGCGGGTGATAGTCATTGTTCATGGAACTTGCTCCACGGATTAAGTGATTAATCCACGGCCCTCGGCTTGAAGATGCTCAAAGGGTGATGTTGACACTCACGCGCAATTAGTTCTAGATATTAATGAAAGATGTTCCCGTGGGAACCTTACAGTGCGATCAACAACATATTCAATAGGAGTATTCAACCCCTTTCCTCTAAGCATTTTTCATCGAGTAGCCATGCCTTGCATCAGACGTTTGATCACCGGCCTTGCGTCACCACTGCGGTGGTCCTTCGGCTCCAAATTGATCGAGCCAAAGATTGAACTCATCGCCAAGGAAATTGCTCGGGTCTTCGAGCCATTGATGTTCAAGTTGGGTATCAACGATTGTTGGGGGCAGATTTCTTTCATTGCCTTCGTTGTGAGGGATTGGAGTCTTTGAGCTGGAACCTTCATCATTGCCCTGTTGGGGTTGAGACATACATTCCCGAAGAGTATTGATCCAAGTGTCCAGCTCCTCATCAAGGAAATCACCTGTTCTTTTTAGCCATTGGTGCCCAGATTGGGTGTCGTCGACTGCAGGCGAGGGATTCCTCTCTTTGCTCTCGCCGTGAGCAATTTGACCCCTCGAATTGGAACTTCCTCCGATGACCGGCAGGTTCATATGTGCACTCTCTACCAATGCCAGATCCGCTTCAGGGATAGCATTAATGACTGATTCGCGCTCAAACTGAGGAATCCCTATGTGCTGGAACTGTGGCATATACTCTTGAGGAGTATTGAGATAGCTCGACGGAGCATTCTGATTTGGGTTAGAAGAGTCGCTGACACGACTGCCGGTCACGTCATTGCTGAAACACGGTTGGGTGCTCTCGGCTTTCCAATCATCGTGGTTGTAATTCTGCCCAGCACTTGAGCTCCAACCGGTTTTATGATGGTTTAACGCTATCCTTCCATCCCTTAGCAATCTCCTATAGTACTTGAGGTGAGACTCAACGTTAATTCTAGAGAGCCCCGGCACATTCATAATCTCGAGTATGCGTAATGGGCTAGCCGAATCAACTCCCAGCTCTCGAATCGCATCAACAAATTTGGTGTGAAGTTCATAGGTCCAGTAAAACCTTGTTCTCTTATCACCCAAAATATCGTCAATACTTCGGTAGTTATTCTCTACGGGATCTAGTCGTTTCAAAAGTTGTTCAGGGAGGGACTCACCGACTTTGGATTGGCTGGCTGCGACAGCGAGTTCGTCATTGGGAGAACTCCACCTGTGATGATTCAGGTCCCATTTCTCAGAGGGTGTTGGTGTTGACCCTATGGTGTTGACTTGCTCATGCAGATCTCCAACGGTATCTGGCTGTGTCGGAAAATGTTGTGGAGAATACGGTAACAGCTGAGCGTTATTCGTCAACAGGGATGGTTCATCGAGGAACACCTCGCCGAGGACAACAGGATTACCACAATTAAGGCAGGTGGCCTTGGTCAGAGCTTCCTTATATCTCGCGCTTTCAGCTTGAAGCTTCTCATTCTCCTCCTTCAGGACCAGTAACTCATGGTCTGCGTATTGCTGTTTCACCCGGGTTCGTTTGTTGGCGAACCAAAACTTGACCTTCGAAAGCTCCAATCCTATCTTTCGGCTCAACTCCATTTTCTGTTGTCTGCTTGGAGTGGGGCATTCATTGAAGAAAGCTTCGAGCTCTCGGATTTGGCCTGGAGTGTGGCGTTGTAGTTGCTTCCTTTTCCGACTCCGGTCATCGTTGTATACTCCTTCTTCGTAGCTGAAACCTAGAATTTCATCGCTGGAGGAGTCAGTCTCTATGGCCTTCGGGCAGGATTCAGCTCCAGGATCTTCAAAGTCTCCCAGCAGTTCGTGCTCGGAAATGTCCAGGTCGGGCGTTTCTAACAGATGGGAATAGCTTTTAAACATGATGGATCGGAGTACCTCGGGCTGATCTAGTTCACTCAGCTTTCTCTATTCGCTCTTACGTGTTTGTTCACTCTAGAAATTTTCTCAAGTGATTGTGCGTGTCCTAGAACCATCCTTCAGGCTGCATATGAAGGCCAGCAAGCAAGCGCTCCTCCCGAGACCCTGCAATTACTCCTCGTCTGTATTCCCCCTTTCTTTTTCCTCGTGATAGGATCACAAACTCTCTTGCATTGATTCGGTTTCATCGAGTATTGCGCTTGTCCCCTAGTTCAGTCTTCAAAGTGGTGGGTCTACAATCTTTCGGCGCCCTTTTATGATTTGCTAGGCACGAGAACGTGGGGAACAACGGTGGACCCACAATTAATGACTCCTTTTAATTCATTTAGCTCCAAGGGAATCAACGTTATGATCTTCTCTCAACCCCTTTTTCATCGTTCAAACGAAAGTGGCATTTTCCCTGTGCATGCTGTTACTCTTCATTTCAGCATCCCGGGCGCTTGGTGAGGAATGAGTTCGTGGCCACTCAAAATTTTAAAGACCGTCTCTGGTTTCAGACTTAATCTAACAAGGGATCATCGCAACTGAGTATGACGATGTTCGTCGATAGCGTTGGTTTTCACACATAATTAACTATAGCCATTAAAGAAAAATGTTCCCATAGGAACTTTACAATGGATAAAAAGAGTGATCCACTCGTGAACATGTTCTTCTTTCTATGGGTGATCGTAGCGACCAACCCATCGTGCCCCGAGTCAGGTGCTGGATCATGGTTGTCCAAGCATGCCAGCTTCCCATTGATTGAATAAGGCATCGAGCCCATCATCAAAGAAATTGTCTGTCGTGGGTTGACCAGCGGCAGGCAGAGCACCAGCCGACTGCTGCTCGAATGGAGGAGTGCGCACTCGCTGTACTTGTGACACGTGCTCTTGAAAAGTGTTGAAATGGCCCGGAAGGACATTCTGATCAGCTTTCAGTTTGCCGGTGGTCGGGTTGCTAGCTTGATTGATGCTTAAATTTAGCCGGGTACCTCCTGATGCCTGAGCATTACAATGGCGGTCCCCCCTAGCTTTTGAGCTCGAGACGGATTCCTCTCGGCTTAGCTCTGCTCGACGCTGTTTTAATAGCTTTCTGTAGGCAGCAAGGTGATTCCTGACCAGTTCCTTACTAAGCCCCGGTACACTCATGGCCTTAAATATGCGTGTCGGAGTTGCTGAATCGATCCCCATTTGGTGAACCACGTCTAGGAATCTGAAATGCAGTTCAGGGGGCCAAGCGAATCTCTTCCTATCGTGGCCCAAAATTGCATCGATGGCTTGACGACTGATTAACTCATCTCTAGCAGGACCCGACCCTATCGAAAATTGTTGTGCATGAGGCTGATATGCTTTGAGCTGGTCGGCGGTAACATCCAGCTCCTTGAAACTGTAGCTCCAATCAAAGCGATGCAAATCCCATCCCCCAGGAGGCATTTGTATCGTCTTCGTAGGATCATCCTGCTCATGCGTGACTCTGGCAAAATCTGGTTGAGCAGGAGATGCCCCGAGGGAGTAGGGTGGTAAATGAACGTCTTCAATCATTGCGTGAGGCTTATCGGGAAATATCTTACCGAGGGCGATGGGGTTATCGCAATGAGGGCAAACGGTAATATTGAGAGCTTCTTCATACCTCATGTTTTCTGTTCGCAGCTTTTGGTTTTCTTCCTTTAAAATCTCGACCACCTGACGTTTGCGTTGAGCCTTCGATTTGGATCTCCTATTTTGAAACCAAAACTGGATCCTCGACTGATTAATCCCCAACTCTCGGCTCAATTCAATTCTCCACTTCTTTTTCATGTGAGGGCTTTTACTGAAGAGGGTTTCCAGCATTTGGGTTTCCTCCTGAGAGTATTGGTGAGGACGTCTTCTTTTCCCGAGTTGAGCATGGTGGATGTCGTTGTCGTCGTCGCCGTGATTTTGATTTCCGTTGCCAGAAGTGTTGGGCTCCATGGTTTTGGTGTTAGACTTGGTCTTGGAATCTTCGAGATCACTCAGTAGTTCAATTTCTGAGATTTTTGAGTCAGTCGCCTCTAGCAGCTGATAGTAACCTCTTAAATATGTTGGATTGAGAAATGTTTGATTGGTTCTTGCCCACTCAGAGTTCTCTACTCTCTCCTGTATGCTCACTCCCTATAAATTTTTCTTCGAGTGACTTTGTATGTTTAGGAGACGCTCTTCAAGCATGAAAGAAAATCATTAGGCAAACGCTCCCCGTCAAGACCTTGAATTTCTCGCTTAGCTTTTCAACATGATGTGAGTGCTGAATCCTGTTAGGGCTTTTTTCGATAGTTGCGCTTACCTCCCACCTAACTCTAATAATGGTGATCCCGACAAATCTTTTACATCTTTTAATTGATAAGCCGGAAATCGCAGACCGAGACGAATCCAATGGTTCACGTGAGGGGACCTCCTGCTTTACCCCCTAACTGGGCTCTACCAGCATTATTACTGAGACCCTTCATCATCCTCGAGTTGCTATAAAATGAGGAATTAATGTATGGAAGGTTAACGTTCTCGCATAATCAGCTTCTTCCTTCTAATCTCTCTGTTAGCCTCGTCTTATTCTCAAGCCAACCCAACGCAAATGGCCTCCTCTCCCGTACGCACTTTTTCAACTGATGTCTTGGCCCAGTGGAAAAAGCTTTATAACCTACTGGGTCGCGGTTACGCACACATAATCGATCATTCTGCGACCGAGGATGAAATCCGTGTCCTGCTCGAGGACCTTGATACCACTTCTCTCGAAGGTACTACACTGGGGAGGGAATATAGAATTTTCCCGACTCTCTTTGCACACTCCTTAGAGGCCTACCGTGCTGCTAATCGGGAGGTTCTCGTGGCTCGCGTCTTGCGAGCTCGTTATGAGGATCGATCTGATCATTTGGTGCTGACCAACTATCTGGCCGATAGTTACAAAAAGGCCGTCGAGTTTGCTAATGAGCGGGTCGCGACGTTGCTTCGCGAGAGGAGAAATCTGGTGGAGCAATTGGCCCTATCCCTGACCACCGGCGAGCATGACCGCCGCAATGTCCTGTTGAGGCTTCAGAGCGACTGGAAGGAAGAACGGCTCGACAAAATAACCGCGGACATAGCTCGCGGGAATGGACTGGTTCGAGACCTGGAAACAATCGCCGAAGAACATGAGGCCAAGGTCGCCGAAGTTAAGGGAGAATGCAAAAGTCTTCTCCTCAGGCTTGCCGACCATGACATGCGGAGTTGGGAGTATGAGCAGAGCATTAATAACATGGAGGGTCAGTTGGGCTCCTTCGTGTCGTTAATTAGGGCTCACTTCGGCTTTACTTTTCTACCCCGAATTGTATGACCTGCTTTTGAAAACCCTCCACTGAGCAAAATAAATTAGAACTCTTGTGTGTGTGTTTTAACTTCTGTATGGTTCATTTCTTCGAGCATCCGAACATCTTCAACTTGGGTGAGCCGAACCATAATATCAATAAGCCGAGCAAATATGTCCTGATTTTATAACTCGCTCATGATCCGATGAGATAATAGCCTTAAACTTGTCCAGGAAAAGATTTCTCTCTATTACCTATTTTTTTACCTGCAAATAAAAAGACAGAATCAGAAGGAATAATTTGAAAAAAAAATCAAAAACCCCTTTCAATCCTATGCTTGCCCATGATTAATAAGGACAAGAACTTTTACAAGGGTTTTAATCTTGCGTGAAAAGTTTTTATCAATATTCCTCGAAAGAAAGCATACTATTGAAAGGAATGTAATTCACAATAATCGCTTTTGATCAATTTCGAGAGGAACGAATTACTCAAAAGTGCGAGGCATAATAACGTGTTTTAAATTTAATTGAAGATACGGCATCCAAATCAATGCCGTTTTGTTAAGAACGAGAGTAATTTGGACATCTATCTCGTCATTAAATTCAAAACAACGCCGATATTCTCGATCAATTATCGTGGATTACCAGCGACGTAAAACATGCATGGACCAATTCAAGTGTATAATTCCTTCTAGCGAAATTGGGGTTGGATTACCCTATACGACCAAAAAGGTCGTGCAAGATTTCCAATTTTAATTTCCTCTAAAGGAATTATAAACTTGACTTGGGAGTATTCGGATGATTAGAGAAAATGCCACTATCACATTCCCATGACCTGTCAAAAGAAATGCAACCAAGTTCCATCTAAATGTATACACCAATAGATCCCTAATACAATCACTCTAAGGGGTGAGATAGAGAAAGCATCGATAAAAATAAACCCTATACAAGAGGACTAGTAATGGAAAATGAAACAAAGGAATGTGATCCTAACGTTTAAGGATGCCCCAAGTTCGATCTGTGACTTCCGGATCACTTGCCCCAACTCGTCATCTTCATTGGACGATATCTCAATAATGTCCATAGTAGGCTCCTTTGTTGCTCACTCGGTGCTTGTCATGGGATATCATCCTCTTCGTCTTCTATTAAGGACGTTTGGGAAAAACACACACATCTATCCTTGAAATGGCATTTAATCTAATCACCAGAATGCAATGAATGAAATGCCTATATTTATATGAACTGTAATAGATTCGAGGTATAGAGAGTCTTACCAACCAAACTCGTCGACTTATATGCGGTTTTAGGTGTACCAACCGCCCAAAGACATGCGCATGAGACAAGTTATGGTGAACTTCTAAAAATCAGAGGGTTTGGCACCTAAGGTTAAGGTTCCCACTTCGAGTTCTAGAAAGAGCCGATTCCATTGCACAGCTATCGTTGCATTGGGACTCGATCCATAGTTCGAAGCGAGCGGAATTGAAAAGTGGATTACCCCGCGTTTTTCCTCACGGAGATTCCATTTTCAATTCCTTCTATTGTGTTCCTATAGGCGACGCCCGGGGTTTTAGGCGCGATTGTGTGTGTCCACGTGTTGTAATCATCACAATGCAATTCATGCATAGCAGTTTATCAATCAGCACTTCAAATCATCCACACAACATACATTCCTACGCCCAACCTGCATAAGACAATGTTAATCACGGACTACACCCCTTATTTCTCCAATCTGCAAAAACATATAACCCCTATCATGAGCGGACTTACCTCACCTTCAAGAGCGCCTGCAAGGTTAGAAAAATCACTCAACGTTTTAATTACGGCCTAAGTCCACTTGAGGTCTAGAACCATAGGTTCTAGAACAAAGGTCCCCAGCGGAGTCGCCAGCTGTCACGACCCGTCCGAAAGCGGACGCGGCTAATGGATTACCGATCGCGGGTCTTGGATCGGCGCGAGCCCTCCCAGGCCCATACCAAATCGCGACGGGAGTATTTTTCAAAGGATTCGACGTTAAGAGTCGATCGCTTTCGACCTTCAGTGTGGTCGTGGTGGCACGTGCAAATTGTGCATGCATTTGGAGTCGCCACCGGTCTTTCTTGGAGGGTAGACCGGAAACCTTACTGATCGATTGGGAGAGATCGATCAATTCTGCAGAACCAGAGATTTTGGGTTCGGGGACTTGGTTACGCTGGTATCATTACCAACGCCCTTTCGGTACCTAACGCGAGTGATTTTCCTGGATTTTTTGGAATTTGTTTTTGGAAGACGGTTTGCCGGAAGGGCAAAACCGTCATTTCTGGAAAGACCGGGGGTCGAAAGGCCCGAAATAGGTCGTGACCAGTTGAATGTGGCCATTTCCCATTTTTGAGAATTTTCTAGAATTTTTAGAATTTTTTATGATTTTTTATTTTTTTATTGATTTTTGAATTTTTTTTATTATTTTCAAAAATATTTTAATAAAAAGCATGTCTTTGACAATAGATAACATTCAACCAGATAAATAAGCTAACCACTAGACTGAGACAAATACATGCAAATCAAGTCTATAAAGGCAATATTTTAGAAAAATAATTCCGATATACGGATCGGGTACGTAAAACATACCGGATTGGACACCAGCCTTCAATCGCCCAGCCCCAGCCTGCGACCATCCCCATGCCCGTTACCTAAACCGAGCTTCCTTTCCATCTTCGAGTTAAACATCACCAAGGACCGATTCGATACCCTTTCCGAACTTGAATCGATATCAAATCGAATCAATCCTGAACCGGCGGATTCATGGTTGCTCAGGGTCGGCTTTGAGGATTTTCCAAGGAAAGCATCAATGGAAAGTAGAACATGGACGTGCATGGGGAATATTTGGTCTTCTCCTCCTCTGAGTTTTTGCATTACATCTTCACTGGGTATCCTGCTTTCCCATTTTTTTTAATCACCGCCTGAATTTTTATCCCCAAATCCACGTGGATTGGTCTTGATCCATTACAAAACACATGGGCTCAGTTGTATGCGGCGTTGGTCATGGTCCCTGCAACACATTGGACTATTGTGGAGCCACAGAAAAATACCAAGTGAAAGAGGATATTTGGTAATTGATCAAACATTAGGCACTAAAATGATCGCCTGGGTATGATTCTCCTCCAAGCAGATTTCAATCTGCATAGTTAATGGCTAATCAGGAGAAAACAATAAACAATTCAAAGTGGAGGCGTATGGAATATGATAGTCAGAAAGAAAAAAAAATTCTTTCTTCATGCAAAATATTCAATGCAGAATTCTTTCCTCATGCAAGCCCCATCTTCGGTGATGAAAACAAAATTTTCTTGCGAGGAACAACAACGATATCGAGCAAACAACCGGGGGTGACGAGGCAAACCGGCAATCGATGGCATGGAGCGACATCAGGCGAAGGTTCTTGGACAATATTGATGAGTTCGGATAGCGTCGGCGCGGTAGCTTCGTCGACAGAGATCTCCTAGAGTTGCCGTGGATAGTTCTGGGCTCCGTATGGTGGCTTGAACTTGCAGATGACATCAAACCATATTCATAAAGATCCGTGTGAGCACCATCACGTTAACACTATCTTGAATCTCCAAAGGGTTCCGCCATTGTTTTTCTTTCCTCTTTGCACTCACGATTTCTTCCTCTGAAGAAGATTAGAGAGAGAATGTGACCTCCCTCGGGCTTTTATCCAACCCTCCTTCACTGTGGTCACCCATTCATCCTCTCAATCTCACAATCTCCCTCTGTTTTTGTGCTCTCAAAATTTTGCCGCGTATTCAATTGTGTTCGCCTCAGTGGAGAATTCGTGCCCCATAAAAAATATTGTGAAGCCGAGAAAGGTTCTCGTCCGTATGGCTCAAAATGGATACTTGTATGGGGAAACTCGGAGGGAATGGCGAGAGAGTTGGCGAGAGAGAAATCCAGTGGGAGGGAGAGTTGGCGTGTCGATAGAGAGAGGATTAGTGGAGATGGCCGTGGTGTAGAGGCGGGGGATGTAGCGGCAATAATGGCGTCGGGCCCGAGAGTTTTTTTTTTTTTTAGAACCGGTGAAAGTCCCAATAAGAAGAAGAAGAGCAAGCCCTCTGGAGAGAGCGTCTGGTCCAGTCCTCTGAAGACTTGGATCCTCTCCCACTAGCTCTTGCTTTTTTTATTTTATTCCCCCTTCCTCCGATGGATTCTCCACCACCAGGGAGATACCTCCTCTTTTCTCCTTTTGTCGGCCAATTCTGCTCTATTCTTTTCATTATTTATGAGCAACGCCCATGGCTCTTTCTCTCGAACGACGCGAAGAGGACGAGCAACGTGAAAGCTGCGGCCTTATTCCACTGGGTTAAACGGGTCGAGTTGACTCAATCTAGCTGACCCAGTTCAATAATTCTCTTCGGATTCGGCATTAAAATGAGCAAATCAACACGTAATCGAACAAAATTAAAATGTGTGGCAATCCAATTGAAAATCACGATTTTTCTATGAACTTTTCAAGATAAATAAATAAATAAAAGCTGATAAAAATTTAGGTGTCAACAAATATCTATATTTTTTATATCCATAATAATTTTATTAAACTCATCCAAGTGTTCCTGAACAGTGGTACCTTCACGCATCTTTAGAGTATAAAGACGCTGCTTCAAATAAAGTCTCGATGTTAAAGATTTCTTCATGTAGAGACTTTCCAGTTTCTTCCAGAGACCAGCCGTTGTTTCCTCATTGGTGACTTCTCGCAAAACATTGTCATCTAGAGACAACTGGATCGCGCTATGCCCTTTCTCATCAATCTCTTTAATCTCAGCCGAGGTCATGTCGTTTGGATATTTTTCATCCAGTGCCATAACAGTACCCTATCGCTTCAATAAAGCCTTCATCTTTATTCTCCATAATCCGAAGTTGTTCTTGCCGCCAAAAGATGAGATCTGAAACTTCAAAGATGTCATCTCAAATAATCCCAGAAACGAACTCGCTCTGATACCAGTTTGTTGTAACAAATGCGGAAAACAAACACAGAATACAAGAATTTACGTGGTTCGATCAAGGTGATCTACGTCCACGGGCGAGGCAAAACGAGATTCCACTATAATCAAAGAGGGTACAGATTACAAAAGTCGTTCTCAGCGACTGAACAAGAACACATGGCTCACAAAACTCTCAGATGACGAAAAACCTCTGTACTAACAAATAAACCCTAGCCACAGCATAAAATAAAGCTCCGAGTTGAACCAAATCTCAATTTTCTCTCCACTTTTGGGCCGCACGAAACATATGTCGAGTCGGGTGATGAACCGGACCGAGTGCATAAAATTCAAGACATATTTAACAGATTTGAAAGCCACAGAACGCCTCTCTACAGCGAAAGATAGAATTAGGTGTTGTTCCATTTACATTTCGCACAGCTGTTGCCCTTTAATTGGGGGGGGGGGGCATCCTCTCAGTATATGGTATGAATCTGATGAGGTCTAAGAAAGCATTCGGCATCTTAATTGCTGTTAGAGGAATTAAGTCTTCTTCCATTTTTGGCTGCCGTATATGATCACTTTTCGAATGAGAGCTAAGAAATACAGCATTACTCTACCAACGTCTTTTTCTCTTTCTTCTTGTGTTGGCGTGGCGATCATCTGCAACCGTTCATGCATGACTTCAATGGATGTTTCACTGAATAGCATTGATATTATTACACTAGCTATTATGTAATTTCCAAACGTGTTCCCTGAATAGCATCCCCTTGATTCCGGATGAGTCGGGGGAGATTCGAGGTCTCGGCAAGTGTGGCGGCCTCGATACATGGTCTTGTGAAAGGGTGGGTCATCCTTTGTCTTTTGGACCTGCTTGGTCGATTGACATCCCCGGTCGTTCCTGTGAACACACCTGAAGTATAGCCTGAGAGTTTCCCCAATCACTGCTTTAATCACCTAGTGTTTGCTTAACTGTTTCATCATGAGAGGAGCATGAATAATATGAATATCAGTCTGATTGATTGTAATAGATTCTGTCTGACTTGGTAATATTTTTAATTTACCTGTGATTTGAGAGAAAAGGGTAAGGGTCTGTATGACAACCATTCTAATCCCAAAAAATGAATCTGATTAAAATGATTTTTTTTTTGTTCTGTTTCTTAGATGAGTTTTAGAGAATCAGAACGCGTTGGTAACTACATAAATTTTCTGTTCCTCGAACAGGAGCGCATTTGGTAATTACATATCGTTTCCGTTCCTGAGAACAATTGTTCTTCCAAATTTTTGTCATTTAAGTGAAATAATATATTGCAAATTAACCGAATATTAATTCATATTAATTCTCTTATATAACCTATTGCATATTGAAATATAAAAATAAATATTAAGAATCATCACAAGTCTTTTTCACCAAATATTATGGGTTTTCATCCAACTTTTTGGAGCGAACAGACAATCGATATAAGCAACACCATTGTTTCTACAAAGAAAATGCACTGCATTGTCCTGTCCTGCATTAGTGTACGTTTTTGGTTCTAGGAAATCAAATCTCAATCTTAATTGATCCAAAACTTAAGAATAAGAGCTTGCTAAGTGTTCACGCTAATTATTTTTTATCTTTTCAAAAATTTTCTAAAACTAGGCTTTGTCTAAAGTATATAAACTTAGGCAAGCCACAACTAATAATTCAAGTGGAACCATGAAACCCTAATGAAGCCCTAAGGGCATAGATAAATGTGATTCGGGTTTAATTTTAAAGGTGTTTATAATTTTCCTAAAAAAGAATAAAATCTATGGAATCTAAAATATCTAGACCCAAATTCATGAAATTGTGTTCAATCTAGCCTAATCTAAGCTTCTTCTATTTTTAGGAATTTTCTCAAATTTTTCTGATTTTTTAGAATTATTTTAATTTTTTAAGTTTTTTTTAAATTTTAATTTTATTATCGTGTTATTTTTCTTTGAAAATGGGATCTCGTTCAGTTTTAAGTCGAGAGAAAAGTGAGAGATGTAGGATTTCACTCTGTTTTGTGATTCTCAAAAATGATTTTTTTTTCTTTTCAGAATCAATCTTTTTTTTTGTTCTTGTTTTGTTTTTGAGAACAGAATCAGAACCAGAATCAGTTACGTTATCAAACAAGATTGTCATCTTTTTTTGTTCCGAGGAACAGAATCAGATAACCAAAATGGTTACCATACAAGTGCTAAGAGAGAGATAACAAAACTAATAAAAAGATTTTAACTAATAACAATCTCTTCTCATCTCTTCACTGCACAATTATCCATCTTCTTCACCAAAAACTCAGTTCCTATAATCCAAAACACCTGCCTTTCAGCCCAATAAGTCATACTCAACGCTAGTTTCACTCTCGATCGCTCCAACACTGCAGCTGCAATTTTGGCTATCTTTCAACCCCAAATTGCACTTGAGACCCAAACCACTTTTCCTGCCAGTGAATCTCAAGATCGCTCAGGCTGGCGCTGTTGATGAGATGGAGGTCTAATCCTGAGCTCAAGATTCAAGTCGGGACACCTTTCTCGAGCTGGCGATGCCGCAGCGTCCATTGACTCTTCCAAGTTGCCCGTGAAGCTGAGCTCTGCACTATTCTTCATCTCTATGATTTTAGAAAAAGCAGCAAAAGAAATGGTGGGCTCGTTATGGCAGTCTTTGATCGGCCTGTGGGTGGCCGGATCGAGGCCCCAGTTCAGAAACTTCCTCCTTATGTGCGTGTTCCAGTAGTTCTTGATCCCGTTGCCTGTCCTCCCTGGCAAATGCGCGGCAATTTGTGACCATCTGTAAGGAAAAATCCGAAACAACCCATGTGGACAATAAGTGCAAATAAAGCTAAGATGAAGTCGATTCACAAGGAGATGATGAAGAAGTAATTTTCTTATCATTAACCTTAGTTATATCATAAATGCCATGTGGGTTGTAGAAAATAATTGAGTATGCTAAACTGGAGCTTACCTGTTACCAAGAACGCAGTGAAGTTCGATGATGGTCCCGTCCTCAAACTTGGTGAAGTTGCCCCGCTTGAGGTTGGGCCGGAGGTAATTGATCCAGCGGACACGGCAGCTCTTGCAGCTGCGGAGGAGGCTGGCGGCCTTTGGGAGCGACTGCCAGCAGCTCACGCCGTGCACCCTTATGTAGGCGACGAGCTTGTCATCCTCGTCCTTGGTCCATGCGCCTTTGTTGGTGTGAGCCTTCAAACAAGTATTCACTTCCGTAAATATATCTGAAGTCTTTCTGCAAAAAAAAAAAAAAGGAGTAATTCCCAATTCATGTACATATCTTAATAACAGAACAGACAAAAAAAATCGATATGAGTGTCGGAAACTGTAACCCATTTTCTCTAAACAATCTAGAAAACTGAATGGATCTTGCAAGAGTTGGAAGACAGCTTAAGGAACGTGAGAAGACCAGATTGCAAAGAAGAATGCTCCCTAAATAGAGCTTGAAATCATTCATGTTGGGTGTGGGGAGCATGTACTAATGTGCATATCCCTTAGCTCCCTCACCATTCCAACAACAACATATGTACTCCCCCATATAAAAATTATGAAACTATGTTTCCATATCTCATAGCCTATTATCCGTTTAATACTCTCTACCTTGTCCCTTCTCCATTCCTACACATACTATCCCATACACACACATACGCTTGCTCACATTCAAATCACAGACTACCGTGGATATCAACACCATGCTTCCGCACATTATCAGATTTTCAACATGGCATAGAGCTCCTGTTGGGAATTAAGTCAAATTCATTAAGTGTTATCAGTGATCGTTCGACTCCCATGGCATAATTAGTATTCCGATGTAATTATGTAGTATTCCGATGTAATTATTGTTTTAGTAGACATAATTAGTTGAGTCTATCATCTTTTAGTATTCCGATGTAATTGTTGTTTTAGTCTTTTCACTTTCCTAGAGAGACTCAAGAGTCATGTTTTAAGCCTATAAATAGGTGAGTCTTGTAACCATTTCAGTATGGGTGAATCGATTGTGAATACACTATATTGAAAAGCCACCTTCCGTCTCCTCTTCCTTGTGTGAACAAAGTTCCTTTGAGAGTGCTTGTTGAGAGCCCCACAGTCGATTTATCCCATCAAATTGGTATCAGAGCTTCACGGTTTCGTGATTATGGCGTCAACAAGCAACCTTCCTTTTCAGTATCCAATCCTCACCAAAGAAAACTATGGCAAGTGGGCTTCCAGAATGAAAGCCATACTCGGCGCCCATAGTGTGTGGGATCTTGTCAACAATGGCTATGATGAGCCAGATGAAGATGTCGCGTTGACTCAGGCTCAGAGGAATGCGTTGGAGAAGACTCGTTCGAAAGATCAACTCGGGTTGTCAATCATCTTTCAAGCCTTAGATGATTCTATGTTCGAGAAAGTCTCGAATGCTACTACATCCAAGGAGGCATGGGAGATTCTTCAAACCACGCACCAAGGTGTTGAGAAAGTAAAGAAGATCCGCCTTCAAACTTTGAGAGGCGAGTTCGAGGTAATCCGTATGAAAGAATCTGAGTCGATTTCTGATTATTTCACAAGAGTTTTAGCTATTGTGAATCAGATGAAAAGGAATGGCGAAGATGTTCCTGATGTTCGTGTTGTCGAAAAAATCCTGTGGTCGTTGGATAAGAAGTTCGACCACATCGTTGTCGCTATCGAGGAATCGAAAGATGTCGATTCTATGACGGTCGATGAGCTCATGGGTTCGTTGCAAGCCCATGAAGAAAGACTGAAAAGAAACAAGTCTGAACCGGTGGAGGAAGTACTCCAATCTCGATTGACTATCCGAGATGACAAAGGCCAAAGAAGTGACCCTGTGCAAACTCGATCGGTCAATCAAGATCGAGACCGAGGACGCGGTAGAGGCCGTTTCCAAGGAAGAGGTCGTGGACGAAGCGGAGGAGATTTCGCCCGAAGCAATGAGTTCTTTCATAATCAAAGAAGTACTCGTGGAAGAGGAAGAAACACAAATAACCGGTATGATAAATCAAAGGTTCGATGTTATCGTTGTAATAAATGTGGCCATTATGCTTATGAGTGTTGGCAGAAAGAAAGTGCGGTGGCAGATGAAAAGGCGAACCTGGTGAATGATGGTGATCAAGTTCTTATGCTGGCATTTAAAGAAAATGCTGATGAAAAGAATGATACGTGGTACTTGGACACTGGAGCAAGTAACCACATGTGCGGCCGAAAGGAGATGTTCGTTGAAATGGATGAGACAGTAAAAGGAAAAGTCTCGTTCGGTGATAATTCTCAAATTCTTGTCGAAGGGAAAGGTACGATTTTAATACGTCTGAAGAACGGAACACGTCAGTTTATTACTAACGTGTATTATGTGCCGAAGATGTCGAGCAATATTTTGAGTTTAGGACAGCTTCTTGGGAAAGGATTTACTGTCCAGATGAAAAATCTTTGTCTTATGTTGAGAGATTGCAATAATAAGTTGATTGCGAATGTGAAGATGTCGAAGAATAGGATGTTCACTCTGAACATCAAAGATGATATGTCTACATGCCTTCAAGCATGTGTAGACAATCCTTCGTGGCTATGGCATTTGAGGTTCGGTCATCTCAATTTTGGCGGACTCAATACGCTTTCTCGCAAGAAGATGGTGTATGGCTTACCGCATATTGATCACCCCGATCAATTATGTGAAGGATGTGTAATTGGCAAGCATTCTAGAGCAAGTTTTCCGAAGGAGTCGACTTATCGAGCGAAGAAGCCACTGGAGTTGATTCATTCTGATGTATGTGGTCCGATCACTCCTCAGTCGTACGGTAATCATCGCTACTTTGTTACGTTTATTGATGATTTTACTCGAAAGACTTGGGTATTTTTCTTGAAAGAAAAATCAGAGGTGTTTGATACGTTTAAGCACTTCAAGAAAATGGTTGAAAAGGAGAGTGATTATTTTATCAAGTCTTTAAGAACTGATCGTGGAGGAGAATTTACTTCTGGAGAATTTAATCAATTCTGTGATTACCATGGCATTCGACGTTTCTTAACGGCGCCGTATTCCCCAAAACAAAATGGTGTGGCTGAGCGAAGGAACAGAACCATTCTCGACATGGTTCGCAGTATGTTGAAAAGCAAAAATTTGTCAAAGGAGCTTTGGGGCGAAGCTGTCAGATGTGCAGTTTATCTGCAGAATCGATGTCCCACGCAAGGACTCGATGGTGTTACCCCAGAAGAAGCATGGAGCGGGAGAAAACCTACGGTTTCTCATTTAAGAATTTTTGGGAGTGTTGCGTATGCTCACGTGCCCGACCAGAAAAGATCGAAGTTGGAAGACAAAAGTAAAAAGCTCATTTTCATCGGGTATGATTCCTCATCAAAAGCTTACAAATTGTTTGATCCTGACACTTTGAAAGTATATGTAAGCAGAGATGTGAAATTTGATGAAGAAAGTTTGTGGGAGGAAAATCAACAACTTGTCAAAACCAGTCATGATAAATTTGTCGAAACCGTTCGTGATGATTCTGTCGAAATGGAGATTGAAGCTCATTCACCTTCTCCGATGTTCTCTCCATCATCGTCAGCTTCAACTTCAAATACTGTCGAAGAATCGCTAGCACCAAGATCTAGAAGACTTTCTGAAATTTATGAAGCTACCGATGAGCTTCACCTTATATGTCTTCTTGCAGATTGTGAACCACTTATTTTCGATGAAGCTGCCAAAGAAGAAAAATGGAGGAAAGCCATGGATGAAGAGATAGAAGCCATCGAAAAGAATAAAACGTGGCAACTCGCTGATCTTCCGAAGGACAAAAAGGCGATCGGTGTCAAATGGGTATACAAGGCCAAGAAGAACGAGAAAGGAGAAATCACTCGTTATAAGGCCAGACTTGTCGCAAAGGGCTACAAACAGAAAGCTGGGATCGACTATGACGAGGTATTTGCACCTGTCATCCGAATGGAAACCATCAGACTAATGATTTCCATTGCAGCTCAAAATCGGTGGCCAATCTATCAAATGGATGTCAAATCGACATTCCTGAATGGCGTTCTTGAAGAAGAAATTTATGTCGAACAACCCACTGGGTTTGTTGTGAAAGGTCATGAAGACAAAGTGCTGAAATTGAAGAAAGCTTTGTATGGGCTTAAGCAAGCTCCGAGAGCTTGGAACTCCAGAATCGATGCTTATTTCAAGGCAAATGGCTTCGTACAATGTCCGTACGAACATGCTCTCTACTTGAAGCATGAGAAAGGTGATGTTTTATTGGCATGTTTATACGTTGATGATCTTGTCTTCACAGGAAATAATTCTGGATTGATTGACACTTTTAAAGCATCGATGGTGAAAGAATTTGAAATGACAGATAATGGTTTGATGAGTTATTTTCTGGGTATCGAAGTGAAGCAAAATGAAGATGGGATTTTTATTTCCCAAAAAAGATATGCTGAAAATATCCTTGAGAAATTCAACATGAAGAATTGCACTTCGGTTAATACTCCGATGGATTGTGGTGCAAAACTGTCGAAGTTTGATGAAGGTGTCGATGTTGATTCAACATATTTTAGAAGCTTGATTGGAAGCTTAAGGTATTTGACCTGTACCAGACCAGATATCATGAACAGTGTCGGAATTGTGAGTCGATATATGGAGAATCCGAAGACATCTCATCTTAAGGCAGCAAAGAGGATACTTCGGTACATCAAAGGTACTATCTCTCTTGGCTTGTATTATTATCAATCTGAACTATTTCAACTCAGAGGTTATTCAGATAGTGACTATGGGGGAGATGTCGATGATCGAAAAAGCACTACGGGCTTTGTATTTTATTTGGGTGAAACTGATTTTACATGGTCATCAAAGAAGCAATCCAGTGTTACTCTGTCGACATGTGAAGCGGAGTATGTTGCTGCATCATCGTGTGTTTGTCATGCGATATGGTTGAGAAAGTTGCTCAAAGAAATCCATATGGAGCAAAAGGATGCAACAGAGATTTTTGTTGATAATGTTTCTGCCATTGCTTTGGCGAAGAATCCAGTTTTTCATGAGAGGAGCAAGCATATCGATGTTCGATATCATTTTATTCGAGAACAAGTCAGCGACAAACAAATTGAAGTTGTGCACGTGAAGACCGGTGATCCAGTCGCAGGTATTTTTACGAAACCTCTCAAGATCTAAGTGTTTCGGAAATTCAGAAGTTTACTTGGAATGATCGACGGAAGAGAATTTGGCTTAAGGGAGAGTTTTGTTGGGAATTAAGTCAAATTCATTAAGTGTTATCAGTGATCGTTCGACTCCCATGGCATAATTAGTATTCCGATGTAATTATGACTCCCATGGCATAATTAGTATTCCGATGTAATTATTGTTTTAGTAGACATAATTAGTTGAGTCTATCATCTTTTAGTATTCCGATGTAATTGTTGTTTTAGTCTTTTCACTTTCCTAGAGAGACTCAAGAGTCATGTTTTAAGCCTATAAATAGGTGAGTCTTGTAACCATTTCAGTATGGGTGAATCGATTGTGAATACACTATATTGAAAAGCCACCTTCCGTCTCCTCTTCCTTGTGTGAACAAAGTTCCTTTGAGAGTGCTTGTTGAGAGCCCCACAGTCGATTTATCCCATCAGCTCCAAATTCCTACAACGAGAAATTAACGAAAATGCATGTATCGTTTGCGAAGTACTCGGGTAACTCGAGGTGGAGAATCGATTGCTGATCATTTGTGCTCAATTGGTGCCCGTCGTCTATCAAATTCTGATCATGTCTTGTCCATGTATTCAGAGTCTTTCTGCGCAAAAAAGAGTCATTTGCATTTCATGTTAGAATTGCTAAATTTAGCTCCATATGAAACCTCTTTCATCGTCTGCCTAATAACAAGATAAATGAAAAAAAAAAAAACTTGTATTCTCTGCAAGTTAGACAAGCTCGTTATAATCCAATCATCATCTGTCAAGTGTCAAGTTGTGTCCCAAAATCATATGAACAACGAAACGATCTATTCTTGTCTTCCCCTTCTCCTAAATTTTGAGACATCTTCACAGCATTATTTCAAACACGTGATGCTCACATTTTATGTAATTGTTCTTCCAAAAAGAAACTTAATAGGTTTTTCGAATTACACGAAACTCCACTTAAATAAAGTCAGAAAAAAAAAACACGAATTTTGTCCCTTGATTACCTCGGGACTGAGGTGTGGATGCTCTCACTTCCCTCGGAGACCGCGGACCTAACACAGGCGTTGGTCGGGACCAGCGGGGGCTTGATGCTCTCCTCGGAGACCTCGGACCTAACACAGGCGTTTGTCAGGACCTGCAAGACCTCGTAGGAATCGGCGGCCTCGTAGGATTCGGCGGCGCTGCTCGAGAGGGATAGGGTGTTGCTGAACGACCTGAGGACGTTGACCATCAGATCTTCCGCAAACAAGGGCTGCGCTGTGTTATTGCCAGTTTGAGAGTGAGCGTCGAAGAGATGTCTGATCTTCTTCGTGGGATTCTGGCCATGGAGGAGCTCTTTGATCGCCTGCTTGCGGCTTGAGGAGAGGTTCTTTGGCCAAGCGGAACGCTCCATTGATGAGAGACCTGCAGGTCATGTGCCTGCTTTGTGATGTGACGAGGGAGGAAAGTCAAGAGAGAGAGAGAGAGAGAGAGAGAGAGAGAGAGAGAAGAGTGTGGCTTTTGAGGAGGACGAAAGAGCACATAGTATGGTCATGTGCAGGAGGCTAGGAAGATCCGCGGGTTGTGCCGCGAAAGTCCCACGTCTGGCAGGATCTAGCCATCCCCACGCGCGGCGCGTGCCAGTTATTGTAAGGTTTTTACCCTCAAGGATACTTCCATTTTTACCCCTCGCAGGCTTAAAACTAGGGTGAGCGTGTGATCGGGATGGGTCTCGGGGAGGGGTCAGGATCGCCTGCCAAGGTTTTTTCCTTGGTAGGCGATCCCCACTATTCAATAAGGTGGTCCTTCCTATTGAATGGTGGGGATCCCCCTGCTCAGACGAAAAATGGGCAGGGGATCCGGATCTTCGGATCCAGACGCCTCGGGGAGGTGTTCACGGACAGCTTGTGAAATGGGACGCTAAGGGTGCGAATGAAATCACTTCAAGTTCTTAAGGCCTGTTTGGTTCAGTTTTGGGCAAAAAAGGGTTGGTGAAATGCAAATACTTTTGACCTAAAGGGATTTGATAAAATACAAATACTACTTGATAAACTTTTAAATTTGGAGAGTCCTTTGGTGTTCTAATTAATATTTTTTAACTTTAATTTTTTTAAAATTAGGAAAAAAAAGGCTGCCATTTTTATATTTTCTCATTGACATTAACATAAAAGATACATTAGCAAATTTATAAGTTAAAAAGTCAAAATATGTCGTGTGCAATCAAAAGATCATTATAATAAATATGATTACATAAGTCATTGAGGATAGAAATAAAAGTTTTCCTCCAAAAATTACAAATCTGCTTAATTATTAACTAAACTCGTCGCTATTTTATCACGTAAGCGTGCCATGTCAGAGGATGCATTAGTATTTGAACATCCAAACTATCATTGCCTGACACTTTCTTGGATGCTAAACTCTCATTAAACTATGATATATGTGGGACAATTTTGTAGATTTGATTTTGACATTCACTTCTCTTCTAATAGTTGTTGCGTGCAGAATCCAGGGACATGACTAAAGCATTGGACATACCATAAATTGAGATGCCTCTGTGAGCTTAGCTCCTTAAAGCTTTCTAAGTCTTTTGCTAGTTGTGCATCGTCTGAAACTTGTAATAGTTCATAGGTTTCTTTGGAATACATATATGGCTCTGCCCAGAAATTTTAAAATTCAGCTCTAAAATTCGCAGTTCCTACATCATGAAGACCAAGATCATTAGGAATTTAGAGAGCAGCAGGACACAAACTTGCACACCGGAAAGCCGAAACAGAGCATCACTAGAACAAAATCCTCTTTGGCATAGTGAACATTAGAATGACTAATGAGCAGAACATAAATCAACGGTGTGAATCTCATTAGGGTCAAACTCAGCAGTTTGACAATTTATAAAGAATCAAAAGTGACAAGGAAACTATGAACTCACTCTTGCAGACTTGCACCCTATATAATTTACACTCTCAGCTTGAAGAACGAGACGAGTTCTGCCAATACAAGAGTGAGGCAAAAGATAAAAGTTTAACAACCCATGTAAACAAAATAAACATGCTAGTAGAGGACCTGCGAGCAACCACAACCTTCGAATCCAGAACTTGTGCAAAGGTTGTTATCTAAAAGTCTGGTTCTCGGTATCATGTCGAGCGTGCAGAATCACAGGATTCGACACCATCAAGCCACGATATATTAGGGCATTCCCGTACCCGCAAGTTATAGAGGGACTGTAAACGTTCCAGGCCGGTGACTTCTGTTAGCTCATAGCACTCCTCAAGATACAATTCAGATAAGTACTTCAAGTTCGGCAAATCCGTCACCGCTTTCAATTTTCCACAGCGCGTAATAGAAAGCATTGATAGCCGGAAGCTTTGGAAGATATTCAAGCCAAGGGCAATCACAAATAGTGAGTTTCTTGAGAAGGGTTAGCTGGGAAAGATGCGGCAACGACGGACTCTGGCAGGTGATATGTAGAGCTGTTATGCCAGAGGGAAGTTCAGGTAGTTCTTGAAGATTTTGGCAATATCGAAAACTCAGGTTTTGGACAAAAGAGAGCTTAGAAATGCTTTCTGGCAAGCCCATAATGCCCGACTTGTCTAAATCAAGCTTGTTTAGGGGAAACAGTTCGCCTATTTCACTAGGTAGTCCTTTCAAATTTTTGCATCCTGAAGCTCTCAACTCTTGGAGTTCCGCCAACATTCCAATGGCACCAGGCAATTCTGTTACGCGAGATCGACAAATGTCCAAGATCCTCAACTTCTACAGATTCCCAATGCTTTCAGGTAATTCCGCAATTGCTGTCCTCGCTAGATGCAGTTCGGCCAATGATGCCAAGTTTCCAATCAAATCAGGAATTTCTCGCAACGAGGGGCATCTCCATAATAACAAGCACTGCAATGATGCTAGATGGCCTATGGAGCTAGGTATGCGGGGTAGCGATGCACAATTAGAGGCATCAAGAGTCCTAAGCTCCTTCATAGAACCAATGGATTCAGGCAATTCTTCGATCCGTGTCCCAGATATGTTCAGCGAAGTTAACGACACAAGGGAGCCCATGGATTCTGGAAGTTGAGCCAGCTGTCTACTGTCTACAAGACGAGGCACTTAGGCTGCGTTTGGTAACGTTTCTGTTCCTGGGAACATATTTGGAACAGAAACATTTTTTTTATGTTTCTATTCCCGGCTACGATTTTTTAGAATAGAAACGCATTTTGTAAGTTAAAATAAAAATACTTTTTTCTCGCCAAAAGGAGGGATCGACGGCGGATGACCGACGACTGACGGGGGCTGGCGGCAGCGGGCTACCGACGACTGGCTGTGGCGGCGGCCGGCGATGGGCTACCAGTGACCGGCGGAGGCGGGCGGCGGCGACCGGCGGCGGCGGGCGATTGGTGCCGACTGGCGACCGATGGCGGCAGCCAGCGACGGCGAGCGTTAGGACCAAAAGTGTTAAAGTGTTCTTCGGAACACTTTTGAAACATTTTTTTGCCCAACGTGTTTCTGTTCCAAAAGTGTTCTGGAAACACTTTTGGAACAGAAACACATTTCAGGGAGCGTTACCAAACGCAACCTTAGTGTCTCCAGCTTCATCAAGCAACCTCTTGAAATATGAATCTCTTGTATATCCGTATGATCTAAGAGAAGCTCCCTCAATTTTTCCATTCTACCAACTCCTGCCGGTAGCTCCTCTAGTCTCTTACAACCCTTGACATTCAAGGAGACAAGGGTCTTGATGTCACCGATAGATAGAAGGATGAATCTCTTCCAGACGCCAGCATCCTTCAAATGATAAAATCTCCAAGCTTTTGAAAGCGGATAAGTCAGGAGTTCTTCTCAAAGACCGACAATTCGAGAGTTTGAGAACTTTGAGCTCGGTTGCCATTTGAAAAAAAAAAAAAAATACCACAATGAGATTGGACCGCGTTTCCATCGTTCTTGTTTGGGCTATTTAAAATTCAATAGAAAAATATCAATGCTCCACTACTCCTTTTATTTGGACTTTTTAGAAGAACATATAAATGTTTCATAGCTCAGTCCCCATTCAATCAATATTGCCATAATACACCACTACCTCACATATGTTTTATTTAAATATTCCTTAAGTAGTAGTGTTTGGCTACGTCATCAACATAGAAATAATTTTTCATCATATACTGCAAAAGCAATGTTAGGGACATACAACTGCTAACCATATTTTCTTAGTGCATTAGCCATAATTTGGCTAAAATAAATATCAACTGGCTAGCACTTCAAAAACAATTATGAAGCAATGCACTTATTTTCAAATATTAGTGTTTACTTTTGTTTCTATAACAATTGATGCTGTCTATGATCATTCAAATAGTATTTCAAGACGAAAACATTTAAAGAGTGTTTCTTTGAACATAACAGACTATACCTAAATAATTGCAACTTTTCATTTTTTTTCATGAAGGCAGATTGATGTACAGATGTAACAAGAATTGATAAAAAGACACGAGGAGAGATTCACTTAGAAGCCACAAACCATTCAGATTAAGAAAACTCAAGATGGGCACAAATATTGAAGTTGTATTTCTAATAGATTGTAATTAATACAGTTAAAACAAGTTTTTATTTCTCAGTATGTCTAGTGTTAAGCATGATTGTTTGTTAACATATTAAGGACAGAAGCTTATCGTACATTTATAGGTTCCTACAAACTCCTCTTATACTTAGAGAAAAATCCTTAATCTGAGTAAGGATATTAAACCTCTCTAAGAAAAAAGAAAGGAGAAAAGAATAACTTGGTGAGATTAATTGGACTCTCAACAACCACATGATTATCAACAAGAGATATGCCTTCTCTGCTGCATCTTACCTTAACTGGACACTAGCCTCCCCAGTCCTCCGAAATCGCACCCTGCGACAGATCAAGCACGACTAGCTTCTTTGGATAGAAGTTGGCCGCTGCGAAATCCAAGGGACACTCCTCCCATTGAAGCCATCTTAATTGAGGAAGCAAGTTCAGGAAATCTCCAACGAGATTCTCAGCGTTCACTTGAAGGAACCTCAAACCGGTCAGTTCTTTGAATAGTTCACCTGTATAACAACTTCTTCAAACCACATTTGTCCAGACGAAGGGCCTCAATCTTGCTAGTGCCCTGCAATTAGAAAGTATTGTGGACCGTAAGTTTTGAATGATGAGATGAAACCAACTATATTTAAGGCAAGCTGGACTGAATTCAATAGGTAGTCATACTATAATGGTGTCGGCTTCTCACTTTCAGCTTCCATAAATGACATGACAGGTTGTGCTTGACAAATGTTTATCTAATTTATGTAAAAATGTGAAGCTCACACGGGTGTTTCCGAAATTCTCCTTTTCTAACTGTGCCCTTCGCAATTTACACCTTTACAATTCCCATAAAATTCTGACCCAAACTAAAACGACGGAAACTCTGACAAAAAAAATAATAATAAAATAACGACAGAAACAAATATTTTTTTTATAGAATTTTAAAAAAAAAAGTTGGGAGAAAAGCGTTAAAATGCAGAAGAAGAGCAACATTTGCGCGCGCCCCTAGCGTGTCAGCTTTTTCCCCTCCTGCCTCTCTCTCTCTCTCTCTCTCTCTCGACATCTCAATATCTCACTCGCTTTCCTCATGGCGCGTATCTCCCACGCTCCCTTTTACATCTACTTTACCCTTAGAGGTGACAAATGAGTGGGTTGGGTCGGATTTGGGTCAGATCGAATATGATCCGACCCATATTGACCCATCTGACCCATATTTAATGACCCAAACCGATCCGACCCGCGACTAACACATACCCGACCCAATCCGTTTTGACCCATATTACCAAAATAAAATATTTTTTTAAAAAAATAATATTACTAAAATAGTTCTCAACCTCGATCCCGGTCCCAGTCACGGCCCCGGCCCCCGGCCCCAGTTCTGGTCACGGTCCCGGCCCCGGGGTAGGGACCGGCCCCGACCCCGGCCCGATCCTGGTCACCGCCCCGGCCCCGGTCAAGGCCCCTACCCAGGACACGACCCCGGGACAGGGACCTGGCCCTGGGACCCAGACCAGGCCCCAGCCCCAACCTCGGGACCCAACCCCGGACCCGGCCCCAGCCCCCGGCCCCGGGACCTGGCCCCTGCCCCGATTGCGAGTCCTGGGACTCAGAATTTGTTAGTAAACTAAGGGTAAGTAAATAGAATATTAGGATACATTTATTTCACGAAATTTGAGTGTTCTCAAAAATATCTACTTGAAAATATTCACTTGTAACAGATGGAAACATAAATAATAAATATTGTCGTCGTCCACAAAAAGGTTTAGATATAAATTGTTGTCGATTAGTAAGGAAAATATTCTTCATCGACTAATTATTTTAAATAATATAAACGAAATATTTAAGAAAATGCTATTTAAATAATTCATTTTCGATAAAACAAGCGGAGCCTTTGGCTAATTTAGGGTGTGTTTTGTTTCATGGAAAAACTCCGAAAATGGTATGTATCCATTAGAAAAATTAGTTAATGAAAATTATTTTCATTATCGACAACAATTTATAACCCACTATTTTCATGCGAGAAGAAAATATTTTTCATTCATTCATTTTGTAAATAATACAAAAGATAATTTTTTCAAAAAACATTTAATTTTTAATGAATCAAACGCACTCTTAGATTCTGCTTGTTTCCCGAAAAATGAGTGATTTGAAAAATATCTTCATAAAATTAATCAATTAAATCGCTTGAAATAACTAGTCAACAAAAACGTTTTCATTTTCGACAACAATATTGTCTGCGCATTTTCATTGACGATAAGAATAGCTTTTCTTTATTTATTTTCATAAGCAATACAATCAATTATTAGTAGGAATATATCCTTCAAATCCTTTATTTTCCCCTAAAAAATTTGGAGATTTGCCTAACTGGGATTTAGATAAATTGGCATTGGACACTCCTGTAATCTCGTCTTCTCTACTCGCGTTGAATCCAACCCGCTAACTGAGTCAACGATGGGCTTTGACTAGAGATCCACGTACGACCAGCCCTTATGACTTAGCCCGTCTTGCATTTTAAGTTAAAATTTTTAACTTCTAATTTTGATGTGTTCTTGTCGTAACAAGCTGTCCAGCATGAACAATTGGTCTGCACTAACAAGTACTATAGTATCACTAAACTTAAAAAGGTCAAAACATGACCACTTAAGCCTTTCCACAGCCAAAATCCTAAGCATTAGGCATTTTCTATAAGCCCATATACTTGTAACAAAAGTAAGATCTTCTGTACCATCTAATTGCTAGGAATGAAAGCTCAAGTTGTCCAGCATGAACAATTAGTCTGCACTAACAAGTACTATAGTATCACTAAACTTTGCGCATTCTTTCGATTTTATGTTCGCGGGACCGGAGAATTAGTGCTATAATATGAATTAGTTAGATGCTCAAAGAGCTTGGAACACACTATTGTAACTTTTATACGATTCCATTGCGTTCAGCTTAATCTAATTGAATTCGGTAACATTCAACTTTGACACCTGTGTTAGCATGAGATTGGTGGAAAATATCTAAATTTATTTGTGATTCCAAATTCAACCTACCTAGCCCAAATCTCTCATTTGGGTACTGTAATACGTCTATTTTTTTTTTTCGTCGCAATTTTCTATTCTTATTTTGTCGAGATTGATTCCGTTTTTATCAATTATATTTCTCTAGTCAAGTGCTATAGTTTTTGGAAGGAGGACAATATTTTCCGCTATTCTTGGTTGGACGGGACTATTTCTAATGATACCTCCGATTGGTATAGTACAAATTATAAACACCACGAATATGCAATGTCATGAAAAATTCTAAATTGATATACCTATGATAAATTTACCCGAAAATATTTTTTTAGAGCAAAAAATCTAAAATTGGTACACTCGTGACAAATTTACTCCAAATTATTGTTTCGACCACCAAAAACCCTAATCATGTATATCTGTGATAAATTTATCCCAAACTGGTACACTTACGATAAATTCACCTCCCGTTAGTTTTCGTTAAATTTTTCCGTTAAATTGCTAAGTTAGATGATACGTGACAGTTGACAGATGTACCCATTTAGGATTTTTACTATCTGTTTGTCATAGGTATACTAGTTTAAGATTTTTTATGGTATTAACTCAATTTAGTAAAAATTAATGGAGGATAAATTTGTCACAAGTGTATTAGTTTGGAGTTTTTTTATTGTAAAAAAATTAGTTTCGAGGTAAATTAATCACAGGTGTGCCAGTTTAGAAATTTTTTGTGGTAAAAAAATTATTTTTGAAGTAAATTTATCACACGTGCATCGATTTAGGATTTTTGGTGGTTAATAAAATAATTTAGGGGAATTTGTCATAAGCGTATCAATTTGAGATTTTTCGTGATAAAAAAATAATTTCGACAGTTGAATTGCCGTGGGAAAGGGAGGGAGGCCCGCCCGTGGGCCCTTAGGTCTCCCTCGGCAGTTGAAGATCTAAAACTGTAAATATTATTTTTTTGTATTAATTTTGTAAATATTTATTTTTAATATTATTTTCGAAAAAAACTCAATCGATGGGGATCATTCGAAGGAAGGATCGAGGCAGCGGAGGTGGAGTAGGGCTAGGACCACGATGGGAACGACGTCAAGGTCTGGGTGAAAGGGAGCTTGGCAATGGAGAAAAAAAGATAAAGATAAATAGTTAAGAAAATCGATTAAAAATAATAATCAAAAGAATAAAAACAAAATATTAAAAAGAGTGGATGGTAAAAAATCAAATCTCATTTTTCATGCCAAACAAGGGAAAAATATTTTTCAATTTTTTTTTTTTATATTTTAGCAAACACCGAAAACATAGTCATTTTCATGGGGTGTATTGTATATACTATGACGCAGAGACACGTGAAAAAGTAGCCGCGCCAGTGTCGGACACCCACATGCTCGGACATGCTTCCGACACGCGATCAACGCGTATCGAGATCAGTCAACGCTCTGGACAAGCCGTCGACACGCGTGTCGGCGTGTGGGACACACAGGATGCGGACAGTGTGGAGGAAGACGATGGAGATGGTGGGGGAGAGCCAGCCGATGAGGAGGATGAGGGACTTGGAGGCGTCGCCGTAGAAAACGTGGTAGAGCTAGGCCAGAAAGGCGCCACTCAGGCCGACGAAGCCCTTGAGGTGGTTGTTCTCTGGAAGAGTGAGAGAAAGATTGCCATAAACGACACTCCTCTCATCAGTCGAAAATAATTTCTGAAATTCCTCCACCGCCATTGGCGGGCTCCGAACCTGTGCCACCTCTGCGTTTCTGCGAAGAAGGAACTGATGAAAGAGAGAAAGCAACAGAGGGCGAGAAAAGAGGAAGGGTAATTGTGATGATAAGGGCTTTGCGTGAGGGGATTTAAATGAAAAAGAAATCTTGGGAATGAAAGAAAGTTTTGGAAGTTGTAGCTTAGCTCATGTGACAAAACCAAGACATCTGAAGATGAAGAGATAGGGAGGAGAAATAATGAATATTTTTTTATTGAAAATTTTAAATAAATAAAGTAATTTCTTAAAAGTAGATTTTTTTAATACTATTTTAAAATCTTCACATGGCTGAAAAAAATAATTTATCATCGACATGTATATAAATATACAACGTGTCCCAAAGTGTCGAATTTTTTTATTTTTTAGAAATATCGTGTCGACGTATAATGTCGTGTCACGTGTCCTGTGTCCACGTCCGTGACGATTTTGGTGGGTTTGCTCTTGGGTTTGGATCTCTTTGTGCGTTTTCTCTTTCGAATGATGTAGAGTAGATCGTCCATCGTGCTCGGTTCTACTGCATAAGGGATCAAGATGAAGAGGGTTCTCTCGAGAACCTGGGGATTCCATCGGGTTTTGAGGCTGCAAATGAGAATTTCTGGGAAGATCGTCCATCGTGCTGGCCACAGGTGAGGCCGGCCCTCGCGGCCATCAAGTGCAGCCTCGCGGAGTCGTCGATAGTGGCCGGCCCAATCACCAGCAAGGAGGAAGAGGAAAAAACAAAGGAGCAAAGAAAGAAAAAAAAGAGAGGAAAAAATATATATAAAAAAATCAAATAACGAAAATACCTTTCATCAGTCTCTTCATTCATTGAAATAAAGAGGGCACTTAAGGTCTTTATTTGAAACAAATTTCACTTCAAATTTTTATTAAAAAAAAAAAATAAAGACACTTGAGTTCCTTATTTAAAAGATTCCCTTTCTTCTTCGAGGCCAAACGATATTAACTCATAATGGGACTTGCTCAAAAAGAGAAATGCAAACAAAAGAATCCATCAACATCATTCACAATATTATTAATCCGATAGGCAACACCATCTTTTTGCCGAAAGCTGTTATTTTCCATGGAACAAAAGGAAAGAGTAAAGGCCCTTCCCAGCCTAAACTGGCTTTTCTTTACACTAACTTAATTTCTATGCTCTCTCACCTCACTAAAAATAAAAGTCTTCACCAAAGGGGAATTCGAGGTCAATGCTGTGCTGAAAATCCATCTCTAGATCATGAGAAGTAGTTGTCGTCGTGGACTGGTTGCCGCTATTGTTGTCATGGCTGTGGCCGTGGGTTTCATCATCATGACTGGAAAAAAAATTCATTTGATTAAAGGGGAATGCCCAATCTCCATCCCAAACCCCATCCCAATCCAGCCAATCCATCTCTAGATCAAAAGATTCGGGCTCGTGGAAGTAGTTTGTCGTCGTGGACTGGTGGTTGCTGCTATTGTTGTCATGGCTGTGCCCGTGGGGTTTCATATCATCATCATGGAATGCCCAATCCCAATCCGGACAATCCATCCTTAGATCAAAAGATTCGGGCTCGTGGAAGTAGTTTGTGGTCGTGGACTGGTGGTTGCTGCTATTGTTGTCATGGCTGTGGCCGTGGGGGTTCAGACCATCCTCACTGGGCAACTTTTGCTCCTGATTCACTGATAGAAAGTCGAAGAAGATGGGGTCGTTGTTGCTGTCGTCTTGTCCGGCAATGAGGCTAGGGTTCATATCATCCTCAATAGGACTTGGTGAGTCCAGGATGAGTTGGGGGGATTCGACCAAGGGGTTCTTGCAAGTGTGGTGGCCTCGGTACGCGATCCTGTAAAGGGGTGGGCCATCCTCTGTCTTTTGGACCTGCTTCGTCGCTTGACATCCCTGGTCAATCTTGTGACCGCACCTGAAGTACTGCCTGCGAGTGCCCCCCCAAAACCCAGCTTTAATCAGGAGCAATCACCCGTTATTTGCTTAATTGTTCAATCATGACAGAAGCATGAAATAATTTAGACGAAAAGACAGGACTTATGGTAAAAATCCCACATGCTATTCGTGCATTAGGGTGCGCATGAAATCTTGCCAACTTCTCAATTTCCCTGCCAGAAGTCGATCTGGCAGGGAAATTCGTTTGATAAAAATACAGCCGAAGTAGAAATTCATTTGGTAAAAAAATTGACTTATGGCAAAATTTTCTACTTCTGGCAAGATTTTTAACTTCTGGCAAGATTTTTGAGTGATTTTGAGAAATAAAAAATTTTCACTTCTCCCATTGAGAAGTCATTCTCGCGGGACCGGCCGGCCGTCGCTGCCATCGCCGATCGTCGCCGCCGCCATTGGTCGCCGGTCGCCGCCATTGGTCGCCGGCCGCCGCCGGTCGCCGTCGATTGCCGGTCGCCGCCGATCGCCGGCCGCCGCCGCAGGTCCCCGGCCGCCTCCGCCGCCGCCGCCCCTTGCCGTCGCCGGCCCTCGCCGTTGCCAACCGCCGATCGCCGCCTGCCGACGGTCGAAACATTTTTTTTCATAATGTTTTGAACATCGCCTTTTTTAATTGTTATCAAACGCATTTCTCTATCAGAAATCAACTTCTTAAGCAGAAGCTGAAAATTCAACTTCTACTTCAAAGCAAAAGCTGAAAAAATAACTTCCTTGCCAGAAGTCATTCTTGACTCCGGCAAGATTTCATGCGCACCCTTAGACAACAAGCAAGAATTGATTTCTCTCTACTTTATACAAAATTATTCACAATTTGTGAGATATTTATGATAAGGTGTATCATTTGTGAAGTACCTAGGGAATTCGGAGTAGAGAATTGGTCTCTGACCATATTTCCTCCACTGGTGCCCGTCCTCCAAATCAGTAGTCACTATTGTTATTGAATCTGATGTCTTTCTACTGAAAAATGAGTAAATCCCAATTCATGTTAGAATTATTAAGATCCATATGCGCGTGCGCGTGTATATATACAAAACCAATAACGGAACAACCAAAAAAACTGTATGACAAATTAATGAAAATGGATGTATCACTGGTGAAATACCTCAGGAACTGCGAGTTGAGAACCAATTGCTGATCATCTGTGCTCCCTTCGTGCCCTTCGTCTATCAAATTCAGGTCCAGTCTTGTCCGTGTATCCGAAGTCCTCCTGTGCAAAAGACAATTACTTAAGACCTAAATCATCCTCTGCCCAATAACAAGATAACTGAAATAGTAAAAGGCAATGTCTATTCTATGCAAGCTAGACAAGCTCGTGTATATATACAAAACCAATAACAGAACAACTGAAAATTTTAAATGACAAATGAAAATGGATGTATCATTTGTGAAGTACCTCGGAAACTGCGAGTTGAGAATCGATTGCTGATCATCTGTGCTCCCTTTGTGCCCTTCGTCTATCAAATTCAGGTCCAGTCTTGGCCGTGTATCCGAAGTCCTCCTGCGCAAAAATGAGAAATTCCCATTTCATGTTAGAATTACTCAAACCTCTTTCCTCCTCTGCCCAATAACAAGATAACTGAAATAGCAAAAGACAATGTCTATTCTCTGCAAGTTAGACAAGCTCGTTATAATCCAATCATCATCTGTCAAGTTGTGTCCCAAAATCATATTGACTGCGAAACGATCTATTCTTGTCTTCCCCTTCTCCTAAGAGATCTTCACACCGTCATTTTTTCAAACAGTTTATGCTCACCTTTTATGTAATTGTAACTAAATAGGTTTTTCGAATTACCCGAAACTCCACCTAAATAGATAAATTACTTCTCTGTTTAAGTAATTAAAAAAAAAAGAGAGAGGAAGAAACACGAATTTTGGCCCTTAGTTACCTCGGGACCGACGGGGTGTTGATGCTCTCACTTCCCTCGGAGACCTCGGACCTGGCACATGCGTTGGTCGGGGCCTGCAAGACCTCGTAAGACTCGGCGTCCGTGCTCGATAGGGATAGGGTGTTGCTGAACGACCTGAGGACGTTGACGATCGGATCTTCCGCAAACAAGGGCTGCCCTCTGTTATTGCCAGTTTGAGAGTGAGCGTCGAAGAGATGGCTGAGCCTCTTCGCGGGATTCTGGCCATGGAGGAGCTCCTTGATCTCGTGCTTGCGGCTTGACGAGAGGTTCGTAGGCCAAGCGCAACGCTCCATTGATGAGACCTGCAGGTCTTGTGCTTTGCTTTGTGACGAGGGAGCAAAGTGAAGAGACGGAGAGGGTCTTGGTCAACCGCAAGAGGCAAGGAAGAACATCCCCACCCTCCATGTGTGTGGGCCCCCCACATGGAGGGTGGGGATCTCAATGTTCCTATGCTTTTATGGTAGAGGATCCGGATCCAAGGAAGGTACGTGGTAGGTGGTGCGAAAATTCCACGTCTGGTGGGATCCAGCCACCCCCACGCGCGGCCCGTGCGAGTTAGGGGTGCATGATTCCCATTCAGTTTTTCTGTTTTTTTATTTTTTTGTTTCAGAAAATAGATTTGAAATAAAAATGCGTTTGATAATGCAATGAAAATTTTCTATTCTCCGGCCAAATTTTTGGCTAAGAAATAGATTTGGGCTAAGATTTGAGAAATAGAAAAAAGTCTTCGACCGCCACGGCCGCCGCCGGCCCCCGCCGTCGCCACCCGCCGCCGTCACCGCCCGCCGCCACAGCCGCCAGTCGCTCGTCGCCGCCGCCGGTCATCGTCGCCGCCGCCAGTTGTCGACGCCGCCGCCGCCGGTCGCAGTCGCCGGTCGTCGCCGCCGCCGGTCACCGTCGCCGGTCGTTGTCGCAGCCGGTCGCCGTCGCCGGTCGTCGCCGCAGCCGGTCGACGCCGCCGGTCGCCGCTGGTCTTCGCTTCCGGTCGCCGTCTCCGGCCGTCGCCGCCACCGCCGGTCCAATCGCAACCGCAGCCGCCGGTCGCCAGCCACCGCCGCCGTCGCCGGAAATAGGGTTAGGGAAGAGAAATTTTATGCTATTATCAAACGAATTTCTGTTTTGAAAATAGAAAAATTATATCGTTATCAAACGCGATTTTTGGTTGAGAAACTCGTTTAGGAAATAGAAATGAAAAAACGTATTTCTTGCCAGAAATTGTGCCATGAAATAGAATGGGTTTCATGCACCCCTTACTGTCAGGACCATAGTTGACGACATCATGACAAGTAGCAAACGAACAAGTGAATATCTTGTCTTATTTTAGTGTTACTATTGTTTATACACGTTATCATATTTCGATGGGAGCGATGATATAATTCATCATTACTTACTTTCATATTTGTTACTCTGTTTTATTAAATTTGTTAGAAATAATTGGAAAATAATCGAGCGATTTTTAGTATCTTTCATGATTCTCCAAATCTCTCAGGGTGGTGAATTATCTTCGCTTGAAGGTTCATATTTTTTGTTTCTCTTGCAAAGGTTATAAATAGGCTGAGTACTCTTCATTATTAAATGTACAAAAATTAAGTAATTCTTTCTTCCGAATATTTTTATCTCTGTTTCAGAGCTCTTGATGGCTGACCAGTATCCCTTCTTCACTAAACCTGACGCAATCCAATCAACATACAAGCTAGCCACCACGCCAACGCCATGTAGCTGCCACATTATATTGCCATGCCAGCGCCAAATCATTGACCACGTCAGCCTCTAATGCATAGCATGTACAGTCATCTAGTTCTTGCAGAGAGACCGAGCCGATTCATCCTCCTAGATCGAACCGGTTCAATTATCCGACTAGACCGATTCTCTTCTTTTTCTGTCCAATTTAACCAGCCAAAAAAAAAAGCTTCTAGTCGGTTCTTGGAAAACGTGTGAATAGAACTAAGAAAGCTGAAATTAGGGTTTTTAGTATATATACCCTGGTTCCGATTTCGGTTCGGTTCCATGAAGAATCGGGAACTGGAGCCGGAACTCGCGGTTCCTAAAAATGCAGAGCCGGAACAGGACAGAGAACCACAGATTCGATTCTTCGGTTCCTGGTTCTATCCTATAATCATGCTCACCTCTAAATATCTTGTGTCTTTTATCGTTCGTCATAATTTCTTTGGTGATTTCGCATTGACTTATTTGTAAGATCTATTAGCGTTTCCGCAATATTATCTCAACAAAAGAGAAATGCAAACAAAAGAATCCATAAAAAATCATTCACAATATTATTAAGCCGATTAGCAACATCATCTTTTCATAGAAAGCTGTTATTTTCCATGGAACAAAAGGAAAGAGCAAAGGCACTTCCCAGCCTAAACTGGCTTTTCTTTACACTAACTTACTTTCCTCTCTCTCACCTCACTAGGGAAAAAAAAGCCAACTCTGATCGAAGGTTTTTTCCGGCGTCAAAGCTAATACTACAGGGCAGAAGATCCATATCTAGATCATGAGATTCGGGCACGTGGAAGTAGTTTGTCGTCGTGGACTGGTGGTTGCTGCTATTGTTGTCAATTGTCATCGACTCATGGCTATGGCCGTGGGGTTCAGATCATCCTCACCGGGCAACTTTTGCTCCTGTTTCACTGATAGAAAGTCGAATAAGATGGGTTTGTTTTTGTTGTTGCGGTCGTCTTGGCCGAATCTAGGGTAGATGCAAGTGTGGTAGCCTCGGTACGTGATCGTGTAAAGGGGTGGATCATCCTTTGTCTTTTGGACCTGCTTGGTTGCTTGACATCCCTGATCAAGCTTATGAGTGCACCTGAAGTACTGCCTGCGGGTGCCCCCAAACACACAGCTTTAATCACAGATTCACTAGCAATCACCCCTTTTTTGTTTAATTGTTTCATCATGAGAGAAGCATGAATAATTTAGCCAAAAGACATGATTTGTCGTAAAGATCCCACATACCACTCGTTTTACACAAGAAGCAAGAATTGATTTCTCTCTACTTTGTACAAAATTATTCACAATTTATGAGATATTTATTGATAAGGTGTATCATTTGTGAAGTACCTGGGGAATTTGGAGTTGAGAATCGATTTCTCACCATATTTCCTCCATTGATACCCGTCCTCCAAATGAAGACTCACTTTTGCCCATGCAGAAGAAGTCTTTCTGTGAAAAAAATGAGTAGTTCCCAATTCATGCTACAATCATTACGATTCATGTACATATCTAAACTTATAACAGACACATATAAGGAAATCCATATGAGAAATTAATAAAATTGGATGTATCTTTTGTGAAGTACTTGGATGACTTGGAGTTGAGAATCGATTTCTGATCACGTGTCCTTTCTTGCCAGTAGTCTATCAAATTCTGATCCAGTCTTGTCCGTGTATCTGAAGTCTTTCCGCGCAAACATAAGTAATTTCCATTTCATGTTGGTATATATGTATATAATTTTTTTTAGTTCCATATAAAACCTCTTTCATCCTCCGCCCAATAACAGAAAAATAACTTCTATTATCCCCGAGTTACAATCCAATCATGAACTGTCAACTTGTGTCCCAAAGTCATACGAACAGCAAAACGATCTATTCTTGTCTTCCCTTTCTCATGAATTTTAAGAGATCTTCACACCGTCATTTTAAAACACGTGATGCTCACCTTTTATGTAATTGTTGTTCCCCAAAAGAAACTTCATAGGTTTTTTTGAATTACGTGAAACAAACGGAGCATTATCAAGATCCATGTATATATCTTAGCTAATAAGAAAGCAAGTAAAGAGTACATATGAGAAATTAATGAAAACTGGATGTATCTTTTGTGAAGTACTCGGGTAACTCTAAGTTGGGAATCGATTGCCGATCATCTGTGCTCCATTGGTGTCCGCCGTCCATCAAATTCAGATCCAGTCTTGTCCATGTGTCCGAATTCCTTCTGCGCAAAAATGAGTAATTTCCATTCCGTGTTAGAATTACTTAGACATACAAAAATTTGGCTCATACGGAACCTATTCCATCCCCAGCCCAATAACAAGATAAATGAAATTACAAAAAAAAAAATTAACTTGTATTCTCCGCAAGTTAGACAAGCTCGTTAGAATCCAATCATGATTTGTCAAGTTGTGTCGCAAAATCATATGAACAGCGAAATGATCCTTTTCATGTCTTCTATTTTTCCTAAATTTCAAGAGATCTTCACACTGTCATTTTCAAACTCACATTTAAATAGATAAATTGCATTTCAGACAAAGTAGAAAAACAGAAAGGAAAAAACACGAATTTTGGCCCTTAGTTACCTCAGGACCGGCGGGGTGTTAATGCTCTCACTTCCCTCGGAGACCTCGGACCTGGCACAGGCGTTGGTCGGGACCTGCAAGACCTCGTAAGACTCGGCGTCGCTGCTCGATAGGGATAGGGTGTTGCTGAACGACCTGAAGACGTTGACGATCAGATCTTCCGCAAACAAGGGCTGCCCTCTGTTATTGCCAGTTTGAGAGTGAGCGTCGAAGAGATGTCTGAGCCTCTTCGCGGGATTCTGGCCATTGAGGAGCTCCTTGATCTCGTGCTTGCGGCTTGAGGAGAGGTTCTTAGGCCAAGCGGACCGCTCCATTGATGAGACCTGCAGGTCTTGTGCCTGCTTTGTGATGTGACGAGGGAGTAAATTGAAGAGACGGAGAGGGGTTTCGGTCAACCGCAAGAGGCAAGGAAGATACGTGGCAGGTGGTGCGAAAATTCCACGTCTTGTGGGATCCAGCCACTCCCACGCGCGGCCCGTGCGAGTTACTGTTAGGTCGATAGTTGACGACATCATGACAAATAGCAAAAGAACAAGTGAATATCTTGTCTTAGTTTAGTGTTACTATTGTTTATACGTGCTTTCATATTTCGATGGGAGCGATGATATAATTCATCATTACTTACTTTCATATTTGTTACTCTGTTTTATTAAATTTGTTAGAAATAATTGGAAAATAATCGAGCAATTTTTTGTATCTTTCATGATTCTCCAAATCTCTCAGGGTGGTGAATTATCTTCGCTTGAATGTTCATATTTTTATTTCTCTTGTAAATGTTATAAATAGGCTAAGTACTCTTCATTATTAAATGTACAAAAATTTAGTAATTCTTTCTTCCGAATATTTTTATCTCTGTTTCAGAGCTCTTGATGGCTGACCAGTACCCCTTCTTCACTAAACTTGACGCAATCCAATCAACATACAAGCCAGCCACCACGCCAACGCCATGTAGCTGCCACATTATATTGCCATGTCAGCGCCAAATCATTGACCACGTCAGCCTCTAATGCATAGCATGTACAGTCAGCTAGTTCTTCCTCTGCAGACCAAGCCAATTCATCCTCCTAGATCGAATCGGTTCAATTATCGAACTAGACCGGTTCTCTTCCTTTTCTGTCCAATTTAACCGGACAAAAAGAAAAAAAAAACAAGCTTCTAGTTGGTTCTTGGATATTTCAGACCAATTGTTAAGGTATAAGATATTTCACAGTTTTTAGCCTTATTTCTCTCTCTCTCTCTCTCTCTCTCTATATATATATATATATATATATATATATTCTAAGGTGTTGGCTTTTTTCGCTGGTAAAGCGCATATAATGGATAAATTCAAAATTTCGTTATCCGTTCAGACCATACGAATAGTTCAAATTATATTTCATGGGATTAAGAAATATCACTTTTTTTTTTCTAGTGGACATAGGCTTTAGCATTGGTGATGTTTGTGCGCCTACAAAAACTATTGGTGAAACTGAGGACAAATTTGTAAATATCTAGAGAAGCGGGATAGAGAATCATCACATCCTAACATGGTTTTGAAGTACTTCGATTCTATCTACAAAACTTCAATTTGGTCGCCTCAATTTCTACTTTGCCAACTGATATTCCACCTTAGACGTTACGCATCAAGATCAATTGTTAGGGAATTTGCATCGCACGCCAAAGGAGACATGTCAGTATGTTAATGATTTTTATCCTCCATGCATGCCATTTGGATCAACTAGCACTGTGGAAAGAGGACAATGTGCTCCCAAATATGTTGAACATCGCGATCGTGTGGGCGTGTAATGCAATTTCTGGATGCACTTAATAATGATTTTTGAACCTATTCTAGCTTCACTTCTATATCGAGATCCTTCATCTAGTCTTGGGTTTGAACCTATACTACACTCATAATAGCTAGTCATAGTAGAGACAATTATCGTTACCTGATACTTTCTTGGATCCTAAATTTCCATCAAACTATGATATATGTGGGACAATTTTTTTGATTTTGACATTCGCTTCTCTTACAATAGTTGCTGTGTGCAGGATACAGGGACAGGACCAAAGAATTGGCCGTACCACAAAGTGAGATGCCTCTTCGAGCTTATCTCCTTGAAGCATTCGAACTCTTTTACTAGTCGTGCCGCCACAGTGTCATATGAAACTTGTGATAGTTCATAAGTTTCTTTGGAATACATATCTGGTTCTACACCGAAATTATAAAATACAGCTCTAAACTTCGCAGTTCCTACATCATGAAGACCAAGATCTTTAGAAATTTAGAGAGCACAGGAGACAAACTTGCTAATATGGACTTCATATTGCTCTGAACTCTCACACATGCACCTTAACATGATGTCGCTCATGGTAATGAGATTTAGTAGCTGTTTCTAACATGAAGCATTAAGCTATTCTCTACACATAATGAATTTGGGAAAATAACAAAAAAATTGCCGAGCATATTGCATTTGTGTCAATGCAGTCGTAAACTTCTCAAGTGTGCCAGTTGGGTCATAAATCTTTTTATATTTTGCCAATTGAGTCTATTCGATAAATTTTATTCTAAAATCACTGCCATGTACTGCCGTCCTACGTGGAGTGGTCGTCCGTGGATAATACTCATAATTTTTTTTATATTTTTTCTCTTCTTTTTTTTTTTTTATCTCTTTTCCTCTTTGTCTTTCAAGCCCAGCATAGGTCGCTAGCCAACTCTTGTCGGCAGAGAGCGAGGGTCGGTTAGCGACCCTCACTAAACTTGGTAGGGAAAAAGAAAAAAATTATAAGAAAATTCACTTCGGCGATTTTCAAATAAAAATTTGCTGGATGAATTCAATTGATAAAAAGTGAAAATAATTCAATTGGAATAATTACAATAAATTCAAGACTTTTTTGATAATTTTCTAAATGAAATTCTAATTCATCGTACGGATCCACATAACAATAATGGATTTGGTCCCTAACTTGAGCTTGTAAAGGGGGTGACAGTGGCTCGAGGTTGCTCTTCAATAGAATCTGACCGTCTATTTGTTGGCCTGTCTGAACCCCTTTTCAGATAGATACCATGAACTTGCTTTTCCTTATTTCTCATTCTATTTTTTAAATAAAATATGTATATTCTCGCAAAAGACCAAGAACAAAAAAAAATTAAATTTCGTTCGATACATTGTTTTCTTATTTTGAATTTTAGATGATAACAAATCGTGATACACATGTCGATTGACACAAGTGAGAACAAAGGGGAAAAATTCAAAGCCCTAAATCTGAAAGGTCATTCTGCTTTTTGATTCGATTGGTCCTCGTTTCCTTGTAGAAGAGGACCATGTGAAAGCAGGGAACCTTTGTGGCCAATAGACAGAAAAAGAAAAAGAAAACAAAGCAAAGATGATAAAATTAGGGTTTTGGTCGGACGACAAGCGCTTTTTTTTTTTTTCCAAAAGACCACGAGCATGTGAGAAGGCACCCCCGTTCACACTCGCACGTGGGGACATAGTTGCTCGACTTATTAGATTAGGGGCTGATGACAAGAGATTTTATTAATTTGCTTAATAAATAATCTTAATAGATAACCCAATAAAAACCCATGTCATTTATCCAACCATCAATATGTAAAGATTCTTTTAAACTGGCGATGGAAACAATAGTAATCCAAATAGAATTCGTGTATGAATTTAGTTCAAAAAGAGTTTCGTGTACTGTTCGAAATACACATGATGCGTATAAAGAGTACATCCATAGCCAAATTACGCACATTTGGTCTGATGTGCAGGCTAAGTCTTAATAGGCTTTTCCTTTTTATATACTCCAATTCAGTACTTCGAGCGAGCTCTTAGCAAAATTTTCTTATGTAGCATGTGCCGGACTACGGCATCCGGCATGAGGTTTCTTAATTAATCCTTGCATTTGTGTTGCAAATGTGATGCCACATCAGAAAACATAATAAAGAATCAAAGAAAAATCAATAAAATTGAGGAAAGCTAATTATGCCAAATTTTTTTTCTAAAATAACTATATCAAAGACTAGAGAGAGAGAAAAAGCGCGAGGGTTTATGCCGGCATTGCTTCACCCATGTTGTTGGTAAAGGTCGGGTGGCACTTGCACGGTGGTGGCTGGCTATCGAGGCACCACCATGTGAGGGCCCGAGACCCCTTGACATGCCCTCCTCGAGGCCAAGTCGAGCCTAACCTTCAAGAGCCCTCTCTCTCTCTCTCTCTCTCTCTCTCTCTCTCTCTCTCTCTCTCTCTCTCTCTCTCTCTCTCTCATATGACTTTTTCTGACTGGCTCCACATCAGCATCATGTTAGTGCCACATAATGTAAAAGGACATTAAGAAAACACCATCTCAGATTTTGGTGTACCACATCAACATATCTGCTTGAACAATTCTCGGAAGGACTTGATTAAACCATATTCAAAACATTCAGGACTTTGATTACAAAAATCCACACGTTAAGAAACTTGATTGGACATTGGACAAACGTTTTAGAACTTTTCGGTGTAATTTTCCCCTCAAATTAACTTTTCCTTAAAGAAAGGTTTTATGGGAATCAAACTTCACTCGGACTGCATGCAATATGTTGAAGAAAACCCTTTTATCTATATCGTCTCCACCCCACTTTCTTCGGAAAACCAGACCCTCGAACCGGCAATTATGTCCATCCGTCCGCCCGCAGTTGGATCGAAGATAGAATCTTGGGTCAATGCATGAGAAGATCTGAATCAGTTTGGTGCAAAATGATTTGCATTATCTTAGATTTTGTTGTAACAAATGCGGAAAATAAACACAGAACACAAGAATTTACGTGGTTCGATCAAAGTGATCTACGTCCACGTAGACATGCACGGTTCCGTCGAACCACCGGTTCCGGTTCCGCCAAATGGTGGAACCGGAACCGGCCCATAAAGGACCGGTTCCGGGCCGTTCCGGCCCATAAAGGACCGGTTCCGGGCCGTTCCGGTTCCAGAACCTTTAATTTTATTTTTAAAATAATAAAATAAATTAATAAATTATTAATTAAAATTTATAATCAAATTGTACATTGTAAAAAAATTTGAAAAAAAAAAGATGAGGAATGGGCTTGAACTTAATGAATTATCATTAAGCGCCTACATATCTTCTTGGGGATAGAAAAATCAAAGCCCATGTAATTCTCTTACCTTTGGTAACCCCAAATTACCTCATCCTCAATCGTCGCTACCTGTTGTTGTGATGACGGTGGTATCTCCACAATCATCACTGAAGAATTCGTGTTCTCGATCCAGCTCTTGTTGTCGAAGCTTAGCCCTTGTCCAATCATCGACGCAAGCTTGAAACTCCACACTTTTCGGATTTAATCTTGAACGGCGGGAGTCTAAAATTAATCCTCCAGCACTAAATGCTTGTTCAACTGCCACTGTCGAAGAAGGTGTCGCCAATATTTGTCTTGCGATGAGGGAGAGAACTGAATATTGAATTGAATGATTCTTCAATCACTCAAGAATCTTGAAATCTGCGCTGTGTTCGGAATCACTAAACTCAAAATAAATTGTTAAATAGTTTTCTAATTCGAAAATACTACCTATTGTCCCTTTTTTTTGTGCCTACTCATGAGCATTTTATACCCCCTACCAAGTGAAATACTTGTAATGCTTCGTGAGACACTATGATGGATAGATTCACATCCACTATCACTTAAACCATATTTACTACAAAATTCATTATATAATTCTACTATAACTTCTTTAACATCTACTTATATACTATGAATATCTATTACTTCATTCAAATGTAAACATTCATAATAATAAGCATTCAAATAATCTAATAAACCATCTAATTTAGTATGTGGATCGAAAACAATACCAACTAAATAGACAAGAGGAATGTTCAAGTAATAATGCAACCATTTTTCTCGCATTACTAAAATACTCGAAGCTAATTCAGTATCTTTTTCACATTCATTAAAAATACCAGCAATGTTAACACACTCTATTAAAAATAAATGCGTAGTAGGATAATAAACACCAGATAAAATATTAGTAGCATCATTAAAAACTTTCAAAAAATCTAATTTTTTTTTGCAAACTTCCCAATGTTGCGGGAGCAAAGCAATATCGGGAACATTATTCAAAATAAGGAACATAATAAATCTTTGTAATCAAAATTTTGTAGAAGCATCTCGTAGGTAGAATTCCAATGAGTCGGAATATTTTTTGGAAACCTTCTTGCCCTTCTTCCATTTTTTTTACAATATTTTTCCCACTCTTTCATAAGTTGAGGACGGCTCCACAAATATCTAATTGCATTATTTATTTTCTGAAGAGATGTTGCAAGAACTCGTAAACCATCTTGAGCACATAAATTCAAAACATGTCAAGCACATCTAATGTGAAAAAATTATCCACCAAAAGGGGATTTACAAATTTTTTCTAACTCAGAAATGGAAGCAGTATTTGCGGCGGCATTATCAAAACCAACTGAAAAAATTTTATCAATCAAATTAAATTCTTCTAAAACTTGCCTAATTAGTCTATAAATATTATGGGCCGTATGCCTTTCAGAAAAAACTCGAAATGCAAGAAGTCTTTTTTGAATAACCCAATCATCACATATCCAATGGCACGTGATACCCATATAAGAATTAATATTCCAAGAATCAGTCCAAATATCACTACCTATATGTACACGTCCATTGAATTCTTTAAAAAATCTTAACAATTTCTTTTTTTGTTTTGTATAAACTTGTTCAAGTTCGCGTTTAAGAGTATTTCTCGAAACAGATGGTGCTTGCGGAGCTAACGTAGTGTTTACCAAATATCTAAAATTAGGATTTTCACCAGTATTAAATGGAGCATGCTCAAGGGCAACATATTCAGCTAATGTTTCTTTGTAAAGTGCATTAGTGAAACGAAATAAAGGATGAGCGTTAGGATTGGCGAACCTGGGAATTTGTTGTTGGCTAGTGTCGATCCCCCCTTGCGTTGAATATTTTTTCGTCACATGCCGACGAAATGTTCCATAGCCATCTCCTTTACCAAGCTTGTATGTCTGCGGACAATATTTACAGCTTATATCAAACTTGCCTTCATTTTCATTCCATACTTTGTTAAAGTGTAGCCATAAATCGGATTCTCGGCTCTTTCGTCCCGGCTCCTTCGCTATCGACGATTCTTCGACACCACGAGGACGAAGACTTTCTCGCGTTGGGACGTGCTCGACGTTGGGATTGGAAGCATCATGGTCTTCCCAACATCCACATTCACGAGGATCATATTCATGAGCGGGATAATCGGATTCTCCCATCTCGATCGGCATCGGGTTCTTTCCCTTTCTAGTATTTCTGCTTCCACTTGTCATTTTTTTAGAAAATTGATCGAAAAATCGAGACGAAATTTAGAGAGAATAGGAGATTGAGAGAATTTGAGAGATTGCGAGACTTGAAAGTATTAGAGAGAATTGTGAGAAAAATAAATAGAGATTGAGAGGTATTTATAATTTTTTTTTTTTTTATTTTTGGCATTCGGGCTGTTGCAGATTGCAACGGCCCAATGCCCGTTGGGGAAGAGCTGGCCCCGCCCCCTGAAATTTTCAAGGGGCGGGGCCCACAATGGGGTGGGTTTTTTTTTTAACGGGTTGGAACCGGCCCCAAAAAAATAGGAACCGCGGACGCGATCAACGGGCCGGTTCCGAGCCGGTTCCGGGCCCGGGTTCAATTTGGTCATGTCTACGTACACGGGCGAGGCAAAACGAGATTCCACTATAATCAAAGAGAGTATAGATTACAAAAGTCGTTCTCAGCGACTGAACAAGAACACACGGCTCACAAAACTCTCAGATAATGAAAAACCTCTGTACTAACAAATAAACCCTAATCGCAGCATAAAATAAAGCCCAAAAATAGGCCCAGCTCGGAGCAAGCGAACAAATCTCAATTTTCTCTCCACTTTTGGGTCGCACAAAAAATATATTGGGTCGGGTGATTGTTGACACCTAATAAAAAAAATAAAAAATAAAAAAAAATAAAAAAATAATATATATATATATATATATATATATATATATATATATTATTCGTGTAAGCATAAAAATGAGAATTAGTCTTAATTCTCACAAAAATAATTTCGCATGCATTGTATATGTTCCATCATTCATTTGGCATTTAGGATAGATTGAGTCAACTGAGTTTAAATTTGTCGGATAAGCAAATCAATGATGTGACGGCAAGATGAGCGGGCTCCCATGGTACAATGACAGCTGATGAGGATGGTCAAAGAGCTTCGCGAGTTGGACAGCACAATAAAAATAAGAACGAGCGGTGATAATAATCTGAACGAGAACACATGAGGGCGTACTAAAAAAAGTCCCGCTCATTGTCCATCAACGAAGAATAAAATGGGGGATTCATTAATTATTGCCCCACCGTCTTGAAAGAAGAGGCCGCAAAAGAAAGGGGGAGACAAGGGTATTAAAAAAAAGAAAAAGAAAGGGAAGGCAATGGACGTCCATGCATAAAAAAAGAGGCTGGGCAGTGCGAAAGAAAAGAGGTACTGAGAGGAGATCGGGGATGAAGATCAGGGACTTCGCCTGGGCCTGCTACCATTAACGATCGCCGAGCTTTTCTCCGACACCACCATATATCTTGGGGGGAAGGCTCCGACTCAGTGGTCCCGTGAACCGACCACGGGAGAACGGCGGACTGAGGGCCAACGCGGCTCTCGTCGCCGTGCCCGTTCCGACGTCGCTGTTTTATGGCAACAGCCCCTTACCTCGGCGAATCCTTCTCCGATCCCGACCGTGCCCCGCCCCCCAGTGACGTCCTCATTCGCCAGCTTCTCTGCCTCGCTACACCAGCCGTTCGCCTCAGCTCGGCGGCAGCAGCTATTGCCAAGCCGACGGTGGCCTCCGATTCAAGCTCCATCAGCCCTGAGCCCAGATCTGAGGACCAAAGCCGCAACGATTCTGTTCCGACCCCCCCCTTTGAACTTCTCGGAGCCACCAGCAGTCCGGACGAGTTCAGGTGGTTGTTTTTTGTGAAGCCGAAGCTCCCGCTCAGTTCTCGACGCCGCTGGTTGGTCCCTGGTTCGTTGACCCGACGCCTCGTGGCTGTCCTGAGGCCGACTCGCCGTTAACCTGTTGTCTGGAGTCGCTGTCCGACCGCCAGCTCACTATGCCGAACCACCCGACACCTGCTTGGACCACCACCAGCTCGCCCGATGCCCTGGTTGTTGGTTCAAGGTCCGCTCACCATTGTTCGGCTACTTGTTGACACCTGATTTTTTTTACCATTTATTATTGTGATTTTTATTCTTTAAAATTAATTAAAAATATCAAAAAAGGTCATAAAATCACAAAATCAACTTTGGAAGCCTTAGTTTAACCTTAGGAACCAATTTTGAACAAAAAATATTTTTCGGTATTTTTAATATTTTTCGAGTTTATTTAATTATAAAAATACCCAAAAAATCAGAAAAATACCATTCGTGGTCAGAAAAATACCCAAAAATATTCGATAATTTTGTTTTAATTTCCTCTTCAAGTGTGTCACTTTAAATCTCAAAAATTCGGCTCGGGTCACTATGTTCCTTCACAAACATAAACCCGAACCGAGCCTAAAAACAAAATCATTTTCGAGTCTTTTAGTTTTCAATTCTCACTTTTTATAAGCTATGACATTGGATTCTAAAGTCTTAAAGTGCAATTAGGTCAATTTTCCCTCCAATTTAATCAATTTTTACCAAAAGGGCTTAATTGCACATTTTTCTTTCAATTAGTCCCCGGTTTCACGGATGTATACGTATGCTCTACGTATTTATATGTCATACGTATTTATATGTTATGCATATTTGTACTGTTTGGTAACCTCTTTAACTCTTGTAATAATAATAATGGTTATTATTTTTAACACCTTTGTTAATGCCTTTTTTTTAGCATTTTTGTATTGTGAGTGCTATTGCTAGTGCTATTTTTAAATAGCATTTTTTGTATTATAAATTGTGAGTGCTATTGTTAGTGCTATTTTTAAATGGCATTTATTTATCATAAATTGTGAGTGCTATTATTAGATAGAATTTATAATTGTTAGTGCTATTTTTAAATAGCATTTTTGTATTATAAATTGTGAGTGCTATTGTTAGTGCTATTTTTAAATAGCATTTTTGTATTATAAATTGTGAGTGCTATTGTTAGTGCTATTTTTAAATGTCATTTATTTGTGAGTGCTATTTTTAGATAGAATTTATAATTGTTAGTGCTATTTTTAAATACAATTTATTGGAAGGTATTTTTGGCTATAAAAGGATGGCAAGAGTTTTGAGGTTGGGGGGGAGACATTTTGTAGAGTGTGCAAATTTTTGAGAGCTTAGAGAGAAGAACACAAACACTCTCTATATTCTCATCATCTTGAGTGAGCAAAATATACTAAGTTCGGAATATTGATTCCGCATATTGCTAGCACAATTGTTGTGGAGTTATTAGTCGTCTCCCCGTTCGTCAATTGGTGGTGCGTCCGAACTAGATGCCTAACACTTGTGGAGGCTGAGATCGAAGAACATCGAACCGACACCTCCGTTCAAGCACGCTACGAGAGGTAATCTATTTACTCCCTTTGAGGCTTTGCGATTTTTTTTCGATTGAAATGCACGAAGTACGCCTCTGGAGATACATGTATGGGTTGTTATTTATTTCCGCTACGTGTTACGTGGATCCCAACAGTGGTATCAGAGCCAATCCTTAGGCGTTTTCGTGCATTTAATTGATTTTTGCAATTTTTGCAATACTATGGCCAATATGTATTAACGAATTGTTCGTCTTACATGGCTAATGGAGGTTGATTGTTTTTATATGATAAATTAATCAACGTAGCAAAAATTGAGACTAAATCAATTTTGAATCGAAAATTTATGGCTATCTTATTTTACGTAAAAATTCTGAATATGATTCAACGTAGAATTTTTATTGTGCCTTCCTAAGTTTTAAATTGTGAATTTATTACTTACGTGGAAGGGTGGTGATCATGGAAAAATCCCTAATCAATGTGATTGATGTATATATGAATGTATGATGATTGTTTATATATTTGGGGTTGTAATTATTAAATGGAGGCTGCGTACTCCTTTTATTTTTCATGTAATCTTTATTTTTAGCATAGTCAATTGTTGATGTAAATGCTACGAGGATTACGTGGGGGAGCCTTTTAAGTCGGCGAGCTCTTTGGGGCCCAATTCTTGAAGAGTTCAAGAAACCAAGAAGAAGCGAAGAGCGGCTCTCCGTTATTAAAATATTAAAATGATTAAATGTGGTCTCATTGGCTCGAGACCCATTAAATCATAATTCCATGATCACCACGTAGGATAGATGTTTATGTGATTGACATCTATTTATTTATTATGATTACGTGAGCATGTTAAACTGGTTAATGTGCAAAGTCAGACTTACCTCACCCAAAATTGCGCCTGCATGAAATCCTAGTTAGGAAAATCACTCGCGTTAGGTACCGAAAGGGCGTTGGTAACGACACCAGCGTAACCAAGTCCCCGAACCCAAAAACTCTGGTTCCGTAGAACTGATCGATCTCTCCCAATCGATCAGTAAGGTTTCCGGTCTACCCTCCAAGAAAGACCGGTGGCGACTCCAAATGCATGCACAAGTTGCACATGCCACCACGACCACACTAAGGTCGAAAGCGATCGACTCTTATCGTCGAATCCTTCTGAAAAATACTCCCGCCGCGATTTGGTATGGGCCTGGGAGGGCCCGCGCCGATCCAAGACCCGCGATCGGTAATCCATTAGCCGCGTCCGCTTTCGGACGGGTCGCGATAGCTGGCGACTCCGCTGGGGACTTTGTTCTAGAACCTATGGTTCTAGACCTCAAGTGGACTTAGGCCGTAATTAAAACGCTGAGTGATTTTTCTAACCATGCAGGCGCTCTTGAAGGTGAGGTAAGTCCGCTTACGATAGATGTTATATGTTTTTGCAGATTGGAGAAATAAGGGGTGTAGTCCGTGATTAACATTGTCTTATGCAGGTTGGGCGTAGGAATGTATGTTGTGTGGATGATTTGAAGTGCTGATTGATAAACTGCTATGCATGAATTGCATTGTGATGATCACAACACGTGGACACACACAACCGCGCCTAAAACCCCGGGCGTCGCCTATAGGAACACAATAGAAGGAATTGAAAATGGAATCTCCGTGAGGAAAAACGCGGGGTAATCCACTTTTCAATTCCGCTCGCTTCGAACTATAGATCGAGTCCCAATGCAACGATAGCTGTGCAATGGAATCGGCTCTTTCTAGAACTCGAAGTGGGAACCTTAACCTTAGGTGCCAAACCCTCTGATTTTTAGAAGTTCACCATAACTTGTCTCATGCGCATGTCTTTGGGCGGTTGGTACACCTAAAACCGCACATAAGTCGACGAGTTTGGTCGGTAAGACTCTCTATACCTCGAATCTATTACAGTTCATATAAATATAGGCATTTCATTCATTGCATTCTGGTGATTAGATTAAATGCCATTTCAAGGATAGATGTGTGTGTTTTTCCCAAACGTCCTTGATAGAAGACGAAGAGGATGATATCCCATGACAAGCACCGAGTGAGCAACAAAAGAGCCTACTATGGACATTATTGAGATATCGTCCAATGAAGATGACGAGTTGGGGCAAGTGATCCGGAAGTCACAGATCGAACTTGGGGCATCCTTAAACGTTAGGATCACATTCCTTGGTTTCATTTTCCATTACTAGTCCTCTTGTATAGGGTTTGTTTTTATCGAGGCTTTCTCTATCTCACCCCTTAGAGTGATTGTATTAGGGATCTATTGGTGTATACATTCAGATGGAACTCGGTTGTATTTCTTTTGACGGGTCATGGGAATGTGATAGTGGCATTTTCTCTAATCATCCGAATACTCCCAAGTCAAGTTTATAATTCCTTTAGAGGAAACTAAAGTTGAAAATCTTACATGACCTTTTTGGTCGTACAGGGTAATCCAACCCCAATTTCGCTAGAAGGAATTATACACTTGAATTGGTCCATGCATGTCATACGTCACTAGTAATCCACGATAATTGATCAAGAGTATTGACGTTATTTCGAATTTAATGACGAGATAGATGTCCAAATTGCTCTCGTTCTTAACAAAACGGCCTTGATTTGGATGCTGTATCTTCAATTAAATTTAAAACACGTCGTTATGCCTTGCATTTTTGACTAATTCGCTCTTCTGAATATTGGTCAAAAGCAATTATCGTGAATTACATTCCTTTCAATAGTATGCTTTCTTTCGAGGAATATTGATAAAAACTTTTCGCACAAGATTAAAACCCTTGTAAAAGTTCTTGTCCTTATTAATTACGAGCAAGCATAAGATTGAAAGGGGTATATGCTTTCTTTTTCAGATTATTCCTTCTGACTCGGTCTTTTCATTTGCAGGTGAAAAACAAGTAGCATAGAGAAATCTTTTCTTGGATAAGTCTGAGGCTATTCTTTCATCTGACCATGAGTGAGTTAGAAAATCAGAACACATCTACTCGACTTATTATGGATCGGCTCATCCAAGTCTAAGATGTCCGGATGCTCGAAGAAATGGATCATATAAAAGCTAAAACAAACACAGGGGCTTTCATTCATTCTTGCCCAAACCAGGTCATACAATTCATTGGGGTGGAAAAGTAAAGCAGAAGTGAGCCCTAATCAACGACACAAAGGAGCCCAGCTGGCCCTCCAGGTTATGGATGCTTTGTTTATACGCACCACTCCGCGTATCATGGTCCGCAAGCCTGAGGTGGAGGCGTTTGCGTTCATCATTGACTGCAACAACCTGAGTCTCGTGATCTTCGGCGACTGCTTCCAAGTCCCGAACAAGTCCATTCTCACGAGTTATATCCTCATTTATGCCGTTGAGCCTTTCTTCCAGCCACTCGCTCCGATTCCTTAGCAGGGCATTACGTCGATCGCACTCATAGGTAGCCAGAGATAGAGCTAAGTCCTCCACCAGATTCCTCCTCTCGCGTAGCAATGTCGAAACCCGCTCTTTGGCGAACTCAACAGCCTTTTTGTGACTATCGGCCAGGTAGTCAGCCAACGCTAGGCGGTCGGACTGATCCTCATAACGGGCTCGCAAGACACGAGCCACGGTAACTCCCCGATGAGCAGCGCGGTAGACCTCCAAGGAGTTCGTAAAGAGCGTTGGAAAAATACTGTATTCCCTCCCCAACGCGGTACCCTCGAGGGAGGTGATGTCCAGGTCCCCGAACATGACTCTGATCTCATCCTCGGTTTCGGGATGATCGGCTATGTGAGCGTAGCCTCGACCCAAGAGGTTATAGAACTCTTTCCATCGAGTCAAAGCTTCGGCTGAGAAAGTGTGAACTTGGGAAGAAGCCATTTTCGACGGAGATGTGTGTAGTGGAGCGATTAGAGGATGGAAGCAAATTATATGAGAGCGTTAATCTCCCAAACACCAACTCCGCATTTTATAGCGTCTCGAGAGTGGAGAAAAGTTGCAGCAATAATGCTTGTGGAGCCGGGTTAATGTAAAGCGGGGGCTGCTCCTCCCGTGAATCATCAGACATGTCCTGATCCGCAATTTCAGGCCTGACAAATTCGGTCTCGCCATTATTAAAGCTGGGAGGGAGGCGAGCGCAACTATCGAAGAAGCCGCGAAAGGATTGTGTTGTTCCATCACGCATGAAGCTGGGCGGCGAGTGAACAGCTCTGCCACTTAAAAAGAGAAGACAGTGCTGAACAGGCATGACTATTGAGGAAAAGTGAAAGGCGAGCGCAACTATCGAAGAAGCCGCGAAAGTATTGTGTTGTTCCATCACGCATAAAGCTGGGCGGCGAGTGAACAGCTCTGCCACTTAAAAAGAGAAGACAGTGCTGAACAGGCATGACTATTGAGGAAAAGTGAAAGGCGAGCGCAACTATCGAAGAAGCCGCGAAAGTATTGTGTTGTTCCATCACGCATAAAGCTGGGCGGCGAGTGAACAGCTCTGCCACTTAAAAAGAGAAGACAGTGCTGAACAGACATGACTATTGAGGAAAAGTGAAAGGCGAGCGCAACTATCGAAGAAGCCGCGAAAGTATTGTGTTGTTCCATCACGCATAAAGCTGGGCGGCGAGTGAACAGCTCTGCCACTTAAAAAGAGAAGACAGTGCTGAACAGGCATGACTATCAAGGAAAGGTGAAAGGCGAGCGCTACTATCGAAGAAGCCACGGAAGGATTTGGTTACCCCTTCGTGTTGGAAAGCTGAGCAGGAGGTAAACAGTTCCGTCGTTTCAAAAACAGAACGCTGAACAAGACCTAGCTTTCGAGGAAAAAGAGGCAACAAATCGAAAGAGCGAGTATACAAAAGAGAACAGAGAACCCCGAGTGACGAGTTCGTTAAAAGACCTCAAATTCTCCAGAATCAAATTCGACATCGAAGCCATGGAACTCAACATTGCCGGCGACGAACATCAAGATCGCAGTGGTGACGACGGCAGTGGCCACGACGCTCAACCCCGGAAAAGAAAAAGTCGCCAGCGCTACGCTCGGAAAGAAATCCAGGAGCTTGAAGCTTTCTTCGATGAATGCCCTTGCCCAAGCGAGGAACAAAAGATTGAATTGGGCCGGAAGCTGGGAATGAATCCTATGAGAATCCATTTTTGGTTTCAGAATAAACGTTTCAGACTAGGTGTCCAACACAGGCGTAAGGAGATCACGGCTCTAAAAGAGCAGAACCAAAACCTTCAAATGGAAAACATGTGGTATGAGAAAATCCTCAGTACTATTACTTGCCCTAACTGCGGTGGCCCTACCACCCTCAGTAAATTGTTCCCCGGTGAGCCTTCTACGAGGATGGAAGGTGCTCATTTATCCCCCTGCTCCCTTGAGCCATCTCCGGTACAATCAGATCCTGCTAATGGCACGCATGAGCAGATCGATCCTACAGAAATTATACCAGTGTCTTCAGAGGAAGAGGATACGTGTCGTTATGATTTGGGCCACAATAACGAAACCCATGAATCTCCTTCACAACAACTTCTAGTAAGATCCGATACGATTCAAGAGGGGTTAGAGATTAGTCAGCAGGCTATTGACGCTATTCCGGACAACGAGAAGAAGAAATTCATTTGGCCCCCGGAGCTTCATCTCAAGTTCTTAGACGCAGTTCGACAGATAGGACTCGACTTCATAGGTCCGACGAGCATACTTAGGGTCATGAAGGTACCGGGACTTACCAAGCAATTAGTCGCGAATCACCTTGGTTGCTACAGAAGGGCGTTAGGACAACGTTATACAGAGCTGAATCCGAGCAATAGACTCGGCTGCGAACCCAGTACCCCTATGTCAAAGGAGGCCCGGTCGAATCTGGACGACTATTGGGGATTTGATCAGGATATCCTCGCAAGTCATTTCAATATTCCTCAAGAACACGCATCACAAGTGCAGCGAGTAAGCACTCCCCCGTCCGAGCAGCAACTAGTCAGTGTTCATCCTGTCGCAGATCAGCCCACCACGCTCAGTGCTCAAGGGTTTGCCCAATCGGAGCATGTGGCTTCAGATGACCTAATGGGAGAATGCTTGGAGCATTTTTATTTCCCTAATTCCCAAGTGGGAGATGCTTGTGGTAGTCAACCGATCAAATCTCCTCTTATAATCCCAAATAAGGATGGGGGTTCCAGTTCGAAGAATCCGTCGGGCGACGCAGCTCAACCTATACATCAATCGTTCGAGGGGTCAGGTGATTTCTTCGATGAAGGACTTGATACCTGGTTCGATCAGTTGGAAGCTATTAAAGATTGGCAACCATGATCTGCAGTCGGTAATGGCACACCTAAGCCGAGGCCAGATTGGTTGGTCATGGTACATGCCCAAAGAAAGAAGGGGATGTACGCGAGAATGATGTATCTCCTATTGTAAAGTTCTCATCGGTGCATGCGATTGTTTCTTCAATAGCTAGAGTTGATTTTGCATAATGTTTTTCGCGAACGTCATCTCGTGTGTATACGGTAATTCCTTGTTATTAAGTTCAAGGTAAAATCAGCCCCGACGCGTGAAGGCAGAATTGATAGCATGAGTTACTAGCAGAATGTGATCGAGCTCGAAAGCGAAAGATTACTAGCGGCCCCAAACGCCGTGACCACAAAATCAGGGGCAATCTTTAAGTTTCGAGCAACTACAAATCTATTTCTCACGAGGCATTCAAGTCAATCAAATATAAAGCGTCGGGCTGTGAGAATGATGCGTAGTCAAGCTGTTGACACAGGCGAAAAAGGAGTCGCGTAGATCCGAAAGCAAAAACCTTTCTCGGCTAGTCAACAATGCAGAATGAAAGAGCATATATAAACAAACTCGCATTTATTTCATTCAGCAGGAAAGTTTACAAGTGGATCACTGAGGGGGAGCAGTAAACCCAAAATGAGTTCTGACAAGCATCACAAAAAAGCTTAATTGACTCTCCATGCTATCCATGCCTTGCTTACAACCCACACTCCGGGAATCGAGGTCTACAAGCTTGAAGAAAAGGAGACGGCATTTCTCCTTAAGTTCGTTCACCTTGGTCTCATAGTACTCGAACTCAAGCTCTAAGTCCTGAACCAGCACTCTCCCGCGAGCTATATCCATGCTCAGGTCTTCGAGCCTTTCCTCCAACCAGGCACACTGGAACCTTAGCACGAAGTTGTGCTGGTCTTGCTCAAAGGCGGTGTCAAAAAGAGCCAGACGCTCCACCAAGTTGTCCCTCTCACGGACCAGCATCGAAACCTGGGCGTGGGCGTATTCAACAGCCCTTTTATGGTTATCGGCCGTCAGCATGGCCAACATCAGGGACTCAGTTCGGTCCTGATAACGGGCTCGCACGATACCAGCTAAAGTGACCTCCCGGCTAGCAACTTCGTAAGCCTGCAGGAAATTGTTGAAGAGAGTTGGGAAGATCACAAACTCCCTTTGCAGTTTCGTACCTTCAATACACACAGTATCCAGGGCCGGAATCAGAGTACGAACTTCAACCTCAGCTTCAGGATGATTGTTTATGTAGCCATAACCTCTACCCAAGAGGTGGTAAAATCTCTCCCATTGGGTCGAAACTTCAGCTAAGGCAGCAGGCACAGAGGAGGAATCCATATGCGATGGAATGACGGAGAGGAGGGTGGAAATGTGAAGAGTGTTTGAGAGGCTGAGTCTGATAAGGCTAAAGTGTTAATCTTCTTGACGTCAATCTATCACCTTATAAACGCTCGAGTAAGCAGGGAGAAGTGGTAATAATAGTTTATGTGTAGTAGAGCCAAACGGGTTTCGTTAATGCATCCCCGATGAGTCACGAATCCACCACCGTCCTGTGATCTCGGGTTTTACGAAACATAATGGCGCCGAAAGGTGGGCAGGCTTGTTACTCTAGAGACTGGGCCAGGGGGACAAGCGTAGTGCTCGACAAAACGAAATCAACGCAAGAGATCTTCAGGCTCCGTTCACGTAGAAAAGAGCAAAAAAGGACAAAGTGGGAATTACGAAGCCTTGAGAAGAGCGCTCGTCAGGTAGCCATCACAAAAGGACGAAGTGGGAATCTCGAAGCATTGAGAAGAGCGCTCGTCGGGTAGCCATCACCTTTGATCAAAGAACGGTGATCCGACCCCTTTAACCTTTCAGAATTTGCAGAGAAAGTGAGGATCCAAGGAGGAACAAAGAAAGCTGAGTTAACGGAAAATCAAGCAGTGATATTTCGATCAAAATGTTCAAGGGGTTCTGTCATTTACTGGAAGCGCCAGACTTGGAGGTCTTCGAGCTTGAGCTGCTGGAAGAATTTGAAGATCTCAGGACCGAACCTGACACGGGGGCCATGGAGACCGATCCTTCTAATGATGAAACCCGCGGCTTGGTTAACGAGAACAATACCCGCGACGGCGATCAGCGTCAGAAAGGGGAATGTCTCCAACGCAACACTTCAGGTCAAGTCCATAAACTCGAATTGTTTTTCAGGGAATACCCCTATCCAGACATGGAACAGAGAATCAAAATGGGCCAGGAGATAGGGTGGGAGCCTCGGAAGGTCAAGTGCTGGTTTGAAAACAAACGAACCCGGCTGAAGCAGCAACGCGATCGGCACGAGTTAGCGATTGTGAGGGAGGAAAATGAAAAGCTTCGAATAAAAACATTCAGTACAAAAAAGCTCTAAGCATCGCTATTTGTCTTGAGTGCGGTAACCCTGTTCCCACGGACGGAGTATTCACTGAAGAGCCAGATCTGGGGGTTCATAATGCTCATTTGTTGCAATGCCCTTCGCAACATCTTTCGAAACAGGCGGGTACCGCCGAGGATCTACAAGAGGAAACTAGTGCTATAAGGTCAAAGTCGACGCCCATTGTGGAAGGGAACATGCGTCATGACAAGTCAGGTCCGCTCAATGATGAACTCACCATCGTGACCAGCTGATCTGAGACCACTAAATCCCCTCCAGAGCAACCTCCAACACGACCAGATTCCGAGAAGAGTAACCGCCAAATTGCTGACACTACTTCGGCTAGCAAGAAAATAAGATTTCGTTGGACCCCGGAGTTTCATAGCAAATTTGTTGATGCAGTTCAACAGTTAGGGATCAATTTTGCTCGCCCATCGCGCATACTCGAAATCATGAACGTGCCGGGACTGGCTAAAAATATGGTCAAGAATCACCTTTGGCGCTACAAGAAACTACTGAGAGATGGACGAGCGTCGCTAGACCAAGATAGAGGCGGTTCAACACGACCAGATTCCGCGAAGAGTAGCCGCCGAGTTGCCAACACTACTTCGGCTAGCAAGAAAACAAGGTTTTATTGGACCTCGGAGCTTCATAGCAAATTTGTGGATGCAGTTCAACAGTTAGGGATCAGTTTGGCTCGCCCATCGCGCATACTCAAGATCATGAACATGCCGGAGCTGGATAGAAATAAAGTCAGGAACCACCTTTGGTGCTACAGAAGACTACTGAGAGATGGACGAGTGGCGCTAGACCAAGATAGAGGCGGTTCAAGTTTAAACGATGAGCATGGCTGTGATCGCAATCCTCATGAAGCAGGAAGCATCCAATCACCTCTTAACACCGATGGGACTGGCAATCACACGGTCGATTGTTCAGGCATCAATCAGAGTACTCCCCTGGGTTATCCTAGTACTCCTCAGGAGTATGTACCGCAATTTCAGCAAATCGGGACTCCCCAGTCTGAGCACCGACTGGCCGTTAATGCTAGTCCTACAGCGGATCTAACATTGGCAGGAGATGCACATACAATCTTGCGAGACAATTACGGAGATTCCGGCTCGAAGAATCAGGTGGTCCATGACGAAAATGGTGAAAAGATTCCTTCTCCAATAGTTGACAATACTCAACCTGAGTGTCAGTCGCTCGATGGTTCAGATGATCTCCTTGAAAACATCTATTCTTGGTTCGATCGGCTGAATTCCCCCCTGAGTTACCCCGGTACTCCTCAAGAGTATGTACAACAATTTCAACAGGTATGGACTCCCCAATTTGAGCACCAACCAATCGTTAGTGTTATTCCTACGGCGAATCCAGCATTGGATACAAACCTACTGGACAACGATGAAAGTACCAACTCGAGAAGTGAGGTTGTTCATGCCGAAAGTAGTGTGAGGAATCCATCGCCAACGGTTGAGGATGCCCGACTTGGGCGTCAATGGCTTGAAATTTCAAGTGAGTCCCTCAGTGAGCAACTCGGCGTGTGGATCACGCATAAACCGATGAACCGGGTTGTTCATGCCGAAAATGAGAGAAGTCCGTCACCCGCAATTAAGGATGCTCAACTTGAACGACTCGAACAGTCAGACGATCTCCTGAATGAGCAACTCAGCCTATGGGTCAAGCATTTTGGAACAAGTGCATCTTCGCAGTCGTGACCGATACCGGCGACCAGACGTCTGGTTCTAAGCTCGTATGCAAAATCATTAGAAGGCTCAGGAGAGTGAGAGGCGAATACGTCGAAGGAATGTGTTACGAATCTCGTTGTAAAGTTCCCGCGGGAACATTTTAATTAACGCTTAAAACTAACCGCTCTGAGTGTCACCCTTTGAACATCTTCGAGCCAAGGGCCGTGGATTAATCACTTAATCTGTGGAGCAAGTTCCATGAATGATGACTATCACCCGCGGAGCATAGTGGGATCTACCCCATTCAGCACGAAATACGTTTGGTCACGAAGCCTCCCATTTGGTAAAACGATGTATCGTTCCTAAACGATCTTCAACCGAATACCAAAGTAATATCTCCTTTCTTTCCCTTCTCAGGTGATAAACGTGGGTAAATCACTCAAGGAGCCATCTATTCAAATAACAGAATAGACGTTGCCTAACTGGGGGGCAGAGGAGCCATTGATGTTACAAACACTCCAAGCATGGATAGGCGGATTCGATAGATGTTATTCATATCAAAACGCAACATCAGAACATGATGAGAACCAAGAGTAAAGTTGTATCGTCCCAATTTATCTTGAATTTGGGAACATGAATTGACAGTTATTATTTATCCTTGATAGGAACTCGTCATCAAAGCGGGCAGATTTCCTACAAACCTGGTATACTCGTTAGAGTATATGACCAAGGGTAAGATGTATCGTTCTAATTTTTTGAAAAATTCGTGAACATACAATAACATGTTTCTTCCGCATTTTCAGGGATCTCTAGCCGCGGGAGACAGGTAAGTATCCCTTTCCCCAATCCATGGAAGATGCTAAATAAAAAACAGAGAGAAAAAGAAAAGCTTTCAGAATCTAATGTCTAGAAAAGACATAGAATTCAAACTTCATTGGCATTCATGTTTTAAAACAGGAGGTTGTCTGAACATGAATAAGAACATGCATGGGGCATCATAAAATCCCTTGACAGGTAAAATTTTTGGGAAAACGAAAGAGATTTTTCCAATCAAAAGTTGTTCAAAACTCTCAAAATGACGTTTTCTCAAAAGACGAGAGGCAAAGCCTAGTCCAAACACGTCCTATACACACTTAAGAGAGAAGCGGAGCGAATCAGACAGCAAAATCTGGACCTACGGAAGTAGGGACCATTCGCAGCCATTACATGGGTTGGGATGACGGAGGCATTCGTTTCATATCCCCCAAACACTACAGGTGACCGTTGATAACCCCTTTGAACGGCGGTTTTCATTCTTAACCCTGTCAAGAACCACCCCACATCGGGGCAAAATGGAGGTGAGTCCAGCAGCATCAGGAGAAAATGGTTAGAAATTTTCTTGCTCGGACTAACATTAATCTTTGTGTGTTGTTTATATGGTAATCCAAGTGCCATAGGATGATGAGAAGCATTCATTTCTCTATCCCACACACACTGAATCCTTTGCACAGCCAACTTGAGCCTGCAAATTCATTTCATGTACCCATTGGTGATCATTCCAAAACGGATGCAGCACCCCTTCAAAAATGGAAGAGTTCAAGACTCAGGGATTACGAAGAAGATTCCCGGGCTGATATTTAAAGCATGTTTAGACTTTCAGACATATGTATGACATGAACCCATCGAGGATGAGAAGAACCGGGATTTCAAAAAAATAATAGTAATAATAAATCCCTAGCATCGAGAAAAAGCAAAGTGCCTGGTAAAAGCAAGGCCGATGCTCGTGTAAATTGTTTGATTGATCCGCAATGAAGCCGGATGGGAAAAGAGGAAATCCCTAATGGAGTCAGATCAAAAAGACTACTCACCAAATGGTGTCAAGCGTGGAGCAGAGACGCAGACAGAGTTGTCAATCTCTTAATGCAGCCAGAGACACTCTCTAAAGAGCTGGTGCACACCTCAAAATCGGTTGCGCACCTCAACAACTGAAGGTGCAGAGAGGAAAAAGCAGGTGGTAAATTTGCAATGATCACCAATGTCAAACCCTTCGTAATTTCTGGGCCAAAAACAAGCCTTTTTCGGTCTCCAATCCTACCAATGTTACAACCCCGAAACAGTCTTCTCTGACTAAGACACTTGGGTTAACATATAGCTTAGCTCGAAGAAGTACGAGCAAGACTATTTCTTTCTCATTTTGCAGGGTTCTTGACTTGTAAACCCGGAGCAGATGGTGAAGACTTTCATTCAATGGCCTCGACTCCAAAGTGAGTCCCCCTTGAAAGCCAATATCCAAGCCTAACATTACGGTCCCGTGGAAGACCTCCCGACCGATCAAAATGTATGCGCTGCGAATGAGCCTAAAACCTAGGCACAGGTTAGTAGGGAATTGAGTGCATCCCCTATAAAAACCACATCTCAAAACAGGTGAGAAGACCTCCTTGTCGAGAAATATTCCAATTGACGTTTTGAACAAACTCTTTTTGGAATTTTCAAACTGTTGATCCAGATTTTCCGTACAAGGGACTTGTGATCACATTTACATGTTGCAAGAATGCTTTGGATGACCTCCAGCATCAAAATGCACATTTCATGATTAAAACTTAAATCATACGATTTTGTCAAATGGACAGCCGTGGTCTTCCCAAAGATTACTAACGTTTTCTTGGTGAAGAAAAATATTTCAGGCTCAAATTTCTGCAGGATACCTGGAGAACCCAGCTCCCAGAATGTCGCCTCAACAGACTCAAGTGAAGCTTTGTCAAAATAAAATCTTTCACTGCTTCAAAAACTGAATTCCCGACAAATTTCGGGGTCTCTAAAAAAGAGGGGAAGAAAAACCCTTTTAAAAGAAAAGTCCTATCAGACGTGGAGAACCCTCGTCCCAGGACCCCTTTTCAAAATATCAAACAGTCTCATCGGACGTGGAGAACCCTCGTCATGAGACCCCTTTTTCATAATTTAGGCAGTCTCATCGGACGTGGAGAACCCTCGTCATGAGACCCCTTTTCAAAAATCAGACAGTCTCATCGGACGTGGAGAACCCTCGTCATGAGACCCCTTTTCATAATTTAGGCAGTCTCATCGGACGTGGAGAACCCTCGTCATGAGACCCCTTTTCAAAGTCAAAACTGATGGTAGACACCGCCTGAAGGGTCAAAACTATGGTAGATACCGCCTAAAGGGTCAACACAAGGTAGATACCGCCTGAAGGATCAACCCAAGGTAGACACCGCCTGAAGGGTCAAATCATGGTAGATACCGCCTGAAGGGTCAACACAAGGTAGATACCGCCTGAAGGGTCAACACATGGTAGAAACCGCCTGAAGGGTCAAATCAAAGGTAGAAACCGCCTGAAGGGTCAACACAAGGTAGAAACCGCCTGAAGGGTCAATTCAAGGTAGAAACCGCCTGAAGGGTCAAATCAAGGTAGAAACCGCCTGAAGGGTCAAACCAACGGTAGATACCGCCTAAAGGATCAACTTAAGGTAGATACCGCCTGAAGGGTCAACACAAGGTAGATACCGCCTGAAGGGTCAGCTCAAGGTAGATACCGCCTGAAGGGTCAACCAAAGGTAGAAACCGCCTGAAGGGTCAACCCAAGGTAGAAACCGCCTGAGGGATCACATTAATGGTAGAAACCGCCTGAAGGGTCACATATGGTAGAAACCGCCATAAGGGTCAATTCATTGGTAGAAACCGCATAAGGGTCAACTCATTGATAAAAATCGCAGTAAGGATCAACACAAAGGTCTGATCCACCATACGGATCAAAATCCTTGGCAAATCCCAAAGCGTGGGATGCGCCTTCCTTAGGTTCCTACAAGTTAGGAATCCCATCATGGTATGACCTACCATACAGGTCAGAGCTTAATCTCCCTAGGATATTCTGAATGACGAGTCCTAGGCATCTTCTTGAAAGTCATCGCAACCGGCAGTATCCGACAGGTGAGCTTCAGGTAAGCCTCTCTCACTCCGGCCCATGTTCAAATTGTTAGAGCAAACCGGGGATTGATTTGAGCTTTTATCAATAGGCTTAAGGATCCGATGTCATAACATTTCTTCTCTTATTTTCCCAGTTGAGTCGGTTAGGAATCAGGTGCCACCTTATCTTTGAGAGAAACCTCTAACGAGATTCCTCTCAAAGAGGGGCAGCTGTTGACACCTGATTTTTTTTACCATTTATTATTGTGATTTTTATTCTTTAAAATTAATTAAAAATATCAAAAAAGGTCATAAAATCACAAAATCAACTTTGGAAGCCTTAGTTTAACCTTAGGAACCAATTTTGAACAAAAAATATTTTTCGGTATTTTTAATATTTTTCGAGTTTATTTAATTATAAAAATACCCAAAAAATCAGAAAAATACCATTCGTGGTCAGAAAAATACCCAAAAATATTCGATAATTTTGTTTTAATTTCCTCTTCAAGTGTGTCACTTTAAATCTCAAAAATTCGGCTCGGGTCACTATGTTCCTTCACAAACATAAACCCGAACCGAGCCTAAAAACAAAATCATTTTCGAGTCTTTTAGTTTTCAATTCTCACTTTTTATAAGCTATGACATTGGATTCTAAAGTCTTAAAGTGCAATTAGGTCAATTTGCCCTCCAATTTAATCAATTTTTACCAAAAGGGCTTAATTGCACATTTTTCTTTCAATTAGTCCCCGGTTTCACGGATGTATACGTATGCTCTACGTATTTATACGTCATACGTATTTATATGTTATGCATATTTGTACTGTTTGGTAACCTCTTTAACTCTTGTAATAATAATAATGGTTATTATTTTTAACACCTTTGTTAATGCCTTTTTTTTAGCATTTTTGTATTGTGAGTGCTATTGCTAGTGCTATTTTTAAATAGCATTTTTTGTATTATAAATTGTGAGTGCTATTGTTAGTGATATTTTTAAATGACATTTATTTATCATAAATTGTGAGTGCTATTGTTAGTGCTATTTTTAAATGGCATTTATTTATCATAAATTGTGAGTGCTATTATTAGATAGAATTTATAATTGTTAGTGCTATTTTTAAATAGCATTTTTGTATTATAAATTGTGAGTGCTATTGTTAGTGCTATTTTTAAATAGCATTTTTGTATTATAAATTGTGAGTGCTATTGTTAGTGCTATTTTTAAATGTCATTTATTTGTGAGTGCTATTTTTAGATAGAATTTATAATTGTTAGTGCTATTTTTAAATACAATTTATTGGAAGGTATTTTTGGCTATAAAAGGATGGCAAGAGTTTTGAGGTTGGGGGGGGAGACATTTTGTAGAGTGTGCAAATTTTTGAGAGCTTAGAGAGAAGAACACAAACACTCTCTATATTCTCATCATCTTGAGTGAGCAAAATATACTAAGTTCGGAATATTGATTCCGCATATTGCTAGCACAATTGTTGTGGAGTTATTAGTCGTCTCCCCGTTCGTCAATTGGTGGTGCGTCCGAACTAGATGCCTAACACTTGTGGAGGCTGAGATCGAAGAACATCGAACCGACACCTCCGTTCAAGCACGCTACGAGAGGTAATCTATTTACTCCCTTTGAGGCTTTGTGATTTTTTTTCGATTGAAATGCACGAAGTACGCCTCTGGAGATACATGTATGGGTTGTTATTTATTTCCGCTACGTGTTACGTGGATCCCAACAGTGGTATCAGAGCCAATCCTTAGGCGTTTTCGTGCATTTAATTGATTTTTGCAATTTTTGCAATACTATGGCCAATATGTATTAACGAATTGTTCGTCTTACATGGCTAATGGAGGTTGATTGTTTTTATATGATAAATTAATCAACGTAGCAAAAATTGAGACTAAATCAATTTTGAATCGAAAATTTATGGCTATCTTATTTTACGTAAAAATTCTGAATATGATTCAACGTAGAATTTTTATTGTGCCTTCCTAAGTTTTAAATTGTGAATTTATTACTTACGTGGAAGGGTGGTGATCATGGAAAAATCCCTAATCAATGTGATTGATGTATATATGAATGTATGATGATTGTTTATATATTTGGGGTTGTAATTATTAAATGGAGGCTGCGTACTCCTTTTATTTTTCATGTAATCTTTATTTTTAGCATAGTCAATTGTTGATGTAAATGCTACGAGGATTACGTGGGGGAGCCTTTTAAGTCGGCGAGCTCTTTGGGGCCCAATTCTTGAAGAGTTCAAGAAACCAAGAAGAAGCGAAGAGCGGCTCTCCGTTATTAAAATATTAAAATGATTAAATGTGGTCTCATTGGCTCGAGACCCATTAAATCATAATTCCATGATCACCACGTAGGATAGATGTTTATGTGATTGACATCTATTTATTTATTATGATTACGTGAGCATGTTAAACTGGTTAATGTGCAAAGTCAGACTTACCTCACCCAAAATTGCGCCTGCATGAAATCCTAGTTAGGAAAATCACTCGCGTTAGGTACCGAAAGGGCGTTGGTAACGACACCAGCGTAACCAAGTCCCCGAACCCAAAAACTCTGGTTCCGTAGAACTGATCGATCTCTCCCAATCGATCAGTAAGGTTTTCGGTCTACCCTCCAAGAAAGACCGGTGGCGACTCCAAATGCATGCACAAGTTGCACATGCCACCACGAACACACTAAGGTCGAAAGCGATCGACTCTTATCGTCGAATCCTTCTGAAAAATACTCCCGCCGCGATTTGGTATGGGCCTGGGAGGGCCCGCGCCGATCCAAGACCCGCGATCGGTAATCCATTAGCCGCGTCCGCTTTCGGACGGGTCGCGACACTACTGAGAGACTAACTCGACGCCCCCCAACGCCTCTACACCAAGCTCCCCAATAATCCTGAAGCCACTTCTAACCGTGTTTGATGTTGCTCGGTCGTCCTAGACCCTAAACCGACCATCACAGCCCTGTTCGGTTTTTCTTTGGATGCCCCGGCTCGATACCGTCATTCAGTCGCTGAACCTCCAGCCACCACCACCGATAATAGCCAGCTCAGCCTCTGCTTTGTTCCCGGGAGGCTACGACGATCATCCAACTCGGACTCGGCCGGTCCGAGCTTCTCCAACCGCTCACCCGTCGGCCTCGACGGTTGAGAAACTTGTGACTCACTAGCTTCGAGGCCATTGTCCGTCGTCTCGACGCCAAAACCGGAGCTCTTGTTCTTGACCTGAAATGCCTTGACGCCCGAACCACACCGACCTCACTGACGTTGCATGAGGGAGATGATGAATAGGGATGGGGTGGCAGCTTTTTTTCTTTCTCTTTCGGATGGGCTGGCGTAAGAAGAGCGAAGAATGGCCGGGTCTCTTTTTTTAGTGGGCTGGCCCATAGAGGAAGCGTTAGGGAGTTGAGGCCAAGGGAATCGCAAATCTAGCCCTATAAAAAAAAAGAAGAAGAAGAAGTTTGGCCTGTTCCTTTTGTGCCGAGGCGCATAGGGACGGTCGCATGTCAGGGCTTGATGATTGAAGATCGGTGGCCCATCAGGTATATTTTACGTACTCGGCCCATATATCAGATTTATTTTTCTAGAGTATTGCCATTATAGGCTTGATTTGCATGTGTTTATTTCAATCTGGTAGTTAGCTTATTTATTTGATTAAGTGTGGTATTTTGTCAAAAAATATATATATATATTTTCAGAAAATATAAAAAAAAAATCTCTAAAAAAATTCTAGAAAAATCCCAAAAATGGAAAAATGGCCACAATCAACTGGCCATGGAATATTCTGGGTAATTCGATATCCAAGTCTTCCAAAAATTGACTATTTTGCCCTTCGGGTTAATCGTCCCCCAAATCTTCTCATTTTACCCCTGGTCCCAAATCATTCCTTAAGCCCTTATTGCTATATTAGGAAACCTTTGATTTGAATTGGTGTGCATTGATGTGATTTATTTATGTATTTGACTGCGCTTTCATTTAAATTGATTGTGATTGATAGGAACAGTCTCCCAATCTGCATGAAACTCTGAATCAAGCCTACCTCACCTAAAATTGCGCCTGCATGAAATCCTAGTTAGGGAAAATCACTCGCGTTAGGTACCGAAAGGGCGTTGGTAATGACATCAACGTAACCAAGTCCCCGAACTCAAAATCTCTGGTTCCGCAGAATTGATCGATCTCTCCCAATCGGTCAATAAGGTTTCCGGTCTACCCTCCAAGAAAGACCGGTGGCGACTCCAAATGCATGCACAAGTTGCACATGCCACCACGACCACACTAAGGTCGAAAGCGATCGACTGTTATCGTCGAATCCCTTTGAAAAATACTCCCGCCGCGATTTGGTATGGGCCTGGGAGGGCCCGCGCCGATCCAAAGCCCGCGATCTGCACCCTTGTGCGGGGGAAGGCCCGCGATCGGTAATCCATTAGCCGCGTCCGCTTTTGGACGGGTCGCGACAGCTGGCGACTCCGCTGGGGAGTTTGTTCTAGAACCTATCGTTCTAGACCTCAAGTGGACTTAGGCCGTAATTAAAACGCTGAGTGATTTTTCTAACCATGCAGGCGCTCTTGAAGGTGAGGTAAGTCCGCTTACGATAGGTGTTATATGTTTTTGCAGATTGGAGAAATAAGGGGTGTAGTCCGTGATTAACATTGTCTTATGCAGGTTGGGCGTAGGAATGTATGTTGTGTGGATGATTTGAAGTGCTGATTGATAAACTGTTGTGCGTGACTTGCATTGTGATGATCACGACACGTGGACACACATAACCGCGCCTAAAACCCCGGGCGCCGCCTTTAGGAACACAATAGAAGGAATTGAAAATGGAATCTCCGTGAGGAGAAACACGGGGTAATCCACTTTTCAATTCCGCTCACTTCGAACTATGGATCGAGTCCCAATGCAACGATAGCTGTGCAATGGAATCGGCTCTTTCTAGAACTCGAGGTGGGAACCTTAACCTTAGGTGCCAAACCCTCTGATTTTTAGAAGTTTACCATCACCTGTTTCATGCGCATGTCTCTGGGCGGTTGGTACACCTAAAACCGCACAATAAGTCGACGTGTTGGGTTGGTAAGACTCTCTATCCCCCCAAATCTATCACTGTTCATATAGATATAGGCATTTCATTTATTGCATTCTGGTGATTAGATTAAATGCCATTTCGAGGATAGATATGTGCGTTTGTCCCTAACGTCCTTGATAGAAGACGAGGAGGGTGATATCCCACGACGAACACCGAGTATGCGATAAGGAGCATACTATGGACATTATTGAGGTATCATCCAATGAAGATGACGAGTTGGGGCAAGTGATCCTGAAGGCACAGATCAAAACTGGGGCATCCTTAAACGTTAGGATCACATTCCTTTATTTCATTTTCCATTACTAGTCCTCTTGTATAGGGTTTATTTTTACTGAGGTTTTCTCTATCTCACCCCTTAGAGTGATTGTATTAGGGATCTATTGGTGTATACATTCAGATGGAACTTGGTTGTATTTCTTTTAACGGGTCATTGGAATGTGATAGTGGCATTTTTTCTAATCATCCGAATACTCCCAAGTCAAGTTTATAATTCCTTTAGAGGAAATTAAAATTGGAAGTCTTGCACGACCTTTTGGTCATGTGAGGTAATCCAACCCCAATTTCGCTAGAAGGAACTACACACTTGAATTGGTTCATGCATGTTGTACACCACTGGTAATTCACGATAATTGATCAAGAATATCAGCGTAGTTTCAAATTTAATGACGAGATAGATGTCCAAACTACTTTCGTTCTTAGCGAACGATCTTAATTTGGATGCCATATCTTCAATTGAATTTAAAACGCGTTATTATGTCTTGCACTTTTGAGTAAGTCATTCCTCTCGAAATTAATCAAAAGCGATTATCGTGAATTACGTTCCTTTCAATAGTATGCTTTCTTTCGAGGAATATTGATAAAAACTTTTCGCACAAGATTAAAACCCTTGTAAAAGTTCTTGTCCTTATTAATCACAAGCAAGCATAAGATTGAAAGGGGTCTATGCTTTCTTTTTCAAATTATTCCTTCTGATTCTGTCTTTTTATTTGCAGGTGAAAAACAAGTAGTATAGAGAAATCTTTTCTTGGACAAATCTGCAACTATTCTTCCATCTGATCATGAGCGAGTTATAAAATCAGGACGTATTTGCTCGGCTTATTGCTATTATGGTTCGGCTCACTCAAGTTGAAGATGTTTGGATGCTCGAAGAAATGAACCATACAGAAGTTAAAACACACACACGAGAACTTTCATTTATTTTGCTCAGCGGAGGGTTTTCAGAAGCAGGTCATACAAGTCGGGGTGGAAAGGTAAAGCCAAAGTGAGCCCTAATTAACGACACAAAGGATCCCAACTGACCCTCCATGTTATTAATGCTCTGCTCATACTCCCAGCTCCGCATGTTGTGGTCGGCAAGCCTGAGGAGAAGACTTCTGCATTCTCCCTTAACTTCGGCGACCTTGGCCTCGTGTTCTTCGGTGACTACTTCCAGGTCCCGAACCAGTCCATTCCCGCGAGCTATGTCCTCGGTTATCTTGTCGAGCCGTTCTTCCTGCCAGTCGCTCTGAAGCCTCAACAGGACGTTGCGGCGGTCATGCTCGCCGGTGGTCAGGGATATGGCCAATTGATCCACCAGATTTCTCCTCTCGCGAAGCAACGTCGCGACCCGCTCATTAGCAAACTCGGCGGCCTTTTTGTAACTATCAACCAGATAGTTGGTCATCACCAAATGATCAGATCGATCCTCATAACGAGCCCGCAAGACGCGAGCCACGAGAACCTCCCGATTAGCAACACGATACGCCTCTAAGGAGTGTGCAAAGAGAGTCGGGAAAGTTCTATATTCCCTCCCCAGTGTAGTACCTTCGAGAGAAGTGGTATCAAGGTCCTCGAGCAGGACACAGATTGCATCCTCGGTTGCAGAATGATCGGTTATGTGCGCGTAACCGCGACCCAGTAGGTTGTAAAGCTTTTCCCACTGGGCCAAGACATCAGTTGAAAAAGTGCGTACGGGAGAGGAGGCCATTTGCGTTGGGTTGGCTTGAGAATAAGACGAGTTTAACAGAGAGATTAGAAGGAAGAAGCTGATTATGCGAGAACGTTAACCTTCCATACATTAATTCCTCATTTTATAGCAACTCGAGGATGATGAAGGGTCTCAGTAATAATGCTGGTGGAGCCCAGTTAGGGGGGTAAAGCAGGAGGTCCCCTCACGAGAACCATTGGATTCGTTTCGGTCCGCGATTTCCGGCTCATCAATTAAAAGATGTAAAAGATTTGTCGGGATCATCATTATTGGAGTTAGGTGGGAGGTAAGCGCAACTATCGAAGAGAGCCCTAACAGGATTTGGCAGTCCCATCACGTTGAAAAGCTAAGCGAGAAATTCAAAGTCTTGAGGGGGAACGTTTGCCTAATGATGCTTGAAGAGCGTCTCCTAAACATACGAAGTCACTCGAAGAAAACTTTATAGGGAGTGAGCATACATGAGAGAGTGGAGAACTCTGAGTGGGCAAGAACCAATCAAACATTTCTCAATCCAACATATTTAAGAGGTTATTGTCAGCTGCTAGAGGCGACTGACTCAAAAATCTCAGAAATTGAACTACAGAGGGATCTCGAAGATTCCAAGATCAAGTCTAACGCCAAAACCATGGAGCCCAACACTTCTGGCAACGGAAATCAAGATCACGGCGACGACGACAACGACATCCACGATGTTCAACTCGGGAAAAGAAGACGTCCTCACCAATACTCTCAGGAGGAAACCCAAATGCTGGAAACCCTTTTCAGTAAAAGCCATTACATGAAAAAGAAGTGGAGAATTGAATTGAGCCGGGAGTTGGGGATTAATCAGTCGAGGATCCAGTTTTGGTTTCAAAATAGGAGATCCAAATCGAAGGCTCAACGCAAACGTCAGGTGGTCGAGATTTTAAAGGAAGAAAACCAAAAGCTGCGAACAGAAAACATGAGGTATGAAAAAGCTCTCAATATTACCGTTTGCCCTCATTGCGATAACCTCGTCGCCCTCGGTAAGATATTCCCCGATAAGCCTCACGCGATGATTGAAGACGTTCATTTACCACCTTACTCCCTCGGGGCATCTCCTGCTCAACCAGATTTTGCCGGAGTCACGCATGAGCAGGATGATCCTACGAAGATGATACAAATGCCTCCTGGGGGATGGGATTTGCATCGCTTTGATTGGAGTTATAGTTTCAAGGAGCTGGATGTTACCGCCGACCAGCTCAAAGCATATCAGCCTCATGCACAACAATTTTCGATAGGGTCGGGTCCTGCTGGAGATGAGTTAATCAGTCGTCAAGCCATCGATGCAATTTTGGGCCACGATAAGAGGAGGTTCGCTTGGCCCCCTGAACTGCATTCCAGATTCCTAGACGTGGTTCACCAAATGGGGATCGACTCAGCAACTCCGACGCGCATATTTAAGGCCATGAATGTACCGGGGCTTAGTAAGGAGCTGGTCAGGAATCACCTTGCTGCCTACAGAAAGCTATTAAAACAACGTCGAGCGGAGCTAAACCGGGAGGAATCCGTCTCGAGCTCAAAAGCTAGGGGCGACCGCCATTGTAATGCTCAGGCATCAAGAGATACCTGGCCAAATCTAAGCATCAATCAAGCTAGCAACCCGACCACCGGCAAACTGAAAGCTGATCAGAATGTCCTCCCAGGCCATTTCAACACTTCTCAAGAGCGCGTGTCACAAGTACAGCGAGTGCGCACTCCTCCATTCGAGCAACAGTCGGCTGGTGCTCTGCCTGCCGCTGGTCAACCCACGACAGACGATTTCTTCGATGAGGGGCTCGATGCCTTGTTCAATCAGTGGGAAGCTGGCATGCTTGGACAGCCATGATCTAGCACCTGGCTCGGGGCACGATGGGTCGGTCACTACGAACACCCATAGGAAGAAGAACATGTTCACGAGTAGATCACTCATTTTATCCTTTGTAAAGTTCCTACGGGAACATTTTTCTTTAATGACTATAGTTAATTCTATATTAAAACCAACGCTATCGACGAACATCGTCATGCTCAGTTGTGATGATCCCTTGTTAGATTAAGTCTGAAACCAGAGACGGTCTTTAAAATTTTGAGTGGCCACGAACTCATTCCTCACCAAGCGCCCGGGATGCTGAAATGAAGAGTAACAGCATGCACAGGGAAAATGTCACTTTCGTTTGAACGATGAAAATGGGTTGAGAGAAGATCGTAGCGTTAATTCCCATGGAGCTAAATGAATTAAACGGAGTCATTAATTGCGGGTCCACCGCTGCTCCCCACGTTCTCGGGCCTAGCAAATCATAAAAGGCGCCGAAAGATTGTAGACCCACCACTTTGAAGACTGAACTAGGGGACGAGCGCAATACTCGATGAAACCGAATCAATGCAAGAGAGTTTGTGATCCTATCACGAGGAAAAAGAAAGGGGAATACAGACGATGAGTAATTGTAGAATCTCGGGAGGAGCGCTTGCTTGCTGGTCTTCATATGCAGCCTGAAGGATGGTTCCAGGACACGCACAATCACTTGAGAAAATTTCTAGAGTGAGCAAACACGTAAGAGCGAATTGAGAAAGCTGAGTGAACTAGATCAGCCCGAGATACCCCGATCCATCATGTTTAAAAGTTATTCCCATCTGCTAGAAACGCCCGACCTGGACATTTCTGAGCACGAATTGCTGGGAGACTTTGAAGATCCTGGAGCTGAATCCTGCCCGAAGGCCATAGAGACTGACTCCTCCAGCGATGAAATTCTAGGTTTCAGCTACGAAGAAGGAGTATACAATGATGACCGGAGCCGGAAAAGGAAGCAACTACAACGCCACACTCCAGGCCAAATCCGAGAGCTCGAAGCTTTCTTCAATGAATGCCCCACTCCAAGCAGACAACAGAAAATGGAGTTGAGCCGAAAGATAGGATTGGAGCTTTCGAAGGTCAAGTTTTGGTTCGCCAACAAACGAACCCGGGTGAAACAGCAATACGCAGACCATGAGTTACTGGTCCTGAAGGAGGAGAATGAGAAGCTTCAAGCTGAAAGCGCGAGATATAAGGAAGCTCTGACCAAGGCCACCTGCCTTAATTGTGGTAATCCTGTTGTCCTCGGCGAGGTGTTCCTCGATAAACCATCCCTGTTGACGAATAACGCTCAGCTGTTACCGTATTCTCCACAGCATTTTCCGACACAGCCAGATACCGCCGGAGATCTGCATGAGCAAGTCAACACCATAGGATCAACACCAACATCCTCTGAGAAATGGGATATGAATCATCACAGGGGGAATTCTCTCAATGACGAACTCGCTGTCGCAGCCAGCCAATCCAAAGTCGGTGAGTCCCTCCCTGGACAACTTTTGAAACGACTAGATCCCGTAGAGAATAGCTACCGAAGTATTGACGATATTTTGGGTGATAAGAGAACAAGGTTTTACTGGACCTATGAGCTTTACACCAAATTTGTTGATGCAATTCGAGAACTGGGAGTTGATTCGGCTAGCCCACTGCGCATACTCGAGATTATGAATGTGCCGGGGCTCTCTAGAATTAACGTTGAGTCTCACCTCAAGTACTATAGGAGATTGCTAAGGGATGGAAGGATAGCGTTAAACCATCATAAAGCCAGTTGGAGCTCAAGTGCTGGGCAGAGTTACAACCATGATGATTGGAGAGCCAAGAGCACCCAACCGTGTTTCAGCAATGACGGGACTAGCAGTCGTGTCAGCGACTCCTCTAACCCAAATCAGAATGCTCCGCCGAGCTATCTCAATACTCCTCAGGAGTATATGCCACAGTTCCAGCACATAGAAATTCCTCAGTTTGAGTGCGAATCAGTCATTAATGATGTCCCTGAAGCGGATCTGGCATTGGTAGAGAGTGCACATATGAACCTGCCGGTCATCGGAGGAAGTTCCAATTCGAGGGGTCAAATTGCTCACGGCGAGAGCAAAGAGAGGAATCCCTCGCCTACAGTCGACGACACCCAATCTGGGCACCAAGGGCTAGAAAGAACAGGTGATTTCCTTGATGAGGAGCTGGACACTTGGATCAATACTCTTCGGGAATGCATGTCTCAACCCCAACAGGGCAATGATGAAGGTTCCAGCTCAAAGACTCCAATCCCTCACAACGAAGACAATGAAAGAAATCTGCCCCCAACAATCGTTGATACCCAACTTGAACATCAATGGCTCGAAGACCCGAGCAATTTCCTTGGCGATGAGTTCAATCTTTGGCTCGATCAATTTGGAGCCGGAGGACCATCGCAGTGGTGACGCGAGGCCGGTGATCAAACGTCTGATGCAAGGCATGGCTACTCGATGAAAAATGCTTCGAGAAAAGGGGTTGAATACTCCTATTGCATATGTTGTTGATCGCACTGTAAGGTTCCCACGGGAACATCTTTCATTAATATCTAGAACTAATTGCGCGTGAGTGTCAACATCACCCTTTGAGCATCTTCAAGCCGAAGGCCGTGGATTAATCACTTAATCCGTGGAGCAAGTTCCATGAACCATAATTATCACCCGCTGAGCATAATGGGATCTACCCCTTCAACACGAAATACGTTTGGCCGCGAAGCCACCTATTTGATGATAAACATGGATAAATCACTCAATGAGTCATGCGTTCAAATAGCAGAACAGACGCTGCCCAGTTGGGGGCAGATGAACCATTGATGTTACAAACACTCCAAGCATGGATAGGCGGATTTGATAGAGGTTGTTCATATCAATACGCAACATCAGAATGGGATGAAAATCAAGAGTAAAGTTGTATCGTCCCAATTTGTCTTGAATTCGAGGATATGAATTGATACTTGTTGTCTATCCTTGGCAGGGGAGTCGCCTTGCAGAGGAACAAGTTCTTACATCCCATGTACTACTCGTCAGAGTACATGACCAAGGGTAGGATGTATCGTTTCGATTTTTGAAAAATTTGTGAACCTACAATGATATGTTTTCTTTACATTTGCAGGGGTCTGCAGCCGCGACAGGTAGGTAAGTATCCTTTTCCCAGTTAGCTGGAGATAAAGAATGTTAAAATCCCTTTAGCCGTCATGGAAATTATCCAATGCATCGATGTTCATGATTTAAATCGGGAGGTTGCCCAAAGCATGAATAAAACATGCACGATACATCACAAAATCCCCTCGATGGATAAATTTTGGGAAAGAAAGAAATGAATTTTTCCAAATATGATTATTTGTCAAATCATTCAAAAGGAAGTTTACTCAAAAGAGAGGCGAACCCAGTCCAAACACATCCTACATACACTTGAGAGATGAGGGAAGTGAATCGGATGGCAAAATCTGTACCTACGGAGGTAGGGACCATTCGCAGCGATTACATGGATTGGGACGACGGAGGCGTTCGTTTCATATCCCCTAAACACTACAGGTAACCGTTGATAACCCCTTGAACGGCGATTTTCATTCTTAACCCTGTCAAGAACCACCCCACATCGGGGCAAAATGGAGGTGAGTCCAGCAGCATCAGGAGGAAATGGTTAGAAATTTTCTTGCTCGGACTAACATTAATCTTTGTGTGTTGTTTATATGGTAATCCAAGTGCCATAGGATGATGAGGAGCATTCATTTCTCTATCCCACACACCGAATCCTTTGCATAGCCAAGTTGAGCCTGCAAAATCATTTCATAAACCCGTTGGTGATCATTGCACTTTCCAAGACGGATGCGACATCACTTCAGAAACGAGGGAGTTCAAGACCTAGGGTTTACGAAAAAGCTACTAAGTCGATACTCAAGCGTGCTAAGAGCCAAGTCATATATCTAGCACAATTGCCAAGCATCCCGCTTGCGACAAGGGATTAAAGAAATCCCCAGCATCAGATAAGAAAAAGCAAAGTGCCTGGTAAAAGCAAGGCCGATGCTCGCATAAGCTGTTTGATTGATCCCCAGTAAAGTCTGGTCGGGAAAAGAGGAAATTCCTAAAAGAGTAGTATCAAAAGGGCTACTCCCCAAATGGCGTCAAGCGCGGAGCAAAGATATAGAGAGAATTATCGGTCTCTGAATGCAACAAGAGACGCTCTCTAAAGGACTTGTGCACACCTCAAAAGCGGTTGCACACCTCAAAAACTGAATATGCAGAATGGAAAAGACAGGTGACGAATTTGCAATGATCACCAATGTCAATCCCCTCATAAATTCTGGGCCAAAAACAAGCCTTTTTCGGTCCCCAATCCTACCAATGTCATAACCCTGAAACAGTCTTCTCTGACTAAGACATTTGGGTTAACATATAGCTTAGCTCGAAGAAGTACGAGCAAGACTATTTCTTTCTCATTTTGCAGGGTTCTCGACTTGTAAACCCGGAGCAGATGGTGAAGAATTTCATTCAAATGACCTTGACTCAAAAGTGAGTCCCTCTTGAAGATCAATAACCAAGCCCAACATTACGGTCCCATGGAAGACCTCCCGACCGATCAAAATGTATGCGCTGCGAATGATCCTAAAACCTAGGCACAGGTTAATAGGAAGTTGGCGCATTCCTTAAGACCATTATCACAGAGCGGTGAGGAGCCCTCTTGGATGAGAAATTTTCCAATTGATGTTCTGAGCAAACTCTTTTTGGGAATTTTCAAACTGTGGATCCAGATTTTCTATGCAAGGGATTCGTGATCACATTTGCACGTTGCAAAAATGTTTTGGATAACCTCCAGCATCAAAATACACATCTCATGACTAAAGCTTAAGTCATAAAATTTTGTCAATTGGACAATTGCTGTCTTCTCAAAGATTACCAATATTTTCTTGGGGAAGAGAAACCCTTAAAAAAAAAATCCTTTTCAAAATATCAAACAGTCTCATCGGACGTGGAGAACCCTCGTCATGAGACCCCCTTTTCAAAAATATCAAACAGTCTCATCGGACGTGGAGAACCCTCGTCATGATACCCCTTTTCAAAATTTAGGCAGTCTCATCGGACGTGGAGAACCCTCGTCATGAGACCCCTTTTCAAAATTTAGGCAGTCTCATCGGACGTGGAAAACCCTCGTCATGGGACCCCTTTTCAAAATTTAGGCAGTCTCATCGGACGTGGAGAACCCTCGTCATGAGACCCCTTTTCAAAGCAACACAAGGTAGATACCGCCTGAAGGGTCAACTCAAAGGTAGATACCGCCTGAAGGGTCAAACCAAGGTAGATACCGCCTGAAGGGTCAACTCAAGGTAGATACCGCATGAAGGGTCAACACAAGGTAGAAATCGCCTAAAGGGTCAAACCAATGGTAGAAATCGCCTAAATGGTCAATTCAAAGGTAGAAACCGCCTAAAGGGTCAAATATGGTAGAAACCGCTACAAGGGTCAACTCATTGGTAAATACCGCCGTAAAGATCAACGCAAAGGTCCGATCCACCATACGGATCAAAATCCTTGGCAAATCCCAAAGCGTAGGATGCGCCTTCCTTAGATTCCTACCAGTTAGGAATCCCATAATGGTATGACCTACCATACAGGTCAGAACTTAATCTCCCTAGGATTTTCTGTGACGAGTCCTAGGCATCTTCTTGAAAGTTGTCGCAACCGGCAGCATCCGACAGGTGAGCTTCAGGTAAGCCTCTCTCACTCTGACCCATTTTCGAAGTGCAAGAGCAAACCGGGGATTAATTTGAACATTCATCAAAAGGCTTAAGGGTTCGATGTCATAGCATTTCTTTTCCCCAATCGAGTCGGTTAGGAATCAGGTGCCATCTTATCTTTGAAAGCAACCTCTGCGAGCTCACTCTCAAAGAGGGGCAGCTGTTGACACCTAATAAAAAAATAAAAAAATAAAAAAAATAAAAAAAATAATATATATATATTATTCGTGTAAGCATAAAAATGAGAATTAGTCTTAATTCTCACAAAAATAATTTCGCATGCATTGTATATGTTCCATCATTCATTTGGCATTTAGGATAGATTGAGTCAACTGAGTTTAAATTTGTCGGATAAGCAAATCAATGATGCGACGGCAAGATGAGCGGGCTCCCATGGTACAATGACAGCTGATGAGGATGGTCAAAGAGCTTCGCGAGTTGGACAGCACAATAAAAATAAGAACGAGCGGTGATAATAATCTGAACGAGAACACATGAGGGCGTACTAAAAAAAGTCCCGCTCATTGTCCATCAACGAAGAATAAAATGGGGGATTCATTAATTATTGCCCCACCGTCTTGAAAGAAGAGGCCGCAAAAGAAAGGGGGAGACAAGGGTATTAAAAAAAAAAGAAAAAGAAAGGGAAGGCAATGGACGTCCATGCATAAAAAAAGAGGCTGGGCAGTGCGAAAGAAAAGAGGTACTGAGAGGAGATCGGGGATGAAGATCAGGGACTTCGCCTGGGCCTGCTACCATTAACGATCGCCGAGCTTTTCTCCGACACCACCATATATCTTGGGGGGAAGGCTCCGACTCAGTGGTCCCGTGAACCGACCACGGGAGAACGGCGGACTGAGGGCCAACGCGGCTCTCGTCGCCGTGCCCGTTCCGACGTCGTTGTTTTATGGCAACAGCCCCTTACCTCGGCGAATCCTTCTCCGATCCCGACCGTGCCCCGCCCCCCAGTGACGTCCTCATTCGCCAGCTTCTCTGCCTCGCTACACCAGCCGTTCGCCTCAGCTCGGCGGCAGCAGCTATTGCCAAGCCGACGGTGGCCTCCGATTCAAGCTCCATCAGCCCTGAGCCCAGATCTGAGGACCAAAGCCGCAACGATTCTGTTCCGACCCCCCCCTTTGAACTTCTCGGAGCCACCAGCAGTCCGGACGAGTTCAGGTGGTTGTTTTTTGTGAAGCCGAAGCTCCCGCTCAGTTCTCGACGCCGCTGGTTGGTCCCTGGTTCGTTGACCCGACGCCTCGTGGCTGTCCTGAGGCCGACTCGCCGTTAACCTGTTGTCTGGAGTCGCTGTCCGACCGCCAGCTCACTATGCCGAACCACCCGACACCTGCTTGGACCACCACCAGCTCGCCCGATGCCCTGGTTGTTGGTTCAAGGTCCGCTCACCATTGTTCGGCTACTGAGAGACTAACTCGACGCCCCCCAACGCCTCTACACCAAGCTCCCCAATAATCCTGAAGCCACTTCTAACCGTGTTTGATGTTGCTCGGTCGTCCTAGACCCTAAACCGACCATCACAGCCCTGTTCGGTTTTTCTTTGGATGCCCCGGCTCGATACCGTCATTCAGTCGCTGAACCTCCAGCCACCACCACCGATAATAGCCAGCTCAGCCTCTGCTTTGTTCCCGGGAGGCTACGACGATCATCCAACTCGGACTCGGCCGGTCCGAGCTTCTCCAACCGCTCACCCGTCGGCCTCGACGGTTGAGAAACTTGTGACTCACTAGCTTCGAGGCCATTGTCCGTCGTCTCGACGCCAAAACCGGAGCTCTTGTTCTTGACCTGAAATGCCTTGACGCCCGAACCACACCGACCTCACTGACGTTGCATGAGGGAGATGATGAATAGGGATGGGGTGGCAACTTTTTTTCTTTCTCTTTCGGATGGGCTGGCGTAAGAAGAGCGAAGAATGGCCGGGTCTCTTTTTTTAGTGGGCTGGCCCATAGAGGAAGCGTTAGGGAGTTGAGGCCAAGGGAATCGCAAATCTAGCCCTATAAAAAAAAAGAAGAAGAAGAAGTTTGGCCTGTTCCTTTTGTGCCGAGGCGCATAGGGACGGTCGCATGTCAGGGCTTGATGATTGAAGATCGGTGGCCCATCAGGTATATTTTACGTACTCGGCCCATATATCAGATTTATTTTTCTAGAGTATTGCCATTATAGGCTTGATTTGCATGTGTTTATTTCAATCTGGTAGTTAGCTTATTTATTTGATTAAGTGTGGTATTTTGTCAAAAAAAAAATATATATATATTTTCAGAAAATATAAAAAAAAATCTCTAAAAAAATTCTAGAAAAATCCCAAAAATGGAAAAATGGCCACAATCAACTGGCCATGGAATATTCTGGGTAATTCGATATCCAAGTCTTCCAAAAATTGACTATTTTTCCCTTCGGGTTAATCGTCCCCCAAATCTTCTCATTTTACCCCTGGTCCCAAATCATTCCTTAAGCCCTTATTGCTATATTAGGAAACCTTTGATTTGAATTGGTGTGCATTGATGTGATTTATTTATGTATTTGACTGCGCTTTCATTTAAATTGATTGTGATTGATAGGAACAGTCTCCCAATCTGCATGAAACTCTGAATCAAGCCTACCTCACCTAAAATTGCGCCTGCATGAAATCCTAGTTAGGGAAAATCACTCGCGTTAGGTACCGAAAGGGCGTTGGTAATGACATCAACGTAACCAAGTCCCCGAACTCAAAATCTCTGGTTCCGCAGAATTGATCGATCTCTCCCAATCGGTCAATAAGGTTTCCGGTCTACCCTCCAAGAAAGACCGGTGGCGACTCCAAATGCATGCACAAGTTGCACATGCCACCACGACCACACTAAAGTCGAAAGCGATCGACTGTTATCGTCGAATCCCTTTGAAAAATACTCCCGCCGCGATTTGGTATGGGCTTGGGAGGGCCCGCGCCGATCCAAAGCCCGCGATCTGCACCCTTGTGCGGGGGAAGGCCCGCGATCGGTAATCCATTAGCCGCGTCCGCTTTTGGACGGGTCGCGACAGTGATAAGCCGGACCGAGTGCATAGAATTCAAGACATATTTAACAAATCTCCACCTTGGCTTGAATTTAAAGAAAACAGTCAAGAAACCGAATACATTCTCCTAGCATCCCTAAGCCTACGTGAGCTAACTTGGTGTAGGAAACAAGGGATGCAACGAAAGAACATATACACTTCATCAAAAAAATGTAGAACTTTCATTCACCTCGCCACCAGGCCCCAAAAGGGGCAAAGCTCAACCAATCATGCCAATCAAGTTCAAACAATGCTTAAACTTGTTGACGGGGACTGACTTAGTCAACATATCAGCAGGATTGTCAGCAGTACCAATTTTCTTTACCATCATATTTCTCTCAGCAAATGCTTCTCGAATAAAGTTGTACCTGATATCGATGTGCTTAGTCCTCTCATGATATGCTTGATTTTTAACCAAGTATATAGCACTTTGATTGTCATAAAAGACAACTGAATTGTCTTCCTGCTGGAGCCCAGGTTCCTGAACAAGATTCCTTAACCAAATAGCTTCTTTCACCGCTTCTGCTGTGTTGACACCTGATTTTTGACCATCTATTATCGTGATTTTTATTCTTTAAAATTAATTAAAAATATAAAAAAAAAAGGTCATAAAATCACAAAATCAACTTTGGAAGCCTTGGCTTGGCCTTAGGAACCAATTTTGAACAAAAAAATATTTTTTGGTATTTTATAATATTTTTCAAATTTATTTAATTATTAAAAATACCCAAAAAAAATCAATCAGAAAAATACCATTCGTGGTCAGAAAAATAGTCAGTATTTTTATTTCCTTTTAATTTGGACCAAATAAAGAGTCCGAAATCAAGTTCAATTGCATGTGTTCCTTCACAATACATAAAGTTGAATTTGTCCAAAAATTACTATTTGAGTCTTTTTATTTGGGATTTTTGTATTTTTTTTTTAGAATCTTGACTTTCAATTGGACTGCTGCGCATTCCGATTTTTGTTCAATTGCATGCTGATTTGCTCATTTGAATGCCGAATCTGAAGAGAATTATTGAACTGGGTCAGCTGGATTGAATCGATTCGACCCATTCAACCCAGTTGAATAAGGCCGCAAAAGAAATTTTCACATTGCTCTTTCTCTTCGCGTCGACGATTTGAGAGGAAAAGCCAATGGCATCGCTCATAAATAATAAAAGAATGGAACATAATTGGCCGACCAAAAGGAAGAATATTTTTGGAGGGGCTGTCATAAAAAATACGTTTCTAGGGAAGGCCAATGGTGGATAATGGACGGCTAGAAACCAAACAAGAATAGAATAGAAGGGGTGGCCCAACATGCAGGGGACGGACATTCTGCACTAACGTGGGGGAGTACAAAAGGAAAGGGGAATTAAAAAAAAAAAAAAGAGTGCAGTGGGTGGTTTGTGAGAAATAAAAGAAAGAGGGAGGGAACGAAGTGCGGGGCTCGAGGGGACGTAAAAAAAAAAGAGCAGGAGGCCAGAGAGAGTTGGACAGCGAGGAAGCCCGGCCGCCGTCGTGACCCATCGACGGCGGCCTCACGTCACTAACCACCGCCACTAGCCTCGGCCCGAGTCGCGAGCGAACCGTTGCCATCCCGCCGTGCCGATCCGCCAAGGCCGCACTTCGTGAGCTCGAGCCTAGCCCTGGACCTGCGCACCCATAGCCTCCGCTGAGCTCGCTACCGCCCGGACGCCCACTGTGGATGAATCAGGCAATGGTTCCGAGTTGACCGTGATGCCTGAAGGTCGAGGTAAGCCTCAAACTTCTATTCTGCTATGTCTCAGTCGGACTCGGTGCCGAGATTTGTTTCATCTGGGTCATGCGTATATAGGTATAGAGCGAGCCGTTTTCGATAAACTTGGCTCGTAGACTCCTTTGCGTTGAGTGCGAATCTGAATCTCGAATGGGGTTGCTTCCCCTACGTTGAATGCCAGCCCATGCATGCCTACTTCTTCGTCTATTTTCGTTGCGTGATTGTCCTGACTCCTGCTATGGATGAATGTTGATCAATGGTAAGGAAATATCTTGCATGCTTCCTTGGAATGATCCCTTGACATGTGGGCATCAGTTTGTCCCTCTAAATCCTGCACATTCAAGGGGGGCAATGTGGGAACCGAATTGGATCCAAGTTCTGGGAGGTTGTCTGTGATGAACATGGCATTGACCCAACTGGACGCTACACTGGCATCTCTGATCTCCAGTTGGAGCGTGTCAATGTGTACTACAATGAGGCTTCATGCGGGCGCTTTGTACCTCGTGCGGTGCTCATGGATCTTGAGCCCGGTACTATGGACAGTGTCCGAACAGATCCTTATGGCTGGATCTTCAGGCCAGACAACTTCGTTTTTGGGCAGTCTGGTGCTGGTAACAATTGGGCCAATGGGCATTACACGGAGGGTGCAGAGCTCATTAATGCCGTTCTTGATGTTGTGAGGAAGGAAGCAGAGAATTGTGACTGTCTTCAAGGGTTCCAAGTCTGCCACTCGCTTGGTGGTGGAGCAGGTTCTGGAATGGGAACCTTGTTGATTTCAAAGATCAGAGAAGAGTACCCTAACCGAATGATGCTCACTTTCTCAGTGTTTCCATGAGCTCGGGTCAAGACGACGCCGCCATGAGAGGCGGCGCGGGACCGGAGCCAGTAGTCGCCCGACGACAGGAGCAGTGGGGTGAGAACCGGGTCTGGACGTGAGCTCGTGTCAGTGACGACGAGTGTGTGACCGACGCGGTATTCAAGCTCGAGGCAGCGATGAGGCTAGTGTGTGCAAGCCGAGGCGAGGCTCCGAAAGGTGGTGCTCCGACGTAGGGGACTGAGAGGCCGAACGTGAGGTAGCGGCGTGTCGGGCAGATCTTGGTATAAGCTGACCTTGAAGCTGTGGCGAGAAGCTCCGTCCGAGCGAGACTCGGCGGCGGTGCGATGAGCAAGTCCGAGCGGCACGGCGGCGAAGCATTCGGAGACCGTTGGCGTCGGAAGTGCAGGGGCGTCGTGTGAAGAAGACGATTGAACAGTGCCATATCGGGCTGCTAAACTAATTCACGTTGTTTTGCTCACTTGGGCTTGTTGAAGCAGGTGGGCCTAGGTGGTTTCTTTTAAACTGGGCAGCTGGGTCAAAAGGGCTGAAGAGGGCTTTTGCCCTTTTAGCTCTATTTGGACGGGATGGGCTGTGTTTGGGGAAAACCAGGCCCGGTCCCGATTCTGCTTCTCAGACCGGATCCGGTCATTGGGCCCGATCCAGGTCCGGGTCCGAGAAAACCGACCCGGACCCGGCTCCCTTTAATTAAAAAATATATATATATATATAAAATAATCAAGATTCAGGAAAATTCTAAAAAAAAATTCTAAAAATTCTAGAAAAATCCCAAAAAATAGGAAATGGCCACAATCAACTGGCCAAGGCTCATCCCGGGTGTTTCGAACCCGATCCTTCTTAAAAATGACGATTTCGCCCTTTGGGCGAATCGTCTCCCAAAAAATGAAGAAAAATCAAGAAATTCCAAAAAATTCTCAAAAATGGGAAATGGCCACAAACAACTGGCCATGGAATATTTTGGGTAATTCGATATCCAAACCTTCCAAAAATTGGCGATTTTGCCCTTCGGGCTAATCGCCTCCAAATCTTCCCATTTTACCCCTGGTCCGAAGTCACACCTTCCTTAAGCCTTTATGGTTATACTAGGAAGCCATTGATCTGAATTGATGTGCATTGAAGTGATTTATTTATGTACTTGATTGCGCTTTCATTAAAATTGATTGTGATTGATGGGACTAGTATTCCAATCTGCATGAAACCCGGACCATACCTATCTCACCCAAAATTGCGTCTGCATGAACTCTTAGTCAGGAAAATGACTCGCGTTAGGTACCGAAAGGGCGTTGGTAATGACACCAACGTAACCAAGTCCCCGAACCCAAAATCTCTAGTTCCGCAGAGCTGATCGATCTCTCCCAATCGGTCAGTAAGGTTTCCGGTCTACCTTCCAAGAAAGACCGGTGGCGACTCCAAATGCATGCACAAGTTGCACATGCCACCACGACTACACTGAAGGTCGAAAGCGATCGACTCTTATCGTTGAATCCCTCAAAAGACATTCCCGCCGCGATTTGGTATGGGCCTGGGAGGGCCCGCCCCGATCTAAGGCCCACGATCCACATTTCAGAGTGGGGGCTGCGATCGGTAATCCATTCGCCCGTCACACAAACGAAATTCAATCCCCCGCACCGTCGGATCGGGGGAAAATTTCGGACGGGTCGCGACAGCTGGCGACTCCGCTGGGGACCTTTGTTCTAGAACCTATGGTTCTAGACCTCAAGTGGACTTAGGCCGTAATTAAAACGCTGAGTGATTTTTCTAACCCAGCAGGCGCTCTTGAAGGTGAGGTAAGTCCGCTCATGGTAGGTGTTATATGTTTTTGCAGATTGGAGAGATAAGGGGTGTAGTCCGTGATTAACATTGTTTTATGCAGGTTGGCGTAGGAATGTATGTTGTATGGATGATTCGAAGCGCTAATTGATAAACTGTTGTGCATGACTCGCATTGTGGTGATCACGACACATGGACACACACAACCGCGCCTAAAACCTCGGGCGCCCTCTTTAGGAAAACAATAGAATGAATTGAAAATGGAATCTCCATGAGGAAAAACATGGGGTAATCCACTTTTCAATTCCGCTCGCTTCGAACTATGGATCGAGTCCCAATGCAACGATAGCTGTGCAATGGAATCGGCTCTTTCTAGAACTCGAAGTGGGAACCTTGACCTTAGGTGCCAAATCCTTTGATTTTTAGAAGTTTTATCCTCACTTGTCTCATGTGCATGTCTTTGGATGGCTGATATATCTAAAACCACCTATAAAAAAAATCGGTGATCCTGGAGTCACATCTCGAAGACTGGAACTGGGGCATCTCCAAGTGTTCGGACCACATTCCTTTGATTGGTTTGGCATTTTTAGTTCCCTTGAATAAGACTAATTTTGCTGAGATCCTCTCTATCTCGTCCCTTAGATTGATTGTATTAGGGATCTATTTGTATTGTATACATCTCGATAAGGCTCATTTCTATCTAAAATAGGGGTAAATTCCCCAAACCCGTGGAGCATAGGGGAATTCGTCCCTTCAGTGCAAAATGCACTTGGCCGCAGAGCCACTCGTTTGGTGAAAGGACGTATCGTTCCTAATTGATTTTTAATCAGATCTGAGGATAAGTTTTTCTCCATTTTTTTTTATCTCAGGTGATAAAAGAGACAATGCACCCAAAAGTTCATGCATTCAAATGACAAAACAGACGTTGCCCAGCTGGGGCAAATGAACTGTAGGCATTGCAAATACCTTCAAGCACGGATGGAGGAATTCGATAGATGTTGTTCATATCAATATGCAACATCAAAACGGAATGCAAATCAAGTGTAAAAGGACGTATCGTTCCAAAATGATTATTTTCATGATATGGGAATAATGCTTCCTTTCTTTTTCCTACCAGATGATGATCAAGAGCAGAGGACGCAGGATGTAATGCTTTCAAATAACAAACAGGGAACATCAAATACCTCAAAAGGCGACTGTGATCGAGAGAATCACCAAACCGCCACATGACGAATCCCAAGAATATCAGGCTGTCTTGAGACAGATAAAAATTGATCAAGGACTCTGACAATCGAGACGGATGATCAGAATCTGCAAAAATCAATGGGAGCAGGTCCCCCCCCATTTATTTTTAGGAGCCAAACCGGGGGCAAACTCTCATGATCCCCCGTGAAAGCGCATCAAACCAGGGTCATCGAATCCAGAGATGACAAACAGCAAAACCATGCCTAACTGGGGCAAGTGAATCATTTGTACGTCGGACGTTTCTCCTCTGGCAAAGTCAATGGACGCAATAGCAGAGTCGTCCGCATCAGAATCAAACCCCGAGATACGAATTTGGGTGAACGGTAACCCTGTATCGTTCCAATTTGGTCTTCGAAGACCACATGCCTAACATGAGTTTTTACTCATTTAACAGGAAGTTATTGGCGCCGAAAGCCTCAAAAGAAGAGAGCGCGCTAACAAGGAGGCGAATAGAATCATTGGCCTCGCAAGTCAGGATTCCAGGAGACGGTCTTTGATTATAAGACCTAGTGGATGGTAAAAAGTATCGCTCCTACGTCACATGCTTTGACATGCATTTTGATAAAATTTTCTTTTTTCCTTGAATAAAAGGAACTCTGAAGAGTGGCGCTGGAATGCGTCCAAAAACACAAATGGATCTCCTCTGGGGCAAATCCTTGAGAATGATTCATCGCCAACCAAACAGAGGGATCAAGGCCACAAGATATAGGGCCAGATTCTGCAAGCCGCGCGTTTGTGTTCAAATGGAAACACAAAGCAAGAACAAGGTTGTATCGTTCTAATTTGCCTCGAATTTTGGAACGCAAACTGACACATAATTCCCGTCTTTGACAGGGGCTCGCCATCAAGGCGAAACAGGTTTTCACATCCCATGTATTACCCGTTGGAATACATGACCAAGGGTAAGATATATCGTTCTAATTTTTTGAAAAAAATTCGTGAACGTACAATAACATGTTTCTCCCGCATTTTCAGGGATCTCCAACCGCGGCGGGTAGGTAAGTATCCCTTTTCCCCAAGTCGTTGAAAAAAAAAAGTGTTAGGACTCTTTCAATCATTATGTCTGAAAAGAGGCATCGAATTTTTAAACTCATAGACATCCACAGTCGAAGTTGGGAGGTTGTCTGAACATGAATGAAACATGCATGTGCATCATAAAGCCCCATTGGGAGGAAATTTTTCGGAGAAAACAAAAAGAATTTTTCCAATAAAAGTTGTCCAAACCGTTTAAGAGGGCGTTTTCTCAGACGAGAGGCGAAGCCTAATCCAAACATGTCCAACACACACTTGAGAGATGAATGGAGTGGGCAGATAACAAAATCTGGGTCTACGGAGGTATGGACCATTTGCGGCGATTACATGGGTTGGGACGACGGAGGCATTCGTTTCATATCCCCCAAACACTACAGGTGACCGTTGATAACCCCTTTGAGCGGCGGTTTTCATTCTTAACCCTGTCAAGAACCACCCCACATCGGGGCAAAATGGAGATGAGTCCAGCAGCATCAGGAGGAAATGGTTAGAAATTTTCTTGCTCGGACTAACATCAATCTCTGTGTGTTGTTTATATGGTAATCCAAGTGCCATAGGATGACGAGAAGCGTTCATTTCTCTATCCCACACACGTTTATCATTTGCACAGCCAAGTTGAGCCTGCAAATTCATTTCATAAACCCGTTGGTGATCATTGCAAATTCCAAGATCAATACAGATCACTTCAGAAACGAGGGAGTTCAAGACCTAGGATTTGCGAAAAAGCTACTAAGTCGATACTCAAGCGTGCTAAGAGCCAAATCATATATCTAGCACAATTGCCAAAGCATCTCACTTGCGACAAGGGATTAAAGAAATCCCCAGCATCAGAAAAGAAAAAGCAAAGTGCCTGATAAAAGCAAGGCCGATGCTCGTGAAAATTGTTAAATTAACCCCCAATGAAGCCTCGTGGGGAAGAGAGAAAAACCTCTAAAGGAGCCAAATCCAAAAGGCTGCTCCCCGAATGCTATTAAGCACAGAACGAAGACATAAAGAGAGTCGGTCTTTGAATGCAACAAGAGACGCTCTCTAAAGAGCTGGTGCACACCTCAAAAGCGGTCGTGCACCTCAAAAGTTGAAGATGCAAAATGGAAAAGACAGGTGGCAAAATTTGCAATGATCACCAATGTCAATCCCTTCACAAATTCTGGGCCAAAAACAAGCCTTTCTTCGGTCCCCAATCCTACCAAAGTTACGACCCTGAAATAGTCTTCTCTGATTAAGACACTTGGGTTAACATATAGCTTAGCTCGAAGAAGTACGAGCAAGACTATTTCTTTCTCATTTTGCAGGGTTCTTGACTTGTAAACCCGGAGCAGATGTTGAACACTTTCATTCAATGGCCTCGACTCCAAAGCGGGTCTCCCTTTGAAAACCAATGTCCAAGCCCAACATTACGGTCCCGTGGAAGACCTCCCGACCGATCAAAATGTATGCGCTGCGAATGATCCTAAAACCTAGGCACAGGTTAGTAGGAAGCTGAACGCATTCCTTACAAAAGACCATTATCACAGAGCAGTGAGGAGCCCTCTTGGATGAGAAATTCTCCAATAGATGTTTTGAACAAACTCTTTTTGGAAATTTCAAATTGTTTGATCCATATTTTCCGTGCAAGGGATTTGTGATCACATTTGCATGTTGCAAGAATGCTTTGGATAACCTCCAGCATCAAAATGCACATTTCACAATTAAAACTTAAGTCATACGGTTTTTGTCAAATGGACAGCCGTGGTCTTCCCAAAGATTACTAACGTTTTCTTGGTGAAGAAAAATCTTTCAGGCTCAAACTTCTGCAGGATACCTGGAGAACCCAGCTCCCAGAATGTCGCCTCAACAGACCCAAGTGAAGTTTTGTCAAGATAAAATCTTTTACTGCTTCAAAACTGAATTCCCGACAAATTTCGGGATCTTTCAAAAAAAATGGATGAGGATAGAACCCTTTTTCAAAAGAAGTCGGCAAACTGTCCCAACAGACGTAGAGAACCCTCGTCCCGGGACCCTTTTTCAAAATCAAGCAGTCCCAGCGGACGTGGAGAACCCTCGTCCCAGGACCCATTTTCAAAATATCAAACAGTCCCAGCGGACGTGGAGAACCCTCGTCCCAGGACCCCTTTTCAAAAAAATCAGGTAGTCCTAGCATGACGTGGAGAACCCTCGTCCCAGGACCCCTTTTCAAAATTTAGGCAGTCTCATCGGACGTGGAGAACCCTCGTCATGAGACCCCTTTTCAAAATTTAGGCAGTCTCATCGGACGTGGAGAACCCTCGTCATGAGACCCCTTTTCAAAAATCAAGCAGTCCTAGCTTGACGTGGAGAACCCTCGTCCTAGGATCCCTCTTCAAAAATATCAAACAGCCCTATCGGACGTAGAGAACCCTCGTCTCGGGACCCCTTTTAAACAAAATCAAGCAGTCTCATCGGACGTGGATAACCCTCGTCATGAGACCCCTTTTCAAAACAAACAAAGGTAGAAACCGCCTAAAGGGTCAAAACAAAGGTAGATACCGCCTAAAGGGTCAAACAAAGGTAGAAACCGCCTAAAGGGTCAAACCAAAGGTAGAAACCGCCTAAAGGGTCAAACAAAGGTAGAAACCGCCTAAAGGGTCAAACTCAAGGTAAATACCGCCTGAAGGGTCAAATTGATGGTAGATACCGCCATAAGGGTCAACTCAAGGTAGATACCGCCTGAAGGGTCAAATTGATGGTAGATACCGCCATAAGGGTCAGCTCATTGGTAGAAACCGCCATAAGGATCAAACTAAACTCAACCAAAGGTAGAAACCGCCTGAAGGATCAATACAAAGGTCCGATCCACCATACGTATCAAAATCCTTGGCAGATCCCAAAGCATGGGATGCGCTTTCCTTAGGTTCCTACCAGTCAGGAACCCCATAATGGTATGACCTACCATACAGGTCAGAGCTCAATCTCCCTAGGATATTCTGAACGAGTCCTAGGTATCTTCTTGAAAGTCGTCGCAACCGGCAGCATCCGACAGGTGAGCTTCAGGTAAACCTCTCTCACTCCGGCCCATGTTCAAATGGTTAGAGCAAACCAGGGATTAATTTGAGCTTTTATCGAGAGCCTTAAGGATTTGATGTCATAGCATTTCTTTTCTCATTTTCCCAGTTGAGTCGGTTAGGAATCAGGTGCCATGTTATCTTTGAGAGAAACCTCTAACGAGATTCCTCTCAAAGAGGGGCAGCTGTTGACACCTGATTTTTTACCATCTATTATCGTGATTTTTATTCTTTAAAATTAATTAAAAATATAAAAAAAAAGGTCATAAAATCACAAAATCAACTTTGGAAGCCTTGGCTTGGCCTTAGGAACCAATTTTGAACAAAAAAAATATTTTTTGGTGTTTTATAATATTTTTCGAATTTATTTAATTATTAAAAATACCCAAAAAAAATCAATCAGAAAAATACCATTCGTGGCCAGAAAAATAGTCAGTATTTTTATTTCCTTTTAATTTGGACCAAATAAAGAGTCCGAAATCAAGTTCAATTGCATGTGTTCCTTCACAATACATAAAGTTGAATTTGTCCAAAAATTACTATTTGAGTCTTTTTATTTGGGATTTTTGTATATATATTTTTTTTAGAATCTTGACTTTCAATTGGACTGCTGCGCATTCCGATTTTTGTTCAATTGCATGCTGATTTGCTCATTTGAATGCCGAATCTGAAGAGAATTATTGAACTGGGTCAGCTGGATTGAATCGATTCGACCCATTCAACCCAGTTGAATAAGGCCGCAAAAGAAATTTTCACATTGCTCTTTCTCTTCGCGTCGACGATTTGAGAGGAAAAGCCAATGGCATCGCTCATAAATAATAAAAGAATGGAACATAATTGGCCGACCAAAAGGAAGAATATTTTTGGAGGGGCTGTCATAAAAAATACGTTTCTAGGGAAGGCCAATGGTGGATAATGGACGGCTAGAAACCAAACAAGAATAGAATAGAAGGGGTGGCCCAACATGCAGGGGACGGACATTCTGCACTAACGTGGGGGAGTACAAAAGGAAAGGGGAATTAAAAAAAAAAAAAAAAAAGAGAGTGCAGTGGGTGGTTTGTGAGAAATAAAAGAAAGAGGGAGGGAACGAAGTGCGAGGCTCGAGGGGACGTAAAAAAAAAAGAGCAGGAGGCCAGAGAGAGTTGGACAGCGAGGAAGCCCGGCCGCCTTCGTGACCCATCGACGGCGGCCTCACGTCACTAACCACCGCCACCAGCCCCGGCCGGAGTCGCGAGCGAACCGTTGCCATCCCGCCGTGCCGATCCGCCAAGGCCGCACTTCGTGAGCTCGAGCCTAGCCCTGGACCTGCGCACCCATAGCCTCCGCCGAGCTCGCTACCGCCCGGACGCCCACTGTGGATGAATCAGGCAATGGTTCCCAGTTGACCGTGATCCCTGAAGGTCGAGGTAAGCCTCAAACTTCTATTCTGCTATGTCTCAGTCGGACTCGGTGCCGAGATTTGTTTCATCTGGGTCATGCGTATATAGGTATAGAGCGAGCCGTTTTCGATAAACTTGGCTCGTAGACTCCTTTGCGTTGAGTGCGAATCTGAATCTCGAATGGGGTTGCTTCCCCTACGTTGAATGCCAGCCCATGCATGCCTACTTCTTCGTCTATTTTCGTTGCGTGATTGTCCTGACTCCTGCTATGGATGAATGTTGATCAATGGTAAGGAAATATCTTGCATGCTTCCTTGGAATGATCCCTTGACATGTGGGCATCAGTTTGTCCCTCTAAATCCTGCACATTCAAGGGGGGCAATGTGGGAACCGAATTGGATCCAAGTTCTGGGAGGTTGTCTGTGATGAACATGGCATTGACCCAACTGGACGCTACACTGGCATCTCTGATCTCCAGTTGGAGCGTGTCAATGTGTACTACAATGAGGCTTCATGCGGGCGCTTTGTACCTCGTGCGGTGCTCATGGATCTTGAGCCCGGGTACTATGGACAGTGTCCGAACAGATCCTTATGGCTGGATCTTCAGGCCAGACAACTTCGTTTTTGGGCAGTCTGGTGCTGGTAACAATTGGGCCAATGGGCATTACACGGAGGGTGCAGAGCTTATTAATGTCGTTCTTGATGTTGTGAGGAAGGAAGCAGAGAATTGTGACTGTCTTCAAGGGTTCCAAGTCTGCCACTCGCTTGGTGGTGGAGCAGGTTCTGGAATGGGAACCTTGTTGATTTCAAAGATCAGAGAAGAGTACCCTAACCGAATGATGCTCACTTTCTCAGTGTTTCCATGAGCTCGGGTCAAGACGACGCCGCCGTGAGAGGCGGCGCGGGACCGGAGCCAGTAGTCGCCCGACGACAGGAGCAGCGAGGTGAGAACCGGGTCTGGATGTGAGCTCAGGTCAGTGACGACGAGTGTGTGACCGACGCGGTATTCAAGCTCGAGGCAGCGATGAGGCTAGTGTGTGCAAGCCGAGGCAAGGCTCCGAAAGGTGGTGCTCCGACGTAGGGGACTGAGAGGCCGAACGTGAGGTAGCGGCGTGTCGGGCAGATCTTGGTATAAGCTGACCTTGAAGCTGTGGCGAGAAGCTCCGTCCGAGCGAGACTCGACGGCGGTGCGATGAGCAAGTCCGAGCGGCACGGCGGCGAAGCATTCGGAGACCGTTGGCGTCGGAAGTGCAGGGGCGTCGTGTGAAGAAGACGATTGAACAGTGCCATATCGGGCTGCTAAACTAATTCACGTTGTTTTGCTCACTTGGGCTTGTTGAAGCAGGTGGGCCTAGGTGGTTTCTTTTAAACTGGGCAGCTGGGTCAAAAGGGCTGAAGAGGGCTTTTGCCCTTTTAGCTCTATTTGGACGGGATGGGCTGTGTTTGGGGAAAACCAGGCCCGGTCCCGATTCTGCTTCTCAGACCGGATCCGGTCATTGGGCCCGATCCAGGTCCGGGTCCGAGAAAACCGACCCGGACCCGGCTCCCTTTAATTAAAATATATATATATAAAAAATAATCAAGATTCAGGAAAATTCTAAAAAAAATTCTAAAAATTCTAGAAAAATCCCAAAAAATAGGAAATGGCCACAATCAACTGGCCAAGGCTCATCCCGGGTGTTTCGAACCCGATCCTTCTTAAAAATGATGATTTCGCCCTTTGGGCGAATCGTCTCCCAAAAAATGAAGAAAAATCAAGAAATTCCAAAAAATTCTCAAAAATGGGAAATGGCCACAAACAACTGGCCATGGAATATTTTGGGTAATTCGGTATCTAAACCTTCCAAAAATTGACGATTTTGCCCTTCGGGCTAATCGCGTCCAAATCTTCCCATTTTACCCCTGGTCCGAAGTCACACATTCCTTAAGCCTTTATGGTTATACTAGGAAGCCATTGATCTGAATTGATGTGCATTGAAGTGATTTATTTATGTACTTGATTGCGCTTTCATTAAAATTGATTGTGATTGATAGGACTAGTATTCCAATCTGCATGAAACCCGGACCATACCTATCTCACCCAAAATTGCGTCTGCATGAACTCTTAGTCAGGAAAATGACTCGCGTTAGGTACCGAAAGGGCGTTGGTAATGACACCAACGTAACCAAGTCCCCGAACCCAAAATCTCTGGTTCCGCAGAACTGATCGATCTCTCTCAATCGGTCAGTAAGGTTGCCGGTCTACCCTCCAAGAAAGACCGGTGGCGACTCCAAATGCATGCACAAGTTGCACATGCCACCACGACTACACTGAAGGTCGAAAGCGATCGACTCTTATCGTTGAATCCCTCAAAAGACACTCCCGCCGCGATTTGGTATGGGCCTGGGAGGGCCCGCGCCGATCTAAGACCCACGATCCACATTTCAGAGTGGGGGCTGCGATCGGTAATCCATTCGCCCGTCACACAAACGAAATTCAATCCCCCGCACCGTCGGATCGGGGGAAAATTTCGGACGGGTCGCGACATGCTGCTGCCATATACTCTGCCTCTGTAGTAGACAAAACAATTGTTGACTATAGAGTTGACCTCCGACTAATAGCCGAGCCAGATAGTGTGAAAAGATAACCAGTCAAAGATCTTCTCTTATTGTGATCACCTACAAAATCAGAATCCACAAATCCCACAACTGAGGTACCGTTGGAATTGTTTCTATCAAACACTAGGCCCAGCTCTGCGGAGCCTCTAAGATACCTAAGCATCCATTTCACTGCCTGCCGATAGACCTTTCCAGGGCGTGCCATATATCTACTAACCACACTAACTACATGCGCAATATCGGGACGAGTACATACTATAGCATACATCAGGTTACCAACTGCACTGAAGTATGGGACATGAGACATCGCAGTCTCCTCGACCTCTGATTGAGGTGAATGTATAACTGAGAGTCTAAAATGATATGCTAACGGTGTACTGACAGGTTTAGCGTTTTGCATGCCAAACTTCTCAAGTACCTTCTCAATATAACTCCTCTACGAGAGATATAACTTCCCTGCTTTTCTGTCCATCTGAATCTCCATCCCTAAGATCTTCTTGGCAAGACCCAGATCTTTCATCTCGAACTCCTCACTTAGACATTTCTTCAAGATCAACACATCTGACATGTTCTTTGCAGCAATGAGCATGTCATCCATGTATAAAAGAAGATAGACAAAGGATGCATCTGAACTCTTCCTGAAGTAGACACAACTATCATAGATGCTCATATGATAACCATTCCCTATCATAAAGCTGTCGAATCTTTTATACCACTGTCTTGGAGACTGCTTCAAACCATACAAGGATTTCTTCAATTTACAGACATGATCTTCCTTGCATTCTACATAATAGCCCTCGGGCTGGGCCATATAAATAGTCTCCTCAAGCTCACCATGCAAAAAAGCAGTCTTCACATCAAGTTGCTTAAGCTCTAAGTCAAATTGAGCAACTATGGCCAGCAGCAAACGAATAGAAGTGTGTTTTACCACATGAGAGAACACTTTATCATAATCAATTCCCTCCTTCTGATTGTAGCCTTTAGCTACAAGCCGTGCCTTGCATCTAGCATTTTCAATACTTGGAATGCCTTCCTTTTTCTTGAAGACCAAGTTACACCCAATGACTCTTTTTCCCTTAGGCAACGGCACCAAATCCCAAGTCTGATTCTTGTGGAGTGATTCAATTTCTTCAACCATAGCAACAGCCCATTTCTCTGATTCTGTGCAAGTAATAACTTCAGTATAGGTAGAAGGTTCCTGAATACCCATATCTTCTGCTGTCGAAAAAGCATAAGCCACCAGATCAGAGTACCCATATTTTTTAGGGGGCCGAGTCTGCCTTCTTTCTCTGCCAGTAGCAATAGAGTATGGCTGCTCCACCTCATCTAAAACTTCATCATCTGAACTTGAATCAACAGTAACAATTTGTTCGCTCAAATCATTCTAAGAGGTCTTTTCTTAAAGTTCCACTTGAACTTCCACCTCATTCCTATCACTCTCATGTTTTCCTGCAAACTCATCAACAACCTTCCTTTGATCAAGCATAAGCATTTCATTAAAAGTAACATCCCTACTAATAATGAACTTAGGTGAGTTAGGTTCCTGGCACAAAAAACGGTAACTTTTCACCCCATCAGCATACCTAACAAAGATACATTTCTTTGCTCTAGGTTCTAACTTACCATCCTTAACATGAAAGTAAGTAGGATATCCAAAAACCTTTAGATTAGAATAGTCACAAGGTTTACTTGACCACATCTCAAAAGGAGTCTTGCATTCTATTGCTATTGAAGGAGAACGATTAACCAGATAACAAGCCGTGTTAACTGCTTCAGCCCAAAAAACCTTTTCTATGCCAGCATTAGAGAGCATGCATTTTGATCTCTCCAATAAAGTTCTGTTCATCCGTTTTGCCACTCCATTTTGCTGTGGAGTGTGCCTAACTGTACGGTGTCGAACGATATCTGCATCTGCACAGAATTCATTAAAATCGCCACCACAGAACTCAAGACCATTATCGATCCTAAGACGTTTGATTTTCTTCCCTGTCTGATTCTCAACAAGGGCTTTCTACTTCTTGAAGGTTTCAAACACCTCACTTTTTCTTTTTAGAAAATAAACCTAAACCTTCCTGGAATAATCGTCAATAAACGCCACAAAGTAAAGAGCACCACCCTTAGATGGAACCTGTGCTGGTCCCCATAAATCGAAATTGATGTAGTTTAGTATGCCTTTCGTCGAATGCGTGCCCGTACTAAAACTGACTCTACACTGCTTGCCAAATACACAATGCTCACAGAAATCTAGCGACGTCGTCTGCTCACCACAAAGTAAACCATGTTTACTCAAAACTGTCATGCCACGCTCACTCATGTGGCCCAAAAGCATATGCCATAATTTCGTTCTATCATTATCAGAAACAGAATTGGATGTGCCAATTGAAGGACTTATAATTGTGCTACCCTACAAATGATACAAGTGATTCACCTTACTTCCTTTCATCACAATCAAATTGCCTTTGGAGACTTTGAGAATTCCACCTCCACCTGAGTACACACATTCAATGGAATCCAAACTGCTCAATGAGATAAGATTTCTCTTTAAGTCTGGTATATGCCTTACTTCAGTCAAGGTTCTCACTGCTTTGTCGTGGCACTTAATCCGAACATTACCAATTCCCACAACTTGGCATACAATATCATTTCCCATCAAGACTGATCCACCATTTATTGGCTCATATGTGGTGAACCATTCCCTATTTGGGCACATGTGATATGATGCTCCCGAGTCATTTATCTAAGCATCGTTAGAGAAACTAACAGCAGAGCATGCCGTAAGAACATTGTTTGACGCATTAGACTCATTTTTGTCAACAATATTCGCTGCATCTTGTCTTTGACCATGCTACTTATCCTTTCTCTTGAGCAAATGACAATTTGATTTGTAATGTCCTCTCTTGTGACAATAGTAGCACTCGACGTTCGTATTATCTCCAGGTGACCTAGATTTTGAACGACTAACAGATTTCCCTCGGAAAACTTTATCCCTGCTCTTGATCCTGCCTCTCACAAGAAAATCATATGCTCTGTCTCCATTGGTATTCCCATTCAATTTTGTTCTCAGTTCTGCAGAATTCAATGATGTTTTAACAACCTCCAAAGTTATGGATTCACGTCCATAAAGCATCGAGTTCACAAAATTCTCGTATGAGGCAAGCAGTGAACATAACACGATCAAAGCTTGATCTTCATCCTCGAATTTAATATCTATATTTTTCATATCCATAATAATTTTATTAAACTCATCTAAGTGTTCCTGAACAGGGGTACCTTCACGCATCTTTAGGGTATAAAGACGTTGCTTCAAATAAAGTCTCGATGTTAAATATTTCTTCATGTAGAGACTTTTCAGTTTCTTCCAGAGACCAGCTGTTGTTTCCTCATCGGCGACTTCTCGCAAAACATTGTCATCTAGAGAAAATTGGATCGCGCTATGCGCCTTCTCATCAATCTCTTCAATCTCAGTCGAGGTCATGTCGTTTGGATATTTTCCATCCAGTGCCCTAACAGTACCATATCGCTTCAATAAAGCCTTCATCTTTATTCTCCATAATCTGAAGTTGTTCTTGCCGCCAAAAGATGAGATCTGAAACTTCAAAGATGTCATCTCAAATAATCCTAGAAACGAACTCGCTCTGATACCAGTTTGTTATAACAAATGCGAAAAATAAACACAGAACACAAGAATTTATGTGGTTCAATCAAGGTGATCTACGTCTACGGGCGAGGCAAAACGAGATTCCACTATAATCAAAGAGAGTACATATTGTAAAAGTCGTTCTCAGCGACTGAACAAGAATACACGGCTCACAAAACTCTCAGATGACGAAAAACCTCCATACTAACAAATAAACCCTAGCTGCAGCATAAAATAAAGCTCCGAGTTGGGCCTATCGGCTCAACTCTCCACGTCACGAACCAAATCTCGATTTTCTCTTCACTTTTGGGCCGCACAAAAAATATGTCGGGTCGGGTGATGAACCGAACCGAGTGCATAAAATTCAAGACATATTTAACAGATTTGAAAGCCACATAACACCTCCCTACAACGAAAGATAGAATTAGGTGTTGTTCCATTTACATTTCGCATAGCTGTTGCCCTTTAATTGGGGGGGGGGGGGGGGGGAGGAGGGGCATCCTCTCAGTATATGGTATGAATCTGATGAGGTCTAAGAAAGCATTCGGCATCTTAATTGTTGTTAGAGGAATTAAGTCTTCTTCCATTTTTGGCTGCCATATGTGATCACTTTTCGAATGAGAGCTAAGAAATACAGCATTACTCTACCAACGTCTTTTTCTCTTTCTTCTTGTGTTGGTGTGGCGATCATCTGCGACCGTTCATGCATGACTTCAATGGATGTTTCACTAAATAACATTGATATTATTACACTAGCTATTATGTAATTTCCAAACGTGTTCCCTGAATAGCATCCCCTTGATTCCGGATGAGTCGGGGGAGATTCGAGGTCCCGGCAAGTGTGGCGACCTCGGTACATGGTGTTGACACCTGATTTTTGACCATCTATTATTGTGATTTTTATTTCTGAAATTAATTAAAAATATAAAAAAGGTCATAAAATCACAAAATCAACTTTGGAAGCCTTAGCCTAGCCTCAGGAACCAATTTTGAACAAAAAATATTTTTGGTATTTTTTAATATTTTTTTAATTTATTTAATTATAAAAATACCCAAAAAATAAAAAAAAAATACCATTCGTGGTCATAAAAATACAAAAAAATATTCAATAATTTTTTTTTTAATTTTCTCTTCAAGTGTGTCACTTTAAATTTTGAAAATTCGGCTTGGGCCATTATGTTCCTTCACAAACATGAACCTGAACCGAGCCTAAACAAATCCTTTTCGAGTCTTTTAATTTTCAATTCTCACTTTTTATAAGCTATGACATTGGATTCTAAAGTCTTGAAGTGAAATTGGGTCAATTTGCCCTCCAATTTGATCAATTTTAAACAAAAGGACTTAATTGCATAATTTTCTTTCAATTTAGTCCCCGGTTTCACAATTTTTGAAATTAAATTTCATACGGGCATACCCATTGAAATTAGACACCTCTACCCTATGTTTTTCATCATGATGAATCCATTGGTGGCCTCAATTTCAACTAATTCGGTCGTTTGGGCCCTCGATTAAGCGAAATTAATTTTCGGATCCTAGGGACAATTTGGGGTTTTCACTAAATTCCAATCAATTGATTCACGAATATACCCCTATTTGATAGAAAACATGCCAAGGAGTCCGATTTTGCCATCAATTTCATGAAAAATGGTACATTTTGGGTCCAATTAGGCGAAATGGTTCAACCGGGCCGGTCGGGTCAGATCCGACCCGACCCGGTCGAACCGGGTCTGCAACTCAGTTGCAGACCCACCATCGCCGACTGAATAAAAAAAAGGGGGGGAGCGGCGGCCAGTTTGTTAAAGAAAAAGGGGACGACACTTATGGGAAACAAGGGCAAAAGGTAAGGCCCAGTTTCGTGGATCAGTGGAGGCAAAAAGGATGGTCAGGAATTAAAAAAAAAAAAAGGCAGAGGAGGATTCGGAGAGGAAGAGGGGACGAGTAGGGGAAGGAAAAAGAGGAAGAGGGGGACACACAGAGGCAACACGGTGTGAGGAAGCCGAGTCAAAGACCGTTGGACCGCCCCAAGTCGCCATTGCCGCCGGCGAAGATAGGTCAGCCCCCCTGCCCCCTTGTTTTGCTCTGTTTTCGCTCCGGCAGACAGAGCATGTTGGTCCGACTCGAGTCCGATCGATTCGGACCAAACTCGATAGCACCCGATCTTCTTGAAGAAGTGTATGGTAGGTTTATGTGACTGTTATAGCTCGGTATCCCTCGCCGGGCTTCGACGAAATAATTTAATCAAGTTTTGGTATATGCATGTCACGTGTTCGACAAAATGACCGGATGTCGCGACCGGTCCGAAAGCGGACGCGGCTAATGGATTACCGATCGCGGATCTTGGATCGGCGCGGGCCCTCCTAGGCCCATACCAAATCGCGGCGGGAGTATTTTTCAAAAAGGATTCGACGATAAGAGTCAATCGCTTTCGACCCTCAGTGTGATCGTGGTGGCATGTGCAAATTGTGCATGCATTTGGAGTCGCCACCGGTCTTTCTTGGAGGGTAGACCGGAAACCTTACTGATCGATTGGGAGAGATCAATCAGTTCTGCAGAACCAGAGATTTTGGGTTCGGGGACTTCGTTACGCTGGTGTCATTACCAACGCTCTTCCAGTACCTAACGCGAGTGATTTTCCTGGCTAAGAGTTCATGCAGGCGCAGTTTTGAGTGGGGTAAGTTTGATTCAGGGTTTCATGCAGATTGGAAGACTATTCCTATCAATCACAATCAATTTTAATGAAGGCGCAATCAAATGTATAAATAAACCACATCGATGCACATCAATTCAAGTCAATGGCTTCCTAGCATAGCCATAAGGGCTTAGGGAATGTGTGATTTCGGACCGGGGTAAAATGGGAAGACTCGGAGACGATTGGCCCGAAGGGCAAGATCGTCAATTTTTGGAAGACTTGGATACCAAAATACCCAAAATATTCCATGGCCAGTCGATTGTGGCCATTTCCCATTTTTGAGAATCTTTTTGGAATTTCTTGATTTTTCTTCAATTTTTGGAAGACGATTCGCCCAAAGGGCGAAATCGTCATTTGAAGAAGGGTCGGGGTTCAAAACACCCGGAATGAGTCTTGGCCAGTTGTTTGTGGCCATTTCCTATTTTTTGGGATTTTCCTGAATTTTTTAGAATTTTTTTTAGAAGACGGTTTGCCGAAAGGGCAAAACCGTCATTTCGGAAAAGATAGGGCGTCGAAAGACCCGGAACAAGTCATGGCCAGTTGAATGTGGCAATTTCCTATTTTTCGGAATTTTTAGAATTTTTCTGAATTTTTTTCATTTTTTTGGATTTTTCTGTGATTTTCCATTTTTTATTGAATTTTTTGATTATTTATTATTTTTGAATTTTTTAATATTTAAAAATATTTTCCGGGCTGGGCCAGACCCGGCCCGCGCCTCTCGGGCGCCCGGCCCGACTCTACGGGTCAGAACCGGTGCAAAACGACGCCGTTTTCATTTTTAAAGATTTTTCTATTTTTTTATCAATTTTTCGATTTTTTATACATTTTATTTAATTATCCGAAAACCCACTGATCGGATGATCCAGAATGCGCCACGTGGCCCATCGTGGTGCATCCGATCTTGAGATGGATCGGACGATCCCCAGGGCACAACTTGGCGCATCCTCAGCCGTCGGATCGTTTTTTATTTTATTATTCAAAAATCATTTATTAATCTGAAATCATTTTTTTATTTTCCAAAATTCCAGATTGCGACACGTGGCACATTCTCCACCGTCCGATCTGGTTTTATTTTATTCTCGGCCATGGCCCACCACGCTGACGTGGCTGCTGACGTGGCATGCCACGTCAGCGTTGACCCGTTGACCGCCGGCGACTTCCCCGGAGAAGACGATGAACAGTGACTTTTCCGGTGAAAGTCGCCGGAAAACCCGCCAGAGGATCTAAACCGACGTAAAAACCGCCGCTGAGTCCCGATTTTAATACTTGTCGACTCCCCTTGCTCCCAACATCAATATCCGGCGAAAATATGACAGAAACCACGTCGAGAACCGACCGAATGGACATCGACCGAACCGACGCCGGCGAGGAGTTTTCTCGAAAAATTTTTATCGTTTTAAACCGATTCCAACCGTTCATACTTCCTCTAAACAAAGTTAGGAAGCTTACCTGAGCTTCTTTGGAGATCGGCGTCGACGCAGAGCCCTTCGCCTAGCTCTCGGGCCGGACCATAACCGGCGAACCTCCGAGCTCGTTTTTTTGTTGTGTTTCAATGCAAAAAAAATGGTACACGGAGCTTAGAAGCAGTTCTAGGGAAGTTTTAAGGATTGATTCGCGCAAAAAGAGCTTGCGGATGGCGCGGCCGAGAATTGTAAATTAAAACTCTCATTGAGTCATTTCGTCGAATGGTTCATGCGCGTATGTAAAACGAAGGTCAGAGGATACACTGACCTGTTCGTGGCTTGCGGACGGCGACCGGAGCTCCAATGGCCATTGGCCTCAGTCGTTCAATGTCCGAAGATCCTTCTCGCCCCTCAGCCTCGCTCGAACTCCTCTGTTTTTCTCTCCACCGAGCTCCCCTTTTTTCTGCTCACGGCCCGCCTCTCCATTAAACCGAGCCTTTTTCTTTACCGTGGCCGACCGGCTTTTCCGCCCTCCTCGACCACCTCCCTTTGTCCCCCATGTTGACGTTTTTTTTTTTAACAAAATTGATGCCCCCACCTTCGGTGCCATTCCCCCCCTGCTTTCCTTTTTTTTGTTTTTCTGCTTGTCCTGCGCGGGTCTGCAACTGAGTTGCAGACCCGGTTCGGACCGGGTCGGTCCGGGCCTGACCCGACCGGTTCGGACCGGGTCGGTCCGGGCCTGACCCGACCGGCCCGATTCGATTATCTTCGCCCAATTGAGCTCAAAATCGACCTCTTTTCATGAAATTGATTCCATAATCGGACTCCTTGACATGATTTCTATCAAATATGGGTATTTTCGCGAATCAATTGATTGAAATTTAGTGAAAACCCCAAATTGCCCTTAGGATCCGAAATTGACTTTTGCTTAATTGACGATCCAAACGACCAAATTAGCCTTAATGGAAGCCACCAATGCATTCAGCATGATGAAAACGATATGGTAGAGGTGCTTGATTTCAATGGGTATGCCCGTGTGAGATTTAATTTTGAAAATTGTGAAACCGGGGACTAAATTGAATGATTTTTATGCAATTAAGCCCTTTTGTTTAAAATTGATCAAATTGGAGGGCACATTGACCCAATTACACTTCAATACTTTAGGATACAATGTCATAGCTTATAAAAACCAAGAATTGAAAATTGAAAGACTCGAAAAGGATTTTTTAGGCTCGGTTCGGGATTATGTTTGTGAAGGAAACCCATGAATCAAGCCGAATTTCCCTGAAAATATTACATAGGGAATTAAAATAAAATTTCTGAATATTTTTGTGTAATTTTCTGACCACGGATGGTATTTTTTCTGATTTTTTGGGTATTTTAATAATTAAATAAATTCCAAAAATATTAAAAAATTCAAAAAATATTTTTTGTTCAAAATTGGTTCCTAAGGCTAGGCTAAGGCTTCCAAAGTTGATTTTGCAATTTTTTGACCTTTTTTGCTATTTTTAATTAATTTTAGAAATAATAACTAAAATAAAAGATGGTCAAAAATCATGTGTCAACACCGGAGGAGTGTCTCGATTCTTCGTTCTCGGCCGCGCCTGTTTGCCCTCTTTTTGTACGAGTCTAGCTTTGAGAATTCACTAGAACTATTCCTAAAGCTCGACTTGCCCTTGTTTTTGCATTGTGATACGACGAAAACCGAGCTCGGGGCTCGCCGGCCGTGGTTCGGACCAAGAGCTCGGTGGAGGGTTTCGCATGATCATCGACCCCAAATAACGTTCAGGTAAGTCTCTAGACCTTATTTGAATGCCTTGTGAACGATTGGAATCGGGTTTTGAATAAAAAAAAAATTTTGCAAACCTACCTCGCCGGAGCCGGTTCAGTGGCCGTCCGTTCGGGGCTCTTCCGACGACGCTTTTACCATGTTTTGGTCGTTTGTTAATGTCGAGGGTCTGAGGCGTCGAGTGGCGAAGAAATGAACAAAAAGTACCACGTTTTATGCCCGGTTCGTGTCTTCCGGAGAGGATTCCGGCGACTTCGCCGGAATAATCACTGTTCCGGCGAAGCGCCGGTCTTCTTCTCCGTCAACGGGGTCAACGGGTCAACGCTGACGTGGCATGCCACGTCGGCAGTCACGTCAGCGTGGGGGCCACGTTCGTATAAAACAAAACCCAGATCGGACGGCCGTGGCTTCGCCACGTGTCGCGATCTGGGATTTTTGAAAAATTAAAAAGATTTTCAGAATTAATAAATGATTTTCGAATAATAATTAAAAAAAAATCAAATCTGACGGCTTAGATTGGGCCAAGTGGCTCTCTGTGGAGCGTCTGATCTTGTCTGAGATCAGACGCACCAGGAGTAGCCACGTGGCACAATGTGGGGCGTCCGTTTAAAAGGTTTTTCTAAAAAAAAGAAAATAAATTAATTTTGATCCAACGGTTACGATTCGGCCATGTGGTTCTCTGTGGGTCGTCCAATCTAGCGGAAGATCGGGCGCCCGAGACGCAGCCACGTGGCACGTTGTGGACCGTTCAATCCAGGGTTTTTCGATAATAATAAAAAAAATGTTAATAAAAATGTTTAAAAAAATAGAAAAATCCTTGAAAAATTAAAACGGTGTCGTTTTAGACCGGCTCTGACCCACCCGGTCCGGCCGGACGCCCGAGAGGCGTGGGCCGGGTCTAACCCGGCCCGGAAAATATTTTTAAATATTAAAAAATTAAAAAATTAAAAAATAGAAAAATTCGAAAAATCAATAAAAAAATGGAAAATCATAAAACAATTAAAAAAATTCGAAAAATTCTAAAAAATTCTAAAAAATTCCAAAAAATAGGAAATGGCCACATTCAATTGGCCATGACCCGTTCCGGGTCATTTGACCCCCGATCTTTCTAGAAATGACGGTTTTGCCATTCCGGTAAATCGTCTTCCAAAAACAATTCTAAAAAAATCTGAGAAAATCCCCAAAAATAGGAAATGGCCACAATCAACTAGCCAAGAGTCATTTCGGGTGTTTTTGAACCCCGACCCTTCTTAAAATGACGATTTCGCCCTTTGGGCGAATCGTCTTCCAAAAATTGAATAAAAATCAAGAAATTCCAAAAAAATTCTCAAAAATGGGAAATGGCCACAATCAACTAGCCATGGAATATTTTGAGTAATTCGGTATCCAAGTCTTCCAAAAATTGACGATTTTGCCCTTCGGGCTAATCGTCTCCAAATCTTCTCATTTTACCCCCAATCCGAAATCACACCTTCCCTAAACCCTTATGGCTATATTAGGAAGCCATTGATTTGAATTGACGTGCATCAATGTGGATTATTTATGCTCTTGATTGCGCTTTCATTAAAATTGATTGTGATTGATAGGAATAGTTTTTCTTTTAATCTGCATGAAATCCTGAATCAAACCCACCTCACCTAAAATTGCGCATGCATGAACTCTTAGCTAGGAAAATCACTCGCGTTAGGTACCGAAAGGGCGTTGGTAATGACACCAGTGTAACCAAGTCCCCGAACTCAAGATCTCTGGTTCCGCAGAATTGATCGATCTCTCTCAATCGGTCAGTAAGGTTTCCGGTCTACCCTCCAAGAAAGACCGGTAGCGACTCCAAATGCATGCACAAGTTGCACATGCCACCACGACCACACTGAAGGTCGAAAGCGATCGGCTCTTATCGTCGAATCCTTTGAAAAATACTCCCGCCGCGATTTGGTATGGGCCTGGGAGGGCCCGCGCCGATCCAAAGCCCACGATCTGCACTCAGGTGCGGTGGGAAGGCCCGCGATCGGTAATCCATCAGCGCGTCCGCTTCGGACGGGTCGCGACACATGGTCTTGTGAAAGGGTGGGTCATCCTTTGTCTTTTGGACCTGCTTGGTCGATTGACATCCCCAGTCGTTCCTGTGAACACACCTAAAGTACAGCTTGAGAGTTCCCCCAATCACTGCTTTAATCACCTAGTGTTTGCTTAACTGTTTCATCATGAGAGGAGCATGAATAATATGAATATCAGTTTGATTGATTGTAATCGATTCTGTCTGACTTGGTAATATTTTTAATTTACCTGTGATTTGAGAGAAAAAGGTAAGGGTCTGTATGGCAACCATTCTAATCCCAAAAAATGAATCTGATTAAAATGACTTTTTATGGTTATGTTCCTTAGATGAGTTTTAGAGAATCAGAACGCATTTGGTAACTACATAAATTTTCTGTTCCTCGAACAGGAACGCATTTGGTAATTACATATAATTTCCGTTCCCGACAACAATTGTACTTCCAAATTTTTGTCATTTAAGTGAAATAATATATTACAAATTAACCGAATATTAATTCATATTAATTCTCTTATATAACCTATTGCATATTGAAATATAAAAATAAATATTAAGAATCATCACAAGTCTTTTTCACCATTTATTGTGGGTTTTCATCCAACTTTTTTGAGCGAACGGACAATCGATATAAGCAACACCATTGTTTCTACAAGGAAAATGCACTGCATTGTCTTGTCCTGCATTAGTGTATGTTTTTTGTTCTAGGAAATCAAATCTCAATATTAATTGATCCAAAACTTAAGAATAAGAGCTTGCTAAGTGTTCACGCTAATTATTTTTTATCTTTTCCAAAATTTTCTAAAACTAGGCTTTGTCTAAAGTATATAAACCTAGGCAAGTCACAACTAATAAATTCAAGTGGAATCATGAAACCCTAATGAAGCCCTAAGGGCATAGATAAATGTGATTCAGGTTTAATTTTAAAGGTGTTTATGATTTTCCTAAAAAAGAATAAAATCAATGGAATCTAAAATATCTAGATCCAAATTCATGAAATTGTGTTCAATCTAGCCTAATCTAAGCTTCTTCTATTTTTAGGAATTTTCTCAAATTTTTCTAATTTTTTAGAATTATTTCAATTTTTTAAGTTTTTTTAAATTTTAATTTTATTATCGTGTTATTTTTCTTTGAAAATGGGATCTCGTTCAGTTTTAAGTCGAGAGAAAAGTGAGAGATGTAGGATTTCACTCCGTTTTGTGATTCTCAAAAATGATTTTTTTTTCTTTTCAGAATCAATCTTTTTTTTTGTTCTTGTTTTGTTTTTGAGAACAAAATCAGAACCAGAATCAGTTACGTTATCAAAAAAGATTGTCATCTTTTTTTGTTCCGAGGAACAGAATCAGATAACCAAAATGGTTACCATACAAGTGCTAAGAGAGAGATAACAAACCTAATAAAAAGATTTTAACTAATAACAATCTCTTCTCATCTCTTCACTGCACAATTATCCATCTTCTTCACCAAAAACTCAGTTCCTATAATCCAAAACACCTGCCTTTCAGCCCAATAAGTCATACTCAACGCTAGTTTCACTCTCGATCACTCCAACACTGCAGCTGCAATTTTGGCTATCTTTCAACCCCAAATTGCACTTGAGACCCAAACCACTTTTCCTGCCAGTGAATCTCAAGATCGCTCATGCTGGCGCTGTTGATGAGATGGAGGTCTAATCTCAAGATTCAAGTCGGGACACCTTTCTCGAGCTGGCGATGCCGCTGCGTCCATTGACTCTTCCATGTTGCCCGTGAAGCTGAGCTCTGCACTATTCTTCATCTCTATGATTTTAGAAAAAGCAGCAAAAGAAATGGTGGGCTCGTTATGGCAGTCTTTGATCGGCCTGTGGGTGGCCGGATCGAGGCCGCTGTTCAGAAACTTCCTCCTTATGTGCGTGTTCCAGTAGTTCTTGATCCCGTTGCCTGTCCTCCCTGGCAAATGCGCGGCAATTTGTGACCATCTGTAAGGAAAAATCGGAAACAACCCATGTGGACAATAAGTGCAAATAAAGCTAAGATGAAGTCGATTCACAAGGAGATGATGAAGAAGTAATTTTCTTATCATTAACCTTAGTTATATCATAAATGCTATGTGGGTTGTAGAAAATAATTGAGTATGCTAAACTGGAGCTTACCTGTTACCAAGAACGCAGTGCAGTTCGATGATGGTCCCGTCCTCAAACTTGGTGAAGTTGCCCCGCTTGAGGTTGGGCCGGAGGTAATTGATCCAGCGGACACGGCAGCTCTTGCCGCTGCGGAGGAGGCCGGCGGCCTTTGGGAGCGACTGCCAGCAGCTCACGCCGTGCACCCTTATGTACGCGACGAGCTTATCATCCTCCTCCTTGGTCCATGCGCCTTTGTTGGTGTGAGCCGTCAAACAAGTATTCACTTCTGTAAATATATCTGAAGTCTTTCTGCAAAAAAAAAAAAAAAAAAAAAGGAGTAATTCCCAATTCATGTACATATCTTAATAACAGAACAGACAAAAAAATCGATATGAGTGTCGGAAACTGTAACCCATTTTCTCTAAACAATCTAGAAAACTGAATGGATCTTGCAAGAGTTGGAAGACAGCTTAAGGAACGTGAGAAGACCAGATTGCAAAGAAGAATGCTCCCTAAATAGAGCTTGAAATCATTCATGTTGGGTGTGGGGAGCATGTACTAATGTGCATATCCCTTAGCTCCCTCACCATTCCAACAACAACATATGTACTCCCCCATATAAAAATTATGAAACTATGTTTCCATATCTCATAGCCTATTATCCGTTTAATACTCTCTACCTTGTCCCTTCTCCATTCATACACATACTATCCCATACACACACATACGCTTGCTCATATTCAAATCACAGACTACCATGGATATCAACACCATGCTTCCGCACATTTTCAACATGGCATAGAGCTCCAAATTCCTACAACGAAAAATTAATGAAAATGTATGTATCGTTTGTGAGGTACTCGGGTAACTCGAGGTGGAGAATCGATTGCTGATCATCTGTGCTCCATTGGTGCCCGTCGTCTATCAAACTCGTATCATGTATTGTCCATGCATCCAGAGTCTTTCTGCGCAAAAATGAGTAATTTGCATTTCATGTTAGAATTGCTTAGACCCATATATATAATTTAGCTCCATATGAAACCTCTTTCATCGTATGCCTAAAAACAGGATAAATGAAAAAAACAAAAATGTAATCTCTGCAAGTTAGACAAGCTCGTTATAATCCAATCATCATCTGTCAAGTGTCAAGTTGTGTCCCAAAATTATATGAACAGCGAAATGATCCTTTTCATGTCTTCTATTTTTCCTAAATTTCAAGAGATCTTCACACTGTCATTTTCAAACTCACATCTAAATAGATAAATTGCATTTCAGACAAAGTCAGAAAAACACAAAAAGGAAAAAACGCGAATTTTGGCCGTTACTTACCTCGGGACCGGCGGGGTGTTTATGCTCTCACTTCCCTCGGAGACCTCGGACCTGGCACAGGCGTTGGTCGGGGCCTGCAAGACCTCGTAAGACTCGGCGTCACTGCTCGATAGGGATAGGGTGTTGCTGAACGACCTGAGGACGTTGACGATCAGATCTTCCGCAAACAAGGGCTGCCCTCTGTTATTGCCAGTTACAGAGTGAGCGTCGAAGAGATGTCTGAGCCTCTTCGCGGGATTCTGGCCATTGAGGAGCTCCTTGATCTCGTGCTTGCGGCTTGAGGAGAGGTTCTTAGGCCAAGCGGAACGCTCCATTGATGAGAACTGCAGGTCTTGTGCTTTGCTTTGTGACGGGGGAGTAAATTGAAGAGACGGAGAGGGTCTTGGTCAACCGCAAGAGGCAAGGAAGATACGTGGCAGGTGGTGCGAAAATTCCACGTCTTGTGGGATCCGGCCACCCCACGGGCGGCCCCGTGCGAGTTACTGTTTGGTCGATAGTTGACGACATCATGACAAATAGCAAAAGAACAAGTGAATATCTTGTCTTTTTTTAGTGTTACCATTGTTTATACTTGTTATCACATTTCGATGGGAGCGATGATCTAATTCATCATTACTTACTTTCATATTTGTTACTCTTGTTTTATTAAAATTGTTAGAAATAATTGGACAATAATCGAGTGATTTTTTTTTTTGTATCTTTCATGATTCTTCAAAACTCTCAGGATCGTAAATTATCTTCGCTTGAATGTTCATATTCTCGATTTCTCTTGTAAAGGTTATAAAAAGGCTAAGTACTCTTCATTATTATATGTACAAAAACTATGTAATTCTTTCTTTCGAATATTTTTATCTCTATTTCATAGCCCTTGATGGCTAACCAATATCCCTTCTTCACTAAACCTCACCCAATCCAGTCAACATACAAGCCAGCCACCACACCAACGCCATGTAGCTGCCACATTACATTGCGATGTCAGCGCCAAATCATCAACCACGTCAGCCTTTAATGCATAGCATGTACAGTAAGCTAGTTCTTCCTCTGCAGACCGAGCCGATTCATCCTCCTAGATGGAACCGGTTCAATTATCTGGCTAGAGTCTAGACCGGTTCTTTTCCTTTTCTGTCCCCCAAAAAACAAAAAGCAAAAAACAAAAAACAAAGCTTCTGGTCGGTTCTTGGAGATTTCAGACCGATTCTTAAGGTATAAGGTATTTCACGGTTTTGAGTTTGTTTTTAGCCCTATTTCTCTATGTATATATTTTCTAAGGTGTTGGTGCATATAATGGATAAATTGAAAATTTCATTATCCGTTCAGACCATATGAATAGTTCAAATTATATTTCATGGGCTTGAGAAATATCACTTTTTTTTTCTGGTGGACATAGGCTTTTAGCATTGGTGATGTTTGTGTGCCTACAAAGACTATTGGTGAAACTGAGGACAAATTTGTAAATATCTGGAGAAGTGGGATAGAGAATCATCACACCCTAACATGGTTTCAAAGTACTTCGATTCCACCTTTAGACATTACTCATAAAGATCAAATGTTAGGGAATTTGCATCGCACGCTGAAGAAGACGGGTCAGTATGTTAATGATTTTTATCCCCCATGCATGCTATTTGGATCGACTAGCACGGTGGAAAGAGGATCCTGATGCTCCCAAATATGTTGAACATCGCGACCGTGCGTAAGCGTGTAATGCAATTTCTGGATGCACTTAATAATGATTTTGAACCTAGGCTAACTTCACTTCTATATCGAGATCTTTCATCGCGTCTTGAGTTTGAACTTACACTACACTCTGTAATAGCTAATCATAGTAGAAACATTTGGATATCCAAATTATTGTTACCTGATACTTTCTTGGATCCTAAATTTCCATTAAACTATGATATATGTAGGACAACTGTTTGAATTTGATCTTGACAATCGCTTCTCTTCTGATAGTTGTTGTCCGCAGGATACTCGGTCAGGACCAAAGAATTGGACGTGTACCACAAAGTGAGATGCCTCTTCGAGCTTACCTCCTTGAAGCATTCGAACTATTTTACTAGTCCAGCCGCCACAGTATCATATGAAACTTGTGATAGTTCATAAGTTTCTTTGGAATACATATATGGTTCTACACCGAAATTACAAAACACGGCACTAAAATTCGCAGTTCCTACATCATGAAGACCAAGATCTTTAGAAATTAGAGAGCACAGGAGACAAACTTGCATATACCAGAAAGTCGAATCAGAGCATCACCAGAACAAAATCCGCATCGGCCTAGCGAACATTAGAATGAATCATGAGCAGAAGATAAATCGCGTGGTGACAGCATAAACGGTGTGAATCTTTTTAGGCTCAAACTCAAACACAATTCATAGAGAATAAAAAATGACAATGAAACCACGAACTCACTCTTGCAGGCATGCAGCCTACTGAATTCACACCCTCTGAAATTAGCTTGAAGAACACGACGAATTCAGTCAATACAAGAATCAAACAGAATATGAAAGTTTAACGCGCCACGTAAACAAAACAAGCACGTTAGTAGGTGACCAGAGAGCAACCACAACCTTCGGATACAGAACTTGCACGGAGGTTATTAATCTAAAAGTCTGCTTCTCGATATCATGTCGAGCATGCAGAATCACAGGATTCGACGCCATCATGCGACGATATATTAGGGCATTCCCTTACCCGTAAGTTATAGAGGGACTGTAAACGTTCCAGGCCGGGGACTTCTGTTAGCTCATAGCACTCCTCAAGATATAATTCAGATAAGTACTTCAAGTTCGGCAAATCCGTCACCGCTTTCAATTTTCCACAACACGTGATAGAAAGCATTGATAGCCCAACCGGAAGCTTTGGAAGATATTCAAGCCAAGGGAAATCACAAATAGTGAGTTTCTTGAGAAGGGTTAGCTGGGAAAGATGCGGCAACGACGGACTCTGGCAAGTGATACGAAGAGCTGTTATGCCAAAGGGCAGTTCTGGTAGTTCTCGAAGCCTATGGCAATATCGAAAACTCAGGTTTCGGACACAAGAGAGCTTAGAAATGCTTTCTGGCAAGCCCGTAATGCCCGACTTGTCTAAATTAAGCTTGTTTAGGCAAACCAGTTTGCCTATTTCAGTAGGTAGTCCTTTCAGATTTTTGCATCCTGAAGCTCTCAACTCTTGGAGTTCCGCCAACATTCCAATGGCACCAGGCAATTCTGTTACGCGAGATCGACAAATGTCCAAGATCCTCAACTTCTGCAGATTCCCAATGCTTTCAGGTAATCCGGCAATTGCTGTCCTTGCTAAATGCAGTTCGGCCAATGATGCCAAGTTTCCAATCGAATCAGGAATTTCTCTCAACGAGGGGCATCTCCATAATAACAAGCACTGCAATGATGCTAGATGGCCTATGGAGCTAGGTATGCGGGCTAGCGATGCACAATTAGAGGCATCAAGAGTCCTAAGCTCCTTCATAGAACCAATGGATTCAGGTAATTCTTCAATCCGTGTCCCAGATATGTTCAACGACGTTAACGACACAAGAGAGCCCATGGATTCTGGAAGTTGAGCCAGCTGTCTACAAGACGAGGCACTTAGTGTCTCCAGCTTCATCAAACAACCTCTGGAAATAGGAATCTCTTTTATATCCGTATGATCTAAGAGAAGCTCCCTCAATTTTTCCATTCTACCAACTCCTGCCGGTAGCTCCTCCAGTCTCTTACAACCCTTGACATTCAAGGAGACAAGGGTCTTGATGTCACCAATAGAAGGATGAATCTCTTCCAAATGCCAGCATCCTTCAAATGATAAAATCTCCAAGCTTTGGAAAGCGGATAAGTCAGGAGTTCTTCTCAAGGACCGACAATTCGAGAGGTTGAGAACTTTGAGCTCGATTGCCATCTGAAAAAATAAATAAATAAATAAATAAATAAATAAATACCTCAATGAGATTGGACCGCGTTTCCATCGTTCTTGTTTGGACTATTTAAAATTCAATAGAAAAATATCAATGCCCGGACTTTTTAGAAGAATATATAAATGTTTCATAGCTCAGTGACTCAGTCCCCATTCAATCATTGCTATAATACTCCACTAGCTCACATATGTTTTATTTAAATATTCCTTAAGTAGTAGTGTTTGGCCACGTCAACAACATAGAAATAATTTTTCAGCATATACTGCAAAAACATGTTAGGGATATACAACTGCTAACTATATTTTCTTACTGCATTAGACATAATTCGGCTAAAATAAATATCAACTGGCTAGCAGTTACAAAACTATCACATAATTCGCCCTCACAAAAACAATTATGAAGCAATGCACTTATTTTCAAATATTAGTGTTTACTTTTGTTTCTATAACAATTGATGCTGTCTATGATCAGTCTATGATCATTCAAATAGTATTTCAGGAAGAAAACAGTTGAGAGTGTCTCTTTGAACATACCAAACTATACCTAAATAATTGCAACTTTTCATTTTTCATGAAGGAAGATTGATGTACAGATGTAACAAGAATTGCTAAAAAGACATGAGGAGAGATTTACTTAGAAGCCACAAACCATTCAGATTAAAAAAACTCAAGATGGGCACAAATATTGAAGTTATATTTCTAATAGATTGTAATTAATACAGTTAAAACAAGTTTTTATTTCTCAGTATGTCTAGTGTTAGGCATGATTATTTGTTAACATATTAAGGACAGAAGCTTATCGTACATTTAGGTGCCTACAAATTCCTCTTATACTTAGAGAAAAATCCTTAATCTGAGTAAGGATATCAAACCTCTCCGAGAAAAAGAAAGGAGAAAAGGAGAACTTGGTGAGATTGGACTCTCAACAACACATGATTAGCAACAAGAGATATGCCTTCTCTACTACATCTTACCTTAAGTGGACCCCATCCTCCCCAGTCCTCCAAAATCCCACTCCACGACAGATCAAGCACGACTAATTTCGTCGGATAGAAGTTGGCCGCTGTGAAATCCAAGGGACACTCCTCCCATTGAAAATTCAGGAAGCATGTTCAGGAAATCTCCAACGAGATTCGCAGCGTTCACTTGAAGGAACCTCAAACTGGTCAGTTCTTTAAATAGTTCACCTGTGTAGCTTCTTCTACAACCACATTTGTCCAAACGAAGGGCCTCAATCTTATTAGTTCCCTGCAATTAGAAAGCATTGTGGACCGTAAGTTTTGAATGATGAGATGAAACCAACTATATTTAAGAAAAGCTGGACTGAATTCATTAGATTGTCATACTATAATGTTGTAGGCTTCTCACTTTCAGCTTCCATAAATGACAGGTTGTGCTTGACAAATGTTTATCTAATTTATGTAAAAATGTGAAGCTCACACGAGTGTTTCCGAAATTCTCCTTTTCTAACTATGCCCTCCGCAATTTGCAACTTTTCAATTCCCAGAAAATTTATTATTATTATTATTATTATTATTATTATTATTCCCAGAAATTGCATCCTCTTGAAATTACAATAGAGGCCTCTCTTTATGCACACACCATTTTCAAATATATCCAGCAAAATTCATGCCCTTTATATGTGAAACAACACAACCCTAACTCATATCCTTTACACACGAAGCAACATCACTCTTTCCCTTACAGTCCAAATGCATCCACCAAACTTGCCATCAAAGAATTCCAATGGTAAAACCCCCCTTGTTTGCACTTCTCAATATCAAAATCACAATGAGGATGTAAGCTGAAAATGTACGGACGTGTTTTATATCAAGTGCTATATCAATGATTTTTACTGCTCTAATCCACAGACATTTGATGATATCTTTTCATCGCCGTGTTGATTTTATATAACAAGTGATGACCATTATAGTTGAAAATGCGTATGGATACCCATTGTGACTAAATGATATTCATTGAAAAAAAATTATTTAATATGCTTTACAAATAAGTGAATATAATAAAGTTGTCCATCACAAGGATATATCTTTAGAGGGTTATACAACATGACTACATATATGTTAATAATGGGTACAACCAAATGTATAATAAGTGATGGCTGTTACGATTGAAAAGTTGTATGGGTAGTCATTATGAGAAAATACTATTACGTATTTCATAAGTAAATGATACTAACAAATAATAAAATAAAAAATTAGATTACAGGATAACTCATATTCACCAAATAAACGATATAAACATACTAGATATGTGCTACAAATGCTCACTAAAGGTGCAACATGATAGCCCATGATGATATAAAAATCAACTAAGTCTTTGCTAAATAGGATGCTCAATAATAATTGCTTGATCTAGGAATCAATGTTATAGCATGAGTGCCCATATTAGACATGTAAATGTTATCAGGGGATTAATAAGCAAAATTGTCCATTGTCAATTGTCACGAGGAAAAAAAAAACAAATAAAAAAGTTAGCAAATTCATAGAAAGAAATTCATCCCCCATTACGAAAAGTCTATAAAATGAAATAATATATATAGGGTAATGTTACACAGTTGCGCATATAACATAAGCAAATACGAAAGCCCACAACAAATTGACTTTGTTAATTAAGGGTTGACTTGACGGCAAAGGACTTGATTGCACAAGCTGTGAAAGATAAAGGACCAACATTGAGTAAAAAATACAGAGGGAGGACTAAATCACACAAACAATAATGCTTGGGGACTATATGTACTTAACCCAGCTTGAAAAATACAGAACCATGATAGCTAATGGTCACAAAACAGAGATCTCATTTATCAGAGAAAACAACTCATAAGAGAAGTCAATACTCAGTAAAATAAAAATAAAAGAAAAGAGCTGACGAGAAATCAAAAGAGGAGTCCAAAAACCAAACACTTGCATCATACAGATACGTGGAAAAGCAGTGGCCCCGACAATTTATAGATGTCATGTTTCATATGAAAGTGCTCTGTCAATCATTACGTTTTGTAGTTTTGTTGTTGCATTGAAGTTACCAAAAGAGTGTCCTCATCACAACATTACGAGGTAAATACATATAAATACAAACACATCATCAGTAACGAAGAAATTGCTCCTTAACCAGAATCAGGCAAGAACAACAATTAAATGAAGGAGCTCTTTTGTCGGTAGAAGCAGCAAGTTTTGGAGACTCAAGACTAACAATAATTTTTATCTCAAACAAGAAAGAGAAGATAGACTTCACATTCACTGACTAAGACAAGTAGAGAAAATTTATACCTTGTTGCTCTCAAGCACGTCTATGGCTTCCTCAGGAATCCATAATCTGCTACGGCCTTGAGGCTCCCTTTGATTTTCTAGACGAACAATTTCCATTCCAAAATCTCTCAGTTGATCGTGCATCATCAACTTGCCGTCTTTGTCAATTTTAATGAGGGACATATGACACAATTCTTCAATCCAAATCTCCGGGGAAAAATCACAGGCATCCCACATGTAAGTCGGATTTTGTTTAGATGATCCGATAAAATAACATGCAATGTCCAAAAATATCTGTTGCGCGTCATGATGTAGCGCTTCATAACTTATCCTCAAAGTCTCTTGAACTTTCTTATCAGGCACTCTTTTTAATTTCTTTGAGGTATCTTTCCATACCTTTTTTGTCTTTCCACATAAGAATGAACCTATAACTTCAAGGGCTAAAGGAAGCCCCCCGGTAGTAGATATGACATCATGAGAGATAAGCTGATAGTCACTGTGAGGAGAATCCGTCCGAAATGCATGTCTACTAAATAAAATCAATGATTGCTTTAAAGACAACTCGTTGAGTTGGAACATGTAGCCTACACCAGCCTTATCAAGAATGCTCTTGTTTCTAGTTGTGATGATGACTATACTTCCTGCTTTAAACCAACTACCATCTCCGACCAAAGCATTCAAGTGAATCTTGTCATCAATATCATCAAGAAGAATTAGGACTTTCTTACTTGTAAACCGACGTTGCATGACCCCAATTCCCTCATCCACATTAGACACATCACGTGAACTTCTCAATATATCGCAAATGAGCCGCTTTTGTATGCTTTTAATACCCTTGCGCTGAGATGTTTCTCGAATATTTTCCACAAAGCTAAGATACTCAAAATGACTGGAGAGTTTATTGTATAACACCTTTGCAAGAGTAGTCTTACCAATGCCTCCCATTCCATAAATTCCGACAATCCTTGTATCATTGGATTTAGCATCTATCAAGCTCATTACCTCTTCTGCACGATCATCAATTCCCACCAACTGTTCCGGAACAATTAGCTGAAAAAGTCTTTTTAACTCTCCCATAACTTTTCTGACAACAATTTTAACCAATGTTCCTTCATGCCTGCCAAATAACATGTGTTTCAGTATAGGATGGCAATATTTATACTCTAGATCTAGTTCTAACAAACTAAACAAAGTTTTGGCGGAGGATAATGTACCCATTATCAACATTGTCTGATACCCATCCTTTCAAGGAACTGACTTCTTCAAGCGCCTCTTCCCATTCTTTCACAACCGTTTCATCCAAATTCTCTTTATGTGCATTGATAGAATCTCCCAAACTCCCCCTAAGATGTCGCAACTGCCAGGGTTCCACTTTGTAAAATATGGGCAGCACTATTTGCCCATTGCTTCTCTTGCACTTCAACATCTGAGCCAGCTCGCGAAGGCACCATCTGCTGGAAGCGTATTTCTCCGAGATAATAGGGATGGAGATCTTAGACTGCGTAATACTGCAGAGAAGCTCCGGACCAATCTTCTCACCAACACGGAGCTCGTTGTCGTCTCTGAACACATATATTCCCGCACTGACAAGGCTATTATAGAGATGATCAGTGAAGCCTTTGCGAGTGTCTTCCCCTCTGAAGCTCAAGAATACTTCGTGGTCATTTGCTTTTGGCTTTTTGGCTCTGCATTCAGAATCACCTACATGTGGAGAGGTCGATGAGGAAGTCGCCCCGTACATCGGATCTTCTGGACCAGCGGGTTCTCTTCTTTTCATCTCGAGAGGATTATGACAATAGAGAGGCAGTAAAAGAGATTGATGGAGCAGAGCCTCAGGAAAAGAGGAATACGAAATCCCAGATCTGGGAATTGCAGAAATGTCTCTCGAAACTCAATTCGGAGCTACATTCGAACAGGAAAAAAAAAATCCCATACAACTCTCATCAGAACAAAATGGAGCAATCAAAACAGGAAACAAGGTACAGAAGAGAAGAGCAAGAAGCCATTTATTACCTGATGAGTGCTCAAACAAAGAAAACCCACTCGCTGCTGTGATCTCCACTTATGCAGGGGTTTTGATCGAAAGAGAGCACGACTTTGACTTTGACTTTGACTTGCTTTTCCTATTAACAAGAAAACAGAAAAGGAAAGACCAAGGAGCGTCGTTTAGGGAGGAGCACTCTGGAATTTGCAGAAACCTCGGTCCTCGCCATACTTTTGTCCACTTATATCATATGGGAACGAAAATGGAAAAACACCCAGGATTGCAGCCAGAAAGATCACCGCCCGCATGGGTCGACGGCCGGAGCTATAGCGTCGCGTGTGCCGTGACCGAAGTCGTCGACGGTCAGCTTGGCTTCGCCGGCGGAAGCCTTAGGGAGCGGGGAGACGGTCAACTACTTCAGCGCACGGGGACTGAATGGAGACATTTTACTTTGGAATCTGAATAACTTTGTCTTTTATGCTTCCCCCCCTCCCCCCCCCCCCCCCCCCCTCCCAAGATCGCCATTTCAAGAAATTCAAATGGTCCACTTCCCCCGAACAGAGGCCAACTAATTAGTAGATTAGGTCGTAAAAACTGATAAGCCCATTGACTAAAAGGCCCCTCCTCCCCTTGTAATTGGGCATTGTAAGTGGACTTATGCAAGGCCTAAGAGGGGAAAAAAGACCAATGAGCAATGCTGATGCTTTTAAGTTAATGAGTCAATCGCAAGAAAGTTCTTCCCAAAAAAAAAAAAAAATCGCAAGAAAGCATCAATAGTCGGATTATGTAAGTCTCGTTCTCCTCCATTTTTTGTCCACAATCCACATTGAGTTTTCAAATAGATTTCTGTTTCGACTCAACAAAAAGTTTATATATAAATTTCTCTTGAAACAAATTTCTAACTAGACTTTTTCGCTCCATTCGTTTCAAAGAGAATGGGAAGTTTTTGAAAAATATTTTTTAGAAAGTCATTTTTGAAGAAAATGACAATGTTTCTGGTGTTCGACTGAAACTTGAGAATAAGTTATTCGGTATAAAAAATCAATTTTGATTTTTTTTTTCATGCACCCCTTTTGATAGCATCAATTTTTTGTGTTATATTTTCTTTTTATCTATTTTTTAAAATTATAATTTTTTTATTCTCTTTTTTTCATGCACCCCTTTTTATTCTCAAAGAAGAAGGGGGAGGCAAAAGGAAAAGGAAAAGGAAAATACGAAAGAAAAACCTAAAAATAATAAAAATAAAAATGATTAAAAAGAAAGGAAATGTGAAAGAGAGAAGGAAGGAAAGATGATGAAAAAGAAGAGGGAAATATTTTTCCCATTTCTGAATTTGTTTTTTTCATGAAAGAAAAATATTTTTTCTTGACTTGTTTATCTTCCGTGAACCCAATGCCTGAAAATCCGAAAAATATTTTCCTGAAAGTTATTTTTTGCAAAACAAATAGAGCTTTGGTGTAAAATTATTTTTTATATAGACATTGAAAAATAACAATCACAAGGAGAAAAGACGACAATAAAACATGGGTCACACTATTTTCACTCCCTTTTTCACTAATACACTCCTTATCACAATGTTTCTTTTTTACCATTATATCCTTTGTAGGTCCTTGTCCTTTTATTTGGTTTATTTATTTTCTTTCCTTATGGGTATCACTCATTTTCATTCTTACTTTTCTCGATTCTCGTTGTGCTTAGCAAAGACCCTTCTTTTAGCACCATTGCCATCCGCCAGCTTCCTTCCCAGAAACTCTGCCCTTGTCCGTCCCATTGCTGCCGCTCTCCTCTACCTCCTTGACTCCCACCTTTCCGACCCTGCAACGAATCCCTCTCTCCTAGATCCTTGCCTGTCGCTATTGCCGTTGCCATCGGCGGCTCAAGCTGCATATGGTAATATTTCTGTTCTCGGAACAACTTTTGGAATAGAAACATTTTTTTTTTCTACTTCTGTTCCTTACAGCGATTTTTGAGAACAGAAACGAGTTTGGTAACGACAACAAAAATTCTGTTACCGAAACAAAAAAAGAACAGAAATGCGTTTGACAACTGCATAAAATTTCTGTTCCCGGAACCAAAAAAACGTATTTGGTAACTACACAAAATTATTCCTAATTTTTTTTTCATTTAATAAGGGGATTATATATATATATATATTAAAATTAAGATGTCCTTATCTTTTTAACTTACTGTTGACACCTCAATTTTGACTAATCTTTTTTAGTTATTTCTGCATATAAAAAAATAAAACTAATTTTAGTTCTAAACAAAAATCATCTATCGTATTTATTTTTAGCATACATTGCATTGGCGTTTAATTGGACCAGCAGGGCATTTGACCTTAAATTGACAGGCGTTTGGACTGGACATGAGGTGAAAAATGTGGCCAAGAAGGTTTGGACTTGAAAGAAATATAATCTCAAGAACCAAATTGCAAATACTCAAAACCTCAAGGACTAAAATGCAAATACTTAAAATTTGAGGGTTTGTTTTGCAAATAACTAAAAGAAGAGTTGGTAGAGAAAGGAGGAGAAAAAAAAATCTCGGAGCTCTTGAGAATTTTTTAGAGAGAAAAGAGAGAACCTTGGAGAAAAGATAGAAGATAAAATTTGAGAGCAAAAGAAAAGAGCTTCAGTTGAGCACCATTCTCTGCGAATCCTGACTTATACTTTGCCTCTCATCATCAAACAACTCTGCTATTCGCCATCTCTTTTGACCAGCCATCACTATTCAGCTTCGGAACGCTAAGCAATGCCGCCTTTTGCCATCTCCGATAGCCGCCGTCATCTAGTTCTGAAAAGCCAAAGCGAAACTACAGCTCGCGCGTGTGTAAGATTTTGAACAAAAGAATGTAGTTTTATCTACCTCGCGTTTTGTAAAATGTAATCGTTTGATTTGAACATTTGCTTGTTCATTTTAGGATTATTAAGAAAAGAAAAAACCAACACCAGGCAATTCATAAAGCGGTCGGCCAAAAGAACCACGGCCCGATTCATCTCCCTCGTGGACCGGCTCAGCACTCGGAAAGAAAGCGCCGTGGGAGATCAGATCACAAGGGTTTGATCCATCTCATTAGTCTGCGGTTGAGGCTTTGTTTCCGGTCACCCGGCAGACGACAAGGCAACAGGGCATAATAACTCACATTTGGTTTCGACGGCCCCCCTCGATGATTTTGTTTTCTTTTTTTCTTTTTTTTAATTTTACATCGTTTTGTGGCCACCGGTTCAAATGAAAGCGAAATAGGCTTGTTCTATTCCCTCTTATTACACCACAGCTACACCCATAAATTACACATTTGACCCTCTCGGAATATATACCCCTCAAAATTACACAAATAGGTACAAAAAAAAAAAGGCCTACTGACTCGAGCTAAAGAGGATAAACCAGAATTTTTTTCTACTTTTTTAAATTTTTTCCGGTTGTTGTTATTTTTCTTTTTCTTTTTTCTTTTTTTTTTAATTGGGGTGGAGGGGCCGGAGACAAGCGATGAGTGGGAGGTCTCCATTAGTGTCTGAAACAAGCTCAGAGTCGCACGTTGACACACCACTAGGCTTTGTTGGTGGGATTGAGATTTCCTAACATTGCTCATAGTAATGTTATGGTAACATTGTCAAATCCGAGCCGTCCAAATCAAGATAGACAGATCGAATTTGATACATATCATCCATAATTTTTTTTAATTTTTTAACCTAAAACTTTCCCCATTTTAAATGGATGATGTGTATCAAATCCGAGCCGTCTATTTTAATTTGGACGGCTCGAATTTGATAATGGTTTTTTAACATTGCTTTTGAACAATCTTAGGAAATCCAAATCTTGATTGGTGGAAGCCTCCCCCGATTCGACTCAGTGCCCCGCCCCCGCATTCGGGCAGCCGATCCGCCACGCCGAGGTAGCGATGAGTGGCCGCGTGGCACCCGCCATTCTCCTCCACCCTATACCCGTCCCCGTCGGCGAACAGCGCCAGTAGCATGCTCGCCTGCTTGAACGCATTCGACCCCAAGTGGACCGGGACGAACCCGGCCGACCCGAGACGGCCCCTCCACTAGGTTAGGGTCTCATGCCACTCGACCCGGTCCGGCCCCTCGCACGCCACCACGTTGCAGATCTGCTTCCCCAGGTAGACCTCTGACATGGCCTTGTCGTGCGCGTATGCGCACCCCTCCAGAGAGTCGAACATGGTGGAGTAGTAGTGCAGCGACTCGTTGAATCGGTCCACGAAGACCGGCCCGTTGTGGTCGGTCTCTTGCTCGACCACCGTCACGATCTCCGGCCTCACCTCCCTTACCACGCCCAGCACCTTCTCGATCGCCTCCGGCCGGGCCAGCAGCTTGTGCAGCTCGAACACCGAGTTGACAGCCACCGCCTCGGCGTCGCTCGGCCTCAGGTCCAGGATCTCCGCGTTGAGGTCGGCGAGGCTGTTGGCGACGAACCCGCGGTACTCGAACTCGATGTGGATGGTCTCAGCCAGTTGGGCCAGCTTCCAGCCCACCTCCTGGAGGCGGTCGGAGTTGTCAGGGGCGGGAGGGCCGATCCCCATGAGGCGGAAGGAGGGCGGTCCGCCGGGATGGAGGGCCAGGGCCTGCATCAAGGACGGCCACTGGAGGCCCTGGTTCATGCTGAAGTCGATGACGTGGACTCGGCTCTTGCCCTCGAAGGCCTCCAGGATGGCCTGATTCGCGGTAAAGTGGGCGAATTTGAGGTAAGGGCCGGTCTCGTAGGTGAGGGAGAGGTCGAAGGGAACCCCAATTCTGCGGAAAAAGGAGTAAATCCCAATTCATGTTGGAATTATTAAGATCCATGTGCGCGCATGCGCGTGTGCAAAGCCACTAACGGAACAACAAAAAAATCTATATGAGAAATTAATGAGAATGGATGTATCGCTGGTGAAGTACCTGGGGAGCTGCGAGTTGATAATCGATTGCTGGTCATCTGTGCTCCATTGGTGTCCGTCGTCCATCAAATTTCCATGTATCCGAATTCCTTCCGCGCAAAAATGAGTAATTTCCATTTCGTGTTAGAATTACTTAGACACACAAATATGTATATGTAAAAAAAAAAATTAGCTCCTTACGAAACCTCTTTCATCCCCTGCCCAATAACAAGATAAATTAAATTAAAATATATATATATATCTTGTATTCTCCGCAAGTTAGACAAGCTCGTTAGAATCCAATCTTGATTTGTCAAGTTGTGTCCCAAAATCATATGAACAGCGACATGATCCTTTTCATGTCTTCTATTTTTCCTAAATTTCAACAGATCTTCACACTGTCATTTTCAAACTCACATTTAAATAGATAAATTACATTTCAGACAAAGTCAGAAAAACACAAAAAGGAAAAAACACGAATTTTGGCTCTTACTTACCTCGGGACCAGCGGGGTGTTGACGCTCTCACTTCCCTCGGAGACCTCGGACCTGACACAGGCGTTGGTCGGGACCTGCAAGACCTCGTCGGACTCCGCGTCGCTGCTCGATAGGGATCGGATGTTGCTGAACGACCTGAGGACGTTGACGATCAGATCTTCCGCAAACAAGGGCTGCCCTCTGTTATTGCCAGTTTCAGAGTGAGCGTCGAAGAGATGGCTGAGCCTCTTCGCGCGATTCTGGCCATTGAGGAGCTCCTCGATCTCGTGCTTGCGGCTTGAGGAGAGGTTCTTAGGCCAAGCGCAACGCTCCATTGATGAGACCTGCAGGCCTTGTGCTTTGCTTTGTGACGAGGGAGTAAAGTGAAGAGACGGAGTGCGTCTTGGAACAGGATTCGTGGGTCTTGGTAAACCGCAAGAGGCAGGGAAGTTACGTGGCAGGTGGTGCGAAAATTCCACGTCTTGTGGGATCCAGCCACCCCCACGCGCGGCCCGTGCGAGTTACTGTTAGGTCGATGGTTGACAGTTGACTTGACGACATCACGACAAATAGCAAAAGAACAAGTGAATATCTTGTCTTATTTTAGTGTTACTATTGTTTACATACTTGCTATCATATTTCGATGATCTAATTCATCATTACTTTCATATTTGTTACTCTTGTTTTATTAAAATTGTTAGAAATAATTGGAAAATAATTGAGCGATTTTTTTGTATCTTTCATGATTCTCCAAATCTCTCAGGATGGTGAATTATCTTCACTTGAATGTTCATATTCTTGATTTCTCTTGTAAATGTTATAAATGGGCTAAGTACTCTTCATTATTAAATGAACAAAAATTAGGTAATTCTTTCTTCCGAATATTTTTATCTCTGTTTCATAAACCTTGATGGCTAACCAGTATCCCTTCTTCGCTAAACCTGACCCAATCCAGTAAACATACAAGCCAGCCACCACACCAACACCATGTAGCTGCCACATTACATTGCGATGTCGGGGCCAAATCATCAACCACGTCAGCCTTTAATGCATAGCATGTACAGTCGCCCAGTTCTTCCTCTGCAGATCGAGCCGATTCATCCTCCTAGACTGAACCAGTTCAATTATCCGACTAGACCGGTTCTCTTCCTTTTCTGTCCAATTCATTCAGCTTTCAAAAAAAGCTTTTGATCAGTTCTTGGAGATTTCAGACCGATTTTTAAGGTGTAAGGTATTTTATCATTATGAGTCTGTTTTTAGCTTTATATCTCTGTATATATCTTCTCAGGTGTTGGCTTTTGTCGCTGGTAAAGCGCATATAATGGATAAATTGAAAATTTCATTATCCGTTCAGACCATATAAATGGTTCAAATTATATTTCATGGGCTGAAAAAATATCTCTTTTTTCTGGTTGACATAGGCCTTAGCATTGGTGATGTGTGTGCGCCTGCAAAGACTAATGGTGAAACTAAGGACAAATTTGTAAGGATCTGTTTGACAGTGTTCTCGTTTCTCTGTTTCTGTTCCAGAAAACAGTAAAGAACAGAAACATATTTGGTAATGCAAATAATTATGATTCTAATTCTGTGTTCCGGAACACTTTTGGACCACTTTTCAGAACAAAAAAAAATGATTTTTGTGTTCCGGAATACTTTTACAGATCACTGTTTTCCTCGATATACTTATATGAATTTTTCCTCAATACTTTCAGTTCTTGTTGAAACATGATTTATAATTATAATTATATTTATATTTATTTTTAAAATTAATTTAAAAATAACAAAAAATCATAAAGCAAAATCAATTTTGAAAGCCTTGGCCTAGCCTTAGGAAGCAATTTTGAATTAAAAATATTTTTCATGTTTTTTTAAATTTTTTAATTTATTTAATTATAAAATATCCAAAAACTTAAAAAAAAAATCATTCGTGGTCAGAAAAATACACAAAGATAGTTGATATTTTTATTTCAATTTCCTCTTCGAGATGGTATTTTTAAATCAAAAAAATATTAACTTTCTTTTTTGCAACTCTTTTTTATTTTTTTGTTTCTTTTTCTTAATCACTATTTGATTTAATTATTTTCTTTTTTCTTTGTCATCAAATATGATTATATAATTATTTAATTTAAATACAAATTGGGAACGAAAATTTTATGCAGTTACCAAATGCGTTTCTACTCCTGGAACAAAAATTTTAGCAGTTACCAAATGCGTTCTGATTCTCAAAAAATCATCTAGAAATAGAAACACTGAGGAACAGCAATCAGAAACGGAAACACTACCATCCGGACCCTAAATATCTGGAGAAGCGGGATAGAGAATCAGTCTTGCCAACACTACGAGTTTTGTCCTCCGAGCCGTCCTTTGACTTGCCCTTTTCATTCGGTGATAGGCCGTCCTCAGCTCGCGGCGCCTTTGTGACGCAGGAAGCAATAACTTGAAAAGCAATTCCAAAGGAAAATTGAAATTTGATTGAATGGTAATCTGCATATTACAAAGAGAGAACGTTCATATATATAAATAGGACTCCAAAAGGAATGCAGATAACGAAAGATAACATTAATTGACTCAAATCTAATCTTATCTAAAAGGAATCAAATTGAAATCTCGAAAATTACGCGAAAATTCAAAACTGCAAAAATAGAAAAACAGCCGAAAAGCGGTCTAAACGACTCCGAAACGCTAAAATCCATCGTGTCTCATAGCAAAGACGTGACTTTGAATCAGACAGCAGTTTCGCCTCAACCGACCAATTTTGAGCGCGATCCAAGATCGTTTGTCCCAAGATTCGAAATTATCGGCAAAGCCGCGCCGGCTTCTGGCGATCCAATTTGTCAAGAAAATCATATGCCAACTATTCTATATCACTTTGCAAGGTTGACCAGGCTGCTCTTCTTGTATGCCCTTATAGGAGGCCATCGCATAACCTGACTGCATCCATCAACCGAGTCACAGTATGTGTGTTTCTTGTATGCCCTTATAGGAGGCCATCGCATAACCTGACTGCATCCATCAACCGAGTCACAGTATGTGTATCAGACCGACGATCCAAGAGACAGAGTAGCGACATTGCAAAGTCGAAATAAAGACGAGCTTAGGAAGCACGTAGTAGAATCTGCCTTCATGAGAGGTTCGAAGAGAGACAAATGTGAATGTTGCCATAGTCGTCTACACCAAATATTGAAGCAAAACCATGGTATACAATAGAATACACATGATTATTAGCGGAACCGCAACCGAATCCTCACCAACAAATCTTATTAAAAGGGCGACTACATCATAGATTAAATGCCGATAATTGAACAAAAACTCCCTTAGAAACAACACTTTCTTCTATTGCTTATTATTCTGCACTTTCTTTATATGTTTTAACAGGGAAAACAAACAGAAACCTGGGAATTTTAAAAACAAAACCATAGGATGATTAGGCACAGACGATCGACAAGCTCGGCCAAGGAAGAACATACCCACATAGAAAAACTTAAAAACAAGTGTAAAAGCTACACTTAAAGGATACCAAACTTTGCCAAGATGAGCAAGGCTCTGCACCTGACTACTTGGTCAAGAACATTAATTAACACTTAACACAAACATTTGACATCCGTTGTGCCCGAATATTTTTGCTTAATGAACTCTTAAAATCATAAATTCGACATTAACTTTTTTTAAGAATTACAAAAACAAAAAACTATGTTGAACTCTAAATTTACTTTGATTAAAAGTGAACTCTCTTCAAGTCCGGTCTCATGCTTTTTCCCATCACAAAAAACCCCAATTCATGTTCGAATTATTAAGATCCATGTGCGCGCGCGCGCGCCCGTGTATATATAAAAACCAACAACAGAACAACCAAAAAATATAAATGAGAAATTAATGAAAATGGATGTATCACTTGTGAAGTACCTCGGAAACTGTGAGTTGAGAATCGATTGCTGATCATCTGTGCTCGATTCATGCCCTTCTTCTATCAAATTCAGAGACAGTCTTGTCCATGTATCCGAAGTCCTCCTGTGCAAAAGACTACTTAAGACCTCTTTCATCCTCTGCCCAATAACAAGATAACTGAAATAGTAAAAGACAATGTCTATTCTCTGCAAGTTAGACAAGCTCGTGTATATATACAAAACCAATAACAGAACAACAAAAAATTTTATATGAGAAATTAATGAAAATGGATGTATCACTTGTGAAGTACCTCGGAAGCTGTGAGTTGAGAATCGATTGCTGATCATCTGTGCTCGATTCGTGCCCTTCGTCTATCAAATTTAGGTACAGTCTTGTCCATGTATCCGAAGTCCTGTGCAAAAGACAATTACTTAAGACCTCTTTCATCCTCTGCCCAATAACAAGATAACTGAAATAGTAAAAGACAATGTCTATTCTCTGCAAGTTAGACAAGCTCGTGTATATATACAAAACCAATAACAGAACAACTGAAAATTTTATATGAGAAATTAATGAAAATGGATGTATCATTTGTGAAGTACCTCGGAAACTGCGAGCCGAGAATCGATTGCTGATCATCTGTGCTCAATTCGTGCCCTTCGTCTATCAAATTCAGGTCCAGTCTTGTCCATGTATCCGAAGTCCTCCTGTGCAAAAGACAATTACTTAAGACCTCTTTCATCCTCTGCCCAATAACAAGATAACTGAAATAGTAAAAGACAATGTCTATTCTCTGCAAGTTAGACAAGCTCGTGTATATATACAAAACCAATAACAGAACAACTGAAAATTTTATATGAGAAATTAATGAAAATGGATGTATCATTTGTGAAGTACCTCGGAAACTGCAAGCTGAGAATCGATTGCTGATCATCTGTGCTCGATTTGTGCCCTTCGTCTATCAAATTCAGGTCCAGTCTTGTCCATGTATCCGAAGTCCTCCTGTGCAAAAGACAATTACTTAAGACCTCTTTCATTCTCTGCCCAATAACAAGATAACTGAAATAGTAAAAGACAATGTCTATTCTCTGCAAGTTAGCAAGTAAAGAACACGTGAGAAATTAATGAAAACTGGATGTATCTTTTGTGAAGTACTCGGGTGATTCGAAGTTGGGAATCGATTGCTGATCATCTGTGCTCCATTGGTGTCCGTCGTCCATCAAATTCAGATCCAGTCTTGTCCATGTATCCGAATTCCTTCTGCGCAAAAATGAGTAATTTTCATTTCGTGTTAGAATTACTTAGACACACAAATATGTATATGTAAAAAAAAAAAATAGCTCCTTACGAAACCTCTTTCATCCCCTGCCCAATAACAAGATAAATTAAATTAAAATATATATATATATATATATATATATCTTGTATTCTCCGCAAGTTAGACAAGCTCGTTAGAATCCAATCTTGATTTGTCAAGTTGTGTCCCAAAATCATATGAACAGCGACATGATCCTTTTCATGTCTTCTATTTTTCCTAAATTTCAACAGATCTTCACACTGTCATTTTCAAACTCACATTTAAATAGATAAATTACATTTCAGACAAAGTCAGAAAAACACAAAAAGGAAAAAACACGAATTTTGGCTCTTACTTACCTCGGGACCAGCGGGGTGTTGATGCTCTCACTTCCCTCGGAGACCTCGGACCTGACACAGGCGTTGGTCGGGACCTGCAAGACCTCGTCGGACTCCGCGTCGCTGCTCGATAGGGATCGGATGTTGCTGAACGACCTGAGGACGTTGACGATCAGATCTTCCGCAAACAAGGGCTGCCCTCTGTTATTGCCAGTTTCAGAGTGAGCGTCGAAGAGATGGTTGAGCCTCTTCGCGCGATTCTGGCCATTGAGGAGCTCCTCGATCTCGTGCTTGCGGCTTGAGGAGAGGTTCTTAGGCCAAGCGCAACGCTCCATTGATGAGACCTGCAGGCCTTGTGCTTTGCTTTGTGACGAGGGAGTAAAGTGAAGAGAGGGAGAGGTCTCGCCATCTTGGTCGACCGCAAGAGGCAGGGAATATACGTGGCAGGTGGTGCGAAAATTGGGTTTTTTTCCAAAGTGGGTCTTTTTAAAAAAAAAATTACAAAAATAGGTTAGATTTTTTTCTATTTACCAAAACGGGCCCGAGCGGAACTCAAAGTTCCGCACAGGCCCCGTGCGGAAGTTTGAATCCCACACTAGCCTGTGCGGGATTCAAACATCCGCACGATGCTTTGTGCGGATATCAAACTCCTGCACATAGCACTATGCGGGTCACCCCATTTTTTTTTATTTTTTTTGTTTTGTTAATTATTTTATATTTATAAATTTCAAATAATTATCAATAATTAATTTGAAAAAATATGAAAATAAATTAATTAATAAATAAGTTCATTTGCTCCGTGGTCTCGATAATTTATTCGTGCGCTCGCTCATTCGTTCGCTTCGCGGCCTCGATTGATTTTTTATTTGCTCCGTGGTCTCGATTGCTCGCTCGTACATTCGCTCCGCGATATCGATAGTTTGTTCATGCGATCGCTCATTCGTTTGCTCCGGGGCCTCCATTAAGCGAATGTACGAGCGAGCAATCGAGACCACGGAGCAAATAAAAAATCAATCGAGGCCGCGAAGCGAACGAATGAGCGAGCGCACGAATAAATTATCGAGACCACGGAGCAAATGAACTTATTTATTAATTAATTTATTTTCATATTTTTTCAAATTAATTATTGATAATTATTTGAAATTTATAAATATAAAATAATTAACAAAACAAAAAAAAATAAAAAAAAATGGGGTGACCCGCATAGTGCTATGTGCAGGAGTTTGATATCCGCACAAAGCACCGTGCGGATGTTTGAATCCCGCACAGGCTAGTGTGGGATTCAAACTTCCGCACGGGGCCTGTGCGGAACTTTGAGTTCCGCTCGGGCCCCGTTTTGGTAAATAGAAAAAAATCTAACCTATTTTTGTAATTTTTTTTTTAAAAAGACCCACTTTGAAAAAAAGCCCGCGAAAATTCCACGTCTGGTGGGATCCAGCCACCCCCACGCGCGGCGCGTGTGAGTTACTGTTAGGTCTATAGTTGACGACGTCATGACAAATAGTAAAAGAGCAAGTGAATATCTTGTCTTATTTTAGTGTTACCATTGTTTATACTTGCTATCATATTTCCATGGGAGCGATGATCTAATTCATCATTACTTACTTTCATATTTGTTACTCTGTTTTATTAAAATTGTTAGAAATAATTGGAAAATAATTGAGCGATTTTTTTTTGTATCTTTCATGATTCTCCAAATCTCTCGGGGTGGTGAATTATCTTCGCTTGAATGTTCATATTCTTGATTTTTATTGTAAAAGTTATAAATAGGCTAAGTACAAAAAATAAGTAATTCTTTCTTTCAAATATTTTTATCTCTGCTTCAGAGCTCTTGATGGGTGACCAGTATCCCTTATTCACTAAACTTGATGTAATCCGATCAACATACAAGCCAGCCATCACACCAACGCCATGTATCTGCCACATTATATTGCCATGTCAGCGCCAAATCATCGACCATGTCAGCCTCTAATGCATAGCATGTACTGTAAGCTAGTTCTTCCTTTACAGACCGAGTCGATTCATCCTCCTAGATCAAATCGGTTCAATTATCCGACTATTTGACCAAAAAAAAAATTATTCGACTAGATTGGTTCTCTTCCTTTTCTATCCAATTTAACCAGCCAAAAAAAAAAAACCCCAAGCTTCTGGTCGGTTCTTGGAGATTTCAAACCAATTCTTAAGGTATAAGGTATTTCACCGTTTTGAGTCTACTTTTAACCTTATTTCTCTCTGTATATATCTTTTAAGATGTTGGCTTTTTTCGCTGGTAAAGCGCATATAATGGATAAATTAAAAATTTCATTGTCCATTCAGACCATATAAATAATTCAAATTATATTTCATGGGCTGAAAAAATATCTTTTTTTTTTTCTGGTGGACATAGGCTTTAGTATTGGTGATGTTTGTGCGCCTACAAAGACTATTGCTGAAACTGAGGACAAATTTGTAAATATCTGGAGAAGCAGGATAGAGAATCATCACATCCTAACATGGTTTCGAAGTACTTCGATTCCACCTTTAGACATTACCCGTCAAGATCAATTGTTAGGGAATTTGCATCGCACGCTAAAGAAGACGGGTCAGTATGTTAATGATTTTTATCCCCCGTGCATGCTATTTGGATCGACTAGCACTGCGGAAAGAGGACAATGTGCTCCCAAATATGTTGAACATCGCGATCGTGTGGGCGTGTCATGCAATTTCTGGATGCACTTAATAATGATTTTTGAACCTATTCTAGCTTCACTTCTATGTCGAGATCTTTCACCTAGTCTTGGGTTTGAACTTATACGAGAAAAGTGTAAAAAAAGTCCTAAATCTATTGCCGTAGTGCCAATTCAGTCCTAAATCTTTTTTTGGTGCCAATTCAGTAACCTTTTGCATTGATGCCAATTTAGTCCTAAACCTTTTTTTGGTGCCAATTCAGTCCTAAACCTTTTGCATTAGTGCTAATTTAGTCCTAAATATTTTGTATTTATGCCAATTTAGTCAATTCGATCAATTTTGGTCGAAAATCATTGGCACAAATATTAATTGTCTTACGTGGCACGGTTTGCGCTAACGTGAATATTTTTTTAATATTTTTTTAATATTTTTTGATATTTTAAATATTTTTTAAAAATATTTTTTTAGAAAAACAAAAAAAATGATTAAAAATTATAGAATAATATTTAAAAAATATCCAAATCAGCGTTTGTCATGCCACGTAGGATAATTGATGTCCACATTAGTCATTTTCGATCAAAATTAGTTGGATTAACTCAATTAGTATAAATTATCAAATATTTAGGACTAAATTGGCACTAATGCAAAATGTTTAGGATTGAATTGGCACCAAAAAAAGGCTTAGGACTAAATTGGCGTCAATACAAAAGATTTAGGACTGAATTGGCACCAAAAAAAGGTTTAGGATTAAATTAGCACTAGTGCAATAGGTTTAGAAAAAAAAAAGTTTAGGATTAAATTGGCACTAGTGCAATAGGTTTAGGACTTTTTTGACACTTCTCCCTAACTCTTATACTACTACACTCATAATCGCTAGTCATAGTAGAAACATTTGGATATCCAAATTATCGTTACCTGACACTTCCGTGGGACAAATGTTTGAATTTGATCTTGACAGTCGCTTCTCTTCTGATAGTTGTTGTCTGCAGGATACACGGACAGGACCAAAGAATTGGACGTACCACAAAGTGAGATGCCTCTTCCAGCTTATCTCCTTGAAGCATTCAAACTCTTTTACTAGTCGTGCCGCCACAGTATCATATGAAACTTGTGATAGTTCATAAGTTTCTTTGGATTACATATCTGGTTCTACACCGAAATTACAAAACACGGCTCTAAAATTCGCAGTTCCTACATCATGAAGACCAAGATCTTTAGAAATTTAGAGAGCACAGGAGACAAACTTGCATATACCAGAAAGTCGAATCAGAGCATCACTAGAACAAAATCCGCATTGGCCTAGCGAACATTAGAATGAATCATGAGCAGAAGATGAATCGCGTGGTGACAGCATAAACGGTGTGAATCTTTTTAGTATCATACTCAACACAATTGACAATTCATAGAGAATAAAAAATGACAATGAAACCACGAACTCACTCTTGCAGGCATGCAGCCTACTGAATTCACACCCTCTGAAATTAGCTTGAAGAACACGACGAATTCGGTCAATACAAGAATCAAACAGAATATGAAAGTTTAACGCGCCACGTAAACAAAACAAGCACGTTAGTAGGTGACCAGAGAGCAACCACAACCTTCGGATACAGAACTTGCACAGAGGTTATTAATCTAAAAGTCTGCTTCTCGATATCATGTCGAGCATGCAGAATCACAGGATTCGACGCCATCACACGACGATATATTAGGGCATTCCCGTACCTGTAAGTTATAGAGGGACTGTAAACGTTCCAGGCCAGTGACTTCTGTTAGCTCATAGCACTCCTCAAGATACAATTCAGATAAGTACTTCAAGTTCAGCAAATCCGTCACCGCTTTCAATTTTCCACAACACGTGATAGAAAGCATTGATAGCCCAACCGGAAGCTTTGGAAGACATTCAAGCCAAGGGCAATCACAAATAGTGAGTTTCTTGAGAAGGGTTAGCTGGGAAAGATGCGGCAACGACGGACTCTGGCAAGTGATACGAAGAGCTGTTATGCCAGAGGGCAGTTCTGGTAGTTCTCGAAGCCTATGGCAATATCGAAAACTCAGGTTTCAGACACAAGAGAGCTTAGAAATGCTTTCTGGCAAGCCCGTAATGCCCGACTTGTCTAAATTAAGCTTGTTTAGGGAAACCAGTTCGCCTATTTCACTAGGTAGTCCTTTCAGATTTTTGCATCCTGAAGCTCTCAACTCTTGGAGTTCCGCCAACATTCCAATGGCACCAGGCAATTCTGTTACGCGAGATCGACAAATGTCCAAGATCCTCAACTTCTGCAGATTCCCAATGCTTTCAGGTAATTCCGCAATTGCTGTCCTTGCTAAATGCAGTTCGGCCAATGATGCCAAGTTTCCAATCGAATCAGGAATTTCACTCAACGAGGGGCATCTCCATAATAACAAGCACTGCAATGATGCTAGATGGCCTATGGAGCTAGGTATGCGGGCTAGCGATGCACAATTAGAGGCATCAAGAGTCCTAAGCTCCTTCATGAAACCAATGGATTCAGGTAATTCTTCGATCCGTGTCCCAGATATGTTCAGCGAAGTTAACGACACAAGGGAGCCCATGGATTCTGGAAGTTGAGCCAGCTGTCTACAAGACGAGGCACTTAGCGTCTCCAACTTCATCAAACAACCTCTCGAAATAGGAATCTCTTTTATATCCGTATGATCTAAGAGAAGCTCCCTCAATTTTTCCATTCTACCAACTCCTGCCGGTAGCTCCTCTAGTCTCTTACAACCCTTGACATTCAAGGAGACAAGGGTTTTGATGTCACCGATAGAAGGATGAATCTCTTCCAGATGCCAGCATCCCTCAAATGATAAAATCTCCAGGCTTTTGAAAGCGGATAAGTCAGGAGTTCTTCTCAAAGCCCGACAATTCGAGAGGTTGAGAACTTTGAGCTCCCTTGCCATCTGAAAAAAAAAAAAAAAAAAACTCAATGAGATTGGACCGCGTTTTCATCGTTCTTGTTTGGACTACTTAAAATTCAATAGAAAAATATCAATGCTCCACTACTCCTTTTATTTGGACTTTTTAGGAGAATATATAAATGTTTCCTTAAGTAGTAGTGTTTGGCTACGTCATCAACAAAGAAATAATTTTTCAAAATATACTGCAAAAGCAATGTTAGGGACATACAACTGCAAACTATATTTTCTTACTGCATTAGGCATAATTTGGCTAAAATAAATATCAACTGGATAGCACTTACAAAATTATCATATAATTCGCCCTCACAAAAACAATTATGAAGCAATGCACTTATTTTCAAATATTTGTGTTTACTTTTGTTTCTATAACAATTGATGCTGTCTGTGATCATTCAAATAGTATTTCAGCAAGAAAACAGTTACGAGTGTTTCTTTCAACATACCAAACTATACCTAAATAGTTGCAACTTTTCATTTTTCATGAAGGAAGATTGATGTACAGATGTAACAAGAATTGCTAAAAAGACATGAGGAGAGATTCACTTAGAAGCCACAAACCATTCAGATTAAAAAAACTCAAGATGGGCACAAATATTGAAGTTATATTTCTAATAGATTGTAATTAACACAGTTAAAACAAGTTTTTTTTTCTCAGTATGTCTAGTGTTAAGCACGATTGTTTGTTAACATATTAAGGACAGAATCTTATCGTACATTTAGGTTCCTACAAATTCCTCTTATAGAAAAATCCTTAATCTGAGTAAGGATATTAAACCTCTCTGAGAAAAAGAAAGGAGAAAAGAAGAACTTGGTGAGATTGGACTCTCAACAACACATGATTATCAACAAGAGATATGCCTTCTCTGCTATATCTTACCTTAACTGGACCCCATCCTCCCCACTCCTCCGAAATCCCACTCCACGACAGATCAAGCACGACTAATTTTCTTGGATGGAAGTTGGCCGCTGTGAAATCCAAGGGACAATCCTCCCATTGAAGCCATCTTAATTGAGGAAGCATGTTCAGGAAATCTCCAACGAGATTCGCAGCGTTCACTTGAAGGAACCTCAAACCGGTCAGTTCTTTAAATAGTTCACTTGTATAGCTTCTTCTGCAATCACATTTGTCTAGACGAAGGGCCTCAATCTTCCCAGTGCCCTGCAATTAGAAAGCGTTGTGGACCGTCAGTTTTGAATGATGAGACGAAACCAACTATATTTAAGAAAAGCTGGACTAAATTCAACAGGTTGTCATACTATAATGGTGTAGGCTTCTCACTTTCAGCTTCCATAAATGACAGGTTGTGCTTGACAATTGTTTATCCAATTTATGTAAAAATGTGAAGCTCACAAGGGTGTTTCCAAACTTCCCCTTTTCTAACTATGCCCTTCGCAATTTGCACCTTTACAATTCCCAGAAAATTCTGACCCAAAAAAAAAGAAAAAAGAAAAAGAAGAATCCAAGAAATTGCATCCTTTTGAAATTACAATAGAGGCTTCTCTTTATGCACACACCATTTTCAAATATATCTAGCAAAATTCATGCTTGTGAAACAACACAACTCTAATTCATATCCTTTATACGTGAAACATCATCACTCCTCTTACCAAATACATCATCAAGCTTGCCATCAAAGAATTCCAATTGTAGAATTCCCCTCTTTGTTGGGTGTACCTTGTTTGCACTTCTCAAATATCAAAATCACAACGAGAATGTAATCTGAAAATGTAGGATGTGTTTTATATCAAATGTTCTATCAATGATTTTACTCCGCTAATCTACAGACAATTGATGCTATCTTTTCATTGTCGTGTTGATTTTATATAACAAGTGACGACTATTATAGTTGAAAAGGTGCATGGATACTCATTGTGACTAAATGATATTATTCATCTAAAAAATAATAATAATAATTTACCATGCTTTACAACTAAGTGAATATAATAAAGTTGTCCATCACAAAAGGAAAAAGAATATATCTATAATGAGAACAACCAACGTATAACATGTGATGGTTGTATGGATAGTCATTATGAGAAAATACTATTATGTATTTCATAAGTAAGTGATACTAAAAAATAATTCAATAAAAAATTAGATAACACGATAACTCATATTCAACAAATAAACAATGTAACTGTACTAGATATGTGCTGCAAATGCTCACTAAGGGTTCAATAGGTGGAAATATCATGCAACATGATAGCCCATGATGATATAAAAATTAACCAAGTCTTTGCTAAATAAGATGGTCACTAAGAATTGCACGATATAGGAATCAATGTTATAGCATGATAGCCTATATTTGACATGTAAATGTTATCACGGGATTAATAGCAAAATTGTCCATCGTCAATGGTCACAAAGAAATTAACAAATAAAAAAGTCAGCATATTCATAAAAAGAAATTGATCCCCAGTTACGAATAGTCTATAAAATGAAAGAATATATATTTAGGGTTATATTACACAGTTGCGCATATAACAAAAGTAAATATGAAAGCCACAAAAAAATTGACTTTGTTAACTAAGAGTTGAATTGACCAAAAAAAACAAAACTAAGGATTGACTTGACAGCAAAGGACTTGATTGCACAAGCTGTGAAAGATAAAGGACTACATTGGGCAAAAGATATAGAGGGAGGACCAAATCGCACAAACAATAATGCTTGGGGACAATAAGGACCTTTTTTTTTTTTTTTTTGGTCAGAGACTAATTGTACTTAACCCAGCTTGAAAAATACAGAACCGCAATCACAAAACAGAGATCTCATTTATCAGAGAGAACAACTCATGAGAGAAGTCAATACTCAGTAAAATGAAAAAGAAAGAAAAGGGCTGACGAGCAAATCAAAAGAAGAGTCCAAAAATCAAACACTTGCATCATACAAATACGTGGAAAAGCATTGGCCCCAACAATTTTGTAGATTTCAAGTTTCTTCTGAAGTGTTCTGTCAATCATTACGTTTTTGTAGTTTTGTTGTTGCACTAAAGTCACCAAAAGAGTGTCCTCATCACAATATTACGAGGTAAATATACATAAATACACCCACATCATCAGTAACCAAGAAATTGTTCCTTAATCATGTCCCTCAATCAAGCAAGAACAGCAATTAAGTGAAGGAGCTCTTTGTCAGTAGAAGCAGCAAGTTTTGGAGACTCAGGACTAACAATAATTTTTATCTCAATCAAGAAAGAGAAGATGGACTCGCATTCACCGACTAAGACAAGTAGAGAAAATTCACACCTTGTTGCTCTCAAGCACCTCTATGGCTTCCTCATGAATCCACAACCTGCTACGGCATTGAGGCTCCCTTTGATTTTCTAGACGTACAATTTCCCTTCCGAAGTCTCTCAATTGATCGTGCATCATCAGCTTGCCGTCTTTGTCAATTTTAATCAGGGACATAAGACACAATACTTCAATCCCACTCTCCGGGAAAAAATCACAGGAATCCCACATGTATGTTGGATTTTGTTTAGATGATCCAATAAAGACACATGCAATGTCCAAGAATATCTGTTGCACCTCACGATCTAATGCTTCATAACTTATCCTCAAAGTCTCTTTGACTTTTTTATCAGGCACTTTCTTTAATTTCTTTGAGGTATCTTTCCATACTGTTTCTGTCTTTCCACATAAGAATGAACCTATGACTTCAAGGGCTAATGGAAGCCCCCCGGTAGTAGATATAATATCATGAGAGATACGCTGATAATCACTCTGAGGAGAATCCTTCCGAAATGCATGTCTACTAAATAAAATCAATGATTGCTTTAAAGACAACTCGTTGAGTTGGTACATGTAGCCTACACCAGCATCATCAAGAATGCTCTTGTTTCTAGTTGTGATGATGATTATACTTCCTGCTTTAAACCAACTACCATCTCCGACCAAAGCATTCAAGTGAGTCTTGTCATCAATATCATCAAGAAGAATTAGGACTTTCTTACTTGTAAACCGACGTTGCATGACCCTAATTCCCTCGTCCACATTAGACACATCACGTGGACTTGTCAGTATATCGCAAATGAGCCGCTTTTGTATGCTTTTAATACCCTTGCGCTGAGATGTTTCTCGAATATTTTCCACATAGCTAAGATACTCAAAATGACTGTAGAGTCTATTGTATAACACCTTTGCAAGAGTAGTCTTACCAATGCCTCCCATTCCATAAATTCCGACAATCCTTGTATCGTTGGATTTAGCATCTATCAAGCTCATTACCTCTTCTGCACGATCATCAATTCCCACCAACTGTTCCGGAACAATTAGCTGGAAAAGTCGTTTTAACTCGCCCACAACTTTTTCGACAACAATTTTAACCAATGTTCCTTCATGCCTGCCAAATAACAATGAGTTTCAGTATAGGATGGCAATATTTATACTCTAGATCTAGTTCTAAGAAATTAAACAAAGTTTTGGTGGAGAATAATGTACCCATTATCAACTTTGTCCGATACCCATCCTTTCAAGGAACTGACTTCTTCAAGCGCCTCTTCCCATTCCTTCAAAACCGTTTCATCCAAATTCTCTTTATGTGCATTGATAGCATTTCCCAAACTCCCCGTAAGATGTCGCAACTGCGAGGGTTCCACTTTGTAAAATATGGGCAGCACCATTTGCCCATTGTTTCTCTTGCACTTCAATATCTGAGCCAGCTCGCGAAGGCACCATCTGCTGGAAGCGTATTTCTCCGAGATAATAGGGATGGAGATCTTAGACTGCGTAATACTGCAGAGAAGCTCCGGACCAATCTTCTCACCAACACGGAGCTCGTTGTCGTCTCTGAACACATATATTCCCGCACTGACAAGGCTATTATAGAGATGATCAGTGAAGCCTCTGCGAGTGTCTTCCCCTCTGAAGCTCAAGAATACTTCGTGGTCATTTGCTTTTGGCTTTTTGGCTCTGCACTCAGAATCACCTACATGTGGAGAGGTCGATGAGGAAGACGCCCCGTACATCGGATCTTCTGGACCAGCGGGTTCTCTTCTTTTCATCTCGAGAGGATTATGGCAATAGAGAGGCAGTAAAAGAGATTGATGGAGCAGAGCCTCAGGAAAAGAGGAATACGAAATCCCAGATCTGGGAATTGCAGAAATGTCTCTCGAAACTCAATTCGGAGCCACATCCGAACAGGAAAAAAAAAATCCCATACAACTCACATCAGAACAAAATGGAGCAATCAAAGCAGGAAACAGGGTAGAGAAGAGAAGAGCAAGAAGCCATTGATTACCTGATGAGTGCTCAAACAAAGAAAACCCACCCGCTGCTGTGATCTCCACTTATGCAGGGGTTTTGATCGAAAGAGAGCACGACTTTGACTTTGACTTTGACTTTGACTTGCTTTTCCTATTAACAAGAAAACAGAAAAAGAAAGACCAAGGAGCGTCGTTTAGGGAGGAGCACTCTGGAATTTGCAGAAACCTCGGTCCTCGCCATACTTTTGTCCACTTATATCATATGGGAACGAAAATGGAAAAACACCCAGGATTGCAGCCAGAAAGATCACCGCCCGCATGGGTCGACGGCCGGAGCTATAGCGTCGCGTGTGCCGTGACCGAAGTCGTCGACGGTCAGCTTGGCTTCGCCGGCGGAAGCCTTAGGGAGCGGGGAGACGGTCAACTACTTCAGCGCACGGGGACTGAATGGAGACATTTTACTTTGGAATCTGAATAACTTTGTCTTTTATGCTTCCCCCCCCCCTCCCCCCCCCCCCCCCCCCCCCCAAGATCGCCATTTCAAGAAATTCAAATGGTCCACTTCCCCCGAACAGAGGCCAACTAATTAGTAGATTAGGTCGTAAAAACTGATAAGCCCATTGACTAAAAGGCCCCTCCTCCCCTTGTAATTGGGCATTGTAAGTGGACTTATGCAAGGCCTAAGAGGGGAAAAAAGACCAATGAGCAATGCTGATGCTTTTAAGTTAATGAGTCAATCGCAAGAAAGTTCTTCCCAAAAAAAAAAAAAAATCGCAAGAAAGCATCAATAGTCGGATTATGTAAGTCTCGTTCTCCTCCATTTTTTGTCCACAATCCACATTGAGTTTTCAAATAGATTTCTGCTTTGACTCAACAAAAAGTTTATATATAAATTTCTCTTGAAACAAATTTCTAACTAGACTTTTTCGCTCCATTCGTTTAAAAGAGAATGAGATGTTTTTGAATTTTTTGTTTTAGAAAGTCATTTTTCAAGAAAATGACAACATTTTCTGGTGTTCAGCTGAAACTTGAGAATAAGTTATTCGATAATAAAAAAAATCGAATTTTGATTTTTTTTTCATGCACCCCTTTTAATAGTATCAATTTTTTGTTTTCTATTTTTTTTTATCTTCTTTTTAAAATTCTATTTTTTTTATTCACTTTTTTTTATTATTTTATTCTCTCATTTTTTTAAAAATTTTATCTTTTCTTTTTTTGCTTCCCCCTCTTTTGTCGATCGCCAGTCACACGAGGCCTGGCTCAAAGAAGAAGGGGGAAAGGAAAAGGAAATGAAAAATAAGAAAGAAAAATAAAAAATTAAGAAAATAAAAACTTCAAACTTAAAAATAATTAAAAATAAAAGAAATTGAGGAAAAAGAAGAGGAAAATATTTTTCTCATATCCGAATGTGTTTTTTTCATGGAAGAAAAATGTTTTTTCTTAACTTGTTTATCTTCCGTGAACCAAACGCCTAAAAATTTGAAAAAAAAATTCCTGAAAATTATTTTTTGCGAAACGAATGGAGCCTTGGTGTAAAATTATTTTTTTATGTAGACATTGAAAAATAACAATCACAAGGAGAAAAGACAGCAATAAAACATGGGTCACACTGTTTCCATTCCCTTTTTCACTAATACACTCCTCATCACAAAGTTTTTTTTTTTACCATTATATCCTTTGTAGGCCCATGTCCTTTTAATTTGGTTTATTCCTTTTCTTTCCTTATGGGTCTCCCTCATTTTCATTCTTACTTTTCTCTTTTCTCGTTGTGCTTGGCAAAGACCCTTCTTTTAGCACCATTGCCATCCGCCGGCTTCCTTCCCAAAAACTCTGCTCCGTGTCCGTCCCATTGCTGCCGCTCTCCTCTACCTCCTTGACTCTCACTTTCCTACCCAGCAACGAATCCCTCTCTCCCTGATCCTTGCGACCGCTGCTGCCGTCACCATCGGTGGCTCAAGTTGCGTATGGTAACGTTTCTGTTCTCAAAACAACTTTTAGAATAAAAACACTTTTTTTTGTTCTGTTCCCGACAACGATTTTTGGGAACAGAAACGAGTTTGGTAACAACAACAAAATTGTGTTCCCGGAACAAAAAAGAAGAAGAATAGAAACACGTTTGGTAACTGCATAAAATTTTTGTTCCTAAAACACAAAAAAGAAAAGAAAAGAAAATAAATGTATTTAAAAAAATTGTACCTAATTTTTTCTATTAATAAGGGGACTATTTATATTAAAATTAAAATATCTTTATCTTTTTATCTTACTAAATCAAATTAAATCTCATTTGCTCAATTGACCAAATCAAATTAGACCAATATATGTATAAGTAATTTATGCATGATTTATCAAATTACAATATGGATGATATCAACTATAAAAAAACTGAAAGAGAAGACGAATTGGAATTGGACAACGAGAACATCAAATAAGTTTTCTATAGATATGAAAAATTACAATTACGAGTCACACGCACATGTTCCAAGTAGTTTAAAATATGATTACCATTAAACGGGGACCCCTAGAAAAATATTAATTGCACTTTGAGTGAATTGTGATACTAAATTGAAAAATATTTGTCTATTTAAGTCATTTTAGTCCAATTGTGCAATTTTTCCAAATACAAGGACTAAAATGAGATGTATGGTATCAAAGTCTTTTGTCATGACTCTAAAAGTAAAAAATTGCGGCTAAAATGATTTAAAATGAAATTTTCTAGTCAATTTAGGATTATGTTCAATGAAGTGGCATGTAGCCCCAAACTGAATTTTTAAAAATTTAAGAGACAAAAATGAAAAGGGAATTAAAATAATTTTTTTTTGTATTTTTCTGAGCATGAATAATATTTTTCTTGATTTTCGGGTATTTTTATAATTAAAATAAATCCAAAAAATGTCAAAAATTATCAAAAATGTTTTTTGTTCAAAATTGGCTCTTAAGGCTGGCCAAAGCTTTCGAGGTTGATTTTGTAAGCTTTCCAGAAACACATAAGCAAGTTTTTTTTTTGTTTCTTGTTTCTGCTCCAAAAGTGTTTTTATTTCACAAAAGTGTTCCCGAAACACTTTGGGAATATTTTTCTACCATACGCGTCTCTATTCCAAAAGTGTGTCGGCAACAGAAACACTTTTTCTGAAGTGTTACCATACGCACCCCCAGCGTCCTCAAGCTCGACTAGAGCACCAGCTTCATTGGGATCGCAGCGGCAGTCGCGCTCGGTGCCTACTCCCGCCCGTTCTCCTCAATCTCCAGTTCAGTGTCGACGCGAGCGCTAAGGCACCAGACGCGAGCACCAGAGGAGGAGTGGCTCGCGTCGTATCGCTCACGTGTGCTAGGATCACTAATACAAGTCGTTGTTAGAGATGATGTTGGGATGGCTGTTTGAGAAGAGGCGGAGATGGTCTTGTGACGGCTCACCTGAGGATATAGAAGGCGCTCAGTTGAGGCAATACACATGGAGCTTGGTTGGGGCTGTTGTTTTGCCAAAGAGTTATCATCACATGCTCGACATCCGGTTCCAAAGTAAAGCTCGAAAATTTCCTTTCTCATCTGGGGAAAAGTCCGTGAAAATACAACGGAGAGAGAACAAAGAGAAGTAAGAAAAAGAAGTGGGGGTTCACAAGGAAAAGAAAATGAAGAAACAAGACAAAAAAATAATAATACAAAGACAAAGATGACTTAAAAATATTATTAAGAAATTCATGCTAGCATCGGCTACACCATGTAAGACGCCGAGATCCACGTCAATGATTTTCGAGCCACATCACGACAAAGTCTACTATAATGGCGATGGGTTGATCACCCTCAATAGGGCACTAGGAAATCTTCCTTTTCAAGTTATTTGTTTTGGATCAAGCTTGACCGATCGAGCCCTCACTTTACCCAGATCTACAAAACATTAATGACATGTTAGCAGATAAATTACCACTAATTGTATTTATATAAAAAAAAAACAAACAATACGACTTTCAAACGAAGATTATGATCAATTTGGCGGGACCCAATCTGTTTTTTCTCCTGCGGGGCCGCATAGATTGGACCCTGAATCCATCTGTGTATGATGTCACATCGGAATTGAATTTGTTGTATTTTAGGTCACAAAAGTGTTTCCTCGTATGTTAATGGTCTTTTCTCGCACGTCTATGAAAGTGGATTTTCGACAAAAGGAAAAATATGAAATTAAAACACATCATTTTTTTAAACTTAATAAAAAAAAATGGAAACAACTAATTAGATATCAGTAAACTTGCACATTCGTTCAATATAATGTTTGTGAGATCGGAACTAGCGCTATAATATGAATTAATTTGATGGTTAAATAGCTGTGAACATATTATTGAAACTTGTAATAATAATAAAAAAAAGGAGAGACTATATGATTCTTTTTTTTCTTGGTCAAAAAAACGAGAAACTATATGATTCTACCGTGTTTAGTTTAACCGAATCTGACTTGGTAACATTCACCAATAAACCAGTCTCTCTTATATGGATATTTTAACTTAAATGTTATTGTCGGGCAAAAAGCCGTCTCATGTGTCAATATTTGTGTACGGTGCTCATTTTGATGCCAATATTTTTTGGATCAATTATGTATAAGCCCTGCCCGCCCTTCTCTATTTGGAGGGATCCCTTATATTGAGGATTCCAGGCTTCCCATTTTTTTGAAAAATGATTAATACAATGCCAACTTCGGTGAGTTTCGCCAGAAATCTTACGTGACATTTACGTAACTAGCTGGAGCATCTCGGTCAGCAAAAAAATCAATAAAAAAATTCCACATAATTGAAAAAAATAAAATAATTATGCTAAAAAAAGCAAAGGAAAAAAAAAAAATAGAAGCTGCAGCGGCGAGAGCTTGCACAACTTTTCCCGCCGGTGAGGGTCGGGGATGGCCGAGCCCCGGCGACCCCCGTTGAAGCCTCCCCATGGAGCCTCGCTATGGGTCTGCAAGGCCTCGGGTGTCGCCGAGGCTCGGCCATCCCCCACCCTCACTGGCCATTGCCGACGATGGTAGGGTGGTAGCAGGGAGGGTTGTGCAAGCCCTGCCACTGTAAGCGACCCTTTTTTTATTATTATTTTTTAGCTATTTTTTTAAAAATTTATTTTTTAAAGAGAATTAACTTATTTTTAAGTTTAAAAGTCCACGTGGACGCAATGTTGTCTGATTTTATTTTTTTTTAAAAAAATTGCTATGTAATGTTAAAAAATTAAAAATAAATGGCATGTAATTAGTTGGTTGGGATCTTTCGTTGCTGGCAATAAAGTGATGATTTTTCTCCGATCCGACACTTAAGTGAGCCGACGAAAGATATTGACACAAAAGTGAGTTCTGTACACAAATATTTACACTTGAAGTGTACTTATGTCGTCACTTTCTCCATAATTTTGGCTTCTCTATTGCTGAGACTGGTTTTTGTCATTTATGATATTCTCTCGTCCGAGTGCTATAGTTTTGGAAGGAGGGCAGTATTTTCCTCCATTCTTGGTTGGATCAGATTTCTCTCAACCATGTCTTTAACTGGCTTGTTACAAGTTCGTAGCATATATGCAAGTTTAATTAAAATTAAAAATCAGCAATGCCTATGTTTGTAACCTGCCAATTAAAAAGTGACATCAGAAGAAGAAAGAAGGGCATGGCCTTTCTAAGGAAATATGTATTGTCGAACGGCCCGGCCCGGCCCGGCCCCCCTTCTTCTCTATTTTCATATCTCTTCGTCTTTAAGAATCATTCAAGACTACTTGGGTGATTTCGTGAACGTCATTGTCGACTTTCTCCGCAGTAGCGGAAAGATTTGTTCCTGCTTTGAATGCTTGCGCTTTGGAAAAATATGCTCTCTCTCTCTCTCTCTCTCTCTCTCTCTCTCTCTCTCTCTCTCTCTCTCTCTGATCTACTCCCTTACTTTGGTTCTAGCTGCTTGCTCCAGAAAGTCGAGGGTTCCGCAAGTCTCTGGAGCTCCACTCTCGCTGCATTCGATGAGTGTTTTTTTGATCAATTATATATGTTTTAAAGCTCTTTTTTCCCGGTTTAGAGTTAAATCTAAATTTGGATGATCTTCTATCACACGATGTAGATATAGATCTAGGATTTACAAGATGTCATTCGTGCTTTTTCAACATTTTGGTGTTATAGTAGTCTTTATACAATAATTGTGACATCCTCGGTTTCGATTAAACCCTAATGATATTCAGGTCACAATTAAATATCATTGATATGGAATTTAGAAATTTGCTTGGGGAATGGACGTGACCAATCAAGATTTTCAATATTCAATTTCGCGTCCAAAATTTAAGCGAGACCCTCCCACTCTCTTTTATTCGGCCGACCACCACGACCCGCCACATCGACCAATCAGACTACATGCAAGTGAGGCCAAGAGCCTATATAAGGCCCCTCACTCTCTCTCCTCGCTCGTTCACTTCTCACCCCCCACCCATGGCGGAAATGGATCTCCTAATATTGAATATCCATGTTAGGAGTGACATAACCCTATATCGGGTCATTCATTTTCCATTAGATGGTTAACAATCAGTCAAGTCAAATTTTGAGAGGGGAAAATTTTGAGTGGAATTTTTTTTTTATTGATTCGATCGATTGTTAACCGTCCGATGAGAAATGGACGGGCTCGATGGGGGTTATGTCACTCCTAACATGGATCCCCAATGTTAGGGGATCTAAATCCACCCATGGCACTCCCCTCTCTCTTTCTCTCCTCCCCTCGCACGCGACACCCTCTTCCCTTCTCAGTTTCTTCTTGATTTCCCCCTTCGTTTCTTCGACGGATTGAAGGTGATTTCAACCCGAAGCTTGGATTTGAAGCTAGGATAACCAGGCAAGTGGAATATCTAATCCTAATGCGTTCCATCCTCTTGATTTCTCGGTATTAGGCAGGAGTTGTGGGTTCGGAAATTCTGAATTTTGCTGAATGAGAGCGATCCATTGATTTCGTCTAGTTGATTTGATGCTGGGATTATTGTTGCATGCCACTTATAGCTGTTGCATGTGATGGATTGACGTCAGATGTGTCACGGCCGAGTAGGGGGTTCGGTGCGTGTGCTTTTGGTTGGACTTCGATCGTTGCATGTGTCTTGAAACTGTCGAAATAGAACGATCCGTTCATGAGTAGAGATTCGTCTAGTCGAGTTAGGGCACGGACCGTCGTTGCATGTGCGTCCCGGTGATTCTTGGGAGTTCGTTTTGGACAGACAGAAGTGTCAACGAGTCATAGCATGTGGATTGAATGTCTGATGGCGGTGCGTGTGGTGATTAGTCGCGGTTTGACAGCCGAACCAAACTGGAATCTTTTGAATCTTGATGGAAATGTGTCCATTTCACGATATGAATCGGGTGTGGTCTGGCATGTGTGATGTACGAGTCAAATATTGTCTAGCATGTGTGGTATGTGAGTTAGATTCATGCATTGTTGTGTCAGAGGTATGGTGTTTAATGCGGAACAAGAGAAATGCAATGTGTGAAATGCCTGGAATTCAGGCGATGCACATCAGACTGTGCTACGATGATTCCTCAGGTGTTTGGGACGCCCCTACTATGTGATCCGGGATGCCTCTGAATGTTTGAGATGCCTAAGGATGGGCTTCTTAGAAGTGCCATACACGGATGTCTATGTTGAAAATATGTCTCGAATTTGAGTCCCGAATGAAACTCGGGAGTTAGGCACATTGGCATTGACTCGGGAGTTAGGCACAAGTTGGCATTGACTCGGGAGTTAAGAGTTTGGCAAGTTTGGCAAGTATGAAAGACAAGAGTTTGGCAAGTTTGGCACCTCTTTCTTTTGACTTGAAAATTAGGCATAAGTTGGGCACAAGTTGGCATGCTTCCTCCTTCCATATGGCTATATAAGGAGAAGAAGATGCAATTGAAGAAGAGCGCCGAAACCAAGTCATTCGGTGGCCGAGAGAAGAGAGAGTTCTTCTCGTGAGGGTTTTGCTCGTTGTAATTACATCTGGGTGTTTTAGCCGGATAAATTCTCGTGAGTAGAATTTGTATAATTCCTTGAGCGAGGTTACACTAGGAATTGTGAGGGGCTAAACACTGTGTGAGTTTGAGGTGTAATTGGGGGTTGGGAAACACCGAGAGTGTTTGAGTGCTCGAGTGATTGATCTCGTTGTATCGCTTGTTTTCTATAGTGGATTATGTGCTGCTCTCCCCGTGGACGTAGGTTCCGACATTCGGACCGAACCACGTAAATCTCGTGTCCTTTGTTATTATTTCGTTTTATTTCTCTGTCGACTTTGCAAACGCTCGTCGATCCGATTCCGTTGCGACACCGATCAAGGTGTCCTGTTTCACAACAATTGGTATCAGAGCTAGGATTGCTTGAGTTGAAGCAAATCGATGGCGACAGAAGCTAAAGTGAAAATCGACAGATTTGAGGGGAAGGACTTTGGTTTCTGGAAGATGCAGATAGAAGACTACTTATATTAGATGAAGCTGCATGAGCCCATGTCTGGGCAAAAGCCAGAAACGATGAAGCAACCCGATTGGGAATTGCTGGATAGACAAGCGATGGGTGTTATTCGGCTGACGTTGGCTCGTAACGTCGCATTTAATATTGTCAAGGAGAAGACCACTGCGGGTTTGATGAAAGCCCTGTTGGACATGTACGAGAAGCCCTCTGCGATCAACAAGGTCTATTTGATGCGACGTCTGTTTAACTTGAAGATGAGCGAAGGTACATCTGTTGCTAATCATATCAATGAATTCAATGTGATAGTTAGTCAATTGAGTTCAGTTGAGATTGACTTTGAAGATGAGGTACGTGCTTTGATTCTATTATCCTCATTGCCTGATAGTTGGAATACTACTGTTACTGCTGTTAGCAATTCTTCTGGGTCAACTAGTTTGACGTTTGATGGGATTCGAGATTTAATTCTGAGTGAGGATATTCGTAGAAGAGAATCTGGCGAATCTGTATCTACTGCTTTAGTAGGTGAAAGAGGAAGAGCTAGTACACGTGTTAGCAGAAGTAGTATGAACATGAATAGATGCAGTCAGTCTAGGACTGGCGGTGATGTCTGTTGGAACTGTGGCAAGAGGGGGCATCTTAGAAGAAATTGTTTTAAGCTGAAAAACGAAAGGGGTAAGGAAATTGGAGTTGAATCTGCAGATGATGTTGCAGCTGTAGCTGAAAATTCTGATGATGTCGATTGTGTCTTGTCTGTCACTGAGAATTCGTCATTTGACGGTGTCGCGACCCGTCCGAAAGCGGACGCGGCTAATGGATTACCGATCGCGGGTCTTGGATCGGCGCGGGCCCTCCCAGGCCCATACCAAATCGCGGCGGGAGTATTTTTCAGAAGGATTCGACGATAAGAGTCGATCGCTTTCGACCTTAGTGTGGTCGTGGTGGCATGTGCAACTTGTGCATGCATTTGGAGTCGCCACCGGTCTTTCTTGGAGGGTAGACCGGAAACCTTACTGATCGATTGGGAGAGATCGATCAGTTCTACGGAACCAGAGTTTTTGGGTTCGGGGACTTGGTTACGCTGGTGTCGTTACCAACGCCCTTTCGGTACCTAACGCGAGTGATTTTCCTAACTAGGATTTTATGCAGGCGCAATTTTGGGTGAGGTAAGTCTGACTTTGCACATTAACCAGTTTAACATGCTCACGTAATCATAATAAATAAATAGATGTCAATCACATAAACATCTATCCTACGTGGTGATCATGGAATTATGATTTAATGGGTCTCGAGCCAATGAGACCACATTTAATCATTTTAATATTTTAATAACGGAGAGCCGCTCTTCGCTTCTTCTTGGTTTCTTGAACTCTTCAAGAATTGGGCCCCAAAGAGCTCGCCGACTTAAAAGGCTCCCCCACGTAATCCTCGTAGCATTTACATCAACAATTGACTATGCTAAAAATAAAGATTACATGAAAAATAAAAGGAGTACGCAGCCTCCATTTAATAATTACAACCCCAAATATATAAATAATCATCATACATTCATATATACATCAATCACATTGATTAGGGATTTTTCCATGATCACCACCCTTTCACATAAGTAATAAATTCACAATTTAAAACTTAGGAAGGCACAATAAAAATTCTACGTTGAATCATATTCAGAATTTTTACGTAAAATAAGATAGCCATAAATTTTCGATTCAAAATTGATTTATTCTCAATTTTTGCTACGTTGATTAATTTATCATATAAAATAATCAATCTCCATTAGCCATGTAAGACGAACAATTCGTTAATACATATTGGCCATAGTATTGCAAAAATTGCAAAAATCAATTAAATGCACGAAAACGCCTAAGGATTGGCTCTGATACCACTGTTGGGATCCACGTAACAGATAGCGGAAATAAATAACAACCCATACATGTATCTCCAGAGGCGTACTTCGTGCATTTCAATCGAAAAAAATCACAAAGCCTCAAAGGGAGTAAATAGATTACCTCTCGTAGCGTGCTTGAACGGAGGTGTCGGTTCGATGTTCTTCGATCTCAGCCTCCACAAGTGTTAGGCATCTAGTTCGGACGCACCACCAATTGACGAACGGGGAGACGACTAATAACTCCACAACAATTGTGCTAGCAATATGCGGAATCAATATTCCGAACTTAGTATATTTTGCTCACTCAAGATGATGAGAATATAGAGAGTGTTTGTGTTCTTCTCTCTAAGCTCTCAAAAAATTGTACACTCTACAAAATGTCTCTCCCCCCCAACCTCAAAACTCTTGCCATCCTTTTATAGCCAAAAATACCTTCCAATAAATTGTATTTAAAAATAGCACTAACAATTATAAATTCTATCTAAAAATAGCACTCACAAATAAATGACATTTAAAAATAGCACTAACAATAGCACTCACAATTTATAATACAAAAATGCTATTTAAAAATAGCACTAACAATAGCACTCACAATTTATAATACAAAAATGCTATTTAAAAATAGCACTAACAATTATAAATTCTATCTAATAATAGCACTCACAATTTATGATAAATAAATGCCATTTAAAAATAGCACTAACAATAGCACTCACAATTTATAATACAAAAATGGTATTTAAAAATAGCACTAACAATAGCACTCACAATTTATAATACAAAAAATGCTATTTAAAAATAGCACTAGCAATAGCACTCACAATACAAAAATGCTAAAAAAAAGGCACTAACAAAGGTGTTAAAAATAATAACCATTATTATTATTACAAGAGTTAAAGAGGTTACCAAACAGTACAAATATGCATAACATATAAATACGTATGACGTATAAATACGTAGAGCATACGTATACATCCGTGAAACCGAGGACTAATTGAAAGAAAAATGTGCAATTAAGCCCTTTTGGTAAAAATTGATTAAATTGGAGGGCAAATTGACCTAATTGCACTTTAAGACTTTAGAATCCAATGTCATAGCTTATAAAAAGTGAGAATTGAAAACTAAAAGACTCGAAAATGATTTTTTTTTTAGGCTCGGTTCGGGTTTATGTTTGTGAAGGAACATAGTGACCCGAGCCGAATTTTTGAGATTTAAAGTGACACACTTGAAGAGGAAATTAAAACAAAATTATCGAATATTTTTGGGTATTTGTCTGACCACGAATGGTATTTTTCTGATTTTTTGGGTATTTTTATAATTAAATAAACTCGAAAAATATTAAAAATACCGAAAAATATTTTTTGTTCAAAATTGGTTCCTAAGGCTAAACCAAGGCTTCCAAAGTTGATTTTGTGATTTTATGACCTTTTTTGATATTTTTAATTAATTTTAAAGAATAAAAATCACAATAATAAATGGTAAAAAATCAGGTGTCAACAGCTGCCCCTCTTTGAGAGGAATCTCGTTAGAGGTTTCTCTCAAAGATAAGGTGGCACCTGATTCCTAACCGACTCAACTGGGAAAATAAGAGAAGAAATGTTATGACATCGGATCCTTAAGCCTATTGATAAAAGCTCAAATCAATCCCCGGTTTGCTCTAACAATTTGAACATGGGCCGGAGTGAGAGAGGCTTACCTGAAGCTCACCTGTCGGATGCTGCCGGTTGTGACGACTTTCAAGAAGATGCCTAGGACTCGTCATTCAGAATATCCTAGGGAGATTAAGCTCTGACCTGTATGGTAGGTCATACCATGATGGGATTCCTAACTGGTAGGAACCTAAGGAAGGCGCATCCCATGCTTTGGGATTTGCCAAGGATTTTGATCCGTATGGTGGATCAGACCTTTGTATTGATCCTTACTGCGATATTTATCAATGAGTTGACCCTTATGGCGGTTTCTACCAATAAATTGACCCTTATGGCGGTTTCTACCATATGTGACCCTTCAGGCGGTTTCTACCATATGTGACCCTTCAGGCGGTTTCTACCTTGGTTTGACCCTTCAGGCGGTTTCTACCATGAGTTGACCCTTCAGGCGGTTTCTACCTTTGATTTGACCCTTCAGGCGGTTTCTACCTTGTGTTGACCCTTCAGGCGGTATCTACCATGTGTTGACCCTTCAGGCGGTATCTACCTTGTGTTGACCCTTCATGCGGTATCTACCATACGTTGACCCTTCATGCGGTATCTACCATAAGTTGACCCTTCAGGCGGTTTCTACCTTGAGTTGACCCTTCAGGCGGTATCTACCTTTGGTTTGACCCTTCAGGCGGTTTCTACCTTATTTTGACCCTTCAGGCGGTATCTACCTTCATTTGACCCTTCAGGTGGTATCTACCTTCATTTGACCCTTCAGGCGGTATCTACCTTTGTTTGACCCTTCAGGCGGTGTCTACCATCAGTTTTGACTTTGAAAAGGGGTCTCATGACGAGGGTTCTCCACGTCCGATGAGACTGCCTAAATGAAAAGGGGTCTCATGACGAGGGTTCTCCACGTCCGATGAGATTTCCTGAATTTTGAAAAGGGGTCTCATGACGAGGGTTCTCCACGTCCAATGAGACTGTCTGATTTTGAAAAGGATTTTTTTTTTAAGGGTTTCTCTTCCCCAAGAAAATATTGGTAATCTTTGAGAAGACAGCAATTGTCCAATTGACAAAATTTTATGACTTAAGCTTTAGTCATGAGATGTGCATTTTGATGCTGGAGGTTATCCAAAACATTCTTGCAACATGCAAATGTGATCACAAATCCATTGTATGGAAAATCTGGATCAACAGTTTGAAAATTTCCAAAAAGAGTTTGCTCAAAACATCAATTGGAATATTTCTCGACAAGGAGGCCATCTCACCTGTTTTGAGGTGATGATTTTTAGGGGATGCACTCAGTTCCCTACTGACCTGTGCCTAGGTTTTAGGCTCATTCGCAGCGCATACATTTTGATCGGTCGGGAGGTCTTCCACGGGACCGTAATGTTGGGCTTGGATATTGGTTTTCAAGGGGGACCCGCTTTGGAGTCGAGGCCATCGAATGAAAATCTTCACCATCTGCTCCGGGTTTACAAGTCAAGAACCCTGCAAAATGAGAAAGAAAGAGTCTTGCTCGTACTTCTTCGAGCTAAGCTATATGTTAACCCAAGTGTCTTAGTCAGAGAAGACTGTTTCAGGGTTGTAACATTGGTAGGATTGGGGACCGAAAAAGGCTTGTTTTTGGCCCAGAAATCACGAAGGATTTGACATTGGTGATCATTGCCAATTTGTCACATGTCTTTTCCATTCTGCATCTTCCATTTTTGAGGTGTGCAACCGCTTTTGAGGTGTGCACAAGTCCTTTAGAGAACGTCTCTTGTGGTATTAAGAGATTGACAATTCTGTCCGTGTTTTTGCACCACGGCTGACATCATTTGGGGAGCAGTCTTCTTGATCTGACTCCTTTATGGGTTTTTCTCTCTTCCCAACTAGGCTTTATTGGGGATCAATCAAACAGTTTTCACGAGCATCGGCCTTGCTTTTACCAGGCACTTTGCTTTTTCTTGATGCTGGGGATTTTTTTCTTTGTTGAAATCCCGCCTTTTCTTTTCCTTTGGAACTACGATGTTCAGAAAATTGTGCTAGATATACAACTTGAATCATAGCACATTTAAACGCCGATATGAGATTTTTCTATAAATCCCATCTCTTGATTTCTTCCGTTCTTGGAGTGATGCAGTTTCCATCTTGAAACATCCCATGATCACCAACGGGGGTTTATGAAATGAATTTGCAGGCTCAACTTGGCTGTGCAAAGGATATGGTGTGTGGGATAGAGAAATGAATGCTTCTCGTCATCCTATGGCACTTGGATTACCATATAAACAACACACAAAGATTGATGTTAGTCCGAGCAAGAAAATTTCTAACCATTTTCTCCTGATACCGCTGGACTCACCTCCATTTTGCCCCGATGTGGGGTGGTTCTTGACAGGGTTAAGAATGAAAACCGTCGTTCAAAGGATTTATCAACGGTCACCTGTAGTGTTTGAGGGATATGAAACGAATGCCTCCGTCATCCCAACTCATGTAATCGTTGCGAATAATCCCTACTTCCGTAGGTCCAGATTTTGCTATCTGATCCGCTCCACTTCTCTCCAGTGTGTGTAGGACGTGTTTGGACTAGGCTTTGCCTCTTTTCTTTTGAGAAAACGTCCTTTTAAAAGTTTTGAACTTTTGATTGGAAAAAATCTCTTTCATTTTCTCCAAAAATTTTACCCGTCAAGGGGATTTTATGATGCACCATGCATGTTCTTATTCATGTTCAGATAACCTCCTGTTTTAAGACATGAATGCCAATGAAGTTTGAATTCTATGTCTTTTCTAGACATTAGATTCTGAAAGCTTTTCTTTTTCTCTCTGTTTTTTATTTAACATCTTCAATGGATTGGGGAAAGGGATACTTACCTGTCCCCCGCGGCTGGAGATCCTGAAAATGCGGAAGAAACATGTTATTGTACGTTCACGAATTTTTCAAAAAATTAGAACGATACAATTTACCCTTGGTCATGTATTCTAACGGGTAATACATGGGATGTGAAAACCTGTTCGTCTGTAAGGCGATTCCCCTGTCAAGGATAAATAACGAGTATCAATTCATATTCTCAAATTCAAGACAAATTGGAACGATACAACTTTACTCTTGGTTCTCATCCCGTTCTGATATTGCGTATTGATATGAACAACATCTATCAAATCCGCCTATCCATTCTTGGAGTGTTTGCAACATCAATGGTTCATCTGCCCCCAGTTAGGCAACGTCTGTTCTGTTATTCGAACAAATGGCTCCTTGAGTGATTTATCCACGTTTATCACCTGAGAAGGGAAAGAAATGAGACATTACTTCGATATTCGATTGAAGATCGTTTAGGAACGATACATCGTTTTACCAAATAGGTGGCTTCGCGGCCAAACGTATTTCGTATTGAAGGGGTAGATCCCATTATACTCCGCGGGTGATAGTCATTGTTCGGGGAACTTGCTCCACGGATTAAGCGATTAATCCACGGCCCTCGGCTTGAAGATGCTCAAAGGGTGATGTTGACACTCACGCGCAATTAGTTCTAGACATTAATGAAAGATGTTCCCGTGGGAACCTTACAGTGCGATCAACAACATATTCAATAGGAGTGTTCCAACCCTTTCGTCTAAGCATTTTTCATCGAGTAACCATGCCTTGCATCAGACGTTTGGTCACCTTCCTTGCGTCACCACTGCGATGGCCCTTCGGCTCCAAATTGATCGAGCCAAAGATTGAACTCATCGCCAAGGAAATTGCTCGGGTCTTCGAGCCATTGATGTTCAAGCTGGGTATCAACAATTGTTGGGGGCAGATTTCCTTCATCGCCTTCATTGTGAGGAACTGGAGTCTTTGAGCTAGAACCTTCATCATTGCCCTGTTGGGGTCGAGACATACATTCCTGAAGAGTATTGATCCAAGTGTCCAGCTCCTCCTCAAGGAAATCGCCTGTTCTTTCTAGCCTTTGGTGCCCAGATTGGCTGTCGTCGACTGCAGGCGAGGGATTCCTCTCTTTGCTCTCGCCGTGAGCAACTTGACCCCTCGAATTGGAACTTCCTCCAATGACCGGCAGGTTTATATGTGCACTCTCTACCAATGCCAGATCCGCTTCAGGGACAGCATTAATGACCGAATCGCGCTCAAACTGAGGAATCCCTATGTGCTGGAACTGCGGTATATACTCTTGAGGAGTATTGAGATAGCTCGGCGGAGCATTCTGATTTGGGTTAGAGGAGTCGCTAACACGACTGCTGGTCCCGTCATTGCTGAAACACGGTTGGGTGCTCTCGGCTCTCCAATCATCGTGGTTGTAACTCTGCCCGGCACTTGAGCTCCAACTGGCTTTATGATGGTTTAACGCTATCCTTCCATCCCTTAGCAATCTCCTATAGTACTTGAGGTGAGACTCGACGTTAATTCTAGAGAGCCCCGGCACATTCATAATCTCGAGTATGCGTAGTGGGCTAGCCGAATCAACTCCCAGCTCTCGAATTGCATCAACAAATTTGGTGTGAAGTTCATAGGTCCAGTAAAACCTTGTTCTCTTATCACCCAAAATATCGTCAATACTTCGGTAGCTATTCTCTACGGGATCTAGTCGTTTCAAAAGTTGTCCAGGGAGGGACTCACCGACTTTGGATTGGCTGGCTGCGACAGCGAGTTCGTCATTGAGAGAACTCCCCCTGTGATGATTCATATCCCATTTCTCAGAGGATGTTGGTGTTGATCCTATGGTGTTGACTTGCTCATGCAGATCTCCGGCGATATCTGGCTGTGTCGGAAAATGCTGTGGAGAATACAGTAACAGCTGAGCGTTATTCGTCAACAGGGACGGTTCATCGAGGAACACCTCGCCGAGGACAACAGGATTACCACAATTAAGGCAGGTGGCCTTGGTCAGAGCTTCCTTATATCTCGCGCTTTCAGCTTGAAGCTTCTCATTCTCCTCCTTCAGGACCAGTAACTCATGGTCTGCGTATTGCTGTTTCACCCGGGTTCGTTTGTTGGCGAACCAAAACTTGACCTTCGAAAGCTCCAATCCTATTTTTCGGCTCAACTCCATTTTCTGTTGTCTGCTTGGAGTGGGGCATTCATTGAAGAAAGCTTCGAGCTCTCGGATTTGGCCTGGAGTGTGGCGTTGTAGTTGCTTCCTTTTCCGACTCCGGTCATCATTGTATACTCCTTCTTCGTAGCTGAAACCTAGAATTTCATCGCTGGAGGAGTCAGTCTCTATGGCCTTCGGGCAGGATTCAGCTCCAGGATCTTCAAAGTCTCCCAGCAGTTCGTGCTCAGAAATGTCCAGGTCGGGCGTTTCTAGCAGATGGGAATAACTTTTAAACATGATGGATCGGGGTATCTCGGGCTGATCTAGTTCACTCAGCTTTCTCAATTCGCTCTTACGTGTTTGCTCACTCTAGAAATTTTCTCAAGTGATTGTGCGTGTCCTGGAACCATCCTTCAGGCTGCATATGAAGACCAGCAAGCAAGCGCTCCTCCCGAGATCCTGCAATTACTCATCGTCTGTATTCCCCTTTCTTTTTTGTCGTGATAGGATCACAAACTCTCTTGCATTGATTCGGTTTCATCGAGTATTGCGCTCGTCCCCTAGTTCAGTCTTCAAAGTGGTGGGTCTACAATCTTTCGGCGCCTTTTATGATTTGCTAGGCCCGAGAACGTGGGGAGCAGCGGTGGACCCGCAATTAATGACTCCGTTTAATTCATTTAGCTCCATGGGAATTAACGCTATGATCTTCTCTCAACCCATTTTCATCGTTCAAACGAAAGTGGCATTTTCCCTGTGCATGCTGTTGCTCTTCATTTCAGCATCCCGGGCGCTTGGTGAGGAATGAGTTCGTGGCCACTCAAAATTTTAAAGACCGTCTCTGGTTTCAGACTTAATCTAACAAGGGATCATCACAACTGAGCATGACGATGTTCGTCGATAGCGTTGGTTTAACTATAGTCATTAAAGAAAAATGTTCCCGTAGGAACTTTACAACGATAAAATGAGTGATCTACTCGTGAACATGTTCTTCTTTCTATGGGTGTTCGTAGTGACCGACCCATCGTGCCCCGAGTCAGGTGCTAGATCATGGCTGTCCAAGCATGCCAGCTTCCCACTGATTGAACAAGGCATCGAGCCCCTCATCGAAGAAATCGTCTGTCGTGGGTTGACCAGCGGCAGGCAGAGCACCAGTCGACTGCTGCTCGAATGGAGGAGTTCGCACTCGCTGTACTTGTGACACGCGCTCTTGAGAAATGTTGAAATGGCCCGGGAGGACATTCTGATCAGCTTTCAGTTTGCCGGTGGTCGGGTTGCTAGCTTGATTGATGCTTAGATTTGGCCGGGTATCTCTTGATGCCTGAGCATTACAATGGCGGTCGCCCCTAGCTTTTGAGCTCGAGACGGATTCCTCCCGGTTTAGCTCCGCTCGACGTTGTTTTAATAGCTTTCTGTAGGCAGCAAGGTGATTCCTGACCAGCTCCTTACTAAGCCCCGGTACATTCATGGCCTTAAATATGCGCGTCGGAGTTGCTGAGTCGATCCCCATTTGGTGAACCACGTCTAGGAATCTGGAATGCAATTCAGGGGGCCAAGCGAACCTCCTCTTATCGTGGCCCAAAATTGCATCGATGGCTTGACGACTGATTAACTCATCTCCAGCAGGACCCGACCCTATCGAAAATTGTTGTGCATGAGGCTGATATGCTTTGAGCTGGTCGGCGGTAACATCCAGCTCCTTGAAACTGTAACTCCAATCAAAGCGATGCAAATCCCATCCCCCAGGAGGCATTTGTATCATCTTCGTAGGATCATCCTGCTCATGCGTGACTCCGGCAAAATCTGGTTGAGCAGGAGATGCCCCGAGGGAGTAGGGTGGTAAATGAACGTCTTCAATCATCGCGTGAGGCTTATCGGGGAATATCTTACCGAGGGCGACGAGGTTATCGCAATGAGGGCAAACGGTAATATTGAGAGCTTTTTCATACCTCATGTTTTCTATTCGCAGCTTTTGGTTTTCTTCCTTTAAAATCTCGACCACCTGACGTTTGCGTTGAGCCTTCGATTTGGATCTCCTATTTTGAAACCAAAACTGGATCCTCGACTGATTAATCCCCAACTCCCGGCTCAATTCAATTCTCCACTTCTTTTTCATGTAATGGCTTTTACTGAAAAGGGTTTCCAGCATTTGGGTTTCCTCCTGAGAGTATTGGTGAGGACGTCTTCTTTTCCCGAGTTGAACATCGTGGATGTCGTTGTCGTCGTCGCCGTGATCTTGATTTCCATTGCCAGAAGTGTTGGGCTCCATGGTTTTGGCGTTAGACTTGATCTTGGAATCTTCGAGATCCCTCTATAGTTCAATTTCTGAGATTTTTGAGTCAGTCGCCTCTAGCAGCTGACAATAACCTCTTAAATATGTTGGATTGAGAAATGTTTGATTGGTTCTTGCCCACTCAGAGTTCTCCACTCTCTCATGTATGCTCACTCCCTATAAAGTTTTCTTCGAGTGACTTCGTATGTTCAGGAGACGCTCTTCAAGCATCATTAGGCAAACGTTCCCCCTCAAGACTTTGAATTTCTCGCTTAGCTTTTCAATCGTGATGGGACTGCCAAATCCTGTTAGGGCTCTCTTCGATAGTTGCGCTTACCTCCCACCTAACTCTAATAATGGTGATCCCGACAAATCTTTTACATCTTTTAATTGATGAGCCGGAAATCGCGGACCGAAACGAATCCAATGGTTCTCGTGAGGGGACCTCCTGCTTTACCCCCTAACTGGGCTCCACCAGCATTATTACTGAGACCCTTCATCATCCTCGAGTTGCTATAAAATGAGGAATTTATGTATGGAAGGTTAACGTTCTCGCATAATCAGCTTCTTCCTTCTAATCTCTCTGTCAAACTCGTCTTATTCTCAAGCCAACCCAACGCAAATGGCCTCCTCTCCCGTACGCACTTTTTCAACTGATGTCTTGGCCCAGTGGGAAAAGCTTTATAACCTACTGGGTCGCGGTTACGCACACATAACCGATCATTCTGCGACCGAGGATGAAATCTGTGTCCTGCTCGAGGACCTTGATACCACTTCTCTCGAAGGTACTACACTGGGGAGGGAATATAGAATTTTCCCGACTCTCTTTGCACACTCCTTAGAGGCCTACCGTGCTGCTAATCGGGAGGTTCTCGTGGCTCACGTTTTGCGAGCTCGTTATGAGGATCGATCTGATCATTTGGTGCTGACCAACTATCTGGCCGATAGTTACAAAAAGGCCGTCGAGTTTGCTAATGAGCGGGTCGCGACGTTGCTTCGCGAGAGGAGAAATCTGGTGGAGCAATTGGCCCTATCCCTGACCACCGGCGAGCATGACCGCCGCAATGTCCTGTTGAGGCTTCAGAGCGACTGGCAGGAAGAACGGCTCGACAAAATAACCGCGGACATAGCTCGCGGGAATGGACTGGTTCGAGACCTGGAAACAATCGCCGAAGAACATGAGGCCAAGGTCGCCGAAGTTAAGGGAGAATGCAAAAGTCTTCTCCTCAGGCTTGCCGACCATGACATGCGGAGTTGGGAGTATGAGCAGAGCATTAATAACATGGAGGGTCAGTTGGGCTCCTTCGTGTCGTTAATTAGGGCTCACTTCGGCTTTACTTTTCTACCCCGAATTGTATGACCTGCTTTTGAAAACCCTCCACTGAGCAAAATAAATGAGAACTCTTGTGTGTGTGTTTTAACTTCTGTATGGTTCATTTCTTCGAGCATCCGAACATCTTCAAGTTGGGTGAGCTGAACCATAATATCAGTAAGCCGAGCAAATATGTCCTGATTTTATAACTCGCTCATGATCAGATGAGATAATAGCCTTAGACTTGTCCAGGAAAAGATTTCTCTCTATTACCTTTTTTTTTTTACCTGCAAATAAAAAGACAGAATCAGAAGGAATAATTTGAAAAAGAAATCAAAAACTCCTTTCAATCCTATGCTTGCCCATGATTAATAAGGACAAGAACTTTTACAAGGGTTTTAATCTTGCGCGAAAAGTTTTTATCAATATTCCTCGAAAGAAAGCATACTATTGAAAGGAATGTAATTCACAATAATCGCTTTTGATCAATTTCGAGAGGAACGAATTACTCAAAAGTGCGAGGCATAATAACGTGTTTTAAATTTAATTGAAGATACGGCATCCAAATCAAGGCCGTTTTGTTAAGAACGAGAGTAATTTGGACATCTATCTCGTCATTAAATTCAAAACAACGCCGATATTCTCGATCAATTATCGTGGATTACCAGCGACGTAAAACATGCATGGACCAATTCAAGTGTATAATTCCTTCTAGCGAAATTGGGGTTGGATTACCCTATATGACCAAAAAGGTCGTGCAAGATTTCCAATTTTAATTTCCTCTAAAGGAATTATAAACTTGACTTGGGAGTATTCGGATGATTAGAGAAAATGCCACTATCACATTCCCATGACCTGTCAAAAGAAATACAACCAAGTTCCATCTAAATGTATACACCAATAGATCCCTAATACAATCACTCTAAGGGGTGAGATAGAGAAAGCCTCGATAAAAGTAAACCCTATACAAGAGGACTAGCAATGGAAAATGAAACAAAGGAATGTGATCCTAACGTTTAAGGATGCCCCAAGTTCGATCTGTGACCTCCGGATCACTTGCCCCAACTCGTCATCTTCATTGGACGATATCTCAATAATGTCCATAGTAGGCTCCTTTGTTGCTCACTCGGTGCTTGTCATGGGATATCATCCTCTTCGTCTTCTATCAAGGACGTTTGTGAAAAACACACACATCTATCCTTGAAATGGCATTTAATCTAATCACCAGAATGAATGAAATGCCTATATTTATATGAACTGTAATAGATTCGAGGTATAGAGAGTCTTACCAACCAAACTCGTCGACTTATGTGCGGTTTTAGGTGTACCAACCGCCCAAAGACATGCGCATGAGACAAGTTATGGTGAACTTCTAAAAATCAGAGGGTTTGGCACCTAAGGTTAAGGTTCCCACTTCGAGTTCTAGAAAGAGCCGATTCCATTGCACAGCTATCGTTGCATTGGGACTCGATCCATAGTTCGAAGCGAGCGGAATTGAAAAGTGGATTACCCCGCGTTTTTCCTCACGGAGATTCCATTTTCAATTCCTTCTATTGTGTTCCTATAGGCGACGCCCGGGGTTTTAGGCGCGGTTGTGTGTGTCCACGTGTTGTGATCATCACAATGCAATTCATGCATAGCAGTTTATCAATCAGCACTTCAAATCATCCACACAACATACATTCCTACGCCCAACCTGCATAAGACAATGTTAATCACGGACTACACCCCTTATTTCTCCAATCTGCAAAAACATATAACACCTATCGTAAGCGGACTTACCTCACCTTCACGAGCGCCTGCATGGTTAGAAAAATCACTCAGCGTTTTAATTACGGCCTAAGTCCACTTGGGGTCTAGAACCATAGGTTCTAGAACACAGTGTCCCCAGTGGAGTCGCCAGCTGTCGCGACCCGTCCGAAAGCGGACGCGGCTAATGGATTACCGATCGCGGATCTTGGATCGGCGCGGGCCCTCCCAGGCCCATACCAAATCGCGGCGGGAGTATTTTTCAGAAGGATTCGACGATAAGAGTCGATCGCTTTCGACCTTAGTGTGGTCGTGGTGGCATGTGCAACTTGTGCATGCATTTGGAGTCGCCACCGGTCTTTCTTGGAGGGTAGACCGGAAACCTTACTGATCGATTGGGAGAGATCGATCAGTTCTACGGAACCAGAGTTTTTGGGTTCGAGGACTTGGTTACGCTGGTGTCGTTACCAACGCCCTTTCGGTACCTAACGCGAGTGATTTTCCTAACTAGGATTTTATGCAGGCGCAATTTTGGGTGAGGTAAGTCTAACTTTGCACATTAACCAGTTTAACATGCTCACGTAATCATAATAAATAAATAGATGTCAATCACATAAACATCTATCCTACGTGGTGATCATGGAATTATGATTTAATGGGTCTCGAGCCAATGAGACCACATTTAATCATTTTAATATTTTAATAACGGAGAGCCGCTCTTCGCTTCTTCTTGGTTTCTTGAACTCTTCAAGAATTGGGCCCCAAAGAGCTCGCCGACTTAAAAGGCTCCCCCACGTAATCCTCGTAGCATTTACATCAACAATTGACTATGCTAAAAATAAAGATTACATGAAAAATAAAAGGAGTACGCAGCCTCCATTTAATAATTACAACCCCAAATATATAAATAATCATCATACATTCATATATACATCAATCACATTGATTAGGGATTTTTCCATGATCACCACCCTTTCACATAAGTAATAAATTCACAATTTAAAACTTAGGAAGGCACAATAAAAATTCTACGTTGAATCATATTCAGAATTTTTACGTAAAATAAGATAGCCATAAATTTTCGATTCAAAATTGATTTATTCTCAATTTTTGCTACGTTGATTAATTTATCATATAAAATAATCAATCTCCATTAGCCATGTAAGACGAACAATTCGTTAATACATATTGGCCATAGTATTGCAAAAATTGCAAAAATCAATTAAATGCACGAAAACGCCTAAGGATTGGCTCTGATACCACTGTTGGGATCCACGTAACACGTAGCGGAAATAAATAACAACCCATACATGTATCTCCAGAGGCGTACTTCGTGCATTTCAATCGAAAAAAATCACAAAGCCTCAAAGGGAGTAAATAGATTACCTCTCGTAGCGTGCTTGAACGGAGGTGTCGGTTCGATGTTCTTCGATCTCAGCCTCCACAAGTGTTAGGCATCTAGTTCGGACGCACCACCAATTGACGAACGGGGAGACGACTAATAACTCCACAACAATTGTGCTAGCAATATGCGGAATCAATATTCCGAACTTAGTATATTTTGCTCACTCAAGATGATGAGAATATAGAGAGTGTTTGTGTTCTTCTCTCTAAGCTCTCAAAAAATTGTACACTCTACAAAATGTCTCTCCCCCCCAACCTCAAAACTCTTGCCATCCTTTTATAGCCAAAAATACCTTCCAATAAATTGTATTTAAAAATAGCACTAACAATTATAAATTCTATCTAAAAATAGCACTCACAAATAAATGACATTTAAAAATAGCACTAACAATAGCACTCACAATTTATAATACAAAAATGCTATTTAAAAATAGCACTAACAATAGCACTCACAATTTATAATACAAAAATGCTATTTAAAAATAGCACTAACAATTATAAATTCTATCTAATAATAGCACTCACAATTTATGATAAATAAATGCCATTTAAAAATAGCACTAACAATAGCACTCACAATTTATAATACAAAAATGGTATTTAAAAATAGCACTAACAATAGCACTCACAATTTATAATACAAAAAATGCTATTTAAAAATAGCACTAGCAATAGCACTCACAATACAAAAATGCTAAAAAAAAGGCACTAACAAAGGTGTTAAAAATAATAACCATTATTATTATTACAAGAGTTAAAGAGGTTACCAAACAGTACAAATATGCATAACATATAAATACGTATGACGTATAAATACGTAGAGCATATGTATACATCCGTGAAACCGGGGACTAATTGAAAGAAAAATGTGCAATTAAGCCCTTTTGGTAAAAATTGATTAAATTGGAGGGCAAATTGACCTAATTGCACTTTAAGACTTTAGAATCCAATGTCATAGCTTATAAAAAGTGAGAATTGAAAACTAAAAGACTCGAAAATGATTTTTTTTTAGGCTCGGTTCGGGTTTATGTTTGTGAAGGAACATAGTGACCCGAGCCGAATTTTTGAGATTTAAAGTGACACACTTGAAGAGGAAATTAAAACAAAATTATCGAATATTTTTGGGTATTTTTCTGACCACGAATGGTATTTTTCTGATTTTTTGGGTATTTTTATAATTAAATAAACTCGAAAAATATTAAAAATACCGAAAAATATTTTTTGTTCAAAATTGGTTCCTAAGGCTAAACCAAGGCTTCCAAAGTTGATTTTGTGATTTTATGACCTTTTTTGATATTTTTAATTAATTTTAAAGTATAAAAATCACAATAATAAATGGTAAAAAATCAGGTGTCAACAGCTGCCCCTCTTTGAGAGGAATCTCGTTAGAGGTTTCTCTCAAAGATAAGGTGGCACCTGATTCCTAACCGACTCAACTGGGAAAATAAGAGAAGAAATGTTATGACATCGGATCCTTAAGCCTATTGATAAAAGCTCAAATCAATCCCCGGTTTGCTCTAACAATTTGAACATGGGCCGGAGTGAGAGAGGCTTACCTGAAGCTCACCTGTCGGATGCTGCCGGTTGTGACGACTTTCAAGAAGATGCCTAGGACTCGTCATTCAGAATATCCTAGGGAGATTAAGCTCTGACCTGTATGGTAGGTCATACCATGATGGGATTCCTAACTGGTAGGAACCTAAGGAAGGCGCATCCCATGCTTTGGGATTTGCCAAGGATTTTGATCCGTATGGTGGATCAGACCTTTGTATTGATCCTTACTGCGATATTTATCAATGAGTTGACCCTTATGGCGGTTTCTACCAATAAATTGACCCTTATGGCGGTTTCTACCATATGTGACCCTTCAGGCGGTTTCTACCATATGTGACCCTTCAGGCGGTTTCTACCTTGGTTTGACCCTTCAGGCGGTTTCTACCATGAGTTGACCCTTCAGGCGGTTTCTACCTTTGATTTGACCCTTCAGGCGGTTTCTACCTTGTGTTGACCCTTCAGGCGGTATCTACCATGTGTTGACCCTTCAGGCGGTATCTACCTTGTGTTGACCCTTCAGGCGGTATCTACCATACGTTGACCCTTCATGCGGTATCTACCATAAGTTGACCCTTCAGGCGGTTTCTACCTTGAGTTGACCCTTCAGGCGGTATCTACCTTTGGTTTGACCCTTCAGGTGGTTTCTACCTTATTTTGACCCTTCAGGCGGTATCTACCTTCATTTGACCCTTCAGGCGGTATCTACCTTCATTTGACCCTTCAGGCGGTATCTACCTTCATTTGACCCTTCAGGCGGTATCTACCTTTGTTTGACCCTTCAGGCGGTGTCTACCATCAGTTTTGACTTTGAAAAGGGGTCTCATGACGAGGGTTCTCCACGTCCGATGAGACTGCCTAAATGAAAAGGGGTCTCATGACGAGGGTTCTCCACGTCCGATGAGATTTCCTGAATTTTGAAAAGGGGTCTCATGACGAGGGTTCTCCACGTCCAATGAGACTGTCTGATTTTGAAAAGGATTTTTTTTTAAGGGTTTCTCTTCCCCAAGAAAATATTGGTAATCTTTGAGAAGATAGCAATTGTCCAATTGACAAAATTTTATGACTTAAGCTTTAGTCATGAGATGTGCATTTTGATGCTGGAGGTTATCCAAAACATTCTTGCAACATGCAAATGTGATCACAAATCCCTTGTATGGAAAATCTGGATCAACAGTTTGAAAATTTCCAAAAAGAGTTTGCTCAAAACATCAATTGGAATATTTCTCGACAAGGAGGCCATCTCACCTGTTTTGAGGTGATGATTTTTAGGGGATGCACTCAGTTCCCTACTGACCTGTGCCTAGGTTTTAGGCTCATTCGCAGCGCATACATTTTGATCGGTCGGGAGGTCTTCCACGGGACCGTAATGTTGGGCTTGGATATTGGTTTTCAAGGGGGACCCGCTTTGGAGTCGAGGCCATCGAATGAAAATCTTCACCATCTGCTCCGGGTTTACAAGTCAAGAACCCTGCAAAATGAGAAAGAAAGAGTCTTGCTCGTACTTCTTCGAGCTAAGCTATATGTTAACCCAAGTGTCTTAGTCAGAGAAGACTGTTTCAGGGTTGTAACATTGGTAGGATTGGGGACCGAAAAAGGCTTGTTTTTGGCCCAGAAATCACGAAGGATTTGACATTGGTGATCATTGTCAATTTGTCACATGTCTTTTCCATTCTGCATCTTCCATTTTTGAGGTGTGCAACCGCTTTTGAGGTGTGCACAAGTCCTTTAGAGAACGTCTCTTGTGGTATTAAGAGATTGACAATTCTGTCCGTGTTTTTGCACCACGGCTGACATCATTTGGGGAGCAGTCTTCTTGATCTGACTCCTTTATGGGTTTTTCTCTCTTCCCAACTAGGCTTTATTGGGGATCAATCAAACAGTTTTCACGAGCATCGGCCTTGCTTTTACCAGGCACTTTGCTTTTTCTTGATGCTGGGGATTTTTTTCTTTGTTGAAATCCCGCCTTTTCTTTTCCTTTGGAACTACGATGTTCAGAAAATTGTGCTAGATATACAACTTGAATCATAGCACATTTAAACGCCGATATGAGATTTTTCTATAAATCCCATCTCTTGATTTCTTCCGTTCTTGGAGTGATGCAGTTTCCATCTTGAAACATCCCATGATCACCAACGGGGGTTTATGAAATGAATTTGCAGGCTCAACTTGGCTGTGCAAAGGATATGGTGTGTGGGATAGAGAAATGAATGCTTCTCGTCATCCTATGGCACTTGGATTACCATATAAACAACACACAAAGATTGATGTTAGTCCGAGCAAGAAAATTTCTAACCATTTTCTCCTGATACCGCTGGACTCACCTCCATTTTGCCCCGATGTGGGGTGGTTCTTGACAGGGTTAAGAATGAAAACCGTCGTTCAAAGGATTTATCAACGGTCACCTGTAGTGTTTGAGGGATATGAAACGAATGCCTCCGTCATCCCAACTCATGTAATCGTTGCGAATAATCCCTACTTCCGTAGGTCCAGATTTTGCTATCTGATCCGCTCCACTTCTCTCCAGTGTGTGTAGGACGTGTTTGGACTAGGCTTTGCCTCTTTTCTTTTGAGAAAACGTCCTTTTAAAAGTTTTGAACTTTTGATTGGAAAAAATCTCTTTCATTTTCTCCAAAAATTTTACCCGTCAAGGGGATTTTATGATGCACCATGCATGTTCTTATTCATGTTCAGATAACCTCCTGTTTTAAGACATGAATGCCAATGAAGTTTGAATTCTATGTCTTTTCTAGACATTAGATTCTGAAAGCTTTTCTTTTTCTCTCTGTTTTTTATTTAACATCTTCAATGGATTGGGGAAAGGGATACTTACCTGTCCCCCGCGGCTGGAGATCCTGAAAATGCGGAAGAAACATGTTATTGTACGTTCACGAATTTTTCAAAAAATTAGAACGATACAATTTACCCTTGGTCATGTATTCTAACGGGTAATACATGGGATGTGAAAACCTGTTCGTCTGTAAGGCGATTCCCCTGTCAAGGATAAATAACGAGTATCAATTCATATTCTCAAATTCAAGACAAATTGGAACGATACAACTTTACTCTTGGTTCTCATCCCGTTCTGATATTGCGTATTGATATGAACAACATCTATCAAATCCGCCTATCCATTCTTGGAGTGTTTGCAACATCAATGGTTCATCTGCCCCCAGTTAGGCAACGTCTGTTCTGTTATTCGAACAAATGGCTCCTTGAGTGATTTATCCACGTTTATCACCTGAGAAGGGAAAGAAATGAGACATTACTTCGATATTCGATTGAAGATCGTTTAGGAACGATACATCGTTTTACCAAATAGGTGGCTTCGCGGCCAAACGTATTTCGTATTGAAGGGGTAGATCCCATTATACTCCGCGGGTGATAGTCATTGTTCGGGGAACTTGCTCCACGATTTAAGCGATTAATCCACGGCCCTCGGCTTGAAGATGCTCAAAGGGTGATGTTGACACTCACGCGCAATTAGTTCTAGACATTAATGAAAGATGTTCCCGTGGGAACCTTACAGTGCGATCAACAACATATTCAATAGGAGTGTTCCAACCCTTTCGTCTAAGCATTTTTCATCGAGTAACCATGCCTTGCATCAGACGTTTGGTCACCTGCCTTGCGTCACCACTGCGATGGCCCTCCGGCTCCAAATTGATCGAGCCAAAGATTGAACTCATCGCCAAGGAAATTGCTCGGGTCTTCGAGCCATTGATGTTCAAGCTGGGTATCAACAATTGTTGGGGGCAGATTTCCTTCATCGCCTTCATTGTGAGGAACTGGAGTCTTTGAGCTAGAACCTTCATCATTGCCCTGTTGGGGTCGAGACATACATTCCTGAAGAGTATTGATCCAAGTGTCCAGCTCCTCCTCAAGGAAATCGCATGTTCTTTCTAGCCTTTGGTGCCCAGATTGGCTGTCGTCGACTGCAGGCGAGGGATTCCTCTCTTTGCTCTCGCCGTGAGCAACTTGACCCCTCGAATTGGAACTTCCTCCAATGACCGGCAGGTTTATATGTGCACTCTCTACCAATGCCAGATCCGCTTCAGGGACAGCATTAATGACCGAATCGCGCTCAAACTGAGGAATCCCTATGTGCTGGAACTGCGGTATATACTCTTGAGGAGTATTGAGATAGCTCGGCGGAGCATTCTGATTTGGGTTAGAGGAGTCGCTAACACGACTGCTGGTCCCGTCATTGCTGAAACACGGTTGGGTGCTCTCGGCTCTCCAATCATCGTGGTTGTAACTCTGCCCGGCACTTGAGCTCCAACTGGCTTTATGATGGTTTAACGCTATCCTTCCATCCCTTAGCAATCTCCTATAGTACTTGAGGTGAGACTCGACGTTAATTCTAGAGAGCCCCGGCACATTCATAATCTCGAGTATGCGTAGTGGGCTAGCCGAATCAACTCCCAGCTCTCGAATTGCATCAACAAATTTGGTGTGAAGTTCATAGGTCCAGTAAAACCTTGTTCTCTTATCACCCAAAATATCGTCAATACTTCGGTAGCTATTCTCTACGGGATCTAGTCGTTTCAAAAGTTGTCCAGGGAGGGACTCACCGACTTTGGATTGGCTGGCTGCGACAGCGAGTTCGTCATTGAGAGAACTCCCCCTGTGATGATTCATATCCCATTTCTCAGAGGATGTTGGTGTTGATCCTATGGTGTTGACTTGCTCATGCAGATCTCCGGCGATATCTGGCTGTGTCGGAAAATGCTGTGGAGAATACGGTAACAGCTGAGCGTTATTCGTCAACAGGGACGGTTCATCGAGGAACACCTCGCCGAGGACAACAGGATTACCACAATTAAGGCAGGTGGCCTTGGTCAGAGCTTCCTTATATCTCGCGCTTTCAGCTTGAAGCTTCTCATTCTCCTCCTTCAGGACCAGTAACTCATGGTCTGCGTATTGCTGTTTCACCCGGGTTCGTTTGTTGGCGAACCAAAACTTGACCTTCGAAAGCTCCAATCCTATTTTTCGGCTCAACTCCATTTTCTGTTGTCTGCTTGGAGTGGGGCATTCATTGAAGAAAGCTTCGAGCTCTCGGATTTGGCCTGGAGTGTGGCGTTGTAGTTGCTTCCTTTTCCGACTCCGGTCATCATTGTATACTCCTTCTTCGTAGCTGAAACCTAGAATTTCATCGCTGGAGGAGTCAGTCTCTATGGCCTTCGGGCAGGATTCAGCTCCAGGATCTTCAAAGTCTCCCAGCAGTTCGTGCTCAGAAATGTCCAGGTCGGGCGTTTCTAGCAGATGGGAATAACTTTTAAACATGATGGATCGGGGTATCTCGGGCTGATCTAGTTCACTCAGCTTTCTCAATTCGCTCTTACGTGTTTGCTCACTCTAGAAATTTTCTCAAGTGATTGTGCGTGTCCTGGAACCATCCTTCAGGCTGCATATGAAGACCAGCAAGCAAGCGCTCCTCCCGAGATCCTGCAATTACTCATCGTCTGTATTCCCCTTTCTTTTTTGTCGTGATAGGATCACAAACTCTCTTGCATTGATTCGGTTTCATCGAGTATTGCGCTCGTCCCCTAGTTCAGTCTTCAAAGTGGTGGGTCTACAATCTTTCGGCGCCTTTTATGATTTGCTAGGCCCGAGAACGTGGGGAGCAGCGGTGGACCCGCAATTAATGACTCCGTTTAATTCATTTAGCTCCATGGGAATTAACGCTATGATCTTCTCTCAACCCATTTTCATCGTTCAAACGAAAGTGGCATTTTCCCTGTGCATGCTGTTGCTCTTCATTTCAGCATCCCGGGCGCTTGGTGAGGAATGAGTTCGTGGCCACTCAAAATTTTAAAGACCGTCTCTGGTTTCAGACTTAATCTAACAAGGGATCATCACAACTGAGCATGACGATGTTCGTCGATAGCGTTGGTTTAACTATAGTCATTAAAGAAAAATGTTCCCGTAGGAACTTTACAACGATAAAATGAGTGATCTACTCGTGAACATGTTCTTCTTTCTATGGGTGTTCGTAGTGACCGACCCATCGTGCCCCGAGTCAGGTGCTAGATCATGGCTGTCCAAGCATGCCAGCTTCCCACTGATTGAACAAGGCATCGAGCCCCTCATCGAAGAAATCGTCTGTCGTGGGTTGACCAGCGGCAGGCAGAGCACCAGTCGACTGCTGCTCGAATGGAGGAGTTCGCACTCGCTGTACTTGTGACACGCGCTCTTGAGAAATGTTGAAATGGCCCGGGAGGACATTCTGATCAGCTTTCAGTTTGCCGGTGGTCGGGTTGCTAGCTTGATTGATGCTTAGATTTGGCCGGGTATCTCTTGATGCCTGAGCATTACAATGGCGGTCGCCCCTAGCTTTTGAGCTCGAGACGGATTCCTCCCGGTTTAGCTCCGCTCGACGTTGTTTTAATAGCTTTCTGTAGGCAGCAAGGTGATTCCTGACCAGCTCCTTACTAAGCCCCGGTACATTCATGGCCTTAAATATGCGCGTCGGAGTTGCTGAGTCGATCCCCATTTGGTGAACCACGTCTAGGAATCTGGAATGCAATTCAGGGGGCCAAGCGAACCTCCTCTTATCGTGGCCCAAAATTGCATCGATGGCTTGACGACTGATTAACTCATCTCCAGCAGGACCCGACCCTATCGAAAATTGTTGTGCATGAGGCTGATATGCTTTGAGCTGGTCGGCGGTAACATCCAGCTCCTTGAAACTGTAACTCCAATCAAAGCGATGCAAATCCCATCCCCCAGGAGGCATTTGTATCATCTTCGTAGGATCATCCTGCTCATGCGTGACTCCGGCAAAATCTGGTTGAGCAGGAGATGCCCCGAGGGAGTAGGGTGGTAAATGAACGTCTTCAATCATCGCGTGAGGCTTATCGGGGAATATCTTACCGAGGGCGACGAGGTTATCGCAATGAGGGCAAACGGTAATATTGAGAGCTTTTTCATACCTCATGTTTTCTATTCGCAGCTTTTGGTTTTCTTCCTTTAAAATCTCGACCACCTGACGTTTGCGTTGAGCCTTCGATTTGGATCTCCTATTTTGAAACCAAAACTGGATCCTCGACTGATTAATCCCCAACTCCCGGCTCAATTCAATTCTCCACTTCTTTTTCATGTAATGGCTTTTACTGAAAAGGGTTTCCAGCATTTGGGTTTCCTCCTGAGAGTATTGGTGAGGACGTCTTCTTTTCCCGAGTTGAACATCGTGGATGTCGTTGTCGTCGTCGCCGTGATCTTGATTTCCATTGCCAGAAGTGTTGGGCTCCATGGTTTTGGCGTTAGACTTGATCTTGGAATCTTCGAGATCCCTCTATAGTTCAATTTCTGAGATTTTTGAGTCAGTCGCCTCTAGCAGCTGACAATAACCTCTTAAATATGTTGGATTGAGAAATGTTTGATTGGTTCTTGCCCACTCAGAGTTCTCCACTCTCTCATGTATGCTCACTCCCTATAAAGTTTTCTTCGAGTGACTTCGTATGTTCAGGAGACGCTCTTCAAGCATCATTAGGCAAACGTTCCCCCTCAAGACTTTGAATTTCTCGCTTAGCTTTTCAATCGTGATGGGACTGCCAAATCCTGTTAGGGCTCTCTTCGATAGTTGCGCTTACCTCCCACCTAACTCTAATAATGGTGATCCCGACAAATCTTTTACATCTTTTAATTGATGAGCCGGAAATCGCGGACCGAAACGAATCCAATGGTTCTCGTGAGGGGACCTCCTGCTTTACCCCCTAACTGGGCTCCACCAGCATTATTACTGAGACCCTTCATCATCCTCGAGTTGCTATAAAATGAGGAATTTATGTATGGAAGGTTAACGTTCTCGCATAATCAGCTTCTTCCTTCTAATCTCTCTGTCAAACTCGTCTTATTCTCAAGCCAACCCAACGCAAATGGCCTCCTCTCCCGTACGCACTTTTTCAACTGATGTCTTGGCCCAGTGGGAAAAGCTTTATAACCTACTGGGTCGCGGTTACGCACACATAACCGATCATTCTGCGACCGAGGATGAAATCTGTGTCCTGCTCGAGGACCTTGATACCACTTCTCTCGAAGGTACTACACTGGGGAGGGAATATAGAATTTTCCCGACTCTCTTTGCACACTCCTTAGAGGCCTACCGTGCTGCTAATCGGGAGGTTCTCGTGGCTCGCGTTTTGCGAGCTCGTTATGAGGATCGATCTGATCATTTGGTGCTGACCAACTATCTGGCCGATAGTTACAAAAAGGCCGTCGAGTTTGCTAATGAGCGGGTCGCGACGTTGCTTCGCGAGAGGAGAAATCTGGTGGAGCAATTGGCCCTATCCCTGACCACCGGCGAGCATGACCGCCGCAATGTCCTGTTGAGGCTTCAGAGCGACTGGCAGGAAGAACGGCTCGACAAAATAACCGCGGACATAGCTCGCGGGAATGGACTGGTTCGAGACCTGGAAACAATCGCCGAAGAACATGAGGCCAAGGTCGCCGAAGTTAAGGGAGAATGCAAAAGTCTTCTCCTCAGGCTTGCCGACCATGACATGCGGAGTTGGGAGTATGAGCAGAGCATTAATAACATGGAGGGTCAGTTGGGCTCCTTCGTGTCGTTAATTAGGGCTCACTTCGGCTTTACTTTTCTACCCCGAATTGTATGACCTGCTTTTGAAAACCCTCCACTGAGCAAAATAAATGAGAACTCTTGTGTGTGTGTTTTAACTTCTGTATGGTTCATTTCTTCGAGCATCCGAACATCTTCAACTTGGGTGAGCTGAACCATAATATCAGTAAGCCGAGCAAATATGTCCTGATTTTATAACTCGCTCATGATCAGATGAGATAATAGCCTTAGACTTGTCCAGGAAAAGATTTCTCTCTATTACCTTTTTTTTTTTTACCTGCAAATAAAAAGACAGAATCAGAAGGAATAATTTGAAAAAGAAATCAAAAACTCCTTTCAATCCTATGCTTGCCCATGATTAATAAGGACAAGAACTTTTACAAGGGTTTTAATCTTGCGCGAAAAGTTTTTATCAATATTCCTCGAAAGAAAGCATACTATTGAAAGGAATGTAATTCACAATAATCGCTTTTGATCAATTTCGAGAGGAACGAATTACTCAAAAGTGCGAGGCATAATAACGTGTTTTAAATTTAATTGAAGATACGGCATCCAAATCAAGGCCGTTTTGTTAAGAACGAGAGTAATTTGGACATCTATCTCGTCATTAAATTCAAAACAACGCCGATATTCTCGATCAATTATCGTGGATTACCAGCGACGTAAAACATGCATGGACCAATTCAAGTGTATAATTCCTTCTAGCGAAATTGGGGTTGGATTACCCTATATGACCAAAAAGGTCGTGCAAGATTTCCAATTTTAATTTCCTCTAAAGGAATTATAAACTTGACTTGGGAGTATTCGGATGATTAGAGAAAATGCCACTATCACATTCCCATGACCTGTCAAAAGAAATACAACCAAGTTCCATCTAAATGTATACACCAATAGATCCCTAATACAATCACTCTAAGGGGTGAGATAGAGAAAGCCTCGATAAAAGTAAACCCTATACAAGAGGACTAGCAATGGAAAATGAAACAAAGGAATGTGATCCTAACGTTTAAGGATGCCCCAAGTTCGATCTGTGACCTCCGGATCACTTGCCCCAACTCGTCATCTTCATTGGACGATATCTCAATAATGTCCATAGTAGGCTCCTTTGTTGCTCACTCGGTGCTTGTCATGGGATATCATCCTCTTCGTCTTCTATCAAGGACGTTTGGGAAAAACACACACATCTATCCTTGAAATGGCATTTAATCTAATCACCAGAATGAATGAAATGCCTATATTTATATGAACTGTAATAGATTCGAGGTATAGAGAGTCTTACCAACCAAACTCGTCGACTTATGTGCGGTTTTAGGTGTACCAACCGCCCAAAGACATGCGCATGAGACAAGTTATGGTGAACTTCTAAAAATCAGAGGGTTTGGCACCTAAGGTTAAGGTTCCCACTTCGAGTTCTAGAAAGAGCCGATTCCATTGCACAGCTATCGTTGCATTGGGAATCGATCCATAGTTCGAAGCGAGCGGAATTGAAAAGTGGATTACCCCGCGTTTTTCCTCACGGAGATTCCATTTTCAATTCCTTCTATTGTGTTCCTATAGGCGACGCCCGGGGTTTTAGGCGCGGTTGTGTGTGTCCACGTGTTGTGATCATCACAATGCAATTCATGCATAGCAGTTTATCAATCAGCACTTCAAATCATCCACACAACATACATTCCTACGCCCAACCTGCATAAGACAATGTTAATCACGGACTACACCCCTTATTTCTCCAATCTGCAAAAACATATAACACCTATCGTAAGCGGACTTACCTCACCTTCACGAGCGCCTGCATGGTTAGAAAAATCACTCAGCGTTTTAATTACGGCCTAAGTCCACTTGGGGTCTAGAACCATAGGTTCTAGAACACAGTGTCCCCAGTGGAGTCGCCAGCTGTCGCGACCCGTCCGAAAGCGGACGCGGCTAATGGATTACCGATCGCGGGTCTTGGATCGGCGCGGGCCCTCCCAGGCCCATACCAAATCGCGGCGGGAGTATTTTTCAGAAGGATTCGACGATAAGAGTCGATCGCTTTCGACCTTAGTGTGGTCGTGGTGGCATGTGCAACTTGTGCATGCATTTGGAGTCGCCACCGGTCTTTCTTGGAGGGTAGACCGGAAACCTTACTGATCGATTGGGAGAGATCGATCAGTTCTACGGAACCAGAGTTTTTGGGTTCGGGGACTTGGTTACGCTGGTGTCGTTACCAACGCCCTTTCGGTACCTAACGCGAGTGATTTTCCTAACTAGGATTTTATGCAGGCGCAATTTTGGGTGAGGTAAGTCTGACTTTGCACATTAACCAGTTTAACATGCTCACGTAATCATAATAAATAAATAGATGTCAATCACATAAACATCTATCCTACGTGGTGATCATGGAATTATGATTTAATGGGTCTCGAGCCAATGAGACCACATTTAATCATTTTAATATTTTAATAACGGAGAGCCGCTCTTCGCTTCTTCTTGGTTTCTTGAACTCTTCAAGAATTGGGCCCCAAAGAGCTCGCCGACTTAAAAGGCTCCCCCACGTAATCCTCGTAGCATTTACATCAACAATTGACTATGCTAAAAATAAAGATTACATGAAAAATAAAAGGAGTACGCAGCCTCCATTTAATAATTACAACCCCAAATATATAAATAATCATCATACATTCATATATACATCAATCACATTGATTAGGGATTTTTCCATGATCACCACCCTTTCACATAAGTAATAAATTCACAATTTAAAACTTAGGAAGGCACAATAAAAATTCTACGTTGAATCATATTCAGAATTTTTACGTAAAATAAGATAGCCATAAATTTTCGATTCAAAATTGATTTATTCTCAATTTTTGCTATGTTGATTAATTTATCATATAAAATAATCAATCTCCATTAGCCATGTAAGACGAACAATTCGTTAATACATATTGGCCATAGTATTGCAAAAATTGCAAAAATCAATTAAATGCACGAAAACGCCTAAGGATTGGCTCTGATACCACTGTTGGGATCCACGTAACACGTAGCGGAAATAAATAACAACCCATACATGTATCTCCAGAGGCGTACTTCGTGCATTTCAATCGAAAAAAATCACAAAGCCTCAAAGGGAGTAAATAGATTACCTCTCGTAGCGTGCTTGAACGGAGGTGTCGGTTCGATGTTCTTCGATCTCAGCCTCCACAAGTGTTAGGCATCTAGTTCGGACGCACCACCAATTGACGAACGGGGAGACGACTAATAACTCCACAACAATTGTGCTAGCAATATGCGGAATCAATATTCCGAACTTAGTATATTTTGCTCACTCAAGATGATGAGAATATAGAGAGTGTTTGTGTTCTTCTCTCTAAGCTCTCAAAAAATTGTACACTCTACAAAATGTCTCTCCCCCCCAACCTCAAAACTCTTGCCATCCTTTTATAGCCAAAAATACCTTCCAATAAATTGTATTTAAAAATAGCACTAACAATTATAAATTCTATCTAAAAATAGCACTCACAAATAAATGACATTTAAAAATAGCACTAACAATAGCACTCACAATTTATAATACAAAAATGCTATTTAAAAATAGCACTAACAATAGCACTCACAATTTATAATACAAAAATGCTATTTAAAAATAGCACTAACAATTATAAATTCTATCTAATAATAGCACTCACAATTTATGATAAATAAATGCCATTTAAAAATAGCACTAACAATAGCACTCACAATTTATAATACAAAAATGGTATTTAAAAATAGCACTAACAATAGCACTCACAATTTATAATACAAAAAATGCTATTTAAAAATAGCACTAGCAATAGCACTCACAATACAAAAATGCTAAAAAAAAGGCACTAACAAAGGTGTTAAAAATAATAACCATTATTATTATTACAAGAGTTAAAGAGGTTACCAAACAGTACAAATATGCATAACATATAAATACGTATGACGTATAAATACGTAGAGCATACATATACATCCGTGAAACCGGGGACTAATTGAAAGAAAAATGTGCAATTAAGCCCTTTTGGTAAAAATTGATTAAATTGGAGGGCAAATTGACCTAATTGCACTTTAAGACTTTAGAATCCAATGTCATAGCTTATAAAAAGTGAGAATTGAAAACTAAAAGACTCGAAAATGATTTTTTTTTTTAGGCTCGGTTCGGGTTTATGTTTGTGAAGGAACATAGTGACCCGAGCCGAATTTTTGAGATTTAAAGTGACACACTTGAAGAGGAAATTAAAACAAAATTATCGAATATTTTTGGGTATTTTTCTGACCACGAATGGTATTTTTCTGATTTTTTGGGTATTTTTATAATTAAATAAACTCGAAAAATATTAAAAATACCGAAAAATATTTTTTGTTCAAAATTGGTTCCTAAGGCTAAACCAAGGCTTCCAAAGTTGATTTTGTGATTTTATGACCTTTTTGATATTTTTAATTAATTTTAAAGAATAAAAATCACAATAATAAATGGTAAAAAATCAGGTGTCAACAGACGGTTGGATTATGGATTCTGGTTGTTCTTTTCATGCTACACCAAACAGGAACTGGTTTACTTCTTATCAATGCATGGATAGTAGTAAAGTGCAGTTGGGAAACAACGCTGAATGCGATGTTGTGGGTGTTGGTGATATTAAAATCAGAATGCATGATGGTATTGTGAGGACATTGACTGGGGTAAGACATGTTCCAGAATTGAAAAAGAACTTAATTTCCTTGGGTGCTCTAGATTCAGCTGGATGCAGGTATTCCTCACAAGGTGGAGTCCTAAAAATTGTTCGAGGTGCTCTGGTGATAATGAAGGGAATCAAACATGGCAGCCTGTATGAACTTCAAGGTAAGACATTGATAAATTTTGCTCATGAGACGTCGACATCTGTTCGAGAGTCTAACGGCTACTCGAGGAAGGCCTGGGTGTTTGTGCGAAAGCACATGTTTGATGCTGTTGTCAGGAATACGCAGTCGAGAGCTTTGATCGGAATGGAGACTGGTAAGTTGATCAAGCATGTGCGAACTGACAGTGGCATGGAGTCCTGCTCGAAGCTGGTAAATAAATTCTGCATGGAAAAGGGCATAGTGAAACATCGCACTAGTGCTAGTAAACCACAGCAGGTTGCAGAATTGATGAGCAGAGAGTTACTAGAGACGGCCCGTGAAAAGATCTCTAGTGCTGGTATGGCTGGGAAAATTCCAGCAGATGCGCTTAGTATGGCGAGCTACCTGGTGAATAGATCCCCATCGACTGCGATTGGATATCAGACTCCCAAAGAAGTATGGTCAGGTAATGTTGCTGATGATTCTAATTTTAGAATGTTTAGTTGCCCGTGTTATTATCGAGTAAGTGATGGTAAGCTCGATGTGGAGGCAAGGTGCATATTCCATGGTTATGCACAAGGTGAGTGTGGCGATCAGTTGTGGTGCCCGATAGATTCACCTGTTTGCAGCAGAGAAGTTACCTTTGACGAGTCTCCAGTACTTCTAGCTAGGAGTGTTTGTGGCAGTGTTTATACGGATCTGGACGGTGTTCAGCTTGAGGTGGAGTTGCAACCAGAAACTCCTGAGGTAGCGGATACTAGCGAAGTAATCGACACATATGATATTTGGATTAAGGTGGAGCCGGCAAAGCCAACGATTACTGTAGTTACTGAATTTGATAAGGAGCATGTTGGACTTTCTGTCAGATATGGATACAATAATGATTTTGCTTTATCTGTGATACAGAAAGTTATGTTAGAAAATCCTTATGAAGTAGCTAACTGTACAGGTGGAGCTGATGTCCTGAGGCCTATGATTATGGCAAAGTTCAAGCGTGGCTTGAACTTGAAATATCTTTGTGCAGATTGAGCCCAAGAGGGCTGTGGGAGAGTAGCAGGCGAATTCATTGAAGCGATTGTGACTTGGCTCAAATGTCGAGCCAAGGTGGAGATTGTTGAAAATATGTCTCGAATTTGAGTCCCGAATGAAACTCGGGAGTTAGGCACATTGGCATTGACTCGAGAGTTAGGCACAAGTTGGCATTGACTCGGGAGTTAAGAGTTTGGCAAGTTTGGCAAGTATGAAAGACAAGAGTTTGGCAAGTTTGGCACCTCTTTCTTTTGACTTGGAAATTAGGCATAAGTTGGGCACAAGTTGGCATGCTTCCTCCTTCCATATGGCTATATAAGGAGAAGAAGATGCAATTGAAGAAGAGCGCCGAAACCAAGTCATTCGGTGGCCGAGAGAAGAGAGAGTTCTTCTCGTGAGGGTTTTGCTCGTTGTAATTACATCTGGGTGTTTTAGACGGATAAATTCTCGTGAGTAGAATTTGTATAATTCCTTGAGCGAGGTTACACTAGGAATTGTGAGGGGCTAAACACTGTGTGAGTTTGAGGTGTAATTGGGGGTTGGGAAACACCGAGAGTGTTTGAGTGCTCGAGTGATTGATCTCGTTGTATCGCTTGTTTTCTATAGTGGATTCTGTGCTGCTCTCCCCGTGGACGTAGGTTCCGACATTCGGACCGAACCACGTAAATCTCGTGTCCTTTGTTATTATTTCGTTTTATTTCTCTGTCAACTTTGCAAACGCTCGTCGATCCGATTCCGCTGCGACACCGATCAAGGTGTCCTATTTCACAACAGTCTAAGTAGTCTTGCGGTCATGCGCGGACCGAATGCGTGCCTGCGGTCTTGGGAGCGTCATGCGCGGACCAGACGATGATTCGATTGTCTTGCGGTCTTGGCGGGAAATGGAATCAACGGCTCATTAATTGAAACAAGGCGTGTGAGTTTGCATGCGATTTATGAGGGTGTACTACATGTCGATTGCATTCATTCGTGTGTCTGTCTTTAAAAGTAGCAAGTCAGTTCGTATTTTGACTTCGATGGCATGTTGGCATTTTGTTACATCAGTCCTGGATTAGCCCGTACGTAATGAGGTTGGTATTGAGTTTATAAGTTAGGCTTCATCATGGGGTGATGGCATTCCACCTTTGTCGCACGTTTTTGCGATTGCCCGTTACGGAGCTCCACCGACAATGCCTTTCCTCGCTACGCTATGGATAGATGTAGGATCCCCGGCAGGTCATGCTCCTTATCGCTTCGTGGCGATGTATGTGAGGATCTGTGGAGGTCTGATAGCTCCACCACACTACAAAAAAACACGCAATTAGCCACGACATTAGCGACGAGAATTTCGCAAAAATTCGTAGCTAAATTGATTTGACGACGAATTTGCGCCGAGAAAAAATTCGTAGCTAATTCGGCGTCGCTAAATTTAGCGACGACAAATTCGAAGGTCGTCGCCAAAATTGGCTACGAACGAAGCCGTTCGTCGCCAAAATTGGCGACGAACAAAGCCATTCGTCGCCAAATTTTAGCGACGAACGGCTTTGTATGTAGCCAATTTTGGCTACGAACGGCTTTGTTCGTCGCCAAAGTTGGCGACGTACACAGTGGTTCGTCGCCAATTTTTGGCGACGAACGGCTTTGTTCGTAGCCAAAATTGGCGACGAACAAAGCGGTTCGTCGCCAAATTTTAGTGACGAACGGCTTTGTTCGTCGCTAATTTGTAATTTTTTTTTGGGTCGGAGGAAGTTCTGGGAAATTGTCCAAGAAGAAGATGGCAACGAAGATTGCGAGGAAAATGAAAGCAGAAGCATTTCCAACGATGGCTAAAATTCCAAATACATAGACACATGAAAGTTCAGCCAAAAGCCGACAACGAAGACGTAGGACGGCATTCTAGGGCGGTGAAATCACCAGCTCCGCCGTCGACCGGAGAGGGAGGGGTTCAGGTCGATCGCCGGAGTGAGCTTCCTTCCCTCTGAAATCAACATTTCTTTGGTTGATTAACGTGTGATATATTGAACCCTCATTACTAATATTGAACGAAACTAGATCTTATAGAATCACATTTGAATATTTTATGATACATTCCGTACCTTGCTAAAAAACTGATCCTTCTAATATTTTTGAAATCTTTATTAATTGATTTAGAACATCTCTTATTTGCTTATAGTATCTTATCTATTTTTCAAAATTAGAAGAAAGAACCGATCCATTTCATTTTCGTGGATCACACAATTACAATATATATTTTTGGTGATCAAATATTATATATGCAAAGTAAATCATTTTCGAATAGATCCTTACTCTACTCTATTTAGTATCTCATCAAAGACGATTTTTTTTCTAAGTTATATTTTATCAAAAGAATTGATCTCCATTTTTTGTTTGTTCACAACTTTATATATGTAATAAATATAAAAAAGGTCCTAATAAACCTTGAAAAAAATATAAATTAAGGATAGCAATTAGCGACGAACAAAGTCTTTCGTCGCTAATTATATTTTTAAAAAAATTATTTTTGCGACGAAACGACAATTTCGTCGCTAATCAATTCTTTTTATTTTATTTTTCCTCAAATTATCGACGAACAACACTATTCGTCGCTAAATTTGCCAAAAAAACAAATACAAAAGGAACACTAAATTAGCGAACAACACTGTTCGTCGCTAAGTTGAGCAAAAAACAAAAAAAAAATCATAAATAAAATTTAGCGACAAACACTAATTGTCGTCGCTAAACAAACGGTCTTAGTCGTCGCTAAATAGACCAAAAACCAAATAAAAAAAAATTAGTCACGAATAACATTGTTTGTGGCCAATTTAGCGACGAATAATGATTCTCGTCGCTAAATTATTTCTTTTTTTTTTAAATTTCTGGTCATTTAGCGACGAAATTGTATATCCATCAATAAATTAGCGACGGATTGTTCTCCGTCGCTAAGTTCATCTCAATTTAGCGACGAAATTAATTTTTCGTCTCTAATTTAGCTACAAATGTCTTGTTTGTCGTTAATTTCGTTGCTAATTAGCTACGAATTTCTTGTTCGTCGCTAATTTCGTCGCGAATTAGCTACAAATATTTTTTCGTCACAAAATTTGTGAGGAATTTTTTTGTCACTATTTTCATCGCGAATAGCGACGAACTTTCATGTCGTCGCTATTTTAGTCACAAATTAGCGACGAAAATGATCTCGTGGCTAAATCGTTGTTTTTTTGTAGTGCCACCTTAACCATTTCCGGGCAGCAACAGTGACGGCAACGGCAGCGGCAGCGGTAGCGGTAGCGACAGTGCCAGTGGCAAGGAGTGGCAAAGGAGTAATGTGGGTGATGATTTGTATGAGGATTTTTTTTTTTTTTGGGCCACAGTAGTCGCTCTTTGGATTAGGACCGTGATGGGATTGTCATGGTGTTAGTAGCCGAGGTGGTTACTATGTTGGATGTTCGGGGGAGGAGTTATCCTTTTGTCCTCCTAGTAAGGGTGGGTTTGGTTCAGCATTTGAAATGAGTTTTGGCCTTTTTGGGGAAATGCAAAAGCCTTCAATCTAAATGGATTTAGGAAAATGCTAATTGCGTTTGGTAAAATCTCATTTGAAAATGGGCTTTGGGTTGAAAAGTTTTTGGTAAAAATAACATTCCAAAGAGGCTTTGAATGCAATTTTTTTTTAATTTTAAATTGAAAAATTACTCTTTGTTGGACACTAGAAGAAGATAAATAGTAAAAAGAGGGGAAAATAAAAAATATAGAGAATTGATTAAGTTAGTTTTGGAAAGAAAAAAATATCTTAGCAATTGTTAAAATGCTAGCTTAAATCTGAACCGTATACTTCAACATTCTCCCAATGGACTTTGGAGGCCGAAAGCTCTTTGGGAATGCTGAACCAAACCCATCCTAAGTCTTTTGATGGACCCATTGTACAGAAATTGGATATAATGCGAATATGATGAAACACAAGGGTATATATCTTACTGCCTATTATTTAATGTCTTCTGTCCGCGCCATAAGTAAAGAGATTAAAGAAAGAACACGAGTAGGTGGCTCCTTAGGACGTCACAATAACGGTGCTAGGGACGCTAAATCTGAGTGCGCACCGCCTTTTGAAAAGATTGTAGCTACTAGATAGGGAAATTTCGGCATGTGCTTACTGATGACGGTGCAAGTTCGGTGATGGGCCGCTAATTGTGCTATGATGCTAGAACGAATGAGTCTCTGCAGGCTATATAAAGTTGATTTATTTTTCATACTTGCACTGTAACAAGATTTAGTAGATGTTTCTAGGTGAAGCGTTCGGCTATTCTCTACCCATGGGACGTATAAAAATTTCTAAATATATTGCATTTGCGTCAGTTCAGTCGTAAACCTTACAATTGGGCCAATTGGCAACATTTTCATTTTTTGTCAATTGAGTCTATCCATTCAATTTTATCTATTAATCCCTGACGTGGACGTCGGTCGACATACGTGACACGGACGGCGCTGACATGGATAATTATTTTAATTTTAATTTTTTCCTTTTTTTCTCCCAAGCTCGGCATGGGTCGTTGGCCAACCCTCGCCGACGACATATAAGGATCGGTCGGCGATCCTCACTGACCTTGATAAGAAAAAGAAAAAGAAAAATTGGGTTCGCTGGCATTGTTTTTTTTTTTTTTTTGAATTTTAAATGGTAACGAGTCGCGATACACGTGTCGATGCATAACGTGAGGACAAAGAGGGAAAAAAATTCAAAGCTCCAGATCTGAAAGGCCTTTCTGCTTTTTTATTCCAATTGGTCCACGCGTTCTTGTGCAAGAGGACCATGTTAAAGCAGGCGGGGAACCTCTGTGGCCAATAACAAAGAAAGCCAAAGATGATAAAATTAGGGTTTTGGTCGGGCCCACGCTTTTTTTTTTTTTGGCCCTTTGGTCAGACAAAGCCACGAGGTTTTGAAAAGGTTCTTTCTGAGGCGTTGGAAAAGCTACCCGCCCCCCGTTCACACTCGCACGTCAGGACAGGACAATAGTTGCTCGACGTGCTAGATTTTAGTGCTGATGACAACAGATTTTTATTAATTTACTTGATAAATAACAATCTTAACGGATAATCCAATAAAAACCCACGTCATTTATCCAACTTTGAATATGTAGTAGAGATTCTTTTAAACCGGCCATGAAAACAATAGTAACCCCAAACACAATTCGTGTATGCATTTTAGTTCGAAAAAGGTTTCGTATACGTCATTATTCAAAGCACACATGATGCGTATAAAAAGTACATCGACAGTCCTGGTGTGCAAGCAAGACGTAACGAACGTGTGTTTATCTAGTGCAGTTCATTGATTCATCAGGACTTTGGGATAGTTCTCGGCAAAGCTTGCTGATGTGGCACGCCGGATTCCGGCGTGACGTTTCTCGGTTTATTCTTGCAGGTGTTGCTGATGTGATGCCGCCGCGTCAGGAAAAAAAAAAGTAATAAAAGAACCAGTAAAATTAAGAAAAGCTAATTAAGTCAAGTTTTTTTCTCACAAAAATAAATCAAAGACGAGGTCAGAGAGCCGAGGTTTAGGCAGGCACTGCTGCCCTCATGTCGTCGGCAAGGGTCGATCGGCACTCCGCGCGGTGGTGGCTAGCTGTCGAGCCACCACCATGTGAGGGCAGGGGATTCTCAACTTGCCCGCCTCGAGACGTGTCGCTCCTAACCTTCAAGAGCCCTCACCCACCTCTCTCTCTCTCTCTCTCTCTCGATCGATCGACTTTTCCCGACGTCGCTCCACATCAGCACCATGTCGGTGCCACATGTGTTACAAAAAAAATTTGAAAAATGCCACATCAAATTTCGGCGTCCCACATCAACAGATTTTCCCAAGCGATTCTCGGAGGGACTTGATCACACCAGATTCAAAACATTTCAAGACTCGATTACAAAAGCTCACACGTTCCGAACTTGATTGGACACCGGCCAAATGATTATCAGAACTTTCCCGCGTAATTTCCCCCCTCAAATTAATTTGGCCAAAGATAGGTTTTACAGGAATCAAGCTCTTACTCAGACTGTATGCAATATTTAGAAGAAAACCCCCCCTTTTGTATGGTCGCCGTCCCACTTTCTTCAGAAAACAAGATCCTCGAACCGGCAATTATGTCTCCATGGTGAGTCCATTCATTAGCGCAGCTCGATCGAAGGTAGAATCTCGGGTCAATGCATGAGATGATCCGAATCAGTTTGACGCCATAAAAGCCACAGAACGTGTCCCCCCCCCCACTGAAAGATAGGAAAAGCAAATTGCCCTCGCCGTTTTCGTAGAAATTTCAATGCACTGATCCATCGAAATCGTGGCATGTCTGTGGTAAAAAATTCATACAATCTGTCCCAGACATCATGTAGTCTTGCACCTGATAAGTGATAAGGTCTAATCGTATTATTCCTTTAGTCAGCATGACTTGACCAGCCATCGTTCTTTGCGGGGGCATAATCACTTTTGGAAAAAGAAAATTGGCATAAGTGGTCCTTGAATTTAGCTTTAGCCCTATGTTCAATGTCGCCTCTAATCTTTAATTAATGGAATGACTACATTTAACATTTTCATACGGTTCAGGGACTACATTGAACGTGTATCGAAATTTCACAGACCACGTTGAACAAATTAAAAATTCAGTAACCAGACTGAGTATTGGGCTAAAGTTCATAAACTACATTGAACAAATTAAAAATTTAGGGACCACATTCTATATTTGGCCCAAAGTCCGTGGACCATTCTTATCAAGGAAATTCTCCCCCGACATACTATCGGGAACGGTACAATCTCAATAGGAAATTCACACATCATCACGATGTGCTTTTGCATAAAACACTCATTGATTGAGAGATCGTGTAATCAGAAATAGTTGATACGTATCATCACATTATCAGGCTAACAGCTTCCTTCTTATCAGTATCCCATCACTTTTCAAATGAGAGTTTGAAAAGGAAATAGAGCATCATTCCAAACTTCTTCTGTCGATGATATCCAAACGCCATTGTGGGAACGCCTTCATCATTTCTTTCTCCGGCGTCATGATTTGGCGAGTCTGTGACCAATCGTGCTTTCCATCCGCCTACTCAACATCGGTCGATGGCCGTAAAACGCCGCCCTTGTATATGGGTACGAACCTAAGTATTTCTACTAAAAGCCCAACCCTAAGGTGGGATGGTGGACGCCATGGCTCCGATTGATCTCACGCCAAAATTGCCAACGTCAAGAGAGTTTTCCACCATCTTTTGTCTTGGAGGAGACCCCAGTTTTAGTGGGCGGGACCATGTCTTTGATGTTCCTCAAAGTGAGTGAATCATTGGCATCAAAGATAGACAAAAACACCATGCATGTCATTACAAAATATGTTACACAACATAGATATTGCTACACTTAGCTATTATTTGGCTCCTTCTGTCTTCTGGTGGAACTGTCACATGGGTACATAATATGTACAAGGAAACTAAACTAATTGCAAACACCTGTCAAATTTTGGAAAAAGAAGAAGGAAAGCTACACCAAGATCAACATTCAACAATGTCCAACAGATCTTCGAAATCGGACTCCATAATGATGTCGCAGCTGGACATCACATCCGCTTGATCCGACGACAGGGCCGAGATCTCCGCAGACGACTGGAACACGGCGTAGTAGTCCGACGACCCGGACTGGTTGTTGCTGTTACTGTTGTCGTTGCTGCTTCCGTCGCCACAGCAACCGCTGCTCAGCTTCTGCTCGTGTTTCGCCGGCAAGAGAGTGGAGGAAGAGAAGGGGTTGTCGTTGCTGTTGCTGTTGCTGTTGCCGTTGCCGTTTTGCTTGGGGGTGGGGGTGGCGTTGAAACTGAGGAGGATGGAGGAGTCCCTAGGGCTTGGTGACTCCAGGAGGAGCGGGGGCAATTTGAGTACGAGGTTCCGGCAAGTGTGGTGGCCTTGGTATGTGGTCCTGTAAACGGGCGGGTCGTCCTTTATTTTTTGGACCTGCTTGGTCGCTTGGCACCCCTGGTCCATCTTGTGAGTGCACCTGAAATAGCTCCTGTATGAACATCATCAACACATTGATCAACACATGATTTGGAGATTTCAGGGTTTCGGATGCTTCAAATCCGAAAAGTAACCCAGAAAAATTCACACAGATGATAAACGATGAAGAGCGACGGCGAGCTCGTTTCGATTAGATTCTAAATTACGCGACGCGCTACAGTAGAGCGAACTTAAAATCTAGTAAATTTAAGGAAGAAAACGAGAAATTCATGAAAATGGATATATAATTTGTGTAAATACCTTGGGAACTCCGAGTTGAGAATCGCTTTCTGACCATATTTCCTCCACTGGTGCCCGTCGTCGATCAAGTTGGGGTCCAGTCTCGTCCGCGTATCTGAAGTCTTTCTGCAGAAAAAAAAATTGAACAATTCCCAGTTCATGTTAGAATTATTTAGACCCATATACATAATTTAACTTGTGACAAATTCGATAAATGAAAAAAAAAAGACAAAAATAAACTTTTTTTTTCCTTGTGTAGTTAGAGAAACTCGTTATATTTCCAACCATGATCTGTCGAGTTGTCTTGTCCAATCTATGAACAGCAGCAAGAAACGATCTTTTCATGTCTTTCTTTCTTCCCAAGTTCTAAAGAGATCCGTCCATAGTTCGTCCCTATTACCTTCTCTTGTAGCATCCGCGGCGATCTCTGGGGAGCGAGGTCTTGCTGCTCTCCTCGGAGTCCTCGGACTTGACGCGGCAGGCCTTGACCGGGAACTGCGAGACCTCGTCGGGGTCGGCGCGGCTCAGCAGGGAGATGGTGTTGTCGAACGACCGGAGGACGTCGACGACCAGATCTTCGGCTGACGCGCCGGTCCGGCGAGAGAGGGCGGTGAAGAGCTGCTTCGCGGACTCCTGGCCGCGGAGGAGCTCTTCCACCGCGTGGCGGCAGCTGGAGGAGAGGTTCTCGGGCCAAGAGGGGCGCTCCATTGATGAAGAGGGGAGCGAGAGGGAGAGAGAGTGGTTCTTGTGGTGTTTGCTTGGCGAGGAAGGAGTGAAAGTGAAGAAAAGGAGAGAGAGAGAGAGACCCTTAAATTCAAGAAGACAAGTAGAGAGAGAGAGAGAGGGGACAAAAGAGCTCAATGACATGTGCAAGAGGCAAAGGAAGATAAGGTAAGGAGGAGGAAGCTTGGTGAGAAAATTCCTCGTCTTGCGGGATCTGTCCATCCCCCACGCGCGGCGCGTGGGAGTTGCAGTCAGTTTCAGAAAGATGGAATCTTATCTTATTAGTACAATTGCATTTATTATTATCGTTATCATATGTGGAGTTCACACTTGGGGAAGAATTCATATGAAAAGAGCATCGAGCTAAGGAATTCATTTAGATCAGCGAAATATTTTCTGGGATGAATTTTTTTTTTTGTCAATAATACATGAATGCACATAATATGAAATTTGTTGCACGCATATCGGGATTGTTGTTTATATTTGTGAGTGCCCATGGTTACGTATTGATTATTATTACAATGAAGAATCTTAATTGAAAAAAAGTGATGTTCTCGTTTTCTTTTAATAAATTGGCCAAAAAAAAGAGATTTTTTATAATGTGAAATTGGTTTTCTCGCGTGTGATTATTCCAATGACTGGAGAATTACTTATTGACAAATTATCGTGTCTTATAACAATATAGGCTTAAGTACACTACAAGTGCCAAAATTTGTGTACGGCGCTCACTTTAAGGCCAAAACTTTCAAAATGATCACTTAGTACTAATTTTTTTGAAAAACGTTCATTTCAGTGCCAAAAATTTAAGAACGATCACTTAAGTGACAATTTTTTTAAAAAAATGATCATTTGAGTGCTAACTTTTTTAAAGACGGTCACTTTAGTGCTAATCATCTCAAATATTAATAAAAAAAATAGGTCACGTCGAATTTTCGGTGAGCCACGTCAGCTCAAATAGGAGTTGGCACTGAAGTAGTCATTTTTTTAAAAAATGACATTTAAGTAATTATTTAAAAAAAATAGCACGTAAGTGATCATTTTGAAAGTTTTGATACTAAAGTGAGCGCCGTACACAAGTTTTGGCACTTCTGATTATTTTCATGGAACATGCGAGCATCATAAAATGGCAAATATCGAGATGGTCTGACTTTAAAATTTTAAAAAAAAATCTTTCAAATATTGTAGGTTTCAAATATCTTTTAAGCTAAGGACAACATGGCTCTCCCGTCATGTTAATTCTCCTAAAAAAAATTATTGTGTACGTCGATTGTATAGCTGATGTGGTGTAATAAAAACGGATTGTTACTCATTGAGTGAGTCTTATATGTATATTGAAGGGCAGTTGTGAAAAATAAGAGGTAAGCAAATGCCACTTTTGGCTTGCTATCTAGAAAGCTAAACTTTTTTTTCTGTGCTTTCAATAACTAAAATAAGTAAATACTAAAAATTTCAGCAAAAAGATTAGAGAGAGAGATCATGACTTTTCCTTTTTCCCTTTTTATTATTTCCCGCTTGTCCAAAAAGAAAATAAGGGCACATCGCGAGGCGTGTGTTGGTTTTTGGCTTGAGATTGCTAGGTGGAGGGAGGTGTCGCCCACGCGCGTGGAGAAGCGATTGGGTTGGGCTTGGGCTTGGGCCCGGTCGCGCCCCATCCATCACGAGCAGCCGAGTGATATCACGGCCCATACGTCACGGTCGCTACGTCATCATCGCCAGCGCCGGTCCGCTGGCAAGCGCGTCGCTTTATGATTATTCTTTAAATTTTTAATCCAAGAGGGTGGTTATCTCTAAATTTTCCCGAAACCTCACCTGGCGAAGGTTCACTACGTGATTTGACGATAACACCCCCCCCCCCCCCCCCCCCCCCCCCCCCCTAGTAAACTCCGTCGCCAAAGGACAAAACCAAGGGTTGTTGTGCGTTTAAGAAAATCCTGTCCGTTCCGTTCACACGAAGAATTATCCTGATTTTTTTTCTTGGGCCAATCGCGTATTATTTCTAACTTTATTTGTAACTTTCATTTGACGATCGGTTGCAAATTTTACAGTTCTCGGATTTAGAATATTTGGCGTTTTTTTTTTTTGTTGACGTTTAAACGAAAACGAGAGCAGTGCTTATTTATTTTCCCCCGTCCATTCTCATGACATCATATGAATTTCAAAAAATCGTGAAAATTTCTTGCGTGGATCTACCTACCGATCGATATTTGGATGATGTGAAAGTTTTGAGAATTTCGAACTTAAGAAATGCCAGAGCGTGCGAGCCGCAAGATTCGAACGAAGCAGAATTGAAGAGGGACACCCGATCCATACTGGGGTACATAGCGCCTGAGAGCAAAGTTGTCGCGATGACCTCTTGGTAACCGAAAATGGCTCTCCTATTTCGAGTCTACCTTACGATAACTCGCCAAAATTGATGTGCTAAAATGGTTTATGTTCCTTTATTAGATACTTAAAACAAATCAATGGTCTCCTATTTCGAGTCTACTTATATAGACATCGATTTAAACTATGTAAAGTTGTCTGGCGTTGCTCTTCCTAAAACCGCGTCCTATGTAGAAAGTACTCTCTCTTTTTTTTTTTGTCCTATAAGTGGGCTGCTTTCGGATTCGTCGCTATGGTATATGCCTTTTTTTTATTGGAGTGCCCCACGAAACGTCTTGCCATCCAGCTTATGCCAATTTAATCAATCTGATCAAGCAGACAAATCTTCTGTATTAGGTTAGGTAGGATTCGAGCACATATGTTCCTGATGCAATTAGTCCGCAATTTTTTTGCTACAATAGATGAAGATATACGTAGTTTATGTATGTGAGCCGAGTCCTCGGATCCGACCATCCAATGATAGCAAAATACATAAACAAAAAGTTTGGGTCGACATGGTTCGTCGCTTGCTGCCTTGTTGATGCATTTTTCAAATATTGAACACTTTTATCCCTCTATAGATCTTAGGTTGCTGCGTATGGTAACGCCCCCAAAAAAGTGTTGTTCTCTAAACACTTTGGGAACAGAAGCGCGTATAGTAAAAAAGCGTTTTCAAAGTGTTATAGGAAAAAAAATTTTAGAAACAGAAACACTTTTGAAACAAAAACAAGAAACAAAAAAAAAACTTATTTCTGTGATTCCTGAACACTTTTTAGAAACACATTTGAAACATTTTTTAGAAATAATTGGGAACACTTTTTCACTTCATTAACACACACTCTTCTTCTCTTTGCCGCAAAGAGGAAATTTTTTGCGGTTACCAAAAGCGTTTCTATTCTCAGAAATCGTTACCGGGAACAGAAATAGAAAAAAAGTGTTTCTGTTCCAAAAGTTATTTCGGGAACAAAAACATTAATTACCAACCAATTCTTCATTCAAAATAGTCTCAAATTCTTTACAGGGATAGTGATAGGAATGGTTTCTAAACTTTGACTTAATGTGAGATGTAACCAATGAACTTTAAATTTGTTCAATGCAGTATCTAAACTTTATTCCAATGTTATTCTCGTTCAATGCTATCACTAAGCTTTTGGATTACATTCAATATGAAAATATCCAATGTTATACATGGTCCCATGAAAGGAAAGCACTGAACATTTTTAATGGTTTAGGGATTAAATTGTACAATTATTGAAAGTTCGGCAATCATGTTAAAAAAGTTAAAAGTCCAGGAGCTGCATTGGACATTGAATCAAAGTTGATGGATCACATTTGTGTCATATATATATATATATATATATACACTATAATGCAGCTGTAAAGTTAATCAAATTCACTAGATACCCAATGTAAATTTCCCAATCATCAAAGCTCAGTGCAATTCTGTCCTCGATTGTTACAGAGATGGTGGGGATTCCGGTGTTCCAATCATTCATGCCTGACCATGCATTGAATTCCCACGTTGAAGTTGTCCTCTCTCCTTGTCCTTAGGAGTCACACATCCCAAATTTACTGCAATCTGCAAATTAGGTTGGGCCGCGCCCCACCACCTTTCTTCTTGGATGCCGACTTCTTCGTTGTGGCAAAGATGCACCGGACGTATCAAAGTAATTAAACAATAAATTACACGTCCATTTAACAAGTTAAATTTAATTTTCAGAACAGTTGACGGTGATCTCACGAAATTTCACACGGTATCAGAGTAAGAAATCTCGAGTTCAAATCTTATGTGCTCTAATTTACCTCTCCAATTGCATATTTTCACACCCTAGGCTAAGGCTAAAGTCTAGTCTAGGCGTGAGAAAGTGTGTTAGAATATTTAAATAACAAACCACGCATAGTTTAAACTTTTAAGACTAATAATGCAAATGATTTTAGGTTTGAGTCATTTGTCGAGAAAAGTTTCAAAAAAGTCTCAAACTTATTGCATTAATACCAATTCAGTCATAAACCTTTCAATTGGATCGATTTAGTTCTAAACAGTTTTGCATTGGTACCAACTCAATTTATCTGGCGAATTTAGGCCAGAATCACTGACGCAAAATTTTTATATAATTTTTAAATTTTTTTTTAATTTTCCCTTATTTTTTCCCCCATTTTCTCTGTTCTTATTGTCGGTGGCCGGCCTCGCCTGGCTGGGGAGAGCGCCGACAAGGGCCCCCTCGCCCAAACAAGGGCAGTCTCATTGGGCTTTGCCTAGATGACGGTTGGCCTCGTTGGACCTCGCTTGGGCGAGGGCGAGGGCGAGGCTCGGTGATCTTCGACGATTCTCGCCAAGGCAAGGGCGAGGCTCACCTCGCTTTGAGGTTGACTCTTACCCAGGCTTGACCCAGGGCAAGCCTTGTCGGCCTCGCTAGATCTGGCGAGGAGGCCCTCCCTAGTGCTCCCCCTCGGCTAGGCGAGGCTGACCCCCTCCTATGGCCGGTGAGGGTGACCTCGGCCAAACGAGGTCACCCCTCGTCGACCATTGACATTAAGACTAGAGAAAAGGGGGAAGGAAAAAATTAAGGGAAAAATGAAATAATAATAATTTCAAATAATTATTTAAAATTTATTTAAAAAAATTCTAAGTCAGCGCTGGCGGCACCACATAGGATGGTTGATGCCCTTGTCAGTGATTTTTGGCCTAACGCTAAAATATTGGGAAAAGTATAAAAAAAATCCTAAACCTATTACATTAGTGTCAATTCAGCCATAAACATTTTTTTGGTGTCAATTCAGTCCTAAACATTTTGCATTGATGCTAGTTCTCAGTGATAAACCTTTTTTTGGTGCCAATTCAGGCCTAAACCTTTTGCATTAGTGCAAATTTAGTCATAAAACTTTTGTATTTATGCTAATTGAGTCAATTCGGTCAATTTTGGTTGAAAATCGCTGGCGTGGATGTTAATTTCCCTACGTGGCATGGCTGGTGCTAGCATGGATATTTTAAATATTTTTTTGTTTTTTAAATATTTTAAAATAATAAAGTAATTTGAAAAAAAAATGTTCAAGTCACCGCTAGCTATGCCATGTAAGATAACCGACGTCTACGTCAGCGATTTTTCGATCAAAATTGGCCGAATTAACTCAATTGGCATAAATACAAAAGATTTAAGACTAAATTAGCACCAATAAAAAGTTTAGGACTTAATTGGCACCAATGCAAAAGATTTATGACTAAATTGGCACCGATGCAAAAGATTTGGGATTGAATTGGCATCGATGCAAAATGTTTAAGACTTAATTGGCGCCAATGCAAAAGGTTTATGAATAAATTGACATAAATGCAAAAGATTTAGGATTGAATTGATATTAATTCAATAGGTTTAGGACTTTTTTTACTCTTTGGCTAAATTATTCTACTTGAAAGGTTTAAGATTGAATTGGTTACAAATGCACTAAGTTTAGGAATTTTTTTTTTTTTTGGTTGCTTTTCCCGTCCTTTGTCTGAATGTTAACTTGGGCTTTATTTAGTACACAAGGTCGTGGGGATATATCTGGGTTTACTTGAACGATACACGTTTTCTTTTTCACTTAAAAAAATTGATAAAGATCTTAACAATGGACGTGGATTAGGTATATCCGGGTTAACTCGAACGTTGAACAGCACACGTTATCTTTTCACTGAACAAAATTGATAAAGATCTCAACAATGGACGCGGATTTCTCGTGTAGCTGTAGCGCATGAAAGGTTCCAAGATTTACGTGCGATGTGATTAGTCTAATTATATTTTTTGGGTGGCACTTTTTCCACTCCCATCATAGCTAAAATACTCCCAATTAAAGTGTTTTGACAATGTTAACCGTTGTGGATCCCATCTTTTTTTAAGCATTATTTTTGTTAAGTTGTGGTGTTGCGTTTTTCTTTCTCCTATCTTTTCTCGTGGATTTCAATTATCTCTCTTCTTTTTACTTCTCTCCGTCCCGTCCCGTCCCTCTTAATTCGACCATGGTTCAAGCCTTGGTAGTTTTGTCACCAAGAAAAAAAGAACACTTCCCTTTGTGGTTTGCATCCGCGTCGCACTCATTGATCTTTGAATCTTTAACCCGAGTATAATACCTAATTGAGCTAATGGCTATTGCATCGAACTTGCAAACTGTGATCGGAGCATGGAGATTTGAACAATTGACAGACAGGTTGAGTTCGCAATCACCTCTTCAACCCTCTCAATCGCCCGCAATGGCGGCTCGACGACCAAGATTGGCACAGAAGGAGGAGAGACCGCGGGGACGAGGAGGGCCAAATCCTCTCCGGTCTAGAGGATTATCATTCTTGAAGGTAGCATTTTTCATTTGCTTAGTGAGAGTAGGGGCAAATTCCAGCCACGGATCCGGAGGCAGGTAGGTGATGGCAAATCGGCGATGTCAGTGACAATAAGGACCAAAAAGGCAAAGACGGAGACGCAAACATTGCTGATGAGCTTGATGAGGATTTGGGCGAGCGGTTCAGCTTCTTATTTGAATCTTTAATGGGGTTTTTTTCTTGTCTTGTCTATTATTGACGTGAGATGAGTGTCCTTGAAAAGAGAGAACAGAGAAATAAATGAGACCAACAACGGTTAATACTGTCAAAACAATAAGCTATTGAGTGTTTTAGCCGTGGTAGGATTGAAAAAAGCGCCACCCTATTTTTTTCGTTGTTATAAATAAAACCTCATTTTTCGTGTTTTTCCGAGTTTATGAAAGAATAGTCTTTTAGTTTGAGGACAACTCTGCATATACATATAGTATGCACTAAATAATACTGCTTCAATGTCTAAACTACTTGATATTTACTCTTCGAATTTCTCTTGATTTCTTATTAAACAGTAAAATGTCGGGACGGAATTCTATCGCCGGATACCGACTTTTGTCATAACTATTGTATTTGCTTGCGATAATTTGAGTCTAAACAAGTTTTTTCTCGATCAAAACGCGCTCAAAGTAAGTTAACGAAAATTTCATTTGCGAAATCATATTCGATTATATTAAGCTGATACTTGTCCTATACTTTATCATAAGCTACTATGTATATCGGTACATATCTCTGCATCTTATTATTTTCGCCATTGTTGTTACCATCAGACAAAGGCTCGATGGAGACGTGGGACTCATCCATTTCAGACCAGCCAAAAAAAAAATGAGAAAAAGAAAATCAGAAGATATAAAGTTCCGGCCCTTGCCTCTGCCGATAAACGAAAGATCCAAGAAATGGTTAGGGTTTTGGAATTATTATGACTGGTCAAAACAAAAGTGAAGTGACCCAATAACCTTTAGTCTCGACATCCATTGGAAGACTATGTTAAAAAAAAAAATAGTGAACAAAGGAGCATTTTTGTCGTCACTATGCTTATGCTCATCCGACGTCAGACTTTCTAGATGACTAGGGCATCGAGTTGTTGAAAAAGGTTGTTGTTATCCTTGTGAGTTTTCCAATATTGTCTTGTCGAGAAGGCTATCAATTTTTGGCATTCGGAGTGAGTTCCACGCAAGTTCATAATACCGCCAAAGCTGGTGACCAAGCGAGAAAATGATCACTTATCTTTTCACCAGATCACGAATTTGTTTCGCGTTATAAGCGCAATTTTGAACGGTTTGTATTGCGCTATCTAGATATGTCACATCCTGCCTGAGAGAAATTTCCTAATTGCTAGTATTTTGATGGGGTTGCGGTGATGGGCGCTTCTGTATTGACAGCGATACGGAATAGTCGCGACGACCCAAATCGCACGTCTCCTAGGTAAGTGTAGGACCCTCATGGCAACGACTAGAGAGACGCTAGTGCTAGGGCATCGAGCTTGTGCTGGTGTCACCTCAACAGCCTCGAAGATCACAGGAGTGGCATGGCATCGGGCCTACTGAGCTAGAGTATAGCTCGGGTCCTCGGCTAAAAGTATATTTTTAGTGCCAAAAGTTGTGTACGGAGATCACTTTAGTGTCAAAAGTTTCAAACGGATCACTTTAGTGCCAAGTCGGAGAAAAAAAGATCACTTTAGTGCCTACAGCGAAAAATTCCGACGATCTCTAATACGTGGCATGTTTAATTAATTTTTAGATTTTTCTTGGCATTTTTTAAGGAAAAATGAAGTCCACGTGGGATCCATGTGGACTTGAATTTTTTTTTTAAAAAATTAAAAATATAAAATAAGATTTCTAAAATTAACAAAAAAAATTAAAAATAAAAACTTTATTTAAAATAAATTGTAACAAGAAAAAAAAATTAGAAAAAAAAAGTTTGCAGAAGCGACGAGGGTTTGGTGTAACCCTCGCCGCCTAACTGCGCGCTGTCGCGCCACCATGGTCGGCAAAGATCGGCGATGGCGAGACATAGCTAGCGGGGGTCGCCGAGCCCCGACCAGGGGCTGACGACCCTCACCGGCAGCAGGAAAAGGCCTGGAGGCCCTCCCCCAGATCTGCGCGACCCACGCCTAGGTCTGGCCGAGGGCGGCCACCGCGACCGACTCCTGTTGTTCTCGTCAAAGGTGGTGCCGTTAGTGGTTAGTTCGTCAAGAGATGTTGGGACCAAATGGGGGCCTGCCAGAGCTACAACAAGCTCTCGATCCCACAAAGCTTGTGCTGCCCTTCGGAGCTCAACATGGGTCATTCCATACAATGGTCGATGATCGTCATCAGAGAAGGGGACGACAACCCCGATGGTAAAGATGAAGCCTTGAGCGTGGTCCCTCCAACCAATCGAGAAAATCTACGCGTCCCCTCCGTACTTTGCGGTGAACAACGAAACCCATGTGCGATTTTGCCCCCATCCTTGGATTAGTTCCCCTCCCAATCGCAGTTATTCACTTCATCGTCATCGTCTTCGTCTTCATCCTTTTCTTCTTCATGTTCGTCTTCATTTTTATTGTCTGATGTTGATGAGGAGCTCCGAGAGGCCGTTAGATTCAATGGTCCAGGTCGAAGAATCGGGTCGAGCTACGGGCTTGCTGTGATTGGGATTTAGAGTGTTGGCTGAGGTGGCCACTTGAGGCCGGCCCTTGCCGGGGCTCGCGACCTCCCTTGGACATGCTCCACCCTCGTCGACCATGGCCGACGACAGTTGGGCGGCGGCAAGGGTTACAACAAATCCTTGCCGCCTGATCTTTGACCCTTTTTTTTTTTAATTTTTTTAGTTTTTCTATTTTTTCTAGCTTTTTTTTCAAATTATTTTAAATAAAAAATATAAACTAAAAGGAAATGCCATACTAGACCTCCGGTGACACACGTCAACACCACATATTAATAAAAAATTATCACATCAGATTTTCGGCGGACCAAATCAGAGTTGGCACTAAAAAGATCGTTTTCTAAAAAACTTAGCATTAAAGTGATCCGTTTGAAACTTTTGATATTGAAGTGATATCCGCACACAACTTTTGATACTAAAAGTGTACTTTTACCTTAGGCCCTCCAAATTTGGTAGCTCGTCAACCAGGGATGAGTGGAGCTCGGTACCTCGTGCTAAGCTCCACCACAAGCGCCGAGCTCGGGGTCGACACTATTGGATTCGACCCCCGTGATATAGGGAGTGCGAACGAGGAGACAAACAATGGGTCTTAGATGAACAGCTACGGCGGGAGAGACAAGCGGCATCGATGTAAGGGGCCGGTGCTTGTGGTGGTCGCCATTGTGACGTTGCTTTGAATAGGGAAGTAATCGTCGTGCTATGAAATTGGCAGTAAAACTATTTATGAAGACCATCATAATATAGACACGTGTCAAAATCAAGTGAAGGAGACAACAAATGAATACATAATTCGCCACGACGAATCAACATCCAGCATAGAAGCTCCAAGGCATTGCTCATCTCCAATGCTTATATATACATTTGAGAGATTAAGTAAAGAGTTTAGAGAGAGAGAGAGAGAGAAGGGGGAGGAGGGAGGATACCTTTAGTGGGCTAGGCCCAAGTGATGAGGAAGGGCCAAGGGAGTAACTGGATTCACTGAACTCAAACAAGCCCAAGTAACCGCAAGCCCGGCCCACTGGTGACCACATCAACTAGTGTGAGCCGGCAATCACGGTCGCCCTCGCCGGCCAACTCCGACAAGTCGCCTCAGGCACGGCTTCTGTGCCTTCACAATCTCGAACGAGCCAATGGGACTATGGTTCTGGGAATCAGTCTCGGACATTTTTGGCATCGATTCATCTAGAACTAGCGAGCTAGCCGTATACCCATGCCTCAAGTGTTAGAGAGCTTATCCACGGATAACGGCTTGGATCTTTTCCTTACCCGTCTTGAACCGGACCCGAGAAAAATATGTTCCGAGGGTTTTATGCCGGCGTTCCAGAAGGTTCTTCAAAGTTACTAATCGAATAATCAAAATTATAATCCTATAGAAGCAGGATCCAAACAAATTGTGATTCCCAATTCGTACTGCATGTGGAAATTCATCAACGTGACCATATATAACAAAGAATCCTTTCCCAGAACTGCAATTGAACAGGAAACTCGACCATTAGTTGCAGATCGATCACCAGCCGTCCATTCTTGGAACAGGATCTTAGGAATCCTATATCCACCGTCGATCCCTATCAAGTCTGCTCACCCCCCCTCTCTCTCTCTCCATATATATACGAGAATGTTCAGCGGACAAGGCTGCAAATCTTGAGGAGAATTCCGAAGCGAGATTAAACCTTTCTTCGACGCCGTGACTCTCACCGAGCTCCTCCTTGTCCGACCCACCCCTCCGGTAGTTTCCCAAGATCTCTCTCCATTCCTTCCTATTCTCGCACTTTCATCGTCTGATTTTCTTGATTTTCTCGCTTGTGTGCGATTCGTAATTGAAGTGCGCTCATTTGTCTTTTTGTTTGGTCAATTTCTGGGTCGCTATGGGGTTCTAGGGAAGTCTCCGGAGTCCCAATCCGATGGACAGAGAGCTGGTGGAGCTCTTCGAGAGGGCGAAGAAGGCCGCCGATGCGGCGGCCGGCGACGGGGTGTCGTCGGATGGACCCGAGGTTTCCCGGTGCGTGGACGCTCTGAAACGGCTCAAGGGCTTCCCGGTGTCTTACGACGCTCTCGTGGCCACTCAGGTAAATTTTCTTGGAATGGAAGAATTCGGTAGAAGAGTAGATTAGCGAAAGGTAGGATTTTTTAGTCTTTGAGAATGCAATTTGAGGAATTAGAGAGTTATGGTTTTTTACTTGGTGAACATTAGGATCAGAAGGGGACGACCACCTTAATTTGAGTGATGTAGTGTGTTGTCGTTTGATCTATCAGTTTTTGAATCGTTCTTTGCTAGTTTTGCTATTCTTATGGATAAGGTAGAGCAAGAAAAATCCCTTATTGCTCTTTCTATTGGCCTCTGTATCTAGCTTGTTCTAAAGACATTATTTTTTGTTATGTGTATTCAGTCCGGGTATTTGTTGGTTAAGTAAATCGATCAATGCCCGTAGCAATTGTTGGCAGTTGACCATTTCTTCCTGGCCGGGCCTCTCTCTCTCTTCTTCCATATCCAGTAGCTACCTGGTTGATGGTACTTGTTACTAAAATGCTGGGCTTCTTTGGTGCTTTTACATGTGGATGGTCATGGTTGCCAAGAGAAGGAAAAATCCTCAGGAAATTGCACGCCCGCATGGGCCACCTAAAGCAAGAGAAGTCTTTCCCCACCAAACATATTGGAGTACATGCTCTGGTATATCGTATAGCCATCTGTCCACATAGGTGGATAAAATTTTTTATTTGTCAAAAGAAGGGAATATTCTAGCAGTTATTAAGAGACTATGCCGAGGTAAAGGACCCGATACCATAAGGAGTGATATCATTTGTCTTGATTGTTGGAAGTTTAGCCGGGGTGTGCCAAACAAGAGATGGTTGTCTGGAATGGACATCAACATTTCATTCGAAAGAAGCACGAGCACACAGCTTGGGGTCCCAGGGATGGACTGGTGGTGTTACTAGCTCAACTGACCTGATATATATTTTTCCACAGGGCTGAATACAGGGAAACCTTGGCTTAATACCATTAGTGTAACATTTTAAAGCCATTGAAGGTGATTTGATAGGTGCGATGACTCCACATTTTTCTTTTTTACTGTAAGTAAGGCCATTACGGCCAAGACAGTGATGTTGTCATGTGATGGCTGATGCCGCCACTGTGCACACAAGGTCTCTTAATTTTGGTGAGAGTGGACTGCCTCTAGGTCAATCCTCTGATTCTTTTAAAGAATTAGAGGAATGAGAGCGGGGAGGCCATTAGATCATAGACGCATACTTGTTCTCTTGCAGAATTACAGCAGGAGAATATTTCGTGGTAAGAGTCCATGAGGAAAGCTAATATTTATAGTTCCTTCTAGACCGCAATTATGGCCACAGAGGCAGCGATGCTGTCGCTCAATGACTGATGCAGCCACAGTGTACATATATATATAATTGTTGTGGTGGTTTAGAGGAAAGGCAAGTTGTAACTGTGCTTTTTAGGATGTGGTGAAATCTAAAACCTCCTCGATACGATTTGCATATCCTTTGTATTGGTTGTTTTCTTTTGGGGTTTTAGTGATGATTGTTCTCTGTAACGATATTTCAGGTTTCAGTGGTCTTACACTGTTCTTTTGGGAATACATAGGCCCGGTTGAGCAAGAATTGTAGCATATTCATTATACAGCAAAAACAAAATTTACTTTTGCTCGATGGGGATAATAGGCTAAATGCGACTGATGGATGCGATAAATTTCACATGTCAAGGACCTTTAAAAGGATCATGAGAAATTGGTATCATGGGTTATTATCTTAGTGCTGGACTTGCTTTTAGTTTTTCCCCCCTTGTCCCACACTGTCCATCCAGTGCCGGTACCCACTTCTACTACCTGTTCTTTTCTGCTTTATTACGACTCCAAAACCTATTACTTAGTTGTTTTATGCATTCATGGTGGAGGAATCCACTGGTGAACTTGATTCCTAGTTTGTTTTCACTTATTTGAGAAAGTTGCATAAATTTGATGGCAATTCCTTTCAGGTTGGGAAACGGCTTAGGCACCTGACAAAACATCCTACGGAGACAATCAAAACAATGGCTGCAGATGTGCTTGAGATTTGGAAGAAGATAATCATTGATGAGACAGCAAAAAATAAAAAGAAGTCCGGCAGTGATGACAAATTGTTGCAGAAAAATGAGCAAGCAGATAGTATCAAAGTTGAGAAGGGGCAGAAGGCAGGTGCAGTAAAGGTCGATAAATCTTCACACATAGAAACAGTGAAAGTTGAGAAAATTTACAAAGGTGATTCGACCAAGTTGATGTCAAGTTCTCAAACTACCAAAGTCGAGAAAAATGTTGTAGACACACATACTCTAATGTCTGAGAAGAATGACAGAGAAGGGGTTATTAAAGTCGAGCAGATATTCAAAGAAGAGAAACAGCAATTGAACACTAAGAAACCCTTAGCTGGGTCTAATGCTCCTCCGAAGTTCACAGCATTGGTCAAGTGCAATGATTCTCTTCGTGACAAAGTTAGAGAAATACTTGTTGAGGCACTGTCAAAGGTTGCCAGCGAGTCCGACGATGATATTAAGGACGAAGTAAATGCATGTGATCCAATCCGAGTTGCTGTCACCGTTGAATCCCTCATGTTTGAGAAGATGGGTCGATCCAATGGAACCCAAAAATTCAAATATCGATCGATCATGTTCAACATCAAGGACCCAAACAATCCAGACCTAAGGAGGAAAGTTCTTCTGGGGGAGGTTAAACCAGAGAGGCTCATCACAATGACTCCAGATGAAATGGCCAGTGATCAAAGGCAGCTTGAGAATCACCAAATTAAAAAGAAAGCTTTGTTCGACTGTGAACGCGGTGGCCCGCCAAAAGCCACAACTGACCAATTCAAGTGTGGTCGCTGTGGCCAGCGGAAGACTACTTATTATCAATTGCAAACTAGGAGTGCAGATGAGCCTATGACCACTTTCGTGACTTGTGTAAATTGTAACAACCACTGGAAGTTCTGCTGATTTGTGCAATCTATCGCATGGGTTGCGATCAGTTACTTGATTAAGCCATCTTCAGTTTCAGGAGACCGGCCTCGTGAATTCATTTGTTGCTGGAAGATTACTTGTGGGCATTATCCAGCTGTGGCTGAGGTCCTGACGGTGAGCACCAACGCATGTCTGGTACAATGTCATTGATGTGGTGTTTGTAAGCCTCTCATTTGTTCTCTTCTGTAGAATATAGGTTGTCTGTGGATGCATGCTTTGCAGAATCCATGGGTCATGTTTAATGTAGGATTTCATAGCGCAACAGTAGGTGCAGTGTGCTCCTTAAGAGGCCCCAATTCTTGCTCAGGATCTCAACCACATTGGTTTGAGAGTAGTAAGGGTGACATGGGCTACCTTGGGTGATAAGAGTTTTCTGTTTTAATTAGAATGGTAGCTAGAGCTAATTCTCCCCAGACTCTCTAAACGGCTGCTAATCAATTTCTCTTGGAAGTCTTTGGATATAAATCTAGATCTTTGTGTGGCATGGATACCGTGGTATTGGTTATTGTGAAACATGCTCACTGGGGTAAAAGTCAATCAGCATGCTTGCTTGCCCTTCATAACGAGTTTCCGAGGTAACTCCTACCGCTTGCAGTGCATTACTTTTCTTTCTCTGTCACAATCATCGCGCGTGTATGGTTGTGGCCATCGGGGGAATTGCTGTTTTGCATGTTAGATCTCTAATTTGACTGTTTCAATCAGTTAACGTGCTGATTTTGAAGAATGTGGTAGCTTGTCTTGGTTATTTTGCATGGTAAAATTGTCGCAAAGTCCTCCCTCTGGAAACACTGAGTCGTTAGCTTTATTGGGATGTTTATTATTGTTCATTAGAGCTTGTCATGTAAACGCTATGCTAATCCTCCCCTGGCGTTCCGCTGTACAAATATCGGAGATAAGCGGGGGGTTGTGTTTCGAACGAAGAGTTGAATTATCTGTGTTAATGAATTTTGTTGCGCTTGCCAGTTGGAGTTGGGGGCTCGTTTCTTCTCTGGTGTTATGACTATATGAGTCACTTGCCGCCTGTTTCAATCATGCTACCTAAATCCTGAAGCAATCACTTCCCATCCGCCTCTCTGGAGACATTTCGCTCCTTGATTCGATTGCGTACACACTGCTTGTCCCACGTATTAAAGAGTCAGCAATTGCCCAAGCAGTGCGACGCCATCCAAAGTTGGAACCTATTCTTGCTCGCCTCACCGCATATTGCAGGATGCGCCTTAAAGCTACGACCATGGATGGTACCTATACAGTTCCGGGAGCCCCATCACAAGATGTCGAGTGAGTCACGGTAAAAAGTCTTGTAGGTTAATCGGAACATGGCACGAGATGTTGAGTGAGTTGTGGTAAGAAGTCTTTTAGGTAATCGGAGCATGACGCGAACATGGAAGCAGGGAAATGGATACGACACAGCAGGACAGCAAACTTTCTCAGGGATTAAGGTTCTTGACGCTTGCAGCATCGTGGCCCTAACTTGGATTTGCTACATCAAACCCGCTGCTGCCGCGGCCTGTAGAAACAAGCGAGGACAGTGGAACATGGGTCTCTCGTCTGAGTGTTCCCTGTTCTGCTTCAAATACAGTATCAATGGAACATGGGTCATTGAGACAGGAAAGGCAAATCGAAGCCACTTGAAGGAACGCAGAAACTCGTATGGAGCCATCTTAAAGGATTGAAGGATAAAATTAACCCCCTCCCTCAATATCATGTATCGAAATTCAGACTTGCCGATTTCCCTGGAGCAGCATGTACGCGCGCTTACCGTCTGATGCTTTTGCGAAATCTCCCCATGTACTTCAACGAGGAAAGTGAAGTTACAAACAAATTTCGAATCAAAACCCAAGTACCAGAAAATCAATCCTTATCTGCACTCGATTTCGAAGAAATAGAGCTCTGACTCAGCGCTTCGCATTCCCCTACCGACTCCTCTCTGTTCTCCAATTTCGGTTCCTGAAAAACAAAATTTGTCATAAGAAAAAGAAAATAAATAAATCATCCTACTGTCTAAAGGAAAGAGCAACAACCTAATCAGTAGAAGAGAAAATGCAATCAGCAATCAACCAAGCTGTCGATCGAGATTCGGTCCGGCTCGATTCAATTCGAACAAATTTTGGATTTGATCCAATTTGTTGCTTAAGGTGGTTTGGTTTGGGTTTTTAGCCTAGAACGAGAACCAGTTCTTACTTTGCCAGGACTAGGACTGCAATCGGAAGAAAATGGCGGTTCGATCATGCGTACCTGATTGATGTGAGACCTCTCTCTCAGCGATCGAATCGGCGACACTCTCTGATTCAACGAAAGAAGACAGAAACCCTAGACTTTCTCAGTAAACTCGACCAAAAAAAATCAAGCTCAAAAATATGTCGGCAACATCGTCGGGTTCCTAGTGCGCTTACCGCGAGCGAAAGCTTGAGCTGCTTCAATCGGTACAGCCGATCCATCTCGATCTCGAGCAGCTTCTGGACCTCGCCCCTCTCCTCGACCTCCCTCATCTTGGTCGCCAGGAACCCGTCCCTCTCCTTCAGCATCGCCTCCGTCCTCTCCCCGTCCGCCCTCAGCCTCTCCAGCTTCTTCCTCACCGCCACCAGCTCCTCCGCGAGAGACGCGCCCAGCTGCTCCGCCTTCGCCGGAGGAGTCGCGGCGGCGCGGGGCGACGGCGGCGGCGGAGGATAGGGGCGGTTCTCCTTGTCTGACTCGAGGAACACCGGCGAGATCTCGATCCCGATTCCGATCCTCTCGGGCTTCGGCTTCAGTTTCGGCTGGTCGCCGGAAGGAAGAGGGGCCGGAGAGTTCCTCGGCTGGAGAGGCTTCCGGCCGGACTTGCGCCGGAGCTTGTCGTCTCCGGCTCCGGCGGGCGGAGGTTGGAGCGCTTCTTGCATCTTCACGCCCATGGAGTCTCCGGGTGGAAGCAAATGGGGGTTGTGATGGAGCAGAGACTCGGAGCGGAATCGAGAGTGCGAGGGCGAAGTGCGAAGATGAAGATTGAAGTTCGGGTTTCGAATTTTGAACGGGATGAGGCGGTTAACGGCTAGAAAAGTTGGCAGAATTAGTGCTTTAATTTTATTGTTGTGGAGCGGCCATGGCCAACTACATCTGAGGCAAAATTTCTCTTTTACAAAGAAATATTTCAGGAGAATCTATTTTCCGTGCTTTTTGCTTTTTGTTTGAGCATGGCATTGGAATCTAACTCTCTCTTTTTTTTTTGTCAGAAGAATGGAATCTAATTTTTTTTTTTGGTCGAAAAAAGAAGAAGATATTTTAGCGGCCGCATGTGGACTGATGTAGAGATCACATCGCTCAGATATAAAAGCAAACTCGATCTTGCTTCGTCTCGTGGGGATCAACACAGGAAAGGGTCAATGCATTTGATGCCGTCCCTAATGCGAGACACTCTCCAGGGTGATAGGGCACCTGAAGGACGAAAAGATTGTTCCTTTTTCTTTTCTTTTCTTTGCGACTCAGACGAAGGAGGTCCTCGGGATCTCGATGTTAGTGCAATCGGGTCCTTATGCAATCGCTCCCTATCGCTGGTCGAGTGCTCGGCCGTAGAGCCATGTGCCACGGACCGAGGTTTTCGTGGCACAATCGATTGATCATATGGGCGAGAAGAAACTCAAGACCTAAAGTGTTTAGGGTTTCTCTAAAGTTCTCTTTCATTCTCTAGGATATTTTCAAGGGTGGGCGATAAAGTAATTGTCATGTACTCTTGAACTTTTCTATTTATGTCGACAATTGAGTAGAAGGGAAATTGCAATGTAAGCCATTGGGTCAAGTTTCGATCGAGGTTGTAATCAGAGGCCCTCAGAGGTGTACTCTCTTCATTTTGATCATCCAAGAAAGAAATACAAAGCATTGTTATTCAAGAGCTTCTCTCTAGAACTCTGTTCTATGAGTGAGCTTCTCAAGCTCCATTTGCCCTTGACCCAGACACAACAAAAGACACGACACGACACGACACGTCGACATGTGATTTCTAAAAAAATAGAGAATTTCGACACGTCGGGACACTTATTTAAATATGTACTTATATATATACACAAACACACACACGATGAATTATCATGTATGATATTTTAATTAAATTAACTTGATTCATATTCATAAATAAATAAATAACAAAAAAATTAAATTAAATTTAGAGTAAAATTAGAATATAGAGTAGCCCAAAGCTCAACAAGAACTTTGACCCAAAAAAAAAAAAGCCCAACAAAAATCTTATTGACCCTTCTTCTACACTTCATCCTCAGTTCCACGAGCTCTCTCCCTCCTCTTCGGCCACAAGCACCGACACCCTCTCCTTCAAATCCCGCATCCGCACCGGCGTCTTCCTCCTCTCCTTCTTCCCCACTGTGGCTGAGATCGCCAGCCTCGCTAGCTATGGTTTTGCCGTTGTGGACATGGAGTACCGCCCCGGCAACATCCTTTACTGCCTCTGTTAGGATGCATGTGTGAGTTGTGTTAGAGTAGTCACACATAGGAGAATTGATGTGGTACTGAGCCAGTTAATATATTCAAGTTGACCCATAACTCATTGGCTTAAGCTTTTGAGTAAAAGTGAGTCCAACTGGATATATTGACAGGCTCAGACTTGGGCTCTCTCTTGGCGATCTCCCCTGCAAAAAGTATTGGATGCGCGCTCCCAACAAATGGTATCAGAGCCGATGGTTGATTGGTGGACCTCTAATCTGTTCCGGTGAATATGTCAAGAAGGAATCTGGTGATTACGTTTCAAGAAGGAATCTCGTGCTAACGCGGTTTCAAGGCCAGTGGACGCTGTGGTGTAGCAGTGCGGGCCCGATGGGCGTTGATGGAGATTCAGATTGAGATGGAGCCAACGCGGTTTCCGGGTCAGTAGACGTTGTGGTGTAGCAACGGGCCCGATGGAAGTTGATGGAGATTTAAGTTGAAATATGTTGATGCGGAACGATACTTGGATTAAGGGGGAGCAAACCTAACACTGGAGCTCACACATGAGGGGGAGGTTGTTAGGATGCATGTGTGAGTTGTGTTAGAGCAGTCCCATATAGGAGAATTGATGTGATACTGAGCCAGTTAATATACTCAAATTGGCCCATAACTCATTGGTTTAAGCTTTTAAGTAAAAGTGGGTCCAACTGGATATATTGACGGGTTCGGACTTGGGCTTCCTCTTGGCGATCTCCCCTGCAAAAAGTATCGGACTTCCGCTGCGCGCTCCCAACAGCCTCCACGCCAGAAACAAATCCTGGGTAACGAGCCGAAGCAGCTCGAGCTCAAATTCGAAACAAATCCTGGGTAACGAGCCGAAGCAGCTCGAGCTCAAATTCGAAGACCAATCTAAATCTAAATCCAAAGTAGTATTTGCATTTCAGGAAAGTTTGAATGGATGATCAACATTGTGGAGATTCACACTTACTGCTAGGCATTCATTACTCTCAAGAAGTAGAACTAAGTCTCATGGTAAAACCTCTGATAGCCATAGCACCAGTTTCACAATCTCCCAAATGACTTGTTGAGACTGGGCGAATAAGAGCAATCTCAAACTCATCAAGTGACATGAAGATGACGTTTCTGTGAAAGGATTCCTCCACTGAAAGGCATGCATGGAAGGTGCAACGAAAGATGGGCTTGGTGTAATTCCATGCTCGGATTGTGCAAGTCAGTGAGTGAATCTACAACAACAAAGTGAATGTGCACAGAAATAGTACAGAAATGTTAAAGAGGGCTTACCAATTTGTTATGTAACTTTAATGGATCTGCAAAACCAGAGTGACCATAAAAAATAACTAAACAGGAATGTAGGACTCCGCCATGAGCTTGTGGAGCATCACAGGAAAGACCATGCTGGGTATTTCTGAAATTCATGAGTTGGAGAATATATTTCTTTTGAAAGCTTTATTACCAAGATGAAGATGAGTTACGTTTCTATCATAAAGTCTGTCTGCATTAAGATTCATATCGACACTTGAAATGCAGCACACCAGATAAACATGTTCCTGAGAGACTCCACTCGGGGGCAATTAGACAAGACCAGGAAGATGGTACTAAAAATCAACTGTCAGGACTAAAGTTTTGTTTTTGCGCACGCTTCCCAGGTACAAAGCTTAGAATAAAAACTCTTCTTTCTGTCCAACTATGGCCTAAAATTAGACAAAACTATCAACTACAAATCATCGAACACGAGCAAAGAGGAGAACAAAATGACAGCAAGCTCTATATTGAACCGAAACTACTACTCTTCACATAAAATTCAATCAGTTCCACGCTCAGAATACTCAAAAAAAATTCTAAGATATGGTACCATGGCCAGAGCATTCGCCGACAGCGGAGCAATGAGCAGAAAGTCAGCCTGTCGACAGAGTTCAATGTGGAGGATGGGATTGCCTAGTTTGCTCCATCTTCACAATTCGTCTTGGTCGTCGTAGAGCTGCACAGCATTAGGAATCGTCGCTCTATCGATGAAGAACAGACCGGCCCTTGTGGCAACTGCTTTTACCTTCGCCCATTCAGCAAAAGAGCAGCGGATTTGCCCGAATTTTTGCGGCCCCAGGACATCCACAAGCAGCTACCAGAAGAGTGTTAGAAAAATCGTACAATATGTATATTAATCTATACAATGACAGAACCAAATCATAAGTAATGAAATGAAAGATAGGTTTATAACAGACATGTCATGGACTATGTCATTCACCATAAGTCTCACCAATCTTCTTCTTTGAAGATCTGTAATCCACAAAACTGTGATCTATCTTGTCACAGTTGAAGCATGTACCTTGATATCTGTTCTTGGCCACTTTAACTTGCAATCATTTAAACTTCGAATCGCAATAATAAATGTGATCAAGCTGTCAGATGCAGAAATTCGTCAGATGCAAAATTCGTCAGATGCAGTCCTTCTGGACCCGTCAGAAGCAGTCCTTCTGACCTTCCTTCTGAGTCTCCTTCTGAGTCTCCTTCTGAGCCTCCTTCTGATCTTCCTTCTGAGGCTCCTTCTGAGCCTTCTTCCGAGTCTCCTTCTGACCTTCCTTCTGAGGCTTCCTTCTGAGCCTCCTTCTGACCCTCCTTCTGAGGTTCCTTCTGATCCTCCTTCTGAGGCTTCCTTCTGACCCTCCTTCTGAAGAACACAATCCAAACGGAAATATGACAATATAAATAATTGAATTAAAAGAATACCGAGGCCTATGCTTGACACAGTTTCCTTAAAATAGATTCGTCCCCTTCAGTACGTGCTTTGAGGTTTCGTGGACGTCTGTCTCCCAGGATACAACGGTTGAACAGCGATAGATGCTAGCACAGCATTCCAACGTTTTCGGCGAACTTGAACAACACGAAAATACTATCGAAAACAATGCAAATGCATAGAATCGGAAAAGAGGGAGAAAATTTTTTCCTTTTGAGATTGCAGTGTTTTCCTATCTCACTTCCTCTTTTCCTGAACAGAATGGAAAACCACATATTTATAGGCTAAGTGGGGCATTGCGAAAATAAATAATAACGGCTAAATTAATTCTGTCGTTTAGAGCCGTTATATAATTAATTCTGTAACCACAGAATTATAACAACCGTTACTTAGTTAATACCATTTACACACCGGTAATTAACGTAAGCACGATTAACGGCTTGAGTTGGAAAAAATTAAAACAAAAGGCAAAAATGGGCTTGTCGCGAGGCCCACTTTTCTGTCCGGCATTCGCGTACGCAGGTCGTGCGCTCGCGCCCAAGTTCAACTTGTCGGGCCTCCGGGATTCGCACCCCCCTGCGCGTGCGCGTGAGGCATAGTGCTTGTGCTATGATAGTTACCACTCAAGGAGAGTCTATCCATATATAAAACACTTCGAGGCATTCTTCCTTTCCTATGTGGGACTAGTGCTTTGTCACTTCCCACTTCCAACTCAAGAGTGTTCTTTGAGAAACAATTTCTCATTCACTCACCATCAAAATATCTCATATTTCCAACAATCCCCCACATGAATGAAAATTATTTTGGTTTTGACTATGTGATAGTGTTCAACAAATGAAACCTGCATAGGATAGGTAGGTGTCACCCTTTGAACCTTCCCTTGTGAAAGCATATTTAATTTACCAGCTGTCCAGTAGACATGATGTCCTTGAACTGTCCTGCTTTCTTAGTAAATGACCCATACACTTCACACAGGAATCATCAACGTTTGTTCAGTTCTCATGAGTATGTTCGTTTTGGCCATGAATATCGTCCTGGTTCTGCGAGAGTTTCTAAAGAATTCAGCCCTCAATAATTCTCCTTTGAAGCGGCCCCACTTCTCTCTCACATAGGTGATTACTTAATCTTGAGTAATTGATTTACTCCACTTAAGAATCATTAAAACAATAATTGCTATCATTTCCCTGATAAACCCCCACAGTAATTTATTTACTCCACATACTTGGGGGATATCAAATCACTGTTTCTTTTATAGGAATGATTTGAGGGATAGACCCCCACAGTGATATCTTAAGTTCGTATACTTAGGTTGTCCCTTTCGAACCTAGATCTTGGGATCTCCAGTCAGCTAGGTTGGGTTTTCCGTTATACAAACTTTTCTGTAATGAGCTGTAGTCCCATTCCTATTATTGATTTTCCAACTAACTTTCTGTTTAACCCTTTTGGTCAGTAGATCTGCAATATTATCCTTTGACTTTACGTAGTCAATAGAGATAATTCCAGTTGAGAGTAGTTATCTAATGGTATTATGTCTATGACATATATGTCTAGACTTACTATTATACATAAAACTCTGTGCTCTTACAATCGCAGATTGGCAATCGCAATGTATACAGATTGATGGCACAGGTTTTTGCCATTTTGGAATATCCTCTATGAAATGGCATAGCCATTTAGCCTCTTCATCACATATGTCCAAAGCTATAACTTTGGATTCCATTATAACAGTTTGTTTCCAGGATTTCCAAAAATATGGCTGCATCTACTAATGTGAATTCATATCCACTAGTAGATTTTGGAATAGCCATTTTTGCAAGGCACCCCTACACTCGTAAGCATTTATAGGATGGTCTCCTACCTTTCCATAGCTCATAAAGGAAACAGCCATTTTTGCAAGGCACCCCCACAATCGTAAGCATTTGTAGGATGGTCTCATTCCTTTCCACAGCTCATAAGGGGTTTTATCCTCTTTATTTCGAGGTATTGCATTATTCTCACTTTAGGAAAGAAATAATGCTTCACAAGGTCAACAAATAACTTGTTATTGCCCTAATTCATGAAATCGTCAATCACATAAGTTGGGTTATCATCACTGTTGATTTTCCTCAACTTGCTAAGTCCCATTTCCCTCGAGGAATAGTCAGAGGATCGGCCGAATCCATTTCTGACTTCATATTATAAATGGACATAATTCCATTTTCAAGCAATTGCTTTATTACGTCACTCCTCGAGCGAACATGTCTCTTTCTTTTTGCAATGGCTATTGCCACTTGGCAATCACAATGCATAGACATGTAAAGTGCCGATTTCATTTCCTTGAGCAAACCTCAAGTTATCAAGATAAAATATTTCGTTCTTCTTCTCCTACTAAAGTGTAGGAGGATAAACGTTATATTTCCACAAATATGCTTGGTAGCATCTAGGTTTATCACATATTATTTTTTCGTTAGCCATAATATTGGCTCGAGAAATGACCACAACATTTTTCATAATCATCTGCTTCAACCAAATTGACTTTTGGTTTAGCAGGATTGTCATTTCCTCCAAAATATTTAGTTTGGTTGAGTTCCAAACTACAACATCCCACCAAGTATGAATATGATCAAATAGTGGATCTTGTCTCATTCGAATCTAATTTCGAATTATACACAGAAATCACCAATTGGTGTTTCTCATTGCTTCTTATAGAGAACAAATTTCTCTTAAGACTTCATCTTTGCTTTTAAGCAAATATACATAGCATTTTTTATGCTATCATTGATAAAGGTAATAAAATATTTATTACCGCCTCTTGTTTGTATGAATTACAAATTCACATACATCACAATGAATCAATTTAAGAGGATCTGAGTTTCTTTTACACGCAGAGCCTCTATTGATTCATCTATTTTGTACATAGAGCCTCTATTGGCTCTTTCCTTTCGCGTTCAGAGCCTCTATTGAACATTTTGTGTTCAAGGTTTCTATTGAACTTTTCGCGTTCAGAGTCTCTGTTAAGCGCTATTTTTGTTCAAAGCGCCGCACATGTTTCAAGCAATCTCTTCCGCATAGGATGGGAAGAATCGCTTTTCGAAACTCAGCTTCAGATGCCTCCCATGTCTTGATATGGTTGGCCTTATCGTTGCTCTTGGTGCATCACCATAGCAACGCATTTTCCAAATACAAGGGTATGGTGCTCACACGCACCTTGTCATCCCGAGCTCCTTGGGTTTATAATTATCAATTCTTCGCCCATAGGAAGATATCCACAATCTTGGAATTCCTCGAGCCTTTAAATTTCTCGGGTCGAAGAATGTTCAATCTAAGTGGTATGGGACTTGCCCCGTTCATATGCCCAGAGTCCATCATAGCCATCTTGGCCTTTAGCTCAATCGATCCAGCATGTAACTTGGTCCAAGGATTTACTCAAGTACATTTTTCAGCCTGAATCTCATGCAAGATCACTTGAATTTCTTGCACCTGACTGATCACAATCTTAGAGTCCATCATCATATAATCAAGGAATCGTCCGACAACAAATTTCTTTGCTTCGGCATCCTTTGTTTTATATTTCTGGTCAAGGATTCTCATAATCCTTTGACGTCCTTATTGCACAATAGACATTGTACAATGAGTCATATAAGCCATTCATGACATAATTCCTACATAGGAAGTCAGAATGCTTCGAAAGCCTCAACCTCGTTGAAGGCTTGCTTATCCGTTTCTCCATCGGATACCTTAGGAGGTTCCTCAGTCAAGAATCTCGCAAGATTCAAAATTGTTGAATAAACCAACATCTTTTGCTGCTACCTTTTAAAGTTCAATCAGTTGAACTTTTCAAGTTTCTTACCAAAGTGGATAGAAACAGCGACAGAGGTAGACGATGGTCCATACAGAAGCCTTTAGACAGCAAAAGCAGAACCTTTGGTGATGTCGTTAGCAGCCACATCAACAACTTCGTTTCCAGTGGCAATCTGAATACTGAATATGTATTCTCTTTGTCTGCATGATTGACAGTACAAAAAACACAATAGTCAATCTGGACAAAAACCATAAGAAAGCAAATCTACCATTAGATTTTGTTGATGATAGGGCAAAGCACCACATCAAAGACATAAATATAACTTGGTATCAGCCACTGATTAGACCGTTGGGGTCACGAACGAGAGTTCATTATGAATTGATGGCAACGCTTCAGACTTGCGATGACTCATAGGCTCTCGAGGCACATAGATACTTCTTGGAATGCCACAGACAAGGCTGGTCGTCGTAAGGAGTCCACCAAAGAATCTGTAAAAGACACCTAACATGCAAAGATGAGATTTGCATGACCTGTTGGTGTTATTGGCAAATTAAAAATTCGTCAATTTGGTCAAGGATTTATTGAACCGTTTGACAATTAGATCATGTCCATAATACTTCATGAGACTTCTCGCTTTTCGTCTATTCCTTTTATTCTCCTGCAAAAGACGTTTGATCCCAAAAATCAAACTGCACTTATGTGGAAAAATTCAAATATCATTGTTCCATCACAATCTCCAATCCCTTGGGGACCCCTCTCGAAGGTCCTCCTCGAATCTGCAGAAGAAGGAATAGAAGACTTCTTTCCTTCACCATATCTATCATGTAAGTGATTAATCTTTTAAGAGAAGACAAATCTGTTTTAAGATTGTTAGAAAAATCGTACAATATGTATATTAATCTATACAATGACAGAACCAAATCATAAGCAATGAAATGAAAGATAGGTTTATAACTGACATGACTATGTCATTCACCATAAGTCTCATCAATCTTCTTCTTTGAAGATCTGTAATCCACAAAGCTGTGATCTATCTTGTCACAGTTGAAGCATGTACCTTGATATCTGTTCTTGGCCACTTTAACTTGCAATCATTTAAACTTCGAATCGCAATAATAAATGTGATCAAGCTGTCAGATGCAGAAATTCGTCAGATGCAAAATTCGTCAGATGCAGTCCTTCTGGACCCGTCAGAAGCAGTCCTTCTGACCTTCCTTCTGAGCCTCCTTCTGAGCCTCCTTCTGATCTTCCTTCTGAGGCTCCTTATGAGCCTTCTTCCGAGTCTCCTTCTGACCTTCCTTCTGAGGCTTCCTTCTGAGCCTCCTTCTGACCCTCCTTCTAAGGTTCCTTCTGATCCTCCTTCTGAGGCTTCCTTCTGACCCTCCTTCTGAGGAACACAATCCAAACGGAAATATGACAATATAAATAATTGAATTAAAAGAATACCGAAGCCTGTGCTTGACACAGTTTCCTTAAAACAGATTCGTCCCCTCCAGTACGTGCTTTGAGGTTTCGTGGACTTCTGTCTCCCAGGATACAACGGTTGAACATCGATAGATGCTAGCACAGCATTCCAACGCTTTCGGCGAACTTGAACAACACGAGAACACTATCGAAAACAATGCAAATGCATAGAATCGGAAAAGAGGGAGAAAAGTTTTTCCTTTTGAGATTGCAGTGTTTTCCTATCTCACTTCCTCTTTTCCTAAACAGAATGGAAAACCACATATTTATAGGCTAAGTGGGGCATTGCGAAAATAAATAATAACGGCTAAATTAATTCTGCCGTTTAGAGCCGTTATGTAATTAATTCTGTAACCACAGAATTATAACAACCGTTACTTAGTTAATACCATTTACACACCGGTAATTAACGTAAGCACGGTTAACGGCTTGAGTTGGAAAAAATTAAAACAAAAGGCAAAAATGGACTTGTCGCGAGGCCCACTTTTCTGTCCGGCATTCGCGCCCAAGTTCAACTTGTCGGGCCTCCGGGATTCGCACCCCCCCTGCGCGTGCGCGCGAGGCATATTGCTTGTGCTATGATAGTTACCACTCAAAGAGAGTCTATCCATATATAAAGCACTTCAAGGCCTTCTTCCTTTCCTATGTGGGACTAGTGCTTTGTCACTTTCCACTTCCAACTCAAGAGTGTTCTTTGAGAAACAATTTCTCATCCACTCACCATCAAAATATCTCATATTTCCAACAAAGAGAACTAGTGGTTTCTAGTGATTCAAGAATAGATTTGGAACGGAATCAACCGGACATCATCGAAATTTTGAAATGGAAACGAAGTCACGGAAGTGTGATCTATTGCGATACAACAGTGACGCGAGAGATTCGAAGTCCAATCCGCAGAAACCGAAGGGGAGATGGCAGATCAGATCATCATTCCGGATTTTTTTTTTTCCAATCACGTCGAAAGCAAACGCCGCGCTCCATCAAAATCAAACACGAAAAGACATTTTCAAGTCCGGAACTACTCGATCATCGTTTTCTTCCGTCCGATTTCCTCGGCAACGAGACAGACGATGCATGGAAAATGCAAGATTCACAGGAAGAGAACGTCGAGGCAGGTAAAGATTTTTTTTTTTTCAATTTAATAGACTAATCTCGACATGGCCAGTCGTTGAGTCCTTTGGAAAAACCACGAACCATCAATATCCGATTGGCCCGATGATTACCGTACTAGAAATGTAGAGCGCACAACATGATTATTTCTATTTATTGTAACTCTATTCATTGGATGGACATGTTGTTGAAGTTATTATCCCATATCACTTGTGAACGAATCTTATATGCTCTTATTCATGTAGTCTCCCTCCGCTTATTTTCGACACGATCCTTTCGGACCACCTAATGATCTCTCTCAATATCACAAAGTTAACGTTTGCCTTTTTTTATAAGCCCAAAACACGACACAATTCTGATTTTGAAATGGGGCTATGCGACATTTGCGTAAAATGAAACGATCGAAAGGTGAGAATTGACTAATTGAGTAGTCACGTAAGTCTCTTCATGTGCACGTTAGTCATTGGATTAGATTGAATGCCGATGTTATGACGTAATAATTCCATGAATATGAAAATGGTTAAAATATGTAAAGTTTAAGCGAGTAAGGTGGGTAGTCAATAATGTTTGGCTCAAAATGAAAAGGAAATCGCTCGTGGTAGGGGTCAAACACGAGAGCCCGTCATGGTAGTCCATCTAGTTATATCGATAGTTCGTTAATGTACCGAATCACCTGATTAATTTCCGTTTCGTCTCGAATTTGCCCGAAGTCGCTTTACCGGGCAGTCATATTCCATCCATTGTTGTTGCGACCATGGGAAAAATATTCGTACATTTGGTGTACCACGCGACACCGGCACCAGAGAAGCGAGCCAATCGTGCCGCGCGCAATCACTTTTCAGAAAAGTTATGGGCACATTCCTTCGCATAAGATGCATTAGATAGAATCTTCCGCATGGTCTATCACTGGAAAATATGGTCAGGTACAGCTGACTCTTCATGTCTGGATCCGATCATCACGTTTGGTTTCGGCTGAAAGAGAGACTTCTCGTTTGTGGACAGCTTGCTTGCCTCGAGAGCGATCGGATCCGCAAGCTTAGATGATTTTTCATGCTCTTGGGTGTGTTGATGCACAAGAATTTTGTACCACTTTAGGCAGTCTACAGTGTTGAGCAGAAGATGATTTGGAAATATACTTGGTAAGAAAGCAACATCCGACTTTATCAAAAAGCATTCACTACAAGGAATGAAATCTAAATTATTGGCCAAAATCCAACACCAAAATATGCCCTTATGCCCCTCTTGCGTCCACGGATCAGATCTAGCGAAGAGCCCGACGCTTTATCTACTAGGACTAGAATATAAGATATTTCTGCGCCCTTGAATTGCTTGCGGATGTAATCATCAGTCTGATGTGTGCAGCAACTAGTGAAGTCACAGAAGATTCCTTGTGATTTCTAAGACGTTGGTGACCAATACAAAGTGGAGGAGAAAAAGTTGTTCCTTTGAAGCATATGCTGAGAAGATCCTGCCACTACAAACACCTATAAAAAGGCACTCGAAAGCCCTTCACTTTCTAAGCAGAATAAGAGAAACTTCTCTGAGTCAGCTTTTGGATCAGAGCTTGATTCATCCGGGGTGTGTGACTCCAGGTCCTGATGGGTCATGAGATGATCAGAAGGCAAAGATGCAGCGCCTGTGACGATGGTTTTGATGAGAAGGCGGGGTGACCCACAACAGTGCCAAAGGACATCATTTAGGGCAACTACTATCTTTGGCAATCTAGATAGGTCTATCTGAGATTTTGATTGACTATGCGTCCGGATTCTTCAGATGAAGTCTCTGGTCTTCTTGTTTGCAATGTCGGTCATGTTGTATAAATCTGGCCTTCATGCTGGTATGCTTCTTTCTGATAGTATAATACTGTCTCCGGCTTCTTAATATTGTGATATAGGTGAAAGTACATTCCATGCGTTTGTTCTCTCTTGTAATCAAATCTGAACAGAAACTTTGAAGATTTTCTTCTCCTTTTTGTTTTTCTAGTCGGCCATGTCTCTCTGCCAGTGTTCCCAACTCAATAATAGTTTGTGGAATTGACATCGTGCACTGCATTAACTACAAAACTCAGATATTCCTGGAAACTGTACGCAAAACGTTTCCCATTTGTGATCCCCAACGGATTTTTGCACAGCTTCCACATTAAGATGAATTCAGTAATGTTATAGCAGCACAAGCAGGAGAGAGGGTAGAATTGGCCCGTCCAATATCCCAATTCGAATCAGGAACTGTCTGCTGAGATAACTCAACTCAATTACATAATCATCGACGGCGGTCAGCTTCCATCGATCCCCACATGAAACGAACATGAGTGCTATCTTCCTTAAAAAGTTCAATCCAAAGCAACAGATCCTGCAAGAAATTTTTTATAGCATCTTCTGTTTTCTTTTGCAGCTTCAACCAAAGACACAAATCCTAGCATCATAGATTCATAATGGCTACTCCGAGATCTTATCACCAAACTCCAGACGCTCTGTCAATACCGACTCCACCGAGACAAAGCAGAAAAAATTAAAGATCAAATGCACTGAGGCAAAAATAAAATAGTTACTAGGTGTCCAACAAAAAGAAGCAAGTCATACTGCGGTTATGCGAAACCATGTTCATCCGATTTTGCTTCTTTCCGCATATTCAATTCAAGCTTCTCCAGTGTGTTTTCTACTCTCGAACTTGTTCTTGAATTATACCCTAGTAATAGTCACTGCACAACAAACTGGATGCCTTAAAAGTGGGACAAACCTCTAAGACCCTCCTCGATCAGTCCCCTCAACAAACTGGATGCCATAAAAGTTGGACAAAGCCTCTAAGAACCTCCTCAATCAGTCCCCTGCTTGATTTGAGGGCACACGGATTGTCAAGCCAGCAAATGTGTGTAAAAGAAAACTTAAGGAGAAAGATTGATGGATATAACATTGGATAAGAATCTGCAAATTCGGGAGTTCCAGCTGACATCATGTCTTAAATGAAGAAGATATCACCTTTCAGCATCAAAATAGCCACCATCAATCACTGTAGGGAGACCTCCAACTGCATCAGCTTTTCAGCTAGATCATGCTTCCCACAACTCCGCAAGGCATCAGTAACCATGTCAAAGCACCGAGAAATGGGTGTAAAGCCAAACTCAGTCATCTCCGACAGATAGTTAGCAGCCTCTACATACCTACCTCCACGTGCCGACATAGTTATCAACATTGTATAAACAGGCCGATTAGGTGGATGCCCCTTAAGTTTCATTTCGCTGAAGAAACTAAATGCATCATCAAACTGTCCTCTCCTACACATCCCTTTTATTATAGGTGCGTATAGACTAGGAAAAGGCTTATGTCCATCCTCAATGGATTTATGCAGAAGCCTGAAAGCCTCATCAATCATTCCCGCCTTAGAAACAGCTGGTATCAAAAGTTTGTAAGTACCGATGTCAGGACATAGTCCTAGTTTGCACACGCTATGATAAAGGCTAAGACAAAAATCAAGCTCCCCAGATTTCACAATGGCTTCCATCAAAGAATTAAAGGTCCCAATATCAGGCACAAAACCTTCCTTAGTCATCTTCCTCACCATTCCCTTAGCAGACTCCAAATAACCGGCATTCAACAGACCTTCAATCAAAAGGTCACGACCCCTCACTGGAGGATTAAACCCTTTTCTACTCATCTCCTCTAAAAAATCCTGTGCCTCCCTCATCTTACCAGCCGAGCACCAGCCATTAACAAGGACTGCAAATGTTCTCTTGTCCGGAACCTCTCCTTTTCTGATCATCCGCCTGATCAGAGCATAAGCCCCATGAAACATCTTAACTTCGCAAAGAGCAAACAGCAAAGAATTGTGAACATCGATATTCTGCTTGCAATCAAAGTGCTTCAACTTATTGAAGATCTCGACCGCCTGATCAATGAGCCCATGCTTTCCAAACTCCTCAATGATGAAACAAGCAGTGTTTGGAGAAAGACCCAGATGCCGACTTTTCATTTGTTGGATGATCTTCCACATGGACTCGTACTTCTTGGTTTGAGCCAAGATCTTGACAATCTCTTCGTATTCAACTGAAGTGGGGGCATAGGAAGCAGGCTGGCAGGTGCAAGCCCAGTTGAAGAACCGTAACGACTCAGTGCCGCAGCGGGAGCAGGCACGAAGGACACGGTAGACAAGGTCGGAGGTTAGGGAAACGCGCACCTTGTTGAGGGTCCGCTCCATGTAGTAGTCGTGGCGAACAATGTTGGTAATGTGCTGGACAACTGCAAAGTAGTCATCTTTCTTGCGGGTTTGCAGAGGAGATTCATCGAAGGAGGAAGCTGAAGGCAGGGTCTTTAGGTGACGAAACAAACAGACTGGGGTTTGGTTATTGGATTTGTGAAGGAGGAGGCGAGGAACTCTTGAGAAAAGCATTTTGCAATTGCCTGTCTGTCTCTGCCAAAAGTAAATGCTACTTCTATTCAAGGTTTCAAGTTAAGAAAACACCCAGTTCAACAGGGAAGCAAACCATGGCAGTCTTCACCCGCATTTCGTCGAACATTTCATCTGCAAGGAACGAAAGTCCAGACACCGAGACACCTTCAAGACCGTGGAAACAACTCCGATGCCGAGTCGCGGAAGTCGCTCTTCTTGTAGCCGCGAATCAGGCAGAAGAGGGTGTAGGCCAGATAAAACGCAACACGATCAAGACGAATTCGGCTATTGGAACAGGTCAGAATTTGGCTCACGGCCCGTAATTGCGATGATAAGAACGACGGGAGCTCCACCTTCCTTTTGCTATTGATTTATCTTTCAAGTGATGGCCCTGATGGGTTCTTTGAAGGATGACGATGGGCAGGTTTCATCGGGCTTGCTATGGAGGAAGCGGATACCTCATCCCCTGCCATAAAAGTAAGGGTGACACGATGAGATTCGGGTTGTTTATTTTGAAATGAATGGTCCGAACTGATTCATATCATAGGCATTATATAGTTGGGAATAATGTAGGTTTCCACTGTCAAATGGTGTTTGGCCGCAAAAATTCAGAAATTGGCATATTTGGTTGGGCAATTTTCCAAATTAATGTTTTTTTAAAAAAATTACCAAAATAATAGCAAAATAAAAATAATTACCAAATTGGGTGCCAATCGGCGGTTGGGCCGCCGATTGCGGCCCAACTTTGACATTCAGGCCCCAATCGGTAGCCCAATCGCCGATTGGGGCCGCAAGCCATTTTTTTTTAAATTTAAATTATTTAATTTATATTATCTTTTTATAAAAGTAATTATTAAATAATAAATTATATTAAAATTACGTAAATTACATGGAAAAAAAAATAAGCACTACATAATTCATATTCCACCATTAAAATTTATTTTTAATTTATATTTTTTTCATAAAAGTTTCAATTAAATAATAAATTATGTTAAAATTACATAAATTACGTGGGAAAAAAAACAAACACTGCATAATTCATTTTCCACCATTAAAATTTACTTTTAATTTATATTTTTTTTATAAAAGTTTCAATTAAATAATAAATTATTTAAAATTACGTAAATTAAATGGGAAAAAAAAAGCACTCAATAATTCATAATCCACCAATAAAATTTACTTTTAATTTATTATTTAATTGAAACTTTTATAAAAAATATAAATTCAAAGTAAATTTTAATGATGGAATATGAATTATGTGGTGCTTGTCTTTTTTTCCTCAAAGTTACGTAATTTCAATAAAATTTATTATGTAATTGATAATATACAAAATATAAATTAAAAGTATATTTTAATGGTGAAATATGAATTATGTAGTGCTTGTTCTTTTTTTTTCTCAAATTTTATATCATTTTAATATAATTTATTATTAATTGCAGCTTTTATAAAAAAATATAAATTAAAAGTAAATTTTAATGGTGGATTATGAATTATTGAGTGCTTGTTTTTTTTCCCATGTAATTTACGTAATTTTAAATAATTTATTATTTAATTGAAACTTTTATAAAAAAAATATAAATTAAAAGTAAATTTTAATGGTGGAAAATGAATTATGCAGTGTTTGTTTTTTTTCCCACGTAATTTATGTAATTTTAACATAATTTATTATTTAATTGAAACTTTTATGAAAAAAAAATATAAATTAAAAGTAAATTTTAATGGTGGAATATGAATTATGTAGTGCTTATTTTTTTTCCCATGTAATTTACGTAATTTTAATATAATTTATTATTTAATAATTACTTTTATAAAAAGATAATATAAATTAAATAATTTAAATTTAAAAAAAAATGGCTTGCGGCCCCAATCGGCGATTGGGCCGCCGATTGGGGCCTGAATGTCAAAGTTGGGCCGCCGATTGGGGCCCCAACTCCAATTGGGGCCCCAATCGGCGGCCCAAGTGCCGATTGGGGTTGCCAATCGGCGGTTGGGCCGCCGATTGCGGCCCAATTTGATAATTACTTTTATTTTGCTATTATTTTGGTAATTTTTTTTAAAAACATTAATTTGGAAAATTGCCCTATTTGGTTGGGGCGTTAGGGAACTTCTAACATAGAAAATACTCATTCATCTCATGCAAATTGCTCCGAGTCAAAATCGCCTATCCAGGTCAAAGGTTTGGATTTAATCGATTTTAAGGCTTGCGGATTAATTCTACATAGCCGGATATTTAGTCACATTCTCAAAGATTATAAAACATAAAAAAAGGCAAAAAAAAAAAAAAAACAGCCCATTAATCTCTCTTTTTACCTGCCGAACCCAAAGATATGCAAAAGAACAGCATAATTTACAGTGCCAAGTGTTCATTATTTATACCAGTCTCACAAAAAGAAAAGAAAAGAAAAAGAATGAACTATCTTTTGAATGTAATCAATAATCATGTGGTTATTGAGGCTAATCAGGAATTAATCCCAAGCCAAAAGGAGGGATCATCGAGGTTCACTTTCGGTGTTCACACGTGAGATGGAGGATTACTGTATGCACAGGAACAGTAGTACTCTAATCCCCAACAACGTGAGCAACAATGACTAGAGTAGGCATAATAGTCATGCAGAACCGTAATCAAGTCTCCAGTTTCTTCATTTTCAATCACATTTCCTCCGAGCGATTACTGCCACCGGACCCAAGACGAGAGATTTGTAGGAGAGTCTTGACAATTCCGTATATGCTCGCTGGTTCGGCCATCGTGCCGTTTACATGATCTCCATCACTCGCCGTCGGCCCTGAGGCTGGTTTATTAACGAGAACAACCCCAAGTTCCCTGAGACTAGAGACATAAGAACGTCGTCACTGAAGGAGCGACGAAAATTGGTTTGCCTGTACAAGAGGATGGACATCAACTGTCTACAAAATAAAACTCAGAAAAAGTAAGATCCAAAAGGGAAGGATGAAAAAAAAAAATCATCATAATAACTCTTGTATAGCTCAAACCAACTCACCAGTCGACACAACATTTATGCAGCGGAAGAGTGTAGAGACGCATCCCATTTCATGAAACTCGGCTCAAAAAAGAAAGCTTTCAATAAGCATATGTTTAAGCACTTGTCCTAGATGTGCACGTCGATTATGTCGAACTTTGACTTTCGTTAAAAAAAAAAATAGTGATAGCTTATCATATAAAATAGCGATAGCTTATCATGCAATAGGCGATAGCTTATCATGAAAATGTCGATAGGTTATCATAAAATATAATAATAGCTTATCACCAAATACTCGATAGCTTATCATAAAAATAGCGATAGCTTATTATAAAATATAGTCATAGCCTATCACCAAATTCCCGATAGCTTTTCATAAAAATAGTGATAGCTTATCATACAAAACAGCAATAGCTTTGCATAAAATAGGTCGTAGCTTATAATGAAAATGTCGATAGCTTATCATAAAATAGGTGATACATTATCATAAAAATATTGATAACTTATCTTAAAATACTTGATAGCTTATCATAACGATAGCTTATCACACTTTCGATAACTCGTCAACCAAGGTTAATTAACCCAATCATGGTTAACAAAAATAACTATGATTAACTAACTTAACCGACGTTAGCTAACTCAATCATGGCTAACTAACCAAATCATGGTTAAATAAATTAGTGCTAAGCATGTTTAGATTAATCTAAACACATCATAATCAAGATTAATATACTAAGCAAGAGATTGGGGCGATAACTCACTCGATAGCAAATTCGAGGATACCAGGGCTTCAGTGGTGGGGAGGGCTACGCATGGCTCGGTCCAAAAACCTCATGAGACCACCAAGGATGGCTGAATAGAGGCAACTCAGTATGGAAGGGGCTGTTTTGCTTGATGACGGCAGCCTACAGTGGCCTGGTAACAAACGGCGGTGCTTGAATCAACGTTGAACGAACCAGGTCTCAATCGACCAGCTTCTGTTCAAGTGATAGGATGAAAAGGTGGTATCTTAGGCCGGACCACTCCACTATTTTCTTTTACCCTGAAAGAGCTCCTGCAGCTGCCATCTATCACTTCTTGAGGAGATATGGGGTGGGGCGGCCCCAGTGCGCCCCACCGTCTCGCTCTCTCTCCTCCGACACAAGACAGAGAGAGAGGAGAGAGAGAGAGAGAGAGGGTGGGGCGCATAGTCCGGCTCCACCCAAAATTTTTCGGATCCGGATCCCCTGCCTAGACATGGCCGGTTCCGTGGAACCGTCGATTCCGGTTCAGGAACCGGCCCTTAAGAGGCCGGTTCTGGTTTCGGTTCAGAACCGGCCGGTTCCGGTTCCGAACTTTTAATTTTATTTTTAAAATAATAAAATAAAATTAATAAATTACAAATTATAATTAAATTGTACATTGTAATAAAATTTGGAAAAAAAAAAGAGAGAATGAATGGGCTTGAACTTAATGAATTATCATTAAGCGCCTACATATCTTCTTGGGGTTAGAAGAATCAAAGCCCATGTAGTTCTCTTACCTTTGGTAACCCCCAACTTACCTCATCGTCAATCGTCGCTACCCGTTGTGGTGGTGGTAGTATCTCCACAGTCATCAATGAAGAATTCGTGTTCTCGATCAAGCTCTTGTTGGCGAAATTTAGCCTTTGTCCAATCATCGACACAAGCTTGACACTCCACACTTTCCGGACTTAATCTTGAACGGCGAGGGTCCAAAATTAATCCTCCAGCACTAAATGCTTGTTCAACCGCCATTGTTGAAGAAGGGGTCGCTAATATTTGTTTCGCGATGAGGGAGAGAACTGGAAATTGAGTTGAATGATTCTTCCACCACTCAAGAATCTTGAAATCTGCGTTGTTTTCTGAATCGCTAAACTCAAAAGAAATTGTTAAATAGTTTTCTAATTCGGAAATACTACCTGTTGATGTCCCTTTATGTTTTTTTTTTTGCCTAGTTTTGAGCATTTTATACCCTCTACTAAGTAGTGAAATACCCGCATCACTTTCTGAGACAATATGCTGGGCAGATTCATATCCACTGTCGCTTAAACCATATCTATTACAAAATTCATTATATAATGCTACTATAGCTTCTTTAACATCTACTTGTATAATTGAAATATTTATTACTTCATCCAAATGTAAACAATCATAATAATAAGCAGTCAGATAATCTAATAAACCATCTAATTTAGTACGTGGATCGAAAACAATACCAACTAAATTGACAAGAGGAATGTTTAAATAATAATGCAACCATTTTTCTCGCATTACTAAAATACTCGAAGCTAAGTCAGTATCTTTTTTATATGCATTAAAAACATTAGCAATATTAACGCACTCTATTAAAAATAAATGTGTAGTAGGATAATAAATACCAGATAAAGTTTTAGTAGCATCATTAAAAATTTTCAAACAATCTAAATTTTTTTTACAAACGTCACAATGTTGCGGAAGTAAAGCAATATCGGGAACAATATTTGAAATAAATGAACATAATAAATCTTTGTAATCAAAAGTTTGTAGAAGCATCTCGTAGGTAGAATTCCAACGAGTCGGAACATCTTTTGGAAACCTTCTTGCCGTTCTCATATTTTCTTTACAAAATTTTCCCCACGCTTTCATAAGTTGAGGGCGGCTCCATAAAAATCTAATTGCACTATTTATTGGGTGGAGAGAAGTTACAAGAATTCATAAACCATCTTGAACACATAAATTCAAAACATGACAAGCACATCTAATGTGAAAAAATTGTCCGCCAAAAGAGGGTTTACACATTTTTTCTAACTCGGGAATGGAAGCAGTATTTGCGGCGGCATTATCAAAACCAATTGAAAAAACTTTATTAATCAAACCATATTCTTCTAAAACTTGCCTAATTATTCTATAAATATTATGGGCCGTATGCCTTTCAGGAAAAACTCGAAATGCAAGAAATCTTTTTTGAATAATCGAATCATCACCTATTCAATGGCACGTGACACCTATATAAGAATTAATATTCCAAGAATCACTCCAAATATCACTACCTATATGTACACGTCCTTTGAATTCTTCAAAAAACGTTTTCAATTTATTTTTTCGATCTTTATAAACTCGTTTAAGTTCGCGTTTAAGAGTAGTTTTTGGAAATGATGGTGCTTGCGGAACCAGCGCAGTGTTTACCAAATATCTAAAATTAGAATTTTCACCAGTATTAAACGGAGCATGCTTAAGGGAAACATATTCAGCTAATGTTTCTTTATAAAATGCATTAGTGAAACGGAATAAAGGATGAGGGTTAGGATTGGCGAACCCGGAAATTTGTTGTTGGCTAGTGTCGATCCCCACTTGCGTTGGATGTTTTTTCGTCAAATGCCGATGAAATGTTCCATAGCCATATCCTTTACCAAGTTTGTATTTTTGCGGACAATATTTACAGCTTATATCAAATTTACCTTCATTTTCATTCCACACTTTGTCAAAGTGTAGCCACAAGTCGGATTATCGGCTCTTCTGTGCCGGCTCATTTGGTATCGATGATCCTTCGACACCAGTGGCAGTGGCAGTAGAAGGATAAAGACTTTCTTGCGTTGCGACGTGCTCGACGTCGAGATTGGGAACATCGTCGTCTTCCCAAGATGCATATTCACGAGGATCATATTCATGAACAGGAAAATCGGATTCTCCCATATCCATCGGGCTCTTTCCCTTTCTAGTATTTCTGCTTCCACTTGCCATTTTTTGAGAGAATTGATCGGAAAGTTGATTCAAAGAATTGAGACGGAATTCAGAGAGAATATCAGACCGAGAGAATTTGACTTGAGGGGTGAGACTTGAGAATATTGGAGAGAATTTAGAGAAATTGTGAGAAAAATAAAGAAGGATTGTGAAATTTTTATAGAGTTTTTTTTTTAAATAAAATAAAATTCGCAACGGGCCGAGGCCAACGGTCCTCAGCCCGTTGGGGAAGAGCCTAACGGCTCTTCCCCTGCCAAGGGGGCGGGGCCCGCCTGGCAGAGGGGGGGGCCCATTGCCCCCCACGCCACGCCCCCCCTTTTTTTTGCTGGTTCCCGTTTGGGCCCGCGGGCCCGGTCAACGAGTCGGTTCCGGGTCCACTGGCCCAAATGGCCATGTCTACCCCTGCCCATGTGGGCAGGGAGACCACAGATCTCCCACCATCCACCAAATTTTTTCCTCCCTTATAGGGGGAAAAATTTGGTGGATGGTGGGGCGGCCCAGATCTGTGGTCTCCTTGCCCATGTGGGCAGGGAATCCCGCTCCAAATTTTTCCATCACTTCTTGAGGGGGTTGATGTTATTTGGCTATTTCATCCCTATTTCATTGTACGTGTCTATAGAAATTGTCAAAATTGTTCAAAGCATTTTCATTAATCGAGACAAAGAAATGTACTATGAAGAAGCCGACAAACCGGCTCATGCTCGCACATCAAACTTGAACGGGGAACTTGATTTCTAAACTTTAGTTTAACGTATAATATTGATCCTGAATTTTTAAATTAATACATATGTAATGGAGTTTCTGATCTATGTAAAATTATACAGTCTTATCACTGAAAATGTTTAGTAATCTCGCAAAAAAACTCAAATCATTGCTTTGAAAAGAAAAATCATTAGGTTATCTCAATATTTAGGAAAAATGACACCAGAAGTGTCAAAAATTGTGTATGGCGTTGCCTCTAGGATATTTGAGAAACATTTATGGACACACATCTTATTAGTGATAATATTGTACTAAAAATTCCCTCCTTCGTGCGTAAATTGACATCGTGGCATCCAACAACTCCTTCTCATTGTCGCTGTGGATTTCATTTTATATGATTATTGTTTATGTTTTTCTTTTTTTCTTTTTTTATTTCTTTAAAAAAGGGTGGTTCCAGGCGAGAGGGCCGTTGACTCGTCGAAGCGAGGGAGATCTTCCCTATCATTTTCCTCCTCCTCTAGGAGGTCAGTGGCCGATGAGAGGTGAGGGCCAGTGGCTCGCCAAAGCGAGGGCGAGTTCGGGAAAGAGGAAGAAGCAAACAAAAAAAAAGAAGAAAAATAAATTTTTAAAAATATTTAAATATTATTAAAGAATACCAATGCTCCGGCCAGTGAAATAGATTATTTTGATGTCTATTCACCTGTGTATCATCTATCACAATTGGCTGCCAACCACCTCAACGGCAAAGCATCGAGACGTCGTATTCCAGAAAAAAGGATAATCTCTTCCTCAACAAATGTAATTACACCACAACCAAACACAGCATACATGGATTTGAATGTTTATAAAAAGCTCAACTCGTTTCTTGAGCTGTATGATGTTATGAACATTCCCGTCGTCCAATCAGGATTTAATCAGGTACCACCCCGAATAGACGCATCAGTCCAAGAATCGATCAGCGCCGTCGGATGCGCATACTCCCGATCGCAGGTCAGATGAATGGTAATGCACGAATGAGCGCGCGTCCAGGGTGCGTCGTCTAGAACCTTCCGCTCGAACACCACTTCTTTGTAGGGGCGAGCGGTTTCGGTCTGGCCCGGTTCTCATAAAAAATCGAGAATCGGACCGATGGTCCCGATTCCCATTTTTCAGAATCGTGGACCGAACCGGCCACCCTTCAAAGTGTCGGCGGTTCCTAGAGGTGGCAAAATGGGTCTAGAACCCACATTTGACCCATATTTGATGGTGGTGGGTCAAAAATGGGTTGACTTAAGTACTTAAATGGGTCATAAATTGGTTGCTTAAAAACTTCATGGGTCAGAAATGGGTTTCAAATGGGCCATAAATGGGTTAACTAAGAAAACTATCTTAAGGGAACCACAAATAAGTTTTGTTAACATTTTTTTAAAATCTATTTTTTTTTATATTTTAATAGTTTGTTTTTTATATAATTTTTTCATTTCTTTTTTTTTTCTATTTTCTTTTTTCTCCTGCCTTGGCCGTCACTCTGCTTTGGCCGCTAACGGCCACCACCGCCAATTGCCACCCTTCGTCGCCGCCGCCGCGCGTGTGCAGTTGCCTCTACGAACATTGTTTTACGCCATTAATAGTCGTAGCAGTTCAGTTATCCATGGGAGTTCGATGGTCACCTCACAGAAACGCACGATCTCGCTTATTCGTGAGCTATCACCAATACATTTGAAGCTAAAATGTATGACCGGTCTCATCGTCGTTATTATTTTTTAGGGCGGACCGCGGGTCATTAAAATTGAAAGAGCTGAAATCAAATACTTCTTGCAGCATATTATCTGTTTTGTCTGTCATTAGACTGCCTCTAATTAATTATGAGATTATTTTTTTCAGTAGTTGTGCGCGTTTATTTCATTAACTCACAAAAGCCGATTATTAATATTTTTTTGGTCAAGCCGATTATTAAATTTAATGGATTTCAGATGGTGACGTAGAAGGGGGGGAAAAGAAAACGTAAAAAAATAAAATTATAAAATCATAAAAATGCGAATTTGTATTTCATGAAAATGTTTCAGCAATATGATTCTATTAAACAATCATAAGAAATAAATTTTCATAGATTAAATTAAATATAGAAATATTTTCTTAAATGGGTTGGGTCGGGTATGGGTCGGGTATGGGTCGGGTCGGGTATGGGTCAAGAAATTTGTATTGCACATAAATGGGTCATAAATGGGTTAATGGGTTAATTTGGGTCGGACTATTTATGACCCGACCCAAACCCGACCCAACCCACCCATTTGACACCCCTAGCGGTTCCAAGGAACCGATGTTCGCGAAAAGAATCGCAAATATTTAGTTTTGGTCCGATTAAGTTTAAATCTCGAACTTTTCACCTACGTCCATTACAAGAATTGAAAAGTGGATTCACGAAATAGGAATGCGAAATGCAAGAACAAAGGTCACCGAAGAAAAAAGATAAGAAAAGAAATATGCGAAGCAAACTTTAAGCCTAAACAAGTAAAAATTATGTTTACTTTAAAAAAAAATGGATTCGGTCCGATCCGGTCCGATCCTAGGCCTAGAATCGAGAACCGGACTGCCCGATCATCCGTTCTAATTTTAGGGACCGGAAATTGGCCTGGATTCCTCTAAAATCGGGAATCGGCCCATCAATTCTGATCTGATCCGAACGATCCCGATCTGGGTGGTCTTTTTTGCTCACCCCATACTTTGGCTTGTCGGGCCACGTGAATAAAGAGGGGGCCAATCCTCCTCTTCCATTAAACCCTAAACCCTGGCGGACCAGCTCTGTGCACGAAGCTCACTCTATCTCTCCGTCTTTTGGCTTCTTGAGAGAGAGAGAGATATGGCCACCGCGGCTCTTCTTCGCTCCGTACGTCGTCGAGACGTCGCTTCCGCTTCTTTCTCTGGCTACAGATCCGTATGTCGCTGCTCTTCTTCTCTTCGTCACCTCCGCTCTTTTTTTTTTTCTTTTGATTTCATGCCTTGACTTCGACTTCGGGTGGGGGGCTTGTTGAGTTGAGATCGAAAGCGTTTTGCTTTTCTGCTTGTTTTTCTCATTGTCGATGTGAATAATCGCCTCGAGGCTTTATGGACATGGATTTTCGTTCCTTTGTTTGCTACTTGGTCAAATTGTTTGTCTCGAGTTAGTCTGAGCAGACGAAAAATAATATCCTCATCTTAGATTGATTACGAATTATTGAATGGCATGTGATTCCAATTATCACGAATTTTAATCTTATTGGGCTAGAATCTGGGCAGTTCCCACATACCGTCCGGCATGGGCTTTTGAGTACAAGTTGTAATATTACATGCAACATGCAAATCATGAACAGAAAGAGTGGAATATACCTAGGAACAAACTCTTCCTACCTAGTCCTGGTTTGTTGGCACAGTTTATCTTACATGAACATGACTTTGTGATTCTTGAATGATTATTACAATAATCACTCATGGTGTCTCTTTTGCCAGCTGACTGGCCATGCTAAATCATCATGGACTGGCTGCCATACGGGTCAGAATTGGGGAAGTTTGTGCAGAGTATTCAGGTACAGATACGTTGCTTTTTGACATTTGAGCTGCGAAGCAAGAATTTAACTCATCCTTTTTTTTTTTTTGCCCATTATACAGTTCAAAGCCGGCAGGGACCGATGTCATTGGTATTGACTTGGGTACAACCAACTCATGTGTTGCAGTCACGGAGGGAAAGGTAAGAGCCGAAAATACTAAGGATGAGAGTTTGTTTGCATTATAGAAATTATGTTCTTTCTTCGATTCTGGATATCTTTTTTGAATGTTCAGATTATTAGAATTGTTCCACTCTCCTACAGAATCCCAAGGTGATTGAAAATGCTGAAGGTGCAAGGACTACACCGTCAGTAGTTGCTTTCAACCAGAAAGGAGAGTTACTCGTAGGAACTCCGGCCAAACGCCAAGCTGTCACCAATCCAGCAAATACTGTTTTTGGTACAAAAAGGATGGTTGGAAGGCGTTTTGATGATGCCCAGACCCAGAAAGAAATGAAGATGGTTCCCTTCAAGATAGTGAAGGCTCAAAATGGAGATGCATGGGTTGAAGCAAATGGACAACAGTATTCCCCAAGTCAGATTGGTGCTTTTGTTCTAACAAAGATGAAAGAAACAGCTGAGGCTTACTTGGGGAAGACTGTATCAAAAGCTGTGATTACGGTTCCAGCTTACTTCAACGATGCCCAGAGACAGGCAACTAAAGATGCTGGCAGAATTGCAGGTCTTGACGTTCAGAGAATTATTAATGAACCAACTGCAGCTGCCCTTTCTTATGGAATGAACAACAAAGAGGGGCTTATAGCTGTTTTCGATCTTGGGGGTGGGACCTTTGATGTTTCCATTTTGGAGATATCGAATGGAGTTTTTGAGGTAAGTAGTGTTTTGACTTGGTTTATACTTCATTTGCCTTTATAAGCCAGGTGAGACGTTCATGCTTTTTTGTAGGTGAAAGCTACAAATGGGGACACATTCTTGGGTGGAGAAGATTTTGATAATGCATTGCTGGACTTCTTGGTTAGCGAGTTCAAGAGAACTGAAGGAATAGATCTTGCCAAGGATAGACTAGCCTTGCAAAGGCTCCGGGAGGCTGCCGAGAAAGCTAAAATAGAGCTTTCATCAACGTCTCAGACTGAAATTAACTTGCCATTTATCACAGCTGATGCTTCTGGTGCTAAGCATTTGAATATTACTCTCACTAGATCAAAGTTTGAGAGTTTGGTGAACCAGCTGATTGAAAGAACTAGGAACCCATGTAAAAATTGTTTGAAGGATGCCGGCATATCCACCAAAGAGGTCGATGAAGTTCTTCTGGTTGGTGGAATGACTCGTGTTCCCAGAGTGCAAGAGATTGTTTCTGAAATTTTTGGGAAGAGCCCAAGCAAAGGAGTCAATCCTGATGAAGCTGTCGCATTAGGAGCAGCAATTCAAGGCGGTATTCTTCGGGGTGATGTTAAAGAGGTGCTTCTTCTAGATGTTACTCCCTTGTCACTTGGTATTGAGACTTTGGGTGGTATCTTCACAAGGCTCATAAACCGGAATACAACTATCCCTACCAAAAAAAGTCAGGTGAGATTTCAAAGACTCAAATGTTATACGCACATAGTCTGCAGTGTCTTGAGTTGCAATATTCTCTCTTTTGGGTCGTTTGAGATACAGAATGCTCGATGTTTGGTTTTTACTATTGAGGGCTCTGATTGACATTTCTATTCTTCAAATAAATATGGATCGGAGTTTTGACTTTTTGTTCTCGCAGGTGTTCTCCACGGCATCAGAGAACCAGACACAAGTTGGTATCAAGGTTCTTCAAGGCGAACGCGAAATGGCAACGGACAACAAGATTCTTGGGGAATTTGAGCTCATGGGTATTCCACCTGCTCCTAGAGGCATGCCTCAGATTGAAGTCACATTCGATATCGATGCGAACGGTATCGTGACTGTTTCTGCCAAAGACAAAAACACTGGGAAGGAACAACAGATCACTATCCGTTCATCAGGTGGCTTGTCAGAAGATGATATCAATAAAATGGTTAGGGATGCAGAGTTGCATTCTCAGCATGATAAGGAGAGGAAAGCTCTGATAGACATCAGGAACAGTGCGGATACCACCATCTACAGCATAGAGAAGAGCTTGGGTGATTATAGGGAGAAAATCCCTGCTGAAGTTGCACAGGAGGTTGAGGATGCAGTTGCAGATTTGAGGAAAGCCATTGGAGGTGATAACATCGATGAAATCAAGTCGAAGCTCGATGCTGCCAACAAGGCTGTCTCTAAGATTGGACAGCACATGACCGGTGGCGGTTCAGATGGTGGATCAGCAGCCGGAGGTTCTCAAGGTGGTGAGCAGGCTCCCCCTGAGGCTGAATACGAGGAGGTCAAGAAGTGAAATTGCTTTCTAGACTTAATTTTCTTCTCTTTTCAAGAAAGTGATTTTCTATTAAGGTATTGTATCTAAATGTTGGAGGAAAGTTTAGGAAATTTTTTATTGGTGACATTGGAAATAACCACCACATTCGAATTTCATTGTTATGCAGAAATTTAGGTCATTTAATTCTGGTTCCCCGTTGTTTGGGAAACTCTCCTATGCATGTGTTGAGGAGAGGGTTTCGGTGGGTTGATGACCCTTGATATGTTCAAGCTATTGAGTGAACTTTGTTCATGGTCGATCTTTTTCAATTCCGGAGATGGTGGGTTGAAAGATGAATATTGTTCGTCATTGGCTTATTCAGTTCTGTCATTTGCATGTATTGTGAGGGATCTAACCATGTTGATAGTGTCTATTTCTGCAGCAGCAGTCTATTATGGCCGTCTGGATGTCCTTCAATAAAGGACTGGTTGCATCTCCTGTATGGATTAGGATTGGACGATATTTTTTTAATTATAAATTTCCCAACTAGGACGGTGAATTTTCTTGATGAAGTTACCCTTAAAATCTATGTAGTCTAATCGTTTACATAAACCATTCTTTCCTCAGCAAAGTCTCGATCGGGAGAGGGATAAGAGGGTGGAGGTTTACGACTAGCAGACTGCGAGCATGGCGGGTTGTGGCAGCAGACATGGCTTGATTCAGGTCGTACATGACGAAGTGGCACGTCAGCTTGTGTTTCTATCTTCGACAGGATTGGGGAGAGGGGAAAATGGGAAGAGGGCAAATAGAGAAGGAAGGGAGAGAGAAAACGAGATGAGAACGATTGAATCGGGCTGTCTATTTGGTTAGCATCTCGTTGGCTCATTTGTCCAAATCTTTGCCTAAATTCAGAGTCTCACTCCTATTGCTTTTTAGAATGGAATGGGGTTATCTGATCATTCCTCAGGAAGATATTAATTTGCGTAAGAATTTTAAGGCGTCGGGCATATGTGATGCATATACTTGATTCTCACTTGTTCGACAAAGCCCATCTCTCCGCCTTCAATAACGGGACTTGGAGATCATGAACGAGACTCTCGATGCTTGGAGCATGAACTGGGCCCTGATGACCCGATACGCGATAGCATAGGGAGAGATTCTCTGATGAATGCTCTTTGTATTCTTTTTGTGGATGATTAAATGAAAAGCACACCCCTTTTATATAGCAGAGGGTCTCGGATTATAACTGTTGATCTATATTAGATCTGATTGTTAAAATCGCATCTCTCATCTATCTAACCACTGATAATAAATAGGAAGCTTCTGGAGAGAGGGACAATTACAGTCTCGCCCGTCCCTGAGAATATTCTAGAATGCCCTAGAAACCTAGCGAAACCCTAGTCCCCCCATACACAACAACTCTTGGAGTCCTTCTCGGCCATGGGATTGACCGAAAACCTCGGCAAGTGTCAAATGTCCCTTTTTTCTTTCTCTGAACTGCTTTTATTTCTAGGTTCTCTCCCTAAGATCTGGGTGATTCAAGCAAGCGATTCGGAGGCTAAGCTAGATCCAATGAAGCCTAAGTCGTCGCACGGGTCGGACCCTCAAAAGTCAACACGTAACAACATCAACATTACTGGGAGTTGTTTACCATCCAACATCCGATTGTTTCTTCGGCGGTAACATTCACTCAATAATCAAACGCACTAGAAGGCTACAATCACCACACAATATCAGTTCCTATGTCAGCCAGAACTGAGTGATCGAACCAGCACATGCATCTGACTTCTAATTGTGTTAAGTTTTCCCCCTTACCGATCCATTTCAATTCTCTCTAAGCAAGCATGGGATCATCACAACCTACTGCCTTAGACCCTATGTTGTAAATTAAATGACGATAAGGCCATTCGATGTGTACTGCTATGCTAAAGATAATAGAATGTTGATTTTCGTTGCCATGCTTGCTTCGAAAATATAATAGAAACTATAGATGCGTTTGTTTTATAAAAAATGAACAATATAGAAAATAATTTTTTTTTTAAATAGTCTCTTGCATCTCTTATAAAAATAGTCGCGATAATTTTAGATGTTTCGAGTTAAAAAAAATCGAAGAGCGTGGGCCATAAGATTATGATATATTATAAGAAAATTGTGAAAGTTATTGTGTTTGATCTACTTGCCGATATTTATATATTGTGACAATTTAGATGTTCCAAGTTAAAACAACAGATTATAATATAGTATAAGAAAATTGTGAAAATTAATGGGTTTGATCTACGTGTCAATATTTATATTGGCCAAGTATCAGTGGCGACCGCTTTTACTATTCCAACATGGCAACATCCGAGCGTTTCTTTGGCCATAACATTCACTTAATAATCAAACATGCTGGAAGGCTACAATCAATCACCGTGCAATATCAGTGATTCAGTTCCTATGTCGAAAACCAAAACAACCAGTGATTGAACCAACACAAGTATCGAACTTTTAAGAATGTTAAGTTTTCCCCTTTAATTTACCAATCCATTTCGATTCTCTCTAAGTTCCTAATGAGAACTCTACATTAGAATTCTCATGCTCCGTGAAATCGGCTAGCTCTGTCGACATTACACTTACAAAACACATGAAAACGTAACAAAAAAGAGCGCATCATGTGTGGGATGGGAAAAGTGTCAAAAAAGTCCTAAACATATTGTCATTGTGCCAATGTCCTAAACCTTTTTTTATGCCAATTTAGTCAAAAAAAACCTTTTGCATTGGTGCCAATTTAGTCCTAAATATTTTGTATGATGCCAATTAAGTTAATTCGATCAATTTTGGCCGAAAATCATTGGCACAAATATCAATTATCCTATGTGGCACGGTTTGCGCTAACGTGGATATTTTTTAAATATTTTTTGATATTTTAAATATATTTTAAAAATATTTTTTAAAAAAAACAAAAAAAATTCTTAAAAATTCTTAAAAATTATAGAATAATATTAAAAAAATACCCAAATCATTATGCCACGTAAGACAATCGATGTCAACATCAGTCATTTTCGATCAAAATTAGTTGAATTAACTCAATTAGCATAAATTATCAAAGATTTATGACTAAACTCGCACCAATGCAAAAGTTTTATGACTGAATTAGTACCAATAAAAGGTTTAGGACTTAATTGAACCAATGCAAAAGGTTTAGGATTGAATTGGCACCAAAAAAAATTTAAGACTAAATTGGCACTAGTGCAATAAATTTAAGACTTTTTTGACACTTATCCATGTGTGGGTTAGCAAAATTTTTGGGAGATATGTTCAATAAAAGTTTTAAAACTTATCACAAAAGTACAATTGAGTCCTAAAACTTATCAAATTAGTGCAATCAAGTATCTTTCATTAAATCTGTCCAAATTGGTTAAAGAAAAATGTTGACGTGTATGTATATTATATATATATATATATATATATATATATATATATAAGTTCAGCTTGATCTAATGCTCATTGGGGACCTTTGACCTGAAGATTGAGAAAGACAATTAGCGGCTGCTCGTTAGGTGGCGCTCTTGTATTGGGTGGTTTTATTGTATATTTGTGCACTCAATCACACAATATAATTTTGCACTTTACCGTCGTTTAACAATCACACAATAACGGGAACTGTTAGGTTGCGTTTGACAGTCATGATAAAAACCAGGATAGGATATGTTATATCTTATCCTGTGTTTGGTGGCCGTGTAGGATAGGATATAGTGGGATATAGAGGGGATATAGCACGTATAAAAAAAATCCTAAGGAGGGGGTAGGATAAAGCCTGATAGGATATCTAACATAAAAAAATGAGGAAAAAATTAAAATAGGGCAAAAATCTATGGATTCGTTTCGCCGTTCACTATTGTTGTCGTCCCTCCTAGGTTTGCAACTCTCAACGATCTCTCTTCTGGCCGTCGGCTCACTGCCTCTACTCTCGACCTCTACTCCCATCGCCTTACACGGCCACGTGGGAGGCTTCGCCGATGACGATGATGACGTTGAAGACGACTATGGCGGTTTTTCATATCTCTCTCTCTCTCTCTCTTATTTCTTCAACATTCGTATCTCCAATCGCTGAGAAGATTTCTCCAGATTCTCCATTTTTCTCTGATCGAAAACATGAACAAAGGACCCTTCTCCGATTTCGGAAAGAAGGCGAAAGGTACCTCCTCTCTATCTCTCTCTCTCTGCGCTTTTGGTTTTTTTTAGGTTCGAGTTGATTTTGGTTTGCAGACTTGCTCACGAAGGACTACAGCTCTGATCAGAAGTTTACTCTCGCCAGCGATAGCAAGACTGGACTAGTAATCTATGCTTCGTCTTCTATCTCTATGTGCGCTTCTGTTTTTGTGTTCGTTGAAGACGCTATGGCTGATTCGAACATCACCAAACGCTGCCATTGCTGGAGGATAAAGATGATGCTTTGTGGCATCTCATCTTCCTTCAACACCACCATGAAAGAGAGATGAATTGACTCCATGTATAATATCCTGACATCACCAAACAATGTATAGGATATTTCAAATCCAATCATATCCTTATCCTATCCGACCTTATCCTATTCGGCAAAAAAATCTGGACGACCAAACACAACCTTGGTTGTTAAGATCGTAGGAAAATGGACGAAATCATGAAGCTCGATAGCAATTGAAGGAATGTACGTAAATTTTAATGACCGTCAAAGTAGAGGGAGTGGCTAATTTATGTTTGAATCTTCTTGGCGTTCACTGCATTGTCTTTTGATTTTAGAGTGCGTTTGTTTCGAAGAAAACTTCTCGATAAAGAAAAATATATTTTTTTTCATTTTCGGGTTAGAGAATTCATTTTCCTAATTTTAAGCATGCGTATTTTCTTTAATCGTAAAGTGGTTCTCCCTTTGGCTGATTATTTTAAGCGAACCAAACGTGCGGAAGTGCAGAAAACTAATTGATAGCCTTAGTTCCCATTTTCGAGTCGAACTTGTGATTCCTAACACGCCTTGTCAGTATCAACGCAACATTCGTCCTTTTTGTGTGAACTATCTTCGATTTCAATTTCAGCTACTGTAATCACCTTTGCAGGAATCGGGCTTTTTTTTCCAAATCAGGGGAAAAAAGGAAATAATTTACCAATTCAGGCATTTTTCTATTTTATTTACCAAGGCAGGGGCCGCTCGGTAGTCTGACTGCCGAGCGGGGGCCTGGCCGCTCGGCAGTTTAACTTTGTTGTTACCCGAAACAAATTGAGGCCCGACCCGAAAAGATAGAAATTATCGGGTCGGGTCTTGTTTCGGGTCGGGTCTTTTGTTTTGTTTGGACACCCCTACTCTAGACTCCCTGAAAAACTGATTGGCGCCATTCTAACATTTCCTTACCATCAATTCTAAACAGGAAACATCTTATAATACTAAAGACGCAACAGTTTCTTTGACAAAAAGCTAGAGCTGAGAATTCATTATACCCTAAAATTGCAAAGTATTTACTAATTCACTTCCAAAAGTGAAAGGCGGTCCGTTTTGTTTCATAATACAAGTCATGAACCAACCAAACAAGAAGAATTTGTAGGTGAAATGAAAATTAGGATATTCACCTTCGTGGAGGAACACGCACAAACCGAAATCTGTAGCCTTCAAGGGGGCATTCTCATCCCTGCTAGCCAACAAGAAGTTCTCAGGCTTGAGATTGCTATGCATAACACCCATGAAATGGTAGGCATGAACAACATTGACAATAGCCCTAAATTTAATAGTAACCACTTCATTATCATTTAATCTTTCGACATTTCAATCGGAAATTTTAAATTAAATAGTTAACTACTCCTTGAAAAATTTCTATTCCCTTAGGAATTTAATGATCTCCGTAATTTCCTCATTTTGTGCTTTGATTATTCTTTTCTAATTTTGTATTTACTGTATTTTGGTGATTGTGATCAACTTGTGTATCCAGTTGGTGTTCTTCTTAGGGGATGCAAAAGGTCAGACTGACGTTTGGGAATGCAAAAACGGAACAAACTCATCCTTAATGACTCATTTAAAGAGAAAAAAAAAATTGAAATGGTCATCATTTTTCTGTCCGTCTCCCAATTGACTGGATTATTTTGTTGTCAGAAAGCAAGCTCTTGACGTGATCTTTGTGAAATGAGATTGGATTATTATGACCTTTTTTTAGGTTAACTTCTCCCTAACAGAAATTATATATTATAAAATCCACTTTCATGATCTCCGTTATTTTCTCATTTTGTGCTTTGATTATTTTTTCCCATTTTCGTATTTGCTTTATTTTGACAAATGTAATCAACCTGCGTATCTGGTTGGGGTGGGGATCACCTGCCTTAAAGGCAGGTGACTTACCCACCTCCCCACCCTTGATATGAGATGGGCCCACTATATTAAGGGTGGGGATCACCCTACCTTAAAAAAAATTAAGGTAGGGGATCCGAGTCCATCCGGTTGGCGTTCTTCTTAGGGAAAGCAAAAGGTGAACCGACACTTTGGAAAGCAGAAATGGGACAAATTCTTCCATGACCCATTTAAGGAATGGTCGAGATTTCTATCAATGGGTTCCGCTTATCCCACCTCTATGGAGCCAAGTTTGCACCTTTCCATCCTGACAAGGTTCCACTTGGTTATTGACACTTGATTTTTAGTCATTTTATTTTTACATAATTGATCAAAAATTCATAAAATTTAAAAATCAACATTGGAACCATGGCCATGCCTAGCCTAGGAAACCAATTTTGAATTAAAAAAATATGTTTTTGACTTTTTCCGAAATTTCCATTATTTCTTTTAATTGGAAAATACCTTGAAACGAGAAAAATAACTTTTTTAACCAGAAAAATATGAAAAAGCAGCCATTAGTCTTCCTTCAATCCCAGTTGCATTTTGGTCACTTTAAATCCAAAAATTCGATCGGGAGTCGTCACGAATTCTAAAATTTTGTATTTAGGTCCCTAGTTGAACAAAATTCTCAAATCGTGTCTTCTCTAATGTTCTTTTCACTTTGCTCTAGTTATGACATTGTTCTTACACCTTTAATTGAATTTTGGTCCAATCATTTGCACGAATTGAACAAATTGGAAAATTGACCTATTTGAAATTTCAGTTTGGTCCCTCATCTGAAAATTTTGATCAATTGTGAAATTCCATTCAAGATAAACCCCTATCCATAGGTTTTATATCATTATAAGACCATTGTGGGATCAGCTTGATAAAAATCATCCGTTAAGAATCTTGTTGACATCTAATTTTTTAATCTATTTTTCTTTAGAAAAATTCTTAAAAATATGATAAAATTTCATAAAAAATGAAAATAAACTTTGGAAGCCTTGGCCTAGCCTAATGAATCAATTTTGAACAAAAAATATTGTTCTTTATTTGCTTGTAATTTTTGAATTTCTTTTAATTTGAAAATAGCCCAAAATTAAAAAAAAAATAGCAGCAACAAAAAAATAATCATTAATATTTTTTTAATTCTAATTTCATTTTGGTTACTTTAAAATTCAAAAATTAGATGGGGAACCTACTTTTCCAAATTTTTGCATTTAGGTCCCTAGTTTACCAAAAATATCAAATTCAGACCTTTCTAGACTTTTTATCACTTTGAGCAAGTTGTGAAATTTGATATCATGCTTTCAATTGCATTTTGGTCCAATCATTTTGCAGATTGAGCAATTTGGGAAAAGGGCTTAAAATCTTTTCAATTAAGTCCTTGATTTTAATTCTAAGTGCAATTAAGCATTTTTTTTAGATGTTCCTGCAAACCCAAGACCACTACTCTATGTTTCTAATCATCCTGAATCCATTGGTGGGGTCGGTTTAGTTCAATTCATTCATTAATGGTTTGTATTATTCAAAAATCATAATCGGGTCAAAACTAAAGTTTGGAGGTTTTGCACTAGATAAAATTATTTTCCCCCAAAATTGTCGTTCCTAGATGAGACAACATGCCATAGAATCTATTTATGCCTTCAATTTGATGAAAAAAGGTCGAATCGGCGTCCAATTTAGGGGGGGAAATAAACCTGGTCAACTGGGTCGGGTTGACCCGACCCAGTCACCCGGCTAACCACGAAATTCCCATAAACGCACAGAAGCATTTTCGCACGAACAGGGGAAGACCAGGGAAGCTTGACTGAATTCAAGAGCTTTCCATCGAATTCCCCAACGCCAGCCTGCCCCCAAAACGTCCCGGCCAGCTAGCAAAAAGGAATCGGGCGTAAAAAAAAAAAAAAAAAAGAATCTGTCGGTGCAGGGGAGATGGGATGTTGAGCAGAAAGAGACTTCGGGAGAGAGAGTTAGAGAGAGAGAACCAAGACGTTTTCACGGTGCCCCCGCCGTGCCGTCCCCTTCGTCACAGCAGAACAGGTTCGTCACCCCATGTGCACAACTGCACATATCCCCTGTTTTCGTTTGAGGCTACTGTGGTCGTGAGCTCGATTTGGTTCTCAACCAAATCGAGCCAATCTGGATGCATCACGACCTTCATAAATGTTCATGGGATGTTCTTGCATGAAATTTTGGTTTTATTTTGATCGGAGATTCATTTATTTTGTGTTTTAATGATTTTTCCCGGTATGCACTCCATGTGCTCGACAAAATGACTTGGCGAGCATTTTTTTAGTTTCGATTTCGGTCATGGATTTCGAGCATATTATTTGTTCATTTTTTGTCTCCGTGTGCCTCTAAAACCATCACTAAGCACGTTTTTGGCCTTTTTCTGCATTTTCTCATATGAAAAACCTGTGGCTCGACCTCTTTCGGACCACGCCCGAGCCGCTTTTCGAAAGCCTTCGATGGACGGTAACCAGTGGTCTAAAGTTGATACGTAATCCTCCGAAACTTGATTATGCTTGCTATGTGCTTAAAGTTGCAAAACGAATGACTGAAATAAAAAAATCGAAGCTCGTGGCAATCTGCATTTTTTCGCCGGCTGTTGTTGGTCTCTAAGTGCTCTGGCGGGGAATGTCGTCGTTTGTTTTAGGTTCAGGGATGTTAGAAAATTGGTTTTGCTAAGATTGAGCAACAAAGTGAGAGAAAGATTGGCTCGGTTTTTGTCTTCTGGCAAAGTTCCGACAATTTTAGCCGGAATTTTGATGCAACGACCGGTCACTGATCAATGGTCAATTGACCAGTTGACGCCTACGTGGCATTCACGTGGCGCAGAGTTGGCGTCCACGTGTTTCTCCACGTACACGAGCCATTTAATAAATAAAAGAATCAATTAAAAAACCAACGGTTTTACGTGCCACATGTCGTGCATATTCGAAAATTATAAAAAGATTTTCCAAAATAACAAAATTTTCTGATCCACGGTTTAAATTGTGCCACGTTTCAACATCTTAAAATTTTCTAAATTTAGAAATTATCAAATTTATCTGACAGTTTATAACATGACACGTGGCGTTCTTAGGACCCTTATATTTGAGTCGGCAATATTAGGAAATTTCAATAAAAATAAATTTTAAAAGGTCAAAAAAATACGTCATTTTATAGCGGGACCTGTACGATCTGGCCCGGGTGCGCGCAAGGCATGGGCTGAATCAACCCGATCCGGATAATTTAATAATAATAAAATGATTTAAAAATTTATAAAAATGGAAAAAAAATCATTAAAAAAATTTCTATTTTTTTAACCATCCCCAAAAAATTCAAAAATCCTAAAAAAATCTGTGAATTTTTTTTTGTAGGGTTTTACCCAATAGGGAGCCCTTCTAGAAATTCTTAATGGCCTGAGCTTGAACCCAAGCCAAAGAGGGGGTTTGGAAATAGTTTTCAACCAACAATAGGCGCGCGCAAAGAAAAAAAATCATATGTGAAATTAGAAAGGATTTTGCCCTCTCATATTTTTGAAAATGACGATTTTACCCCTTGTGGCAAATTATCTTGAGACATCCAAAAACTCCCAAAAAATTGTAGAAAATAGGAAATGGTCAAATTTGGCTGGCCAAACCTATATTTTGTATTTTGTGACTTCCGATCTTTCCTAAAATGATTGTTTTTCCCCTCATAGGCAAATTATTCCAAAAATTTAGAAAATTTTCAAAAAATTGTATAAATTAGGAAATGAGCACATTCAACTGATCAATCCTATTTTTGATTATTTTGATTTCAAATATTTCTTGCGCCGACCAGTCAATGAATTGGGCATGCATGAAATCAAGTTGCGCAAACTCTCGACATTATGTACCGAAAGGACATTAGTAGAAATATTGGCGCATCGGGTTGGTCACCGTCAAAGATCACAGTTGTGCGAGAGAAGATGTCCCAAACTGGAACTTCGCCTGGCCGTTAGTGAAGGGCTTAGCGATGCTAACACGAGTCACGAAGGCTCCTCGTAAAGGAAAAACAGCTACACGAGATTCTAGCTTGGAGACACCATAGTGCAGGCGGGATATTGGAACGCGAGGAAACTTGCAATTCTGCAAGCATGCATTTCCTCTGGAGAAATCTGAAGGAAGGGGATTACGAAATGACTACTTTTCCTCTTCTTTTTTTCAATGTCTCTCTTTGCATGGTTGTGTAGCTTTTCACCATTTTTCTCTCAATGGTCCCTTCACGTTTACTTTCTCTCTCTGTACATGCTCCAAAAATCACGAATTGATCTTTTGATATTCTTGCACGGCAATTTTCATATTTTGACTTTTGTAACTTATAAATTTATTCATATGTGCCTTTTATGTTACTCTCAATGTGAAAATATAAAAATTGCCGTCATTATTTTTTTTTTTCGAATTTTAAACGAATTAAAATAAAAAATATAAATTAACGCATCAAAAGACTTTCTACATGTAAGTTTATCAAACAACATATTTCCCAAAGGTACATCTATGTACACTTTTCAATTTCATTTTACCAAACAATATTTACACTAAATCCCTTCAGGCCAAAGGCATTTGCAATTTTCCTTCGTCGCCGTTGTCCAGCTGCCACCGAGCCTGTCCAATTGCCACCGGCCGTCCAAGATCACCTCGAGGACCCCCGACCCGCGACCCTCTCCTCTTTCCCTCTGCACCCAAGAGCCCTCGGCCGCACGAGCTCGCCAATCCATCCCTCGGATTGTAGATCGCAATTCTTGTTGTTGCGATTGTGAGGTTGATGGACCCAAAGGGTGAAAAGGACTCCGTAATTTGAAAAGAACTCTGAGGAAGAAGATGATTAAGAATCGGGTCGAGCAAAGGGATCGGAATTTACATGCTCGCGTCGTAGGACAAGGTCAAAGGACTCTAAGGAAGGAGACCTGGGGTTTCCTCGCGAGGTCGTGGGTTTTCGGAGCTCCGAGGTCTGCCGCTGTATATCTATGAGCAGTCGAGATCCATCGGACCCGCGAGATCCCAGAGCCGAGAGCCCAGCCGAGACTTGACAGCCACCTGCGAGCCCCAACCGCGGCGCCTCAGTCCAGTCCCGGTGCCGCTGATCCGCTGGCCTGCCGCTCCCGAGCTGGCGTTGGACCGTCGTTGAAGCCGAATGCCGAATATATTACTATGGCCTGGTTGAAGATGAACAGTGCCTGGGTGGTCTCTGTAAAAGACAGATGAACAGTGGCCTGGGTTGAAGATGAACAGTGCCTTGGAGAGAGTAAACAGGCGAGTGTCTTGATGAAACAAAGGAAAAAAATGAAAAAAAAAATCAAACAAGGAAAATGACAAAAATAACCTTCGATAGGCCCTCTTTTGAAACAAAAAGAGGACTTCATGTTCTTATTTAAAACGAGATTTATTCTAGGTCGTAAATTGAGAAAACGTATACTTCGACCCCTTATTTAAAATTTTCCCAAGAAAGGGGCAATCCTCCTCCCCACTAAACCCTAAACCCTAGCGATCCAGCTCCGCCCACGAAGCTCACTCTATTTCTCCGTCTTTTGGCTTCTTGAGAGAGAGAGAGATATGGCCACCGCGGCTCTTCTTCGCTCCGTACGTCGTCGAGACGTCGCTTCCGCTTCTTTCTGTGGCTACAGATCCGTATGTCGCTGCTCTTCTTCTCTTCGTCACCTCCGCTCTTTTTTTTGTTTTTGATTTCATGCCTTGACTTCGACTTCGGGTGGGGGGCTTGTTGAGTTGAGATCGAAAGCGTTTTGCTTTTCTGCTTGTTTTTCTCAATGTCGATGTGAATAATCTCCTCGAGGCTTTATGGACATGGATTTTCGTTCCTTTGTTTGCTACTCTTTTTTTCGCTGTTGTTGCTGCTTTTTAGGCGTGATTCTTAATCGATCAAGTTAGCTTGAGCGGTCTGGGGCGGTTATTCGATTTTGCTGTAGTTATATCTCTGCGTCATCTCGTTTCTTTTACTTTCTGTTGTCCTGATGGAGATGCATGGCGATTTTCGTGGGATGATCTTTGCTAATGGCCTTTGAATCTGTGAACTTGATAACAATTTTGAGCAAACGATGATTATGTCATGCTTATGATTGCATTAGTAAATCCTTATGCGCCTGCATACCAGCAAATGGATGATATTAAGGGAGTTTGCAGCTAATATCCGCTCTCCATGAGAGTTGGATTAAGCATTTCATTTCTCGTGATTCATTATATCTCGCCTTTTCTGGATTGAAGGAACTCAAGCGTTTTTTTGTTCAAAATTAGTGTTTTATATTTGTCCGTTGGTCAAATTGTTTGTCTCGATTTAGTCTGAGCAGACGAATAATAATATCCTCATCTTAGATTGATTATGAATTATTGAATGGCACGTGATTCCAATTATCATGAATTTTGATGCATTTAGTTATAGTAATCTTATTGGGCTAGAATTTGGGCAGTTCCCACATCCCGTCCGGCATGGGGTTTTGAGTCCAAGTTGTACTCCAGTGATATTCCATGGAAATCATGAACAGAAAGAGTGGAATATGCATTTGTTCCTTGTAGCAAGCTATTTCTACCTAGTATCTTAGGTGGTTAGGTGGTCCTGATCTGCTCGCACAGTTTATCTTACATGAACATGACTTTGTGATTCTTGAATGATTATTACGATAATCACTCATGGTATCTCTTTTGCCAGCTGACTGGCCATGCTAAATCATCATGGACTGGCTGCCATACGGGTCAGAATTGGGCAAGTTTGTGCAGAGCATTCAGGTACAGATACGTTGCTTTTTGACATTTGAGCTGCGAAGCAAGAATTTAACTCATCTTTTTTTTTTTTGCCCATTATACAGTTCAAAGACTGCAGGGACCGATATCATTGGTATTGACTTGGGTACAACCAACTCATGTGTTGCAGTCATGGAGGGAAAGGTAAGAGCCGAAAATACTAAGGATGAGAATTTGTTTGCCGTATAGAAATTATGTTCTTTCTTCGATTCTGGATACCTTTTTTGAATGTTCAGATTATTAGAATTGTTCCACTCTACTACAGAATCCCAAGGTGATTGAAAATGCTGAAGGTGCAAGGACTACACCGTCAGTAGTTGCTTTCAACCAGAAAGGAGAGTTACTCATAGGAACTCCAGCCAAACGTCAAGCTGTCACCAATCCAGCAAATACTGTTTTTGGTACAAAAAGGTTGATTGGAAGGCGTTTTGATGATGCCCAGACCCAGAAAGAAATGAACATGGTTCCCTTCAAGATAGTGAAGGCCCCAAATGGAGATACATGGGTTGAAGCAAATGGACAACAGTATTCCCCAAGTCAGATTGGTGCTTTTGTTCTAACAAAGATGAAAGAAACAGCTGAGGCTTACTTGGGGAAGACTGTATCAAAAGCTGTGGTTACGGTTCCAGCTTACTTCAACGATGCCCAGAGACAGGCAACTAAAGATGCTGGCAGAATTGCAGGTCTTGACGTTCAGAGAATTATTAATGAACCAACTGCAGCTGCCCTTTCTTATGGAATGAACAACAAAGAGGGGCTTATAGCTGTTTTCGATCTTGGGGGTGGAACCTTTGATGTTTCCATTTTGGAGATATCGAATGGAGTTTTTGAGGTAAGTGGTGTTTTGACTTGGTTTATACTTCATTTGCCTTTGTAAGCCACGGGATTGTGGTGAGACATTCATACTTTTTTGTAGGTGAAAGCTACAAATGGGGACACATTCTTAGGTGGAGAAGATTTTGATAATGCATTGCTGGACTTCTTGGTTAGCGAGTTCAAGAGAACTGAAGGAATAGATCTTGCCAAGGATAGACTAGCCTTGCAAAGGCTCCGAGAGGCTGCCGAGAAAGCTAAAATAGAGCTTTCATCAACGTCTCAGACTGAAATTAACTTGCCGTTCATCACAGCTGATGCTTCTGGTGCTAAGCATTTGAATATTACTCTCACTAGATCAAAGTTTGAGAGTTTGGTGAACCAGCTGATTGAAAGAACTAGGAACCCATGTAAAAATTGTTTGAAGGATGCTGGCATATCCACCAAAGAGGTCGATGAAGTTCTTCTGGTTGGTGGAATGACTCGTGTTCCTAGAGTGCAAGAGATTGTTTCTGAAATTTTTGGGAAGAGCCCAAGCAAAGGAGTCAATCCTGATGAAGCTGTCGCATTAGGAGCAGCAATTCAAGGCGGTATTCTTCGGGGTGATGTTAAAGAGGTGCTTCTTTTAGATGTTACTCCCTTGTCACTTGGTATTGAGACTTTGGGTGGTATCTTCACAAGGCTCATAAACCGGAATACAACTATCCCTACCAAAAAAAGTCAGGTGAGATTTCAAAGACTCAAATGTTATACGCACATAGTCTGCAGTGTCTTGAGTTGCAATATTCTCTCTTTTGGGCATGTTTGAGATACAGAATGCTCGATGTTTGGTTTTTCCTATTAAGGCTCCGATTGACATTTCCTATTCTTCAAATAAATATGGATCGGAGTTTTGACTTTTTGTTCTCGCAGGTGTTCTCCACGGCATCAGACAACCAGACACAAGTTGGTATCAAGGTTCTTCAAGGCGAACGCGAAATGGCAACAGACAACAAGATTCTTGGGGAATTTGAGCTCATGGGTATTCCACCTGCTCCCAGAGGCATGCCTCAGATTGAAGTCACATTTGATATCGATGCAAACGGTATCGTGACGGTTTCTGCCAAAGACAAAAACACTGGGAAGGAACAACAGATCACTATCCGTTCATCAAGTGGCCTGTCAGAAGATGAGATCCATAAGATGGTTAGGGACGCAGAGCTGCATTCTCAGCATGATAAGGAGAGAAAAGCTCTGATAGACATAAGGAACAGTGCGGATACCACCATCTACAGCATAGAGAAGAGCTTGGGTGAGTATAGGGAGAAAATCCCTGCTGAAGTTGCACAGGAGGTTGAGGATGCAATTGCAGATTTGAGGAAAGCCGTTGAAGGTGATAACATAGATGAAATCAAGTCGAAGCTCGATGCTGCCAACAAGGCTGTCTCTAAGATTGGACAGCACATGACCGGTGGCGGTTCAGATGGTGGATCAGCTGCCGGAGGTTCTCAGGGTGGTGAGCAGGCTCCCCCTGAGGCTGAATACGAGGAGGTCAAGAAGTGAAATCGCTTTCTAGACTTAATTTTCTTCTCTTTTCAAGAAAGTGATTTTCTGTTAAAAGGTATTGTATCTAAATGTTGGTGGAAAGCTTAGGAAATTTTTGATTGGTGACATTGGAAATAACCACCACATTATTGTTATGCAGAAATTTAGGTCATTCAATTCTGGTTGAGTGAACTATAGATGCCTTCTTTTTTAATTATAAAAAATGAACAATATAGGAAATAATTTTTTTTTAAATGTCTCTTGCATCTCTTATGAAAAGAGTTGCGATAATTTTAGATGTTTCGTGTTAAAAAAAAAAAATTCAAAGTGCGTGGGCCGTAAGGTTATGGAAAATTGTGGAAGTTATTGTGTTTGATCTACTTGCCGATATTTATATATTGTGACAATTTAGATGTTCCAAGTTAAAACAATATATTATAATAAAGTATAAGAAAATTGTGAAAATTAATGTGTTTGATCTACGTGTTGATATTTATATATTTTGACAATTTTAAATGTTTTCGAGTTAAGAAAAAGAAAAATCGAAGTGCATGGACCGTGAGATTTTGATATACTACAGGTCGATATTTTTATATTGTGATAATTTCACATGTTTCAAGTTTAAAAAAAAAATCGAAGTTCGTGGCCCATAAGGTTTTGATATAGTATAAGAAAATTGTGAAAAAAATCAGCGAGAGCAGAAATGGAGCCTGGTAAGAGAGAGTTGGTGTAATCCTAGGAGTATTTTTCTAAAATAATATTAAAAAAATTAATATAAAAAAATTATATTTATCATTTTAGGTCTCCCTCGACAATTGAATTGCCGAGGGAGACCTAGGTGCCCATGGGCAGGCCCCCTTCCCTCTCCCACGGCAATAATTGCCGAGGGAGAGGGAAGGGGGCCCATCCGTGGGCCCCTCTCGCTCTATTGCTTGGGAGAGGGGGGTTGCAAGCCCCCACCTGGGGCCTGAAACCCCCCCCCCCCCCTCCCCCGGCAATTCAATTGCCGAGGGAGGGGAAAAAATCTTTTTTTAAAAAATAATAATATAAAAATAAAATATATTTATAATATTATATTAAAAAATAAATTATTTAAAATTTTGGATTTTGTACTTTTTAATTTGTTTGCTTTGCTCATAATTAGACTGTCGAGAAAAGTATTTTAATTTTTTTAATTTACGTAAATATTTTCTCTCCCTCAGTAATTGAATTACCGAGGGAGACCTAAAACGGTAAATATAATTTTTTATATTAATTTTGTAAATATTAATTTTTTTAATATTATTTTAGAAAAAAAATCTAATCCTAGCGACTGTGAGAAAAGGTACCCCACAATTACTTTTCATTATTAATTATTTTTTATGATTAAAAAAATTGTTAATCCAGTCACATAATCATTTCCCTAAATAAAATGAAAATCTTGCTGCAAAAAAAAAAAAAAGAAGGGGCGTTTCACTTCTTTTTTTCTTTTTCTTTTTTTTGCAGTTGTGTGATTGTTTCTTTGTTTCAGGTAGGGATCTGCTGCCTATCCCCACCCTCGATATAGGGATAAAATATTATACCCCTTTATCAAGGGTGAGGATCCCCCTGCCTTGAAAAAATCAAGGTAGGGGATCCGAATCCGTTTCTAAGGGTATTTGTTTATGGTTCCCAATAGCTAGAAGGCAGGGGTGTCAAGGTCCAATCCGAGCCGTCTGATCAATCACAGACGGCCCGGATTTGATAGAATAAAAAAAATCTTTTTTTTAATTCAGTCGCAATTTTATCAAATTTGGGCCGCCCGTGTTTGATCGGACGGCCCGGATTTGACCTTGACACCCCTGCCTAGATTGCGGCTAGGCAGGGGATCCAAAACTAGAAACTCGGAATTTATACCGTCAGAGTCGACTTTCGGATCATGGAGCCGAGATCCTATTTAGAGCACATAGTTAGTAACTTTTTCGGTGAAAACGACGGCGTTTCGAACACGGAATGAAGGGCAAGTGTTGGCATACTAAATAAATACAATAAATAACCTCCGAATGAAATATTCTTAATCTAAACACACCCTTTGGTTTGTTATTTAGAGCACATAGTTAGTAACTTTTTCTTTTCTTAATTTACATTTTAAAAAAAAGGAAAGTCTTTGGGTTAGTAAATTTTTCAAGCGATTAATAAACGTTTCACTATGGAATGTTTAGCACTGTGAATAGCAACTTTGTACGTAAAAAAAAAAGTAATTTTGAACTTATTAATAACTAGCAATTTCTCTATTTCATAACCAATTTTGTGTTGTAAAGGAAATTATCAATCTTAGTAACTCCCTGAAAAGATAAGTTTGGACACTAAGAAAACTAACTTTTTACACATCCAAAGTAAAACTTATGTGGTAGATAGAAACTTATTCATGCAATTAGTAAGTTTGTTTTGAGAAAATAAGCATCTGTATATCTCTATCTATAGTGAGTTTCATTCATGCAAATTTGATAATTCTTTTTTAACATTCCGGCAACTTTTACATAACTACCAGGTGTGTGAATTATTTCAATCCTGTAAAATTGAAGTATGCATTTTTAGTGTGTATATATATATATATATATTCACGCTGATTTTCTGTTAAGGAAAGAATTAGAAGCTGTTCGCTAGGTGGCGCTTTTGTATTGGCGGTGTTATTGTATATTTGTGCACCCAATCACACCATATCATTTTGCACCTTATCCTCGTTTAACAATCACAAAGTAACGGGAAGAGCTATTGGCCGGGCTAAGCTCGAATATAGAAGAACAGTCAATGAGAATTGCTCGGGAACTCCGGCTGTTTCTTATAATTAAATGTGTGTTTATTTCACGAAAAATGAATTACACAAGAAAAAAATATTTTCAAAAGACGATCGCTTATATCACTTACAAAACTGAATTAATAAAAATATTCTTTTCATTCACATAAATGTTTGGATAATAAATTGTTGTCGATGCTGAAAATAATTTTTTCATTAACTAATTGTTTCAAACGATATGAATCATTATTCTTAGGGAAAAAAAATCAAATCATTCATACTCCGCAAACAAATGGATTGAAGAAATGTAAGCGAATTTTAACGATTGCCCAAAAGGAATTTAAGACCAATAAAGAAAGACGACATACACAACCTATCAAAACTCTGCCAAAAACTATGTTTGGATATTCTCGGTGTTCATCGCGTTATCTTTGGAATTTTAGGGTGCGTATGCTTCGGCGAAATTGGAAAACATTTCTCAAATAAATATTTTTCTTTTTTTTCAATTTAGAGAGTTCATTTTTCTAAATTTACGCATCCATTTTATTTGGAATGTAAAAATTACTGACCCCAATATTAGACTGACGAATCTAAATTCTTAGAGGCTAAGCTACAATCCAATACAACCAAATCCCTTTCGGCCAACAATTTGACTTCTATTTTGGGCCGCCGCCGTTCAATCGGCGGCTTCAACGGCGCTCTCTCGTTCAGGTGGACTGGACTCCACCCATTTGCCAGCTTTGAACGCCATCTACAACGAATAAAAATTATACGTAAAAATAAATAAAATATATACATACACATATATTAAAAGATTGCGTGAACGATTGAGATAGCGTGACTAATCAATGCCCTCGTTGTCATTATTCGCAAACCATATACATATATGTATCAAGAAATATTATAGGAAAATCCATATACGACATAAAAAATAATAATTATGCCCACCGTAATATCAATACACGAAACTAATTTTTCACCACTAAAAAGGGATAATTACATAAATGGTCCATGAACTTTGGCAGAATGTACAATTTGGTCCCTGAACTTTTAATTTATTCAATTTAGTCCCTGAACTTTAGTAGAATGTGCAATTTGGTTCATTAGCTTTTGACTTGTTTAATTCAGTCCATAAACTTTTAGTGCATGTTCAATCTAATCCCTGAATTATAGAAAAATGTTCAACATAGTCATTTTGTTAATTTAAGATCAGGGATAACGCTGAACATTTTCATATAGTTCAGGAATTAAATTGAACATTTACTAAAAGTTCAGGGACTGAATTGAACAAGTCAAAAGTTTAGGGATCAAATTGCACATTCTGTCAAAATTTAGGGACTAAATTGAACAAATTAAAAGTTCATGGATCAGATTGCACATTCTGCCAAAGTTTATGGACTATTTGTGTCATTTTGCCTACTAAAAATCTTAAAAATTATGCCCATCGTGATAATAACACCTTCTTCTTTTTTGTGACCAAGACCGTTGAACTATGTCCGCCGTGACACCGGTACCCTGAACTTTTGCAGCATCGGCGCAAATCCCGAATAAAATTAGAATATTGAGAATTTTTATGGTGAAAGGCAGATGTCCGGAGTTTTTGGCGGGTCGGGAAAAGAATTAGTTTAGGATTTTGGTGTGGCAACGGGCACAGTTTAGAGTTTTCGGTGGTGTTTCTCGATTATAAAGTGACATTTGATTAAGTAAACGGAATTAAACATCTGATAACTTTTGGTCACGTTATTTAGTTAAATAACCGAATAAATAATTCTATGAGTTGTCTATCGCATAATTTAAAAGGATCTTATTGATAATGCTTTTGATGTATCGGATTATACTTAATCAGAAAATATTTCATTTTAATTGCACATAATAATAGAGATAACCGCATGGAAAATAACAAATTTTACTCACGCAGCTTTTATAGAGTCAAAAAATTTAGAATATCATCTAATTAGATTCCGAGAACATCTTATCACAATGGGGCATATTCCAAAATTCATTTCAAGATAATATTCTTATTCTTCTTAAAAGCATCCTCGTTGGCGGGACTGACCACTCACGCAACGACACGTGTTGGGGACCAAACAGGAACGGAGGCATCGGACATGTCTCGGTATTTATGTGGCGACGCGAAAGCTCGGAAACTCCTCTTTCGAAACACGTTCTTCAAAACTCGCTCTTTATCGCCCTCTCAATCTCTCCCTGCTTTCTCCTCGGGTACATTCTCTCGCATATCTGCATCCGAATTCTTCGTCGGGTTAGTTTCTTTTGGGTTCAATTCCGCTTCGATTCGTGTTGTCCGACGAGAATCCCCAGGGAAAAAGAGGGAAATTTCAAGTCTTGACGCTGTTAATTGGACGACGCATGATTGTGTACAATGGCGTACTTGTTTCTCTTTCGGGTGGTGGTTAAATTTGTGGGGAATTTTTCGTTGTTTGATATGTCGTTTTTCTGGGTTACGAGGATTGAGGTTGTTTGTTTCTGGTTATTCGGATTTGTGTTTCAGACTCTATCTTGTGGGGTTCGGTCTTTCCTTTTTCTTTTTCTTTTTTCTTTTTTCTTTTTAGATACAGTGAAAAATGTAAAGGAGGCTGTAGAATGGTTATCGTTGCCCGCTTTTTCTATTTTGATCCGATTGGATGTGCGAGTTTTCAGTGTGATTGTTGTCTCACAAAGGTGGTGAATACATACCATGGGTTTATGTTCTAGTGCAATTGCATGATTAATTTCGGATTCTGTGAACGAGTCCGGGCACTACTTAAGCATCCAATCAAATACATTGCTTTTAGTTCCCCAAAAGTTAACACATTCCTTGTTAAGTATGCTTATGACCCAAGAATAAAGCAAAATTGTACAACACCAGATTGTTGTTGTATTTGATTGATTATCTTCACTGGTGATTAAAGAGAAGGAGAAACCAGAATGCCCCATTCTATCATGCATTTTATTGGACTTATTGTAATTAACAAATTACGTTACTTGGTTTAGCTCCGCTAACGTCCCTTTTATCTTTTGTTGAGCGGCAGATTACCTTTCCAGATCTTCATGAGTTCAACAACTACTGTAGTATCTGTGGTTTCCTGTGAATCGGGAAACAAGAACGGCCTCTACCTCTGGATTTTGCTCAGCTTGCAGCCTAAGTTTCTCGGGACTTCTTTTGCATACGTGAATTTCCTGTTGATTAAGGCCATTGACAGGAGTCCTTCTGCAGTTTATGACCTTAAGATAATTGGAAAGATCGTCGTGTAGCCGCTTCGGAAACATCTCTGGCTGATTATTGGTTTGTTAGCACTGTATACAAGGGACAGTGTTGACACCTGATTTTGGTCGCGACAGACAGTATGGTTTATTCTCAGTCATCTGGTTCAACCAACAGCCAGAGATGCATGCCATTCCCAAGCACGCTAGTTTTTCCTATGAATTCTCATGATGCCGTTGTTACGGATCACATGGAATTTGATTTCTCTGATGTGTTTGGTCCTGCACCAGTCCAACCCTCCTTGGAGGTGAGTGTCGATGAAAACTCTGTATCCGGTGCAGATGTGAATGAACTCGTCTATGACGATCCAGTTGTCATACATAGCAGGTCGCATTCTCTGGTCGGTCCCTCCTCTTTTGTCAATCAAACATTGAGGCTGAGTATGCTCACTCTAAGTGAAAGTGATGAGTCAATGGATTTTGTGGAGTGTTTTAACCGAGAGACCATCAAGGAAATTCAAGAGTCCATCACTGATGCCAGAGGGAATAAGAAACTAGACACCATTGAAGATCCCTTGAAAGTTGAGAGTGTATGTCTTGAAGATTTTGAGGCTTTGAAGGTTGTAGGCCGAGGTGCATTTGCAAAAGTTTTGCAAGTGAGGAAAAAGGGCACTACTGATATATATGCAATGAAGGTAATGAGAAAGGACAAAATAATGGAGAAGAATCATGCTGAGTACATGAAAGCAGAGAGAGACATTTTAACCAAAATTGATCACCCATTCATTGTCCGGCTTAGATATTCTTTCCAGGTGCTTCCACCGTCCTACCTTTATAATCGTAATAGGTTGTAGTACCACTGATGCTTTAAATGTTTTTGCCATGTCTGTAATTCAGTCTTATAACTGAAATTGCTTTTCACGTGCAATTGCAGACCAAGTACAGGCTTTATCTTGTACTGGACTTTATAAATGGGGGCCATCTCTTTTTCCAGCTCTATCATCATGGCCTTTTCAGGTTTGCCTTCCAAATTTTTGTGTGATCTATAAAGTGTGTGTAATTGGGTTGACTTTATAGTTGAAATTGTTTCAGAGAGGATTTAGCACGCATCTACGCTGCTGAAATTGTTTCTGCAGTGGCTCATCTTCATGCGAATGGCATAATGCATAGGGATCTCAAACCAGAAAATATCCTACTGGATGCTGAAGGCCATGTACACTCTCTCTGGGGCTTTCAGATTGTTTTATTTCTGATTATAGACGGGCGCAATCCCACCCCTCCTTTGTGAGGATTTCTTGAGACTTGATATACGATTTTTTTTCGATTAGGTTGCCTTGACTGATTTTGGCCTAGCAAAGCAACTTGAGGAGAATGGAAGATCTAATTCCTTGTGTGGAACAGTGGAATATATGGCGCCAGAAATTGTGCTTGGAAAGGGGCATGATAAAGCTGCAGACTGGTGGAGTGTGGGTGTACTGCTATTTGAGATGCTTACCGGAAAGGTTGGCATTCCTGCTATTTGTTTTAGTTGCTTTGCTGCGTATAATTTGTTCCAATTTTGATGGAGACACCATTGCTGGACCTCACCCATGCTGATCTTTATGAATTTGCTTCATGGTTCCCCATCGTAATAGCTGAGCTGTTATTTTGGTTACATGATGAATGCAATATGGTTGATCTTCTTTGAAGACTAAAATATCGCTAGATATCTGTCTGGTCATGCTATTTAAACAAGTTAAAGTTAGTTTACAATGTTAGGAGTGATGGTGATTAATTATCCTACAGCTTCATCTAGCTTTCATAACTTCCTGAAAACAGCTCAATGTGTTTATGACGAGATATATGTTATATATTTCGTTCGCAGCAACCTAAGTTTCGTAGTTATCCTGTTAGTTACTTACAACGGGTGATTTATGTACTTATTACACAGTTAAGAGGTTACCAGTCTTTTTTTTTTGGATAGGATACTTAAATATATAGTTTTATGCAGAATACACATAAAAAAATTATAATAAGCTAATGTCTTGTTCGTTTCAATTCATTTATGCAGCCTCCTTTTATTGGTGGAAATCGTGAAAAGATTCAACAGAAGATAGTCAAGGACAAAATGAAGCTACCAAATTTTCTTTCCAGTGAAGCTCATTCGCTGTTGAAAGGAGTAAGTCTGCAGGAATTCCTATTATGTGTTCTTGCTTACCAGCATTGCATGTGTATATATTATGTGCATTCCTTCTATTGTCTTTGTAAGTGGTAATTATCTTCTGTTTAAATTTGTGCGGATTATTCTAATCCATCTACATAACGAGATTACCCCTTCTTATATAGTTAAAAAAGCACATGCAATGTTTCTCAATTACGACAGAATTTTAGGTGGGTTGGAACTGCCTGTTTTGGCAAGCAATGAAGTCCACCAGGCATTAATGCCTTAATTTCTGGCTATGCTTTAAGTTCGCAAGCAGCAAATGGCCTCGATCTCTGATGATTGTCGGATTTGATACGAAGGCGTTGACTATAGGATTGGTGACATATCCTGAGACCATGGACCTAAGCAATTGGAGGGGTATTGCATCAGGAACATCTGCATACGATTTCCTTAGGCAGCTTATTGTTATCTGCTCTTTGTGTTTTACTTTTCTGAATCATCTCTTATCTATTGAGATAGTAATCAAACAGTCTCTAGTTGACTCGTTGGCCCCCGCAACTAGCCTTCGTTTTGCGTGAAAAAGTATGACATAAGCTATCCTGATCATGAAAACTTATCTCTTTTTCTCCGACATATTTAATCGCTCAAATCCATTAGAGAACTAAAGATGCTTCGATATGCTGCAGCTGCTACAGAAAGACCCCAGCAAGCGCCTGGGCAGTGGACCTAATGGGAGTGCGGACATCAAGAACAACAAATGGTTCAAGATGATCAACTGGAGGAAGCTTGAGGCGCGGGAGATCAAGCCCAGTTTTCTTCCAGAAGTCGCTGGAAAGCAATGCATCGCCAATTTCGAAAAAAAATGGACCGACATGCCCATAGCGGATTCTCCCGCTGCCAGTCCCACTGCGGCAGGAAACCCCTTCACAGGCTTTTCTTATGTGAGGCCACCGGCTTCTTTCCTTCAACAAAACAAGTAGTTTTCACATGCGAATCTCATTTATAGCCTCTTTTCCTGTTAAAGCTTGCTTATTGAAGAATGCTGCTGGTGTTTTAGATTGTTTACAACGTTCTTTCCGGTTGGCAAGTTGATGAAGACGTGAGGATGTCGGTTGTTAATCAACCCGAAAGGCAAAGAGTGCTTGCCTTATTGCTTGTCACGACTTTTGAACACATGGAGTTTGCTTCAAGAAAGTGCTGTTCGATTTATGCCTGTCTGCCATGCCTTTTTGTGGGTGTCATGCTTGCTTGAAACCTACATATTATTCCATTGGCGTGGCTGATGGCTTACAAGTGCCTGATCTATCATACTGTCAAGTGATATGTAACATTGTCAACTTTGTGTCAAATTTCTTCTGACTGGTTTCTATGACGTTTGCTTTGCGAGTCATTGATACATTGGTGCGGCCAATACCTAGAATGTGTTTTTCCTTGCAAAACCCAGCAAAACTTCCAAGTCTGTAGACTGTAATGGTATCCTCGTCTTCACGCGAAATTGGGTTCTGTCGGTAATGATTTCTGTAAAAGCGGAAAAGAAATGAATAGTTTCAATAAAGGGCTTTAGAAATGCGTCGGCTAGCCTCGAAAATTTTGAAGAGATGACAGCAAGAACCGAGGTTCATCCCACCAAGTTGTAGCCTTGTAGGGTTGGCTACTTAGGCCTGATAACTAGTTTATTTCAACTCATTTTACACGGTTGGTTTTAGAAAATGAAGGTTTATTCCCTCTTTTTGTTCAATGATGGTGCAAGAATTAGAAAACAAAAGGGAGGCGTCCATGTTTTAAGCCCTTCCATTTACTAGTAAGCTATGTATAAACATCATCCATATCTTTGGTTTCTTGCAAGGAAAAATGCTAAAGAAATAATTTTTAGGGCCCAATTCCCCTAAAAAAAGCTTCAAATCTTATGTTCAATATCAATTTTGCCTCCAACTTTTTTCTCGTTTAAGAAAAATCTATACTTTAGGCCCAATTAAATCCGTCCAATCTCAATTCTCTATCCAAAAATTGCCATTAATTGTTTGACGTGACAGTGACTTGTAAAAATATCTGCAAAATGAGCCCTTCTAGTACGATGATTATGGAAATTAGGCCATATAAACTGTTCATTCTTACTCCCCTTCTCTTGAATTAATCCCATCATTCATCTGGAAAATAAGTGCTTATTTTCGACATCATACTTGTGTGTATATATTAGTCATCTTCTCTGACATAATCCCAAACGGGTGGTTTCTGTGTAATTTAGCCAATAAAAGTAAGCCACATATGTTGCATGAATTAATTTCTAAAACCTTGCTTGGCCTTTTCTCCCGTGGACATTTCCTCATAATTTTCTAATTTTATGATTTGCAATAATACTTTCAAATATACAAAAAAACAATTAAAAGGGGGATTTTATTTATGTCTAGTTTTCTCAATCCTTCCCATTAGTGATGCGTAGCCATTGCTCTTCACCTACTTCTGCATGCACTCTCTCTCTCTCTCTCCCTGGTACAGAACGACCGACAAAATTTCTGCTATGGAAGTTGGAGCCGCAACCTCAGGTGCAGGAACATCTTCTTCTCTGAAAGCAATAGGATCAAAAACAAGCAGAGGTTCACACAATGGACCAACAAAATTTTTCACAATCGGTTCAAGTACTTATCTATAGCAAGAAAAATTGCACTATGAGAATAGAAACACCTAGTCCTTGATGACTTCCTCTCTTTGAGGGAGAAAATGAGCTATTAAAAAGGCAAAGATTCACAAAACAGAAACGTGCTTTGCTTCGCTAGTTCTCATTTGTATGGACATTTCTGCTATGGAAGTCCTGCTGTTTTTACCTTCTTTGCAAAGATGTGATTTTACTTTATTTTTCTCATGCATTCCATTCCCCGGTTGTGCTCTTGTCCTTACTGAATCGTGGACACCTAATTACCGCGCGGCTAACCTTCAACAAAGTGATCGTCTTCCTCAGTTACTGGCGATATATGAACACAGAGTGGCTGTGCAAGGTTTCGTATGGGGCATCAATTCCTTTGACCAGTGGGGAGTTGAGTCAGGAAGGGTGTGGACCAACTAGAGAACATCGTCCTTGCCACTCCTCACTGTCAAAGATGAACTGCTAGAGCTTCCTCCATTGTCGAGCCTACTTTCGTTGGCTTTGCAGTCAATGGCAACTCAAGTGAGGAAGCAAGCAACTTTACGCGTTTCGTATGAAAGGAGAACCAGTTGAAGGCTTCAATTACAGTACTACAACAATGCTATCAAGAAAGCTGGAGGTATAATGAAGCAACAATCAATCTAATTCATGCATCTCCTGCGGTGAATCCGAGCAAGTGATGTTGCATTTTGAGAAGTTAAAGGGGCTGACATATCCTCAGCAGCTCTTAACGGTTACTACTTTGTTGCAGGCAACTTCAGATGTGCCCTCCGATCACCCCCGACCCTGTTGCCTCAAACATGACGGGAGAGATTTCAGAGTGATCTCATCCTCTGGACTGGAGGATCGTGTGTTCACTTGTTATAGACCGACCCTGCTTTCAAGTCATTTTGCCTGTCATAGCGCATAATTTAGACATCCCTAATGACACAATATCATCCATCAGACAAATTGACCGAAATAATCAGGCAAGCATCAGATTTCTGTGTTTTAAGATACGAGTGCAGCGATCAGTTCAGTTGTGGTATGTGAACAAGAACATGCACATTGGTATGGTACTCTCTGAACTGGATCTTGCACCAGCAATTGTCAGAAACCCAATAAAAGATGCTCCAATTTCCAACTTCACAATCCACGTTGAGAGAGTAATTGGCACGGACCAAATCAGTGTGCAAGCACAATTGGAATCACGGCTCCAACGATTATACAAGTTTAGTAGATTAGACAGTGTAACCCGATCACTACCGCCCATTTTTTCCGAGAGCCAGAATTGAAGTAAAATGACGAGAAGGTTGCACCGCATTATCATGCCAGCCGCAGTTGTTCAGTCACATGATGAAGCACAATGAGGTAAACTTACAAAAGCGTGGCTGAGCACATAGCAATTAGCAGATATTTACACACCAACTGTTCGACGAAATTTTCTCAACAAAGATAACGTCCCATACCGGACCCGCGATGCATCCTAGACAGACGCAACCTAAAACCCGTTGACGGATACATGGAGAGCAAAGTTAACATCCGAAACCCAGCCCACGGCCTCACACCCCAGTCGACCCAAACCCGCCCACGCCCCTCACAGTTGAGTCCAAGTCATCGACCTCGACAACATCGGGAGTCATGATCTTCTCGATGACCAGCTGCGCGATCCTGTCGCCCACATTGACTGCGAAGTCGGTGTCCGAGTGGTTGAACAGGATCACCCCAACCGGACCTCTATAGTCCGCATCGATCACGCCAGCACCAACGTCGATTGAATGCTTCCATGCCAGACCAGATCTGGGCGCTGAAGCGGAAAAATGTACAAGCGAATCCAATTCAGCCCTCTTCAATAACCCAAACAAGGTATACGAGAGCATGTTTTAAGGTAAGAGGCTAATGCACATCACCTATTCGAGCATATGTCCCTTCCGGTATTGCAATGCTAAGATCGGTAGGGACGAGCACTTTTCCTCTCGCCGGCACTTTCGTCTCTGCTGCGCTGTTTTTCATCCACAAAGGGAGAAACCCACGTTCAGAAACCATCGAGATTTCTCAACAAGGACCGAACTCGAAGCTCTAAGCAAACCACAAAAAAAAAAAAATGGGATCACGTTTCCTACCTCGAAAGATCGTAGCCCGCGGAGAGAAGGGACGCTCTCGAAGGCAAGACGGCCTTCTCGGAGAGCTTCTTTACTCTGAGCAGAGAGATCGGCTCCTTGACGGTTCCCACGACGTCACCCTCGTGGAGCTTCGGGATCTTGGGGCATGGCTCTTCGATCTCGGGCATGCTCTCAACCATTTTTTCAGTCGCCGAAGAAGGTGGTAACGGAGACGAAAGCGGTTGCGCAGAGAAGAGCTTAGGAACAACGCCTGCTGAAGAGGCAGAGACGAAGGCTCCTCTTAAATAGAGGCGACGCTCTCCACGAAGAGATGGCGCGAAAGCTCCCGCGCAAAGTTTCGTGCAGAGCATGGCGCAACCACGACCTCAGAGTCACGGTCACAGCATCCTATGTCGTCGTGGGAAGGAGTTGGTTGTGTTCCGATTAACAGTCGATCTATGTTTTCCAAGCTTCCACATCGACCCACAACGCACGAACCCGAAGCCCAAACTGAAGAAAATCTAGAATGCTAAGCCCACCACACGTTCTCCAACGGCTCTGAAGCCACAAAAAAAAAAAAAAAAAAAATTCAAACTTTCAATCATGCGACCGCATCTTCTCCTGCTAAAATAATCTCATTTTTTTTTTTCATTTGAGTGCTAATAAAATACAACAACATCAACATCAACAACACATTTATCCCAAATTAGTTGGGGTCGGCGATAGATGAACCCAATAAAGAAAAATATAATAAAAAAGAATATAACAAAAATAAAAAGCAAAGATCAATTGAAGAAAAAAGAATAAAATATAAATAAAAATAGGAAAAAAATGACTAATGACTAAAAAGGTCAGTTTGGAACATAGAAAATCTACCCATCTCTAATACTAATAGCTTCCCTCCACTTCGTCCTAGAACAAATCATACGACAATCTATTTCTCACATCCTTAAATCTTGTTTTACTACTTTCTCCCAAGTTAGTTTCGATCGACCTCTTCCTTTCTTCATGTCATGCTCCCGGTAACAAACTTATGTTCTTATTGGAGCATCTAGAGGTCTTCAAAAAACATGCCCAAACCATCTCAGTCTGTGTTCTCTCATCTTTTCTGCCACTGGTACTACTCAAACTTTCTGTCGAATATCTTCATTTCTTATCATATCCATCATTGTATGCCCACACATCCACCTTAACATCCTCATGTCTGCAACTCCCATCTTAGAATTAGGGTTTGTTGTAAATTCGTCATCTGAGAAAATATTTGAAGAAAGATGAATTTTCTTTTTCCTGTAAATTCGTCAATTTCTACAGTTTATACTGCTGGTTCACTTTGCTTTTAGAATTAGGGTTTGTTGTAGAAAAAAATAGTTTGTATTAAAAAAAACAATTCATCGCCTCAGCCGCCACACATTTTAGACGGTTGCGAGTTTTGGCCCAGATCGATGTCAAATTTGGTAACGTGAGTGTCACGGGTCAATCGCTTGGAATTGTACTGTGCGGCGACTTAGACTTTATTGGATAGTTAGAACGCTTAAGCTAAGCCTTTCCCAAGGATCATCGTTGGAAGAACGCTTAAGCTTAAGCTCATCGTTAGAACATCTAAGCTAAGCCTTTTTCAAGGATCGCCGTCTGATCAAGAAGCTCTTGGGAGAGAATGCTTCGATTGCTCGAGTGTTGGATGATCCAAACGAGAGCGAAAGCTTCTCTATTTACACAAAAAGCCTCTCGATGACTATGGCCGATTGACTCTAACTCTAATGGTCGATGTTTCATCTCCCATTTAACAACTATCGACATCCGTTATAAGAAAGTCCTAGAATATGGTATATTTACCGTATCGCTCCCTAAGAATATTCTGAATGGCTCAAGAAAACCCTATAGGCCAAGACAGTTCAGCTATTTTCTATGAGATTATTTTAACAAGGAGTTCCGAGTAGCTAAATGAAGCACTTCAGTCATAAAAAATAAAAACAAAAATCATGATTCATGAGGCACGAGAGGACGTAGAACTTTCCATAATCTTTATTTCTCTTTCTCAATTGTTTTCTGATTGTCATTCAAAAATACAATATTGGTTGATTTACAAGTGTCCTTTGCTTTTAACTAAAGTACAGGAAATATTGGGAATTATCGGTTCGTGATGTTTCTCAAGGAACAAAGTACATAGGATTAGGAATCTTAAATGTCCGGTTGCCCACGAATTGACCCTGAAGATCACTCCACTGATCCCCGATGTTCCCCCAGATTCTGTACCCTTCTTCCACCAATTGCCTCCTTATGTCTGATTTGAATATTATTGCACCTTGTCCTTTAGGCTGCGTTTGGTAACGTTTCTGTTCCTAGAAACATATTTGAAACAGAAACATTTTTTTGTGTTTCTGTTCCTGGTTACGATTTTTTGGAACAGAAACGCGTTTAGTAAGTTAAAAAAAAACACTTTTTTCGCCAAAAGGAAGGATCGGCGGCGGTGGGCCGGCAACCGACGGCCGGCGGCGACCAGAGACCGGCGGCCCGGGGGCGGCAACCGGCGACCTGTGGCGGCGGCGACCGACGGGCGGTGTCGGCGATCGGCGTCGACGGCGACCGGCGGCGGCGGCGACCGGCGATTAGCGGCGGCGACGGCGACAGGCGATCGGCAGCGGCGGCGACTAGGGCGACCGGCGGCGGCGACGACCAGGTAGACCGGCGATCGACGGCGGCGGCGACCGGTGGCAGCGGCGATCGGCGACCGGTGGCTCCCGACGGCTCTAGCGGCGACCGGCGGCTCTAGCGGTGACCGGCGGCGCCCGACGGCGACTAGAGAGCGTTGGACAAAAAATGTTCCAGAAACAAAAAAGCATGTTTTTTTTTGTTTCTTTTTTTTTGGACCAAAAGTGTTATTTTTCTTAAAAGTGTTATTTGGAACACTTTTGGAACAGTTTTTTGCCAAACGCGTTTCTGTTCCAAAAGTGTTCCCAGAACACTTTTGGAACAGAAACACAATCCCTGGAGTGTTACCAAACGCAGCCTTACATACCGGGGTCCTGCATGAAAAAAAAAAAACCCAAAATGAATTTATCAAGATTATACTAATTTTCTTTTATATAGGGACGCACAATGTGGAATAAGCAATGAGTTATGTCATAGTAAAATAAAAGACAAAAAAAGTTGAACACTAGACCAAAGTCATGCAGGATGTAGCCAAGATGATACCAATTTTTAAAACAATATCAACACCTGAACTACTTTTCCGACCACTAAAAAAAATCCCAAAAATTATGCCCATCGTAATGATAAAATCTTTTTTTTTTTTTTGGAAAAAGTGTCAAAAAAGCCATAAACCTATTGCATTAGTACCAATTTAGTTCTAAACATTTTGCATCTGTGTCAATTTAGTCCTAAATTTTTTGCATTAATGCTAATTTAGTCTTATTTTGTTTGTATTTATATAAATTGAGTCAATTCGATCAATTTTGATCGAAAATCACTTGCACATGGATGTCGTGGCACGGCTGGCACTAACGTGTATATTTTTTAATATTATTTTTAAGAATATTGTTTAAAAAACCAAATAAATTCTTAGAAATTTATTTAAAATATTGAAATAATATACAAAAATGTCTAAATCAGCGCTAGCCATGTCATGTAGGACAGTCGACGTCAATGTCAGCGATTTTCGACCAAAATTAGCCGGATTAACTCAATTAACATCAATGCAAAAGATTTAAAGACGGAGTTGGCACCGATGCAAAAGGTTTACGACTGAATTGCTATCAATAAAATGTTTAGAACTTAATTGGCACAAATGAAAAAAGTTTAGAATTTAATTGACACAAAAAAAAAAGTTAAGGATTGAATTGCACTAATGCAATAGGTTTAAGATTTTTTTTTGACACTTCTTCCTTTTTTTTTTTTTGCGTCACCAAGGCTATTGAACCATGTCCGCTGTGACACCGGTATCCTGAACTTTTGTAGCATACTGAGAATTTTTTTTTATGGTGGAAGGTAGATCCCCAGAGGTTTTGCCGACTCTGGGAAAAAAATTAGTTTAGGATTTTGGTGTGGCAATGGGAAAAATTTAGAGTTTCGGTGGTGTTTTCTCGATTATGAGGTGACGTTTTATCAAGTAAACGGAATTAAACATGCAATAACCGATAAATAATTCTACGAATTTGTCCGTCGCATAATTTAAAAGGATCTTATTGATGATGCCTTTGTTGTACCCCACCATACTTAGTCCGGTAATATTTCATTTCAATTGCACATAATATTAAAGATACTCGGCATCGAAAATAACAAATTTTACTCACGTAGCTGTAGAGAAAAAAAAAAAAACGATTTCGATCGAGAAGAGAAGGCCATGGAATTAGATTCCAAGAACATCTTATCACAATGGGGCATATTCCAAAATTCATTTCAAGTTAATATTCTTATTCTTCTTAAAGCATCCCCCTTGGCAGGGGCTGACCACTCACACCGTGCCACGTGTTGGGAACCGAAACCGGAACGCAAGCCTTGCTGGGACAGGTCTCGGTATGTATGTGGCGCTTCGTGTCTTCGGAGACTCCTCTTTCAGAAAGACGTTCTTCAAATTCAAAACTTGTTCTATCTGTCTCGCGTCTCAATCTCCCTCTGCATTCTCCTCAGGTACATTCTCTCGCAACTCTGCTTCTCAATTCTTCGTCGGGGTTAGTTTCTTTTGGGTTCAATTCCACTTCGATTCGTGTTGTCTGACTAGAATTCTCCGGAAAAAGAGGGAAATTTCGAGTCTTGGCGCCATTAATTTGGACGACAAATGATTGGGTTCAATGACGTGCTTGTTTCTCCTTTTTCGGGCGGAGTTTAAATTTTTGTGGGGGAATTCTTCGTTGTTTGATATGTCGTTTTGCTGGGTTACGAGGATTTTGTAGTCTGATTGAGGTTGTTTTTGGTTCTGGTTATCTGGATCTTGTAGGGTTCAGTCTTTTCTTTTTCTTTTTCCCTTTTTATATACAGTGAAAAGTGTAAAGGAGGATGTGGAACGGCTATCTTTGCCCGCCTTTTCTTCTTTGGGAATTGTTAGACTATTTCATTGTCTTTGATTTCGCTCCAATTGGATGTCCGAGGTGTCGGGTGTGATTGTTGTCTCACGAAAGGGTGGTGAATGCACATCATGATTTCAAATTCTAGTGCAATTTCGCGATGAATTTTGGATTTTGTGAACGATTCCCTGGCACTTCCAATGCACTCTTTTAGTGCTCTAAAAATTAACATTAAATATGCTTATGAGCAAATAATAAAGCAAAAGCGTATAACAACAGATTGTTAATGTATTTGATTGATTATCTTCTTCATTGGTGATTAGAGAGGAAGTACCCGAACGCCGAATTCTATCATTCATTTTATTGGATGGTCTCTTGTGGAGATTTATTGTAATAATGAATTTCGTTATTCGGTTTAGCTTCACTAATGTTCTTTTTGTCTTCCGTTGAACTGCAGATTACCTTTCCAGATCTTCATGAGTTCAAGAATTACTGTAGCATCTGTAGCTTCCTGTGAATCGGGAAACAAGAACTGCCTATACCTCTGGATTTTGCTCAGCTTGCTTCCTAACTTTCTCGGCACTGCTTTTGCATACGTGAATTTCCTGTTGATTAAGGCCATTGACAGGAGCCCTTCTGCAGTTTATGACCTTAAGATAATTGGAAAGACCGACATGTAGCCGCTTTGGAAACATCTCTGGCTGATTATTGGTTTTTAGCACTGTATACAAGTGACAGTATGGTTTATTCTCAGTCATCTGGTTCGACCAACAGCCAGAGATGCATGCCATTCCCTAGCAAGCTACTTTTACCTTTGAATTCTCATGATGCCGTTGTTACGGATCACGTGGAATTTGATTTCTCTGATGTGTTTGGTCCTGCACCAGTCCAACCCTCCTCGGAGGTGAGTGTCGATGAAAACTCTGTAGCAGGTCGCATTCTCTGGTCGGTCCCTCCTCTTGTGTCAATCAAACATTGAGGCTGAGTATGCTCACTCTAAGTGAAAGTGATGAGTCAATGGATTTTGCGGAGTGTTTTAACCGAGAGACCATCAAGGAAATTCAAGAGTTCATGACTGATGCCAGAGGGAATAAGAAACTTGACACCGTTGAAGATCCCTTGAAAATTGAGAGTGTGTGTCTTGAAGATTTTGAGGCTCTTAAGGTTGTAGGCGGAGGTGCATTTGCAAAAGTCTTGCAAGTGAGGAAAAAGGGCACTACTGATATATATGCAATGAAGGTAATGAGAAAGGACAAAATCATGGAGAAGAATCATGCTGAGTACATGAAAGCAGAGAGAGACATTTTAACCAAAATTGATCACCCATTCATCGTCCGGCTTAGATATTCTTTCCAGGTACTTCCACCGTCCTACCTTTATAATCGTAATAGGTCGGAGTACCACTGATGTTTTAAATGTTTTTGCCATGTCTGTAATTCAGTCTTATAACTGAAATTGCTTTTCACGTGCAATTGCAGACCAAATACAGGCTTTATCTTGTGCTGGACTTTATAAATGGGGGCCATCTCTTTTTCCAGCTCTATCATCATGGCCTTTTCAGGTTTGCTTTCCAAAGCTTTGTGTGATGTACGAAGTGTGTAATTGCGTTGACTTTATAGTTGAAATTGTTTCAGAGAGGATTTGGCACGTATCTACGCTGCTGAAATTGTTTCTGCAGTGGCTCATCTTCATGCAAATGGCATAATGCATAGGGATCTCAAACCAGAAAATATCCTACTGGATGCTGAAGGCCATGTACTCTCTCTCGCTCACTGGGGCTTTCAGATTGTTTTCTGTTTCTGACGATAGACGGGCACTCCCCTCCCCTCGCTTTTTAGGATTTCTTGAGACTTGATATACGATTTTTTGCGATTAGGTTGCCTTGACTGATTTTGGCCTAGCAAAGCAACTTGAGGAGAATGGAAGATCTAATTCCTTGTGTGGAACAGTAGAATATATGGCGCCAGAAATTGTCCTTGGAAAAGGGCATGATAAAGCTGCAGACTGGTGGAGTGTGGGTGTACTGTTATTTGAGATGCTTACCGGAAAGGTTGGCATTCCTGCTATTTGTTTTACTTGCTTTGCTGTGCATAATTCGTTCCAATTTTGATGGAGACACCATTGCTGGATCTCACCCATGCTGATTTTAATGCATTTGCTTGATGGTTTCCCATCATAATAGCTGAGCTATTGTTTTGGTTACATAATGAATGCAATATGGTTGATCTTCTGTGAAGACTAAAGCATCGCTAGATATCTGTTTGGCCATGCTATTTAAACAAGTTAAATTTTGTTTACAATGTTAGGAGTGATGATGGTTAATTGTCCTACAGCTTCATCTTTCTTCCTGAAAATAGCTCGATGTGTTTATGACGAGATATCTGTTATATGCTTAGTTCACAGCAACCTAAGTTTCTTACCTGTCTTGTTAGTTACTTACAACGGGTGATTTATGTACTTACTACATACAGTTACGAGGTTAGCAGTCTTTTTATTTGATAGGATACTTAAATATATAGTTCTATGCAGAATACACATAAAATTCTAATAAGCTAATGTCTTGTTCGTTTCAATTCATTATGCAGCCTCCTTTTATTGGTGGAAACCGCGAAAAGATTCAACAGAAGATAGTCAAGGACAAAATGAAGCTACCAAATTTTCTTTCCAGTGAAGCCCATTCGCTGTTGAAAGGAGTAAGTCTGCAGGAATTCCTTTTATGTATTCTTGCTTATCAGCATCGCATGTGTATATATTATGTGCATTCCTTCTCTTGTCTTTGTGAGTACTAATTATCTTCTGTTTAAAATGGTGCGAATGATTCTAATCCATCTACATAGCGAGATTACCCTTCTTATGTAGTTAGAAAAGCACATGCAATGTTTCTCAATTACAACAGAATTTTAGGTGGGTTGGAACTGCCTGATTTGGCAAGCAATGAAATCCACCAGGCATTAATGCCTTAATTTCTTGCTATGCCTCGGTTCAAAACTAGCAAAGGGCCTCGATCTCTGATGATTGTAGGATTTGATACGAAGGCATTGACTATAGTATTGACGACATATCCTGAGAGCTTGGAACCAAGCAATTGGGGTATTGCATCAGGAATATCTGCATACGATTTCCTTAGGCAGCTTATCGTCATCTGCTATTTTTTTTTCTTTTTCTGAATCATCTCTTATATATTGAGATAGAAATCAAACGGTCTCTAGTTAACTCGTTACCCCGCAACTACCCTCTGTTTTGCGTGAAAAAGTATGACATGAGCTATCCCGATCATGAAAACCTATCTCTTTTTCTCCGACATATTTAATCGCTCGATCCATTAGAGAACTAAAGATGTTTCGATATGCTGCAGCTGCTACAGAAAGACCCCAGCAAGCGCCTGGGCAGTGGACCTAATGGGAGTGCGGACATCAAGAACAACAAATGGTTCAAGACGATCAACTGGAGGAAACTGGAGGCGCGGGAGATCAAGCCCAGTTTTCTTCCAGAAGTCGCTGGAAAGCAATGCATTGCCAATTTCGAAAAAAAATGGACCGACATGCCCATAGCAGATTCTCCCGCTGCCAGTCCCACTGCCGCAGGAAACCCCTTCACAGGCTTTACTTATGTGAGGCCACCGGCTTCTTTCCTTCAACAAAACAAGTAGTTCTCGTATGTGAATCTTGTTTATAGCATCTTTTCGTGTTTAAGCTCGCTTATTGAAGAATGCTGCCGGTGTTTTAAGATTGTTTACGATGTTCTTTCCTGTTGGGAAGTTGATGAACACATGAGGGATGGTCAGTTGTTAATCAACCTCAAAGGCAAGAGTTCTTGCCTTGTGGCTTGTTACGACTTTTGAACACATTGAGTTTGTCTGGCATGCTTTTATTCATTTGGCGTGGCTGATGGCTTCCAAGTTGTGCTTGATCTATATGTAACATAGTCAATGTTGTGTAGGAATTCTTCTAACTAGTTTCTATGATGTTTGTTTTGTGTGTCATTGATGTTTGGTGCAGCCAATACTTCGAATGTCTTTTCCCTTGCAAAAGCCCAGCAAAACTTCAAGTCTGTAATAATAACGTCTTGTCTTCAGATGAAATTGGATTCTGTCAATAATGAACTCTGTAAAAGCGGAAAAGAAAGGAAAAGTTTCTGGAAAGTCCTTAGAAATGCCTCGGTGAGTCCTCACAATTTGAAGAGATGACAGCAAGAACCGAGGTTCATCCCACCAATTTGTAGGGTTGGCCACATTTGATTATCAGGTGTAATAATCAGTTGATTTGGACTCATTTTACACGATTGGTTTTAGAAAATGAAGGGGCAATCACTGTTTTTAAATAGGTTTATTCCCTCATTTTTGTTCAATGATAGGCGCGAATAAGAAACAAGAGGGAGGCGTCCATGTTTTAAGCCATTTCATTTACTAGTAAGCCACATATAAACATCATCCATATCTTTGGTTTCTCGCAAGGAAACAAGCTAAGCAAATAATTTTTAGAGCCTAATTCCCTACAAAAATTTCGAACTTTATGTCAAATATCAATTTTGCCTTCAACTTTTTTCTTGCTTAAAGAGAAATCTAACTTTAGGTCCGGCTCCAAATTTATCCAAACTTTTTTTTGGCTTAGTCTTAAATATGTCCTCCTTAATTCTCCATCCAAAAATTGTCGTTAGTTATTTAATGTGGCAGTGACTTGTAAAAGTGTTAAATATCTACAAAATTAATCCTTTCTTTAATATGATAATTAGGGAAAAATCAGGTCATATAAATTGGGAAAATTTTCAAAAAAAGCCCGAAATCCTCTCATTTTTTCAAATAAGGGTCCCAAGTAAATATTATATTAAATAAGGGCCTGAAGTGGCATAGAATTTTAAAAAAGGGTCTGGCCAAAAGGGCATTTTCGTCATTTCTCATTCCTCATTTTTGTTTATTTTTTCTCTATTTTTTTTTCTTTTATGGTTTTTAAAATGAAAAAAATATTAAAAAATAAAGGCAGCCACAAGCGACCGCCTCTGGCCCTCGCCGAGGCGCCAACGATCCCGCCGTCCTTTGTCCCCTCCCCCCCGGTGGTGGGGCACTGGCCAGAGGCAAGAGGCTGCCCCTCCCGCCTCTGTTTGTTTGTTTATTTTTAATTTTTTTTGTTAAATTTTAAAAAAATAGAAAAGGAAAAAAATATGAAAAAGATCGAAATGCACTTGAAATCATGCCCTTTGTTGAAATTTCATGGCAACTTTAGGCCTTTATTTGAAACAATGTTCACTTCAGGACCTCGTTTGAGAAAATGAGGGCACTTCAAGCCCTTATTTGAAATAAGGTTCACTGTGAGCTCTTATTTGAAAAGATGAAAGGACTTCGGGCCATTTTTTGAAAATTTTCCTGTAAATTGTTCATTCTTACACCCCTTCTCTTGAATTAATCCATCATTGTCCGGAAAATATGTGCTTATTTTTGACATCATTTGTGTGTGTATATATTTGTTATCATTTATGATATAATCGGGCAATTTTTCAAATTAATATTTTTTTAAAAAATATTTACCATATTAGGTGCCGTTGGGTAATTGGGCCCGGCTCGGTAGCCCAATTGCCAAGCGGGGCCGTTATTATTATTTTTTTTTGATTTCGTATTTTTTGGAAAATAAAATAAAAAAAATAAAAAATTTAGATATGGAACATGCTGGGAATGGAACCCACAAGCACCAAAGTACTTCACTCGAACGACAATCAACAGGGCAAACAGCACAATTGACAACATCATTTGCAGATTAATTAATCTATATACTCATTAAAAGTCGTGATATTTATTTGGACATAAAAAACTGCCTAGTCCCTTTTCCCACTATAAAAGACATGATATAATAAGTCAGGCATGGGAGAGAAAAATGCAAAATTGACAAGAAAAACGATGTTTTTTTGGGGAAAAAGACCGGCCAAACCACCTTCGGCATTTGCCAATGGATTCGTCTCGAAAAATTACACGAAATATAAAAAAAATTCGTCCCAAACGGACACCCAAGCGATGAGATATGTCATTTCAAAGTTTTTCCCTTTATTTACTCGTTTCCACTCTTTTGCTACGGTTTCCATCTTTCCATGTGATTTTTAGCTATTTTGATGCGATTTTTCATTTATCTATTATCGCGATTTTAATCTTTCACTGCGGTTTTGAATAATTACATAACTACAAATTATTTTTTAATCAATGATGGATGATTATCTTATAAAAATAAGCTTCAAAAGATAAATAATTATAAATAAAATAATTATAATAACTATCAATGATTTTTTTTCCAAAAAAAATACGAAATCAAAAATAAAAAATTAAATCGCGGCCCCTGCTCGGCAATTGGGCCGCTGAGCGGCACCTAATACGGTAAATATTTTTTTAATACTAATTTGGTAAATATTTTTTAAAAAATATTAATTTGGAAAAAAGCCCGATATAATCCCAAACGGGCGATCTCCGTCTAATTTTATGTTTCGTAATTATACATTCAAATATGCAAAATATTTTAAAAAAAAAGAATAAAAGAGAGGACCATTTCGTCATGAACAGAGCCGAGAAGGAGCGACCTCAACCGAAGGCCTTGGCAGGAAGGAAGCTTGACAGGCGATCCGCAACGTCCCATTAATGCGTCGCCATTGCTCTTCACCTTCTTCTGCATGCTCTCTCTCTCTCTCTCTCTCTCTCTCTCTCTCTCTCTCTGGTTACGCGTGTCGTTCTTGTCCCCAACAGAACGACCAAGAAGACAAACTCCTCCATGACACGACCGCGTCACCGTCGACGCTCGATCCGTGGTGCCTTTCGCATTTGCCTCGGGAAGCTCCGCTCACCGGTACGTTCACTTCGAACCCCCATTTGCGCGAGCTCTCGAGAATCAGTCGATTTATGCCCTTTTCAAGTTAACAACGAGAGTTGTTGATGGCGACCCGGTTTGTCTTGATTCTTTTGAAACTTCTGGAAAGAACCGAGTGGGTTTACCTGCGCCAAATTGGGTTTGATTGTGAATCGTATTTCATCATCGTCTTTTTCTTTTTTTGATTACGTTGACGCGACTATGAATACTGCAGTTGAGGTAGGACCCTTATGGGAAAAAACTTGTCTCAGGAGTGATGTGATGTGATCCCAAATCCGTACGCCCAACTCAGCTGAAACAGAGGAGGGCCAATGGGGCAATAACTTTTTCTTGGCTTAAAAGCTAGAGGGGCTATCCCCTCCACTTTACTCTTCTTGAACTTCACAGTTTTCTTTCCCCACAAGGGAGAAACTCTGCCCATTGATGACGCTTATAAGAAAGCGGTGGTTTAAGAAAAAAGGGTATGTGTGGTGTTGTGAGTCGACGCCATGGATGTCTGGCTAAAGCTCCTCTTTTCTTGTGTGGTTGTTTTCATTGCAAATGACAGACCGGCTGTTCGCGGTGGCAAGGCAATGGAGCCATTGGAGATGATGGTGGACGAAGCAGAAAATCAGTGGCCCTCCTTTAGCGGGAGTGAGGGGTATTGTTCTTTGTTCATGTTAAATTCAATGGTGGACGCTAGTGAGTTAAATTCTGTTGTTTTATTGCATTATTGCTGGATATTAGGCCACTTCCATGCTGTTGCACTTGTCGGGAATATTCTCCCGTCATTGTTGATAACATAAGTACTTTCAGATGACTCGCGCGGCCCTTTTTTGGGCATGTAGCTTCTTGGATTCATTATATTTCCACGATGTTCAGTGCTTATTCAGGTAACATGGAAGACGATGCATGGAAAATGGTCCAGAAGAAAGGCAACCAGTTTGTGGCTAATGACCAACCTTTCTATGTTAATGGGTTCAACACCTACTGGTTGATGGTGTTTGCTGCGGATGAGTCCACAAGGGGGAAGGTCAGTGAGGTTTTCCAACAAGCATCTGCTGTGGGACTAACAGTTTGTAGGACTTGGGCTTTCAATGATGGCCAATGGCGAGCTCTTCAGAAATCTCCATCGGTTTATGACGAAGATGTTTTCAAGGTACCATTTGACCTGCTAATTTTTACCTAGGTAAAAGCGCGATCCTGCAGCATGCCTGCTAATCACTCTGTTCTCCAAGAGATACATGGACACCACGGTTGAACATGGAAATTATATGATTTAAAAAAAATCCTCTATTTTACTGAATTTCAGGCATTAGATTTTGTGGTGAGTGAAGCGAAGAAGTACAAAATCAGGCTCATTTTGTCGTTGACTAATAATTGGGAAGCCTATGGTGGCAAAGCACAATATGTCAAATGGGGAAAAGCAGCTGGCCTGAACTTGACGTCGGATGATGAATTCTTCTCTCATCCAACTCTTAAGAGCTATTACAAGGCTCATGTTAAGGCAAGCCGGTCGCTGCTTTTATTATCTGATATAGGAGTCCTTTGTTGGTCCAGATATGGTTGTGCTTACTAATAGTTGATTTATGCAGACTGTGCTTAATAGAGTCAATACTTTCACAAATTTAACTTACAAGGAGGACCCTACAATCTTTGCGTGGGAATTGATGAATGAGCCACGATGCACCTCGGATCCATCTGGTGATACCTTGCAGGTCCATTTTCATTGGAAGTTATTCACCCAAGAGAAAATGAATAGTAGACTGTAATGGCATTTTCTGTAAGGTTCAAGTTCTTTATAGGAAGTAAAACCTTTCTTTGCTGCATAGCGCTAACATGTGTGGACTTTCCAGGCATGGATAGAAGAAATGGCAGTGTATGTGAAGAGCATAGACCCAAAGCATTTAGTAGAGATTGGATTAGAAGGATTTTATGGTCTCTCCACTCCTAACAGAGTTCAGTATAATCCAAACACATATGCACAGCAAGTTGGTACTGACTTCATTAGGAACCATCAGGTTCTGGGCATTGATTTTGCCTCTGTTCATATCTATGCAGACTCTTGGTAAGCAATAGGCACTGGTTGCGAAAAACGTAAAATCAATTTGGATTTGTTGCCTCTTTTGCTTAATTTTAACAGACCTACTACTGATGTATTTCAGTAACTAAGTCAGGCATAAAGAAGATGCAGACAGTGTTTTTCTTAATTACCTGATAAACTAGAAAAAGATGTGCGGCGCTTTTCTTCCTGCATATGCAGAATTGCACCTGCGTGCCCATTATGTTTATAAAATAGCTTTAGAAGAATTGGAGTGTGGGTCTCCCCCTAATTCAACTGCCAATTCATTGATGAAGGATAGCGCAATCAATCTCGGATGTGCATCTCCAGTTCACAAAATCATGGATGGAAGCTCACATTGAAGATGCTGAGAAGTATCTCGGCATGCCTGTTCTATTTGCTGAATTTGGCGTCTCTGCGAATGACCCTGGTTACAATTCGTCGTTCCGGGACACCCTTTTCAGCACAGTGTACAAGACCCTCTTGAACTCGACCAAGAAAGGTGGAGGCGGGGGTGGAAGCCTTTTGTGGCAGCTGTTCCCCGAAGGGACAGACTATATGGACGACGGGTACGCAGTAGTTCTTTCGAAGTCTCCTTCCACGTCGAACATCATTTCCCTCCATTCCACAAGACTTGCAATCTTCAACTCCGTCTGCTCTTGGAAGTGCCACTGGGGTTGTAAGAAGCAGCACGTCTTGGATACGTTCATGTACCATGATGAACTGTAAAGATTGTAAGAATCTCTGTGATATGTTTAGCATATACGCTACGTGAATACCGAATGCCAATGTAGTTGTGGAAACGTCACCGTTCCATGTTCCATTCGGAACAAGTGATGTTGGCCGTTCCTTCCGGGTCATTTCACGTCTTCTGTGATGAGACTACTGATCTTCCAGTATCGTATTTGAAGAGAAGCAGCACGAATATATAACATTTCTCTCGAGGATCATGAAATACGTGTGGTGATGGATGTAGCTCAGGACTACTGCGACTCTTCCGGTTATGACGGTTCTTCTACCATATTCCCATATCCAACACCAAGAACAAGCTCACTGCAATATCTTATGATACTTCTCCCTTCTGAGAAAATTACCCAAAAAGTCATAAACCTATTGTAATTATGTTAATTCAGTCCTATATTTTTTTTTTTCGATTTAGTCCTAAATCTATTGTAATTGTTATAATTCAGGAGCTATCACAGCCATAAGGATTTGCCGGATTTAAGTCCTTGCGGCTACTCTTATTTTATTTTTATTTTTTTAAAGCTGAATATGGCTTTTTACAACTTCTGGGCACGCGATCTCCTGCAACTCAGATGCATGGAGGTCCCTCTAGTTCTTGACTGGTCAATTGGGAACCAAACAAGCGAGAACGCCAAGAAGAACAAGATAAGCTACAAGTGCAAAGAGTTCGCCAATTGTATCCGAGCTTGAGAATGGATCCGGACACCTGCCATTGTTCGCAAGGTTTGCAAGGCAAACCTTACCTTGCGAATGGCTGCCGTGGTACTTTCAAATTTTCATTTCTCAGCCGTCTGTTCATTCAGATGCCAGCAGTGAGATTAGCTCACTCGACTTTTCTCGAAAAATTGAGTTCCACCTGATTGTTTTTGGTTCGTGGATATGCAGTGCGACAATAAGCCTCTGCCCCATGAAATTTACCGATCTGACAGGCCATTAATATTGTCTTTGTGGGTCGGGTATGAAGTGGATGGAATGAAGAAAGGAACAGTCAGTACACCGGAAAAACAGGTTCCGTTTTCGGCTCCTTGATACCGCCCTAGGTAAGACAGATCCTCCACTATTCCTGTTTGTTTTTCACATCTGTTTCAAGCAAACATTCTTTTGGTGAAGAGAAACATCGATATCCATACTGAAGTTGGTTACCAAAAAAAAAAAAGATATTCATACTGAAGCTTTGACATAAAAGATCAATCTATTTGCATCCATCAATGCCATTTCGAGTGTTACTAATTTCTAAAAATCCTTTTACAATGATTCGTGGTTTTTTATTTCGTTATCAGTAAGAAATCAACCCTTACAACAAGTGCAAGAACCTTTAGTAGCTACTAAGCACCTACTAGGCAGCAGGGTATAAAAATAAAAACTGCATAGGGATGTTTCGATAGCAACTCCACGTTCGCTGCAAAAATTTAACGCTCAATTGTCTAATCCATTAATGTTTTACTACTCAAGGTTCCCTTCATTAATCATCATTTTCATTTTTTTTCTTTTTCAAACTTTGTAATTTGCAAATTATAACACACTTCTCTCGCTTTTCTATCCAAATAATATTGCACAACAAACAAGCACTTGAATCCTTGTCTATACGAATTACTACTGCGGAGGACATCACATTCGAGCCCCATCCTAGGCAGGCACAAAAACAAACCAGAAGAAGAAACACCACCATTAGTTTCACAGTGGACCTTATTCTTGGGCAACTGAATTGACCAAAAGGTCTAAAGTTAAAGATGTTGGAAGATCATGCAAAAATATAATGATCATGCACAAAACCAATCAATCAATGGTTCTGAGAGACTCCAGAACGCTCACAACTAAATATGTCAAAATGTTGCAAATATTGATAGGAAGAAAACAAGAAGACAAGCCCTTAAGACAGTCAAACGCTCTAAGTTGCTCGATCAGCTAAGGAAGATGAGTGCATAAGATAAAAAACGTCCACTGGTTTACTGTCTCCTTAAAAAAAAATCAGAAAAATCTCATCACTATCTAAGAAAAAGCCTCTCCAGATATCTCAAAGCTTACTAATCTCAGTGAGACTTGACATACTCCATAACAACATGACGTGCCTCGGTCTCCTCCCCAAAATCCTGCAAATTAACCAGGTTTCCTTGAGGGGATAGAAATGGCAATACTAAGAGAGATTGCAATAATATAGACAATCACAAGCAACCATGATAAAAAAAAGTTTATGCCTGGTTTAGATTGCGCTCTAGAGTTACTAATAAGTACCAGCCACTGATACTGATCGTTGAGAAAATCTTAAAAGGCTTAAAAGCATGCTAGCTTGTAATCTTCTGATAATGCATATCAAAGTAAATAGCCCAAGAAAACATTTCAAAGCTAGGCCAGTTTCGCCAACCACAGTCTATACTATTTTGGGGGGCACAAAAAGAGGACCATATAATAACAATATAAAGCAGGAGTAAACCATTTTTTGAATAATATAAGACTATTGCAGAACAGTTTACCTTTACAACCACACAAGAGCAACCGACAACCTTCCTTGCTTTACCCTCAGAATCAATTTTACACAACTGTACAGGAAAAAATGGAAAATGTTACTGAGCAATCAAGAAGATACTACAATTTCAACTAACAAACCGGCTTCACTAAGATAAGCATAAGGATTGTCGTTGCTGCACAGGTACCAAAAGAATCGCACAAATAAAAAATGAACAGGGTAGGTAACTTACGCCAGCCCACTCTCCGAGAGTCTTTGCGCTAGGCACATTGATCAAACTGACATTATGCTCATTGCATAGCGCCTTCACCAACTTGATGTAATCAGGCTGGTTGCAGTCCTCTGCTAGTAGGCAAAGCAGTCCAGCATGCTTTTCAATGGCCTTGGCACCTTCATGGAGCCCACGTACAAGACCTCCATGGGCCAGGGACTTCCTCAGCAGCACTTGTAAAGCTGTATTGAGATCCATGGGCTCACCCAAAGCTGGAGCCGGAGCCGGAGCCGGAGCCGCAACCTCAGGTGCAGGAACATCTTCTTCTCTGAAAGCAACAGAATCAAAAGTAAGTAAATATTCACACAATGGACCAACAAAATTTTAACAATCGATTTAAGTACTAATCTAGCAAAAAAATTTGCACAATGAGAGTAGAAAAAACTAATCCTTGATGACTTCCTCTCTTTGACGGAAAAAATAAGCTACTAAATAAGGCCCCATTAGATGATCTAAAACATTATGGGGTACAAAAGTCTTCCCCAGCCCACTGTTTGCAGTGAAACATACCTTGATAAAGAAGGAAAAGGAAGGGGATTAGAAAACACAATCACGGGCGAAAACAAGAAAAATGCAGCTCAAATTTACATACCCCGACATTCTTCCACTTGATGCTTAGGTGAGAGATTGCTTTCCTGATGCAAAAGAACGTTACATATCAAAACATAGTTACGCCAGATTTTGCCACTGTAGAAAAAATATGAAATCTCAAATAACAATTCCCTTGACAACCCTACTGTCCAGGAACAGAGTGAAAAAGAGAACATGAAGTAGAAAACCGTGTCGAGAGTGGCCTCACGGAAGTAACATCGATTGAATTAAGCCCATCAATTACAGTAAAAAACCTATACATAAATTCATACATGCATCAACCTTCCAATTAATATCTTTCCCATTTATAACAACAAGAGTTAAGTGACTCTACTCCATTTCCAAATTGCAAAAGCCCAATGTAAAGCGATATCACATTTTAGCCGTCGCCATATTGCATCGATTCTTCAATCACATAAAAGAAGGATAAAAATAACAGAGCCATGCTTCCGTATCTAGGAGTCGAAATACGTGCTAAGGCCGTCATTTGGAACGTGCATACTACACTGAAACCTTGTTTCACAAACTTAAAAACGAACAAAGTTAAAAGACGAAGCTTTGTCACCTTCAGCCACCAGATCAAACAAATTACAAGATACTAAGCCGACACAACGTGTCATCAAAGCACTTAGTGTACTGAAGCATGAACAACTGCAAAATAACATTGATTCCGGATTCAGGCATTTTTTGATCGCGATCAATCTTAAACTGTAATGAAGCTACACAATCCCGTCTATAGAGCATCTCAGTTTCTCTGTTCTATAACAAGTGATATGGAAGATAACGAAACCGAAGGCTCCAAGTCGCTCGGATTCAAGCGCCGAGCAAGCGATGACAACAGAGAGGCAAATTAAGAGGAGATTTCGCGAAGGAGAGAAGAGTGAGATGAGGCCGAACTTACTCGCAGAGAGGTCGCCGGCGACGGAGAAGAAGGGAGAGGTGGGAGGAGGCGGCAGATCGTTGCGCGGAGGAGGGGAGACTTCAGAGAGTCGGAGGAGGGTTAGAGAAGGAGGATGTTGTTAGGGTTTTGACGTAGTGAAAGTGGGCTGGGCTTGCAACAATGGGCCAACTGGTTGCATTTTTCTACTTTTTATATTTATATTTAATCTTGTGCTTTGACTTCTTTTTATTTTTTTGCAGATTCCATTTGGTTATTATTTTTTGAAAATTTTGATTATGTACTTTTAGTTTTTCTAACTAATATATTTACTTATACATAACTATTTTTGAAAAATTATGCTTATTAAACTTGCGTATGTCCGACTAAAAAAAAACGTGCGTATGTACTATTGCAAATTCAACTTATATATGAAGATAATATTTTCAAAGTTATAACGATTATAATATGATACGTTCATTTGTTTTATAAATTAATTCCTCTAGTATTTACGAAACATTTATGATATTAGATTTAACTGAATTCAGCAAGACATGTTCCATTTAATTCCACTCGATCATTTGGTCATTTTTCGAGTAACTATTGTCCATTAAGTAACAAATGCTTTAATATTACGATTTTTCGAGTAACTATTGTCCATTAAGTAATCTATATAAGTTTTACTTACAATGGTGCATTATATTGCAAATGAATTTCTCCCTTCATGTTATTTTATAGGCACATGGGTTAGATTTTTTCATAAACATGTCACGTCATATCGCAGTCACGAACAATAGAGTCAATTTTATATTTTGAGTTAATTTTACGGCTTACTTCTTTAGATATCGCTAAGTAAATGTAAAATGAATGTAGTAACTATATATATGTTAATGATTTTTACATATACTCCTTTAATTTTTTGTTAAGTTTTCTCATACTTAATAGATCAGTTTTCCTAATAACTGTTTATGAATTTTCCTGTGATCTTTCGGTTTTTTTCCTTGAAATTTTTCTTAAAAATTTCATCTCCGTTCATTAAGATGCATGCATAATGTCACAAAATATTCTTGAACTTCTTTGGTTTGTGCAGTGTTGTCCTAGACTTTATTTTTTTCTTGTGTTCGAATCCTGAAATTTTTAGTCAAACAAAAATGCTGATGTGGCAGCCAGATTCCCGTAAAGTGCCACATTGGCATCCTATGTGGTGCTCAAAGTTAAAACATACAAATAATAATTTGTTAAAAAAATTTGAGGTGATGAACTTATATGGCGACACACTCTAATTGTTTCATAATTTTACTAGTATGGCCTTTTCTTCTGTACTTTTTTTAGTCCACGTCGGCAATTATATGAGAGGGCATCTCGGCATGATGCTGAAACGGATGTCATGAGAGAGGACTAATATTCCCCAAATTGTTCACAAAAATAAAACATTTAAAAACGACATTAAGGTTAATGAATCTATAGGCCATTACCCTTAGAATCTAATGGATTCAATGTGCAAAAGTCACTTAGTAATCTATGTATTAGCGATTAGGAAAATTGATACAAAAGATCCTTAATTTTGGTTCAATGTGTAATGTGATCACTGAAATTTTTAATTTATTCAATGCGGTCTCATGTACTATAAGAAAATGCCCAATGTTATCATTTGGTTAATTCAAGATCAGGAAATATTGAACACTTTCATATATTCAGAGATTAAATTTAATATGTACCAAAAGTTCAGGTATCATATTGAACAAATTAAAAGTTTAAGATCACGAGACACATTAGAATAAAATTCTTAGAAGTTTAAAGATCATATTATCCATTGGTCCACGTGAAGCTAATTGGCTCACAAACCCGATTCGGCCCGCCTAGCCTAGATTTGCTTTTTCATGGCATTGATAGATCCGGGCAGTCGGACGGTGTTCATGGCATGGGGCTTTTGTTTGGGTACATTTCTATGTGACGAGCGAATGGACCCCACAACCTCAGCTTCCCTAGATGTGGGGGGCCCCATGAATTTCGGTCTCTCATAATCCCCAACGCTCATCGTACCGGGGCAATTCTGTCTTTTGAGTGTCATTTCATTGAGCGGACATGGCTTGGGCTTTCCCCAACAAGAGATGCATATAGCAATTAGTTGGCTTGTCTCTTCTACTGCCAAGGACACGCTGTTGGCCTTGACTACTTGTGTCGTACCTCTGGTGCTGTTACTTTGAAAAAAATTAGAATGTTCAAAGCAAATACGATCAAAATGCATAAAAGAGCCGAGAAAGATCAAGGGCTATGACTCGAGCCACGATCAGGTCAACATCGGCCACAAGTCCAGCCACGACTGAGGCCTTAACAGGTCGGGGGAAGCCACAAGTAAGGTGGGACTAAGACATGATCGAGGCACATCATCCGGCCACGACTGAGGCATAGTGATTGGCTCAAGGATGAATACATACGACCAAGCTACGTGACTTGGCCATGATTGAGCCATGGTGACCGTGCCACATGCCAGAAGGTGAAGTCATGTTACGGCAGGAAGTAGGTCGAAAAGCCTCTATTTGTTGTCAATCATTGTCATATTAACAAGAACAAGCAGACCTCAATTTTATAGTAAATGCATATTTTTCAAAAAGGAAAATAAAATTTATCGTGTAGCAAAGTTTTATCACAATTAACTTTATCTATTTTCATGTCATATGACTTTCATTGTTAATAAATGAGTCTACTTTTACTGTTAAATGTTTGACTTAGATCGTGCGAATTATGTATTGAATTTACATGGAAAATTATTAAAAAAAAAACTCATAAATCTGTTGCAATTATGCTAATACAATCTGAAACTTTTTTTTTTTTACCAATTGAGCAGTAAATATTTTATATTTATGCCGATTCAGTTAACCCTGCCAGCTTTGATCGCCTAGCAGTCTAGCACTGACATGGATATTGGAGTCTAGCCCGAGCCGAGCCCCGCTCCCGCCGTTGACTTCGAGAGAACGTGCTCGAACTTTTTCACCATCCCTTTTACTCAATTTATGTCTAACCCGTACGCTGCACTCGTTCGTGGTTGCGCATCCCGCTTTTACTTCGGAAGTTGGTAGGAAAGTTCAAAAGAAGGGCCGCGTCGGTGACGGTTGTGGTCATTGCGACTCCCCAGCTCTCCCCCACCCACCGAAGCGAAACGACGATAAAAAATCCGCCGTTTCAGAGAGTATATCGCGTGTTGCCAGCTCGACACGGACGGACGCGTAAACCCCCAGCCAGATGGGCCCCACCCTTTCAATCAATCAAGAGTGGCGGGATCCGCAAAACCGTCGCTCTCTGGAGGGCATCCTCGTCATTTCGCGCCCACGAACTGCTCCGCCACTAATTTAAAGACGGCATTTGCTCTATAATTAAAATTTAACTCGTATTTGAAAATAACAAAATAAAAGAAAACTATTTTGACTGTCCATTCATGGAAGGAAGACAGCAGCAGCATCGACTCCAAGCAAGTGAGCATTTCCCCGATTACCTCTCTCTCGATCTCTCTCGATCTCTGGAGTTCGTGCAATTTCTCGTCAAACCCTAAGGCATCGCGATCTGTCTTGCTGGACTCACCGAATTCGCTTCACTCTCAACTGCTCCAGCTCAGGTGATTATCAAGATTCAGCTCAAAATTTCTTCGTTTCTTTAGATTTTTTTTTTTGTGCTTCCGGAGGGTTGCATTTGGCTCATTTTTGGTGTTTTTTGAGTTTTGGCTGGTTTTTGCGATTGCTCTGTTCGTTTGCTTTTTTTTTTTTTTTTTGACTGTAATTTCGGGAGATGGGAGGTTCGAGCTGATGGGTTCTCCTCTCTCCATTGACTGCGTTCAGGTTCTGTCTCATGAGCTGAGATCGTGCGGTTGCTGTCTTGCTGTCGGGGTGTTCCGGCGGAGGATTGCGGGGTTTCGAAGTGAAGTAAGTTGTTCCTGACTTTAATCTCGAATCTGCGTATTTCTGAGTCCATGAGGAATACCGCGGGGATTAGCTTTGGGGCGGCTCTAGTGTTTCTGTGTTTGTCTGCGTCCTTGTCCGTGGTTTTGGGGGCTGACTATGTTCCGACGGATAAAATCCTGCTGAATTGCGGGGCGGATCCGCAGACTACCGGTCCCGATGGCCGGATATGGACCTCGGACATCGGTTCCAAGTTTCCATCCTCTACCGCGAACTCGATCACGGCCACGGCCGCCACGCAAGACCCTTCGGTACCCCAGGTCCCGTACATGACCGCGAGGATTTTCCCGTCTAACTTTACTTATAGTTTTCCTTTGGCATCGGGTCGGAAGTTTGTCCGCTTATACTTTTATCCCTCTTTGTACAAGACGTTTAATGCGTCCGATGCCATATTCTCTGTTTCTGCTGGGGATTATACTCTTCTGAAGAACTTCAGTGTGGCCCAAACTACAGAGGCTTTGAACTTTGCCTATGTTTTGAAGGAGTACTCGGTCAACGTTGTGGGGGAGACGCTGGATATAACTTTCAGTCCCTCTAAGAACTATCCGAGTGCATTTGCTTTTGTTAATGGGATCGAGATTGTGTCGATGCCTGACATTTATAGTTCGACTGACGGAACTACAATGATTGTCGGTCAGAATGCTCCCTTCACCATCGATAACACCACCGCTCTTGAGAATGTTTATCGATTAAATGTGGGAGGTCAGGAAATCTCGCCGACTGGTGACACGGGGCTGTTCAGGTCCTGGGATGATGATACTCCTTACATATATGGTGCTGCCATTGGGGTCACAGTAACTGCTGATCCGAATATGACGATTCGTTATCCTTCATCCATGCCTACTTATGTTGCTCCTGTTGATGTATACTCCACTGCAAGATCGATGGGACCCAATGCAAGTGTCAATCTGAACTACAACCTCACTTGGATTTTCTCTGTTGACTCTGGGTTCAATTACCTGATTAGGCTGCATTTCTGTGAGTTGGCTGATGCCATAACGAAAATAAATCAGAGAATGTTTGAGATCTTCATCGGCAATCAAACTGCTGACGATCAGGCTGATGTAGCTGGATGGACAAATGGCAATGGAATCCCTACTTATAGGGATTATGTGGTTCTTGTTCCAGATGAAGATTCACAGCAGGATTTGTGGCTTGCTCTTCATCCAAATACGGCTTCGAAACCTGAGTATTATGACGCAATTTTGAATGGACTAGAGATTTTCAAACTTAGTGACGCGACTGGCAATCTTGCAGGGCCTAACCCTATTCCTGCACCAAAGCAGGATTTAATCGATCCTTCACGAGCTAGAGTAACACCAGGCTCTGGTAAATCAACTAATCAAACAGCAATTATTGCAGGAGGGGTTAGCGGTGGAGTTGCTTTAGCCATAGTGATCTGTCTCTTAGCTGTCTGTGCTTCACGTCGACGTAGGCATCGGAAGGATTCAAGCTCAAGTGATGGACCATCTGGCTGGCTTCCTCTCTCTCTTTATGGAAATTCGCACTCTGCGGGTTCTGCAAAGACGAACACTACTGGTAGTTATGCATCATCCCTGCCATCAAACCTTTGCCGCCATTTCTCTTTTGCTGAGATTAAAGCTGCCACCAACAACTTCGATGAGGCTCTCCTCCTTGGAGTGGGAGGCTTCGGCAAAGTGTACAAAGGCGAAATCGACGGCGCAACGACTAAAGTGGCAATCAAGCGCGGGAACCCCCTCTCTGAGCAAGGTGTGCACGAATTCCAAACTGAGATTGAGATGCTTTCAAAGTTACGCCATCGTCATCTTGTTTCATTGATTGGGTATTGTGAAGAAAATTGTGAGATGATCCTTGTCTATGATTACATGGCTTATGGAACACTGCGCGAGCACTTGTACAAGACCCAGAAACCCCCTCTCCCATGGAAGCAAAGACTTGAGATTTGCATTGGAGCTGCTCGTGGGTTGCACTATCTCCACACTGGTGCCAAGCACACGATCATTCACCGCGATGTCAAAACCACCAACATTCTTTTGGACGAGAAGTGGGTGGCAAAGGTCTCCGATTTTGGTTTGTCGAAGACTGGTCCTACGTTGGATCACACACATGTCAGTACTGTTGTGAAGGGTAGCTTTGGATATCTGGATCCTGAATACTTCAGACGCCAGCAATTGACTGACAAATCTGATGTGTACTCCTTCGGGGTCGTGCTATTTGAGATCCTCTGTGCACGCCCTGCTTTGAACCCCACACTGCCCAAAGAGCAAGTCAGTCTGGCGGAATGGGCTGCTCATTGCCACAAGAAAGGCATTCTCGAACACATCATGGATCCTCATCTGAAAGGGAAGATCGCACCGGAGTGCTTCAAGAAGTTTGCCGAGACCGCAATGAAGTGCGTAGCCGATCAGGGCATCGAGAGGCCATCAATGGGGGACGTCCTGTGGAACCTCGAGTTCGCCCTGCAGCTGCAAGAAAGCGCGGAGGAGAGTGGCAAGGGCTTCGGGGGAGTGGGCATGGACGACAGAGCTTTCGATGCCGCGGCCTGCAAAGGGAAGAAGGATCCCGACGCCTCCCCTGGTTTCGACAGCAACGTGACCGATTCAAGAAGCACCGGAATGAGCATGAGCATTGGCGGTCGGAGCCTCGCCAGCGAAGACTCGGATGGGCTGACGCCGAGCGCCGTCTTCTCTCAGATCATGAACCCCAGTGGGCGCTGAACTCGGACGCATGTTCCGTTCACCTCTTTGGGATCTCACTTTCCACGGCAAAAAATGTCGAACATTTACGGCACATTTTGCTTTCCTCGATCTTCTTATTCATTAACTTGCTGTCAAGATTTCTCTTTTTACGTCTTTTTCCGGCTTCTGATATCAATTCTCTCCAAGGCAGTTGTTTATTTGTTTGTTAAACTCTACATATCGTATGAGGAGTGTTAGATAATATGCACCTTTGCTAAATATCTCCTTTGAGTTCTATCCTTAGTCCAAAACATTTTGTTATTCTCTTAAACATTTAACCTCAGTCATCTTTCTTTAGTTCCTGTTCTGTTGGCTTTGTGGTTGGGATGGTGTCGTGAATCCATTGAAATTTGACTATGGCCCCTCAGGCTCACGACGCATGGGTGGGTCCCGTATAACGTTTTGCGCATCATACAATCTGTTACGCGCTTCTTCTTTTTCGGGTGCAGGACAGGGACTTTTGACGTTTCCATCGTCCAATTTAGCAAGAGATGGGCTGGACCAGCTTGGCACATCATATGAGGCAGCATATTTGCAGCTGTCTAGCGATCTCTGTCCCATCTCCAATTCGCATGGCGAATTGTCGCTCGCTTGTATCTATCGAGTCCATCATGGCCGTAGATCTGGTGAAACTAACGTGTGAATTGCGTTCGGCATTGGGTCCATGGATTTAGGTCCGATGAACACGAAAAGCGAGTATTCTGTATAAGTTAGGTTGATGGGTGAAAAGCAACTTTCAAGAGTGGAAATGCAGAGTGGGGGAGACCCTTTTAACAGCGATGGGTGAGACTCGGTCTCTCTTTGATTTCGTCCGCGTCACATTTTCCCGCTGGTTTTCTCGACAACTAACGAGGACGACGACGTGGTCTCTCTCGTCTCGCTGTCTCAAATTTTTTCTTCTTAAGACAAAAGGGTCTGTCCTGTTCACACACTCGTGTCTTATTGGCTGAGCAATGGAAACCTCGCCACGTGGCAATCATCAAGTCGGCAAGAAAAAAGTTGATCGGATGGGTCTGATATTCACCGTCGGATCATTCTTTCGTGACGCGTTATGTCGTGCAAAATCAAACCTCTCGGTCGAGAAATAAACGGGAAAATTACACAGTTCGGACTAAGCATGCTCGCAGCACGAGGAGGGATCGAGGAGATGTGTCCACTACGATCAAGACGAAGATAATACTATCGCTTCCTAGCTCGGTCAATCGTTCCCCCATCTCAATCGATGACACCTCGATAAGCCCCGCTAGCAACGATGCAGAAACTAATGCGAACCGCGAATTTATGGCATGGTACTTCCATAGGATCTTAGTGGTCATTAGTTGTCCATCCTCGAGTTTTTTTCCAAAATAATATTAAAAAAATTAATATTTACAAAATTAATATATAAAAAATTTTATTTACCATTTTAGGTCTCCCTCGGCAATTGAGGCTGCGTATGGTAGCGTTTCTGTTCCAGGGAGCATTTTTTGAACAGAAACATTTTTTTGTGTTTCTGTTCAAAATTACGATTTTTAGGAAAAAAACGCATTTGGTAATTTAAAAAAAAAACACTTTTTTCAGTCGCTGACCAGAGGTGGGCGGCGGCCGGCGACCGGCGGCGGCGGTGGGCGACCGGCGGCGGCGACGGCGTACGGGGACCGCGACGGCGTACGGCGATCGCGACGGCGTACGGCGGCCGGAGACCGGCGGCCGACGACCGTGGCCGGCGACCGTCAACGGCTGGCTTTTAGCGAGGCGGCGAGTGGTAATCGCGTCGGCGACGATGGATGGTGGTTTCAAAAGTGTTCCAAAAAGTGTTCCCAAATCCTAGAAGCAAGTTTTTTTTATTCCTTCAAAAGTGTTCTTTGGCACAAAAGTGTTCCGCGGAACACTTTCGGAACATTTTTGAACCATACGCGTTTCTGCTCCAAAAGTGTTCCCGGAACACTTTTGGAACAGAAACAGTTTCCCCAGCCACCATCCATACGCAGCCTGAATTGCCGAGGGAGACCTAGGGGCCCACGGGCGGGCCCCTCTCCCTCCATTGCTAGGGAGAGGGGGCCCCCCCACGTGGGGGGCCTGAACCCTCCCCCTCCCTCGGCAATTCAATTGCCGAGCGAGGGGAAAATTATTTTTTAATAATATAAAAATAAAATATATTATAATATTATATTAAAAAATAAATTATTTAAAATTTTGGATTTTGCACTTTTAATTTATTTGCTTTGCTCGCAGTTGGACTGTCGAGCAAAGCATTATAATTTTTTTAATTTACGTAAATATTTTTTCGACGTCAATTTGCGGTTCCGTCGTAAAAAAAAAATTATTTACGCATCTCGACTTCAAGAAAAACGAGCGAGACAACGGCGTTTGCTTGCGGGACCGCGGATCGATCATATTTACGTAAAAAAATATTTACCCATCTCGCTTTTCTCAAAGCGAGGTATGATCGCTCCGTGACCCCGGAGCAAGCATCAACGTCGTCGTCTCGCTTTTCTCGGAGTCGAAATGCGTAAATATTTTTTTTACGTAAATATGATCGCTTCGCGGTCCCGTGAGTAAATGTCGTCGCCTCGCTTGTGCGCCCGCTTTTCTCCAAGGCGAGACGCGTCGTCTCGCTTTTCTCGGAGTCGAAATGCGTAAATATTTTTTTTACGTAAATATGATCGCTTCGCGGTCCCGTGAGTAAATGTCGTCGCCTCGCTTGTGCGCCCGCTTTTCTCCGAGGCGAGACGCTTAAATATTTTTTTTTTATGTAAATATGATCGCTCCACGGCCCCTCGAGCAAATGCCGTCGACTTTTACGTATTTGCTCGCATCTTTTACTTAAATATGATCGGTCTGCGATCCTGCGAGCAAACGCCGTCGCCTCACTCGTTTTCCGTGAAGTAGATACACGTAAATATTTTTTTTTTCGTCGAGACCTTGAAGCGACGAGGCGGCGTCGAAAAAATATTTACGTAAATTAAAATGCTTTTCTCGACAGTCCAACTACGAACAAAGCAAACAAATTAAAAATATAAGACTCAAAATTTTAATTAATTTATTTTTTAATATAATATTATAATATATTTTATTTTTATATTATTAAAAAATAATAAAAAATAATTTTCCCCTCCCTGGGCAATTCAATTGCCGAGGGAGGGGAGGGTTTAGGCCCCCGACGTTGGGGGGCCTGCAGCCCCCCTCTCCCTAGCAAGAGAGGGAGAGGGGCCCATGGGCGGGCCCCCCTCCCTCTCCCTCGGCAATTGAATTACCTAGGGAGACCTAAAATGGTAAATAAAATTTTTTATATATTAATTTTGTAAATATTAATTTTTTTAATATTATTTTGAAAAAAAAGCCCTCCATCCTCAAGGTATAATTTCAATATTATTTTATTAAATAATTGACTTTCTTTGTTTCTTAAAAAATGAATAATTAAAAAAATCACCTTACCAAAAAAAAAAAAAAATTCTGCGCGATAAAACTTTTTCAGACGAAGCCCGGTGACATCATACGATTGTTTCAAATGACCCAATAGTGGCGAATCTTTCTCAGCCGTCCTGTTGTTCTTTCGGTTTTCAAACATCGCAACGTGGGTCGCCGTGGCTCAGGCTTGAATCTCCTAACATAAGAACTGCACCAAAATCATGATCACAGAGAGCTAAACACTCGTCAAATTTGTTACAAAACAGGAAGCTTAGCAAGGTTCGCAACGAACCAGGCTTTACTGCTCTGAATAGAGAGAGAGACCTTTCGAAATTCGATCCAAGCCGATCGAGATTCTCCATGCAGCACGGACATCGAGGACACGATAAAGAGAACCGAGAGATATTTCACCGTTCGACATCCTCAAGCATCTCTATTTACATTCCAGAACAAGTGCGGCGGAGAGCATTTTACAACTTGGGGACCTGCATATACATGGTTTCACAACATTTCAAGGAGGCTTAGCTTTGTTCTCCCCACCTCTAGCAGTCCACCATTCAGATCTGGCTTTGTCCCACCGAGTCTAAAATCGCGGTTATCTTCTTCTGAAGCTCTGGCTTGTTGGCTCCCACGAGCTTGTCGACTTGTTTCCCGTCTTTAAGAAAGAAGAAAGTAGGGGTCGCTTTAATGTCCCACGATGTGCTGAACTCCTGTGAAATAAATGAAATGGCACAAGAGCTACGGTCAGTACATTTGGCAACGGTCAGTACATTTGGCACATCACTAGGCAAATTTCTCATCCGAGTCGCGAGTTGTTGCAAGGTCTGAGAGATGAAAGGCATACTTACAGTTAGTTCATCCACATCGACAAGAAGCAGCATGAGAGAAGGGTGCTTCTCGGATATCTCGGAGAAGAAAGGCGCAATCACTCTACAAGGACCACACCAGGTCGCGCTAAAGTTTGCTATAACCTGTTAAGCATTCACACGTCACGGTGGGCAGCCAAATTTTCATGTAAAGAAAATGTTATAATTAACAGGATTTGACATGACATGATTTTCTCAGCCACCTTTCCCACATAACACCCTGAAATTATTACAGTTTGCTATAGCCTGACACAACAGAGTGCATGCTACTGTCTACTCTGGATTCTCAAAATTTGAAATGAACTCTAAAAGTCATCTGTATGCTGAAAATTTATGGAGAGGCAGTTGTCAAATATCAAGGCAAAGACTTAGAGCATAAACCGCAAAATCAGTCTCATTTTCAAATTACCAACAGGGGTACTATCTCACTATCTTGTGACCCATGACTTACACCAAATTCTTATAACAAGTATGAGAACACCAGGCAAATGACCTGGTGGCAACAGAGGGGCAGGGTTAGGGGCAAGTCCAGGGCTCAATTACAGAGAACACCCGGCCTGTGGATGCAAAATTACCGAGAGAAGAAAAAGGCTATCTTGTTATGGATTGTAGCAAGAGTGAGACATCATTTATATAAACTGCAAAGAACAAATTTTGAAAACTTACAATCTTTCCGTCCTTAATAGCTTCTGATAACTTTTCATCCCAGCTCTCTTTAGTAGTGATGAGATGCACATTGCCGCTAGCAAAATCAATGTGGTGGTCGTCGGAGTCGTCGTCTTTTGTTTCTTGCTGGAAGCACCATGAACAACATAGACTCTTTTGACAAAAAGAACTAACAGTGTTTCATTTAGATATTTCAAGCTAAAACACAGAAGACATGCAACAACAAACAAATGGAGGCAGCCATCAAATGTCATAGAACAACTGTTTTAGGACAAACATGGTTTAATAGAGTAGGAGAAGGATATTTAGTAGAGTTGCAATATGTAGAGAGTAATAGATCTACTTTATGAACAACAGAAATCTCATCCAAACAACAGAGCAAAATAACATGACAGAAGAAATGGTTAAGAAGTCATTGATGATATGAACTACAAAAAAGTGTACATCTTCACGATAGTCAGTAAAATATTTGAGATGGAAAGAATAGATGGCCAGGAGGTATTACCTTGGCTACGCATTGCCCCATATTGATGGTTGGAATGCGAATTCCAAGATTCAGCAGAAGAAAAAGAACCTGAAAGTTAAAATATACGAGGATTACCGCATGATATGGAAGTATTGTGAAAAGGGTTTTCCAAATACGCACATAGATCACATTAACAAGTGGAGCCCAGAAAAAGCACAACGAAATCCATTGGCAGAGCAGCAATACGAAACACTTGATATAATCCTGAGTGTATCTAGAAGTAATTCTAACCTAAAACTTTCCAATCTATTATTTGCTGATGACAGCATTTTTTTCTATTGTTTGAAGATAGATCTGGGACTTGCAGTTCAGTAATAGGCTGCAAATCATTTAGTTGGGTCCGCCTCAAAGAATTAAACTGAAAGATCATAGTATTCATTGACAAGACAGAGAGAAGATTGGGTAGTTTGAGGAGGTTATCTTGGCGGCAGATTAACTTCAGTAAAGAGACTCATACAACTCTGTCAGTTTTTGTTTTCCTGCTTTTCCCTCTTCAAGAGTGGCAACTAGGATACTCGATAACATTGAGAGAATGTTCCATAGGAGGTAAGGCAAAGGTATAGTTTCAGGCTTGGTAGGTGGGGCATCATTAGACTCCCAATATGAAAGTGGCTTTGCCTTTGGGTATGAATTCTTTAATACATTTCCACAAAGCTTTTTGTGCCAAGTGGCTTTGAAAATTATGACCAAAAGAATTTTCTCTAGAGAGAGTTCATCAATAAGAACTGTTGAGAGTATTTAGCCGATGAGGGTTTATTTGTCTATTTTCTTTATTATTTTATGAATAGTTGCAATAAGGGCAATATTGTAATTTTTGGCCTTTTGGCTTTATTATAAATAGATAGCTTGGGGTCACATTGACCTAACCAAGCATTCAGTTCAGTTTTTTCTCTCAACATGGTATCAGAGCAAGGGCTGAACTGAAATCCTAACCCTAATTTCTTCTACCCCAATCGTTCTTCTCTCTCTCTCTCTCTCACTTCCCACCGCAACTCCTCACCTTCTTCTTTGCTCTCTTTCACAGTATAGGGCGGCACTAATGAGGTGATTCTTTGAATCTAGTGTCTGCCTTAAACCTCACCTCTATGATATAATTTCTTTACAATTTGCGATAGGTGGTTCAACCCCTTCTGCGATTTTTTGGATCTTCTTATTTGAGATTGTTTCTGCCTTGCCGCTGGCCTTTCCTCTCGCGTGTGAAGACCAAAGTACTGCAGTTCGTGAACCACCATATTTATTTTTTCATATTCTTTGGGAAAAAATCAGAATCGACGGAATTTTTTTTAGGGTTTTCAAAACCCTAGGAAAATCGTTTTTTTGCCTTCCCTTAGATCTGATTTGGCTGCTTTTTGGAGGACAACTTCAGCCAACTATCAGAGGACTTCTACCCAATTTTTTGGGCTTTTTTCGAGTTGATTTTTGAGACACAGTGTCTGAGGACTCAACTGTGAACTCTGGGCCTACAGGAGATGGCCGTATAGATTATATTAATTTTGCTGCGATCCTTGTAAAGCTTGACGGCACAAATTATTTGATATGGTCTCGATCGACATTCTTGACCATCGCAGGCCGAGGGCTTATAGGACATATCAACGGCACTTCTGTGAGGCCGGCTACATCAGGTACTACTCAGGAAAAGTGGATCTCGAATGACTCTTTGATAATGTCTTTTTTGCTTAACTCGATGCAGTCACATATTGCAAAAGGATATTTGCTTCTTGATACTGCGGCACAGATTTGGTCAGCTGCAAGGGATACTTATGGTCAAGTTGGGAATGATGCACAGGTGTATGAACTTCGAAAATGAGTTCATGACACCACTCAGAAAGAGATGACTATACCCCAATATTATGCTGAGCTTCGGAGTTTGTGGCAAGAGCTAGATCATTATACCGATTATCACCCAACCAATCATGTGGACGTTGCTGCCTACAAGAGACATGTGGACAAGATCAGAGTTTATGATTTCTTGGCGGGATTAAACATTGAATATGATCAGATACGTGTTCAAGTTCTTAGCCGGTCTCCATTCCCTTTTCTGGAACAGTCCTATGCCCTAGTTCACTCTGAAGAAAGCCGTACGACAGCAATGCTTCATCCCTCTACTGTTGATCGATCTGCTTTACAAACCAGTGCTGGCACTATTGCCAAATCCGGTTCGCCCTTTCGGTCTGATACCTCTAAAGAGGTTGTGAAGTGTGAACATTGTCATAGGCCGTATCACACTAAGGCTACATGTTGGAAGTTACATGGAAAACCTGCATATTTTGAGGCAAAAAGGGCACAAAAAAAGGGAAAAAACATGGCAAACCATTCTGAAATTGTTCCTGCTGCACCTACTACTGATATCGGTTTATCCCAGGAAGAACTTCAGGCATTTCGATGCCTATTGAAAGCTTCTGCTGTTGCTGCCTCTCCCACGGTTGCCAATTCATCTTCTTTTGCTTCAAACCTAGCCACTTCAGGTATTTTCTTTGGGGGGTTTAATACCTCTGTTGTTTCCAACCCCTGGATCATTGATACAGGGGTTACAGATCACATGACAGGTTCTTCTAATCTCTTTCAGCAATATACCCCTATTTCCGGTAGAGACAAAGTTCGCGTAGCTGATGGAACCCTCTGTTCCATTGCTGGAAAAGGGTCTATCCATTGCTCTCCTACTCTTCCATTATCAAATGTTTTACATATTCCATCATTCTCTACTAATCTCCTTTCTATCAGTAGTCTGACTCGAGATTTAAACTGCAAAGTAACCTTTTTCCCTTCTTATTGTGTTTTCCAGGATCTGATAACGGAGAAGGAGATTGGACATGGTAGATTGGATGGTGGTCTTTATCTGCTCGAGGGTAGTGGTGTTTCTACTTCAACTTTGTCTTCTACGCCTCATCAAGTTAATTCGGCATTGACAGATCTTCATCAGTGGCATTACAGATTAGGTCATCCCCCTTTAGGAACTTTAGAAAAAGTTTTTCCTAGTCTTGTTTCAGCTTGTAATAAATATGATTTTTTTTTTTTGTGAAGCCTGTGTTTTGGCTAAACAAACTCGTTCAATTTATTCATCTTCAAATAATAAAAGCCGTTTCCCTTTCATGTGATTCATACTGATGTGTGGGGTCCTTCACGGCATACTTCTATTTCCGGTCACCGATGGTTTGTCACTTTTATCGATTGTCATTCTCGTACAACATGGGTTTATTTGTTGAAACATAAGAGTGGCGTTTTTCACTGTTTTCAAAATTTTCACAAAATGATCCAAACTCAGTTTAATGCTACTTTGAAAATTCTTCGCAGTGACAATGGCACTGAATACACTGAGTGTCAGTTTCAACGGTATCTCTTTGATCATGGCATTATTCATCAGACCAGTTCTGCTGATACTCCTGCACAAAATGGTGTTGTCGAAAGAAAGAACCGACATTTGTTAGAGGTCGCTAGGTCTCTTATGTTTGCCCGCCATGTCCCAGCTCAGTATTGGAGTGATGCTATCTTAACTGCTGCCTATTTAATAAATCGGATGCCTACGAGAATTCTTGATTTTCGCACACCTATTGATGCTTTGCAGGGATCCTCGACTTTTATTATTTCCCCAAAAATTTTTGGTTGTGTTTGTTATGCTCGTAACACCACCTCTAAGAGTAAGTTGGAACCCCGTGGTCTCCGCTGCATTTTTCTTGGGTATTCACCTACTCAAAAGGGTTATAAGTGTTATCATCCTCCTTCTAGGCGCACCATTGTATCTATGGATGTGGTTTTTCACGAGTCTAATTCCTATTATTCAGCTCCACCTCTTCAGGGGGAGTGTCCTAGTGTAGAGTTGTTCCCTATTTTGGATATTACTTACCCCTTTTCTCCAATACTCTCTGATGATTCTTCTCATTCCCAAGAGTGTTCTCATTCTTCTCAAGAGGAGAACACGGGTTCTACTCCTTCTCCAGAGGAGAATAATGCAACACAAGAGAAGGATAATACAGTACCACAAGAGGAGATAACAAAACAACCACTTCAGGGGGAGTCTACTCCTACTCTTGCTAGGCAAACTGTCGATAGAAGCAAGACAATGAAGATATATCGTCGTAGAGAGCCCACTACCAATAAGCAGGTTAAGACCACTGATACATTGCCTGTTCAATCATCATTTCCGGATCCAGATTCTACTACTCCTGGTATGGTTTCTTCTTCTTATCTTCCTATTGCACTTCGAAAGGGTACTAGAACTTGTACACAACACCCTATATCCCAGTTTGTCTCATATGACTCTTTGTCTAGCTCTTATCGTACTTTTGTGTCTTCTCTATCTTCTGTTTCTATTCCGCAAAATTGGCGGAAAGCTTTTGCAGATGAGAAGTGGAAGGCAGCAATGGTGGAGGAGATGTATGCATTGAAGAAAAATGACACGTGGGATCTTGTTGTTCTTCCTCCTGGGAAACAATCGGTAGGATGAAAGTGGGTGTTTGTAGTCAAACAAAAGATGGATGGTACTGTAGACAGATATAAAGCACGGTTAGTGGCAAAGGGATTTACTCAGACTTTTGGGATTGACTATCAAGAAACCTTTGCTCCTGTTGCCAAGTTAAATACTATTCGAGTATTACTTTCATGTGCTGTTAATCAGGGATGGGATCTTCAACAGTTAGATGTGAAGAATGCCTTTCTTCATGGAGAGTTAAAAGAAGAGGTGTATATGGAGATTCCTCCAGGTTTTTCTTGTGACAAAACTCAAGGTAAAGTGTGCAAGCTGAAACGTGCACTTTATGGTTTAAAGCAGTCACCTCGAGCCTGGTTCGGTAGGTTTCAGAGAGCTATGGTCTCTGTTGGGTATAAACAGAGCAACGCTGATCACACCTTGTTTGTGAAGAAATCAAGTACTTAAATCACTATTCTCATTGTCTATGTAGATGACATCGTTGTCACAGGAAATGATAATGATGAGATTAGCCAGTTGAAGAAATTTCTCGGCCAAGAGTTTGAGATAAAAGATCTTGGAAAGCTTCGGTACTTTCTTGGGATTGAAGTTGCCCGATCTTCAAAAGGTATCTTTCTATCCCAAAGGAAGTATGTCCTTGATCTTTTGACGGAAGTTGGGTTATTGGGATGTCATCCCTCTGATACGCCTATTAAGGCCAGTACTCGACTTCGAGAAAAAGATGGTGATCCAGTGGATAAGAGTCGTTATCAACGGTTAGTAGGCAAGTTGATTTATTTGTCCCACACCCGACCTGATATTGCTTTTGCTGTGAGCATAGTGAGTCAATTTATGCATGATCCATACTCTACTCATATGAATGCTGTTATTCGGTATTTGAAATCTACTCCTGGGAAAGGGATTCTTTTATCTCCTCATGATGGCTTGAAGATTGAAGCTTATACAGATGCTGATTGGGCTGGATCTCCAGACCGGAAGTCTATTTCTAGGTATTGTACTTTCTTAGGAGGAAATCTTGTGACTTGGCGAAGCAAAAAGCAGAATGTGGTTGCTCAATCTAGTGCTGAAGCAGAGTTTCGTGCAATGGCACAGGGAGTTTGTGAGCTGTTATGGCTTAAAGGATTACTTGAAGATCTTAGTGTATCCATTCATCTTCCTATGATGCTATATTGTGATAATAAGGCTGCCATCAGTATTGCTCACAATCCTGGACAAACATGACCGTACAAAACATGTGGAGATTGACAGACACTTTATCAAGCAGAAGTTGGAGAGTGGATTAATTTGTATGCCATTTGTTCAGTCCGGTGACCAACTTGCTGATGTGTTCACTAAAGGATTAGGAAGTAAATCGTTTCATCCTATTTTAGTCAAGTTGGGCATGTGTGATATTTATGCTCCAACTTGAGGGGGAGTGTTGAGAGTATTTAGCCGATGAGGGCTTATTTGTCTATTTTCTTTATTATTTTATGAATAGCTGCAATGAGGGCAATATTGTAATTTTTGACCTTTTGGCTTTATTATAAATAGATAGCTTGGGGTCACATTGACCTAACCAAGCATTCAGTTCAGTTTTTTCTCTCAACAAGAGCAATGAAACCATGATGGCTAGGTTAACAATGTCGGTGCACTTTTAAGAGTGATCCCTTGGAGATAGATTAACAGCTGTTAGGTCGATCTGGCTATACTAACATAGATAACGTTGTTGCCAGAGGAGATTATGTTTTCTTCTAGCAGGATAAAGGGTGGTTCAACACCCCTTCAAGCCTGAACTGCTTGACCAGTCAAGACTTTCTAAGTGCTAAGGGGCACATGTTACTAAAATCTTTGACATTCCAACGTTACATGTCCCTCGACCGGAAAAAAAAAAAACTTTACATGTACCAGCAGATTTGTCAGAAGCTTTAATGGTCGGGTATTGGAACATCGTGCTAAGTTCTATAATGTGCTAGAGGAGGCAAAACTGAAAGGAATGAGGAAGAGAACAAATTTAGCAAGGAGAAGGAAAACTAAAACCCCTTAAGGATGGACAAGAATCGGCTGTTCCTACCAAGGTTTCCTTATTTATGCAGAAGGCATCCTCATCAAACTTATCACAGCACTCTATTATGCAAAGGGAGAATAATCTTCATGAATAGAAGCCCTCTACATAAGATGGCTGCGAAAACAGCAAGGGAATTTTTCATATGCTGGTGCTGCACATGAGGTCTATGGAAATTGGAACATGATTTTCGGCTTGTGTAGAGAGTAATTTGGAATATACAGGACTCTTGGTTCTACAACATTAACTCTTTCTATATTTAGAATAACGGGATATGCTAGTTACAGTCAAGCTCGCATCTTGTCAATCATTTCAGTATAAGTTGGCATCGCATTGGTGCCACTTTAATAAAAATTAGTCCTTGTCAGCAGCGCAACGATCCAACGGGTAAATTAGATCAGATGTCGTTCGATTAACCTGCTGAACTTCTGGGGCATCTTTCCTACCGCGATATGTTTGACCAAAGGAAAATTCGAGAATTACATTCTGGGCATGCAGCTTTCATATCCATGTCTCATTGGAAGGACAATCCAACTGAGAGCAAGGATCTTTCCAGGCTTTAGACTGGGCAGCTCTGCTTGCAAAATAGCATGCTTAAACCGTCTCTCATTTCATGCCATACAATGAACCTCTAATCGGATCCCACAACCAGAAGAATACGCCACCATGTTCTTTCGCAATGCTCTCAAGCAAATTTATACCATATATCAATCTCACCCAGAAAAGATAATAGAATTCAGAACCTCATTCTTCAAGCAAATTGAGTGCAGGCAGATATGTCAATTTGTAATTTAATTATCTCATTAGAAAACAAAAACATCGAGAACAACAAGAGGAAACCCAAATGGCTATATATCAAACACAACGCGCGCGTCTGCAACACCATCATTTCAGAGGAATTCAAAACACCATGGAAATGCAAAGCTCAAACACAGCACGTACCACGATCGAATTGCGGTTGACTCTCTATACGAGGACGAGGTCGTCTCCGACAGGCAAAATCACCAAGAAAACAGAAAAATCATTTGAAAGAGAGAGGACCCAGTTGAAACTTCTTCTTTCTCCCGAATTCTCCTGTGGGTGTGTGCGTGCCTTGAATTTTGCAAGCGAAAATGGTTACCAAATTTGGTCTCGCTCGTGACACGACACGACGACCAGGTGTCAGGTTGGCAATGCAAGATAAACACCTCAGAAGAAGACAACCCAAATTTGCGACGTCGAATGATGGGGGATTGGAAGAAAAACACCACCCTCACTCCAACGATGTCCAAAAGAGGTTCTCGCGCTGCGGTCAGCAAGGAAAAGCCCAACTCGTAAAATCGGGGGAAAATTTCAATCAAGAGCCGATTATTTCAAAGAAGGGCCTCAAATAAATGTTGTATCAAATAAGGGCCCCAACTGCCTCGTTTATTTCGAAAAAAGGGTCTATTTTTGTTTTTATTTTCAATTTTGTCTTTTTGTCTTTTTTTTGTCTTTTTTTTTTCATTTTTTTCCTTTATCTTTTTTTATTAGGATGTATTTTGTGGACGAGCTGGGTCGAAGGCAAAAAAAAGGAAGAAACGCACAAAAAAATCTTCTCTCTCTCCCTCTCCTTCTCTCTCTACACACAGAAAAATGAGCCAGTGCGTTCCGGACTGGGATTTCGATGACTCCAGCAACAACCATCCCACTTCGGCCAGACGCTCTCTCTGCTCTCATTCCTTCATTCCCAACGCTCCCGACGCTCCCATGTAATCAATGTCGAAACTCGAAAGCTTTGGATTTTTTTTTTTTTGGCTTTGAGGGGTTGATTCATGTCTTACTACGTCGGCAGGTCGAATTACGAGGTTGCCGAGCTGACCTGGGAAAACGGCCAGCTCGCCATGCACGGCCTCGGCCCCCCGCGCCTGCCCACCAAGCCCCTACCGCCCTCCAAGTATGCGTGGGTGGACAAGCCACGCGCCGCCAACGCCTCCTCCGGCGCCGGTACCGGCACCCTCGAGTGCATCGTCAACCAGGCCGCCGCCCTCCCCCGCCGGAAGCTGCCTTCGACGCCGCGGCGGGCGATCTCGTCCCGTGGTTCGACCCCTCGCACGGCGACGCGGCGGCCTCTGCCGTCATGACCTTGGACGAGCTCGTCCCCTGCACCGGCGCCACCGACGACCGGGCCACCCCCCACTTCGTCGACTCCGCGCCCGGCGGAGGAGGCGGCATCGGGACGTTCGTCGTGGGTTGCTCCACGCGCGTGGGGTCGAGCAGCGGGGTCGCGCAGGAGGTGGACGCGCTAGCGGCGAGGAAACGCGCGAGCGTGGCGCCCGCCACGGCGGCGGATTGGAGCGGGTTGGACTAGAGCGCGAGCGGGAGCGCGACGTTGGGGAGGGACAGCCAGCAGATGACGCTGGACACGGGGGAGAGGGATATCGGGGTCGGGATGACATCGACGTCCCTGAGGTCGCCGGAGAACACCAGCTCCGGAAAGGGCTGCACGAGGGCTACGGCGGCTGCCGAGGACCACGACTCCGTTTGTTACAGCAGGCCTCCAGTGAGGTTAACACGCCCCAAGAAGCAGACATCGGTGGACTGTGGCGGGAGAGGAAGAAAAAAGGAAAAGGAAAAAAATGAAAAGGAAAGAAAAGAAATAGAAAGACAAAATTGGAAAAAAGAGAAAAAAACAAAAATAGTCCCTTTTTTGAAATAAATGAGGCACTTGGGGCCCTTATTAGATACAACATCCACTTAAAGTCATTTTTTGAAAAAATCAGGGCATTTGAGGCCCTTAATTGAAATTTCCCTAAAATCAGAGTAAATTATAGAAATTAGCTCTCAACTTTAACTCCATCTGTATGATTTTCAATTTTTAATTTATTCAACATTCATATACTTTTGATACATATTTAATTTTTTTTCTTTTGATTCTCAACTTTTAATTTTTTTATATTTAATTTAATCCTTACACTGCATGAAAACGTTTAATATCATTCTTATGTTAATTCAAATTTAGAGACAAAATTAAAAAATTTTCACAGAGTTCAAGGACTATGTTGGATACGTACAAAAAGTTCAAAGACTATTGAATAAATTAAAAGTTTCGGGACAAACAATTCATATTCAGCTAAAGTTCAAAGGTTACATTAAATATATTTAAAAATTATATTGTATATTGAGCTAAAGTTTAATGACCATTGTGCCATTATCTCTAAGATCAGCACTTGAGCTTTGTAATAGGCGCTGCAAATTCTTGTTATGATTTGTTTACTTCGTGGCGGGAGGTTGGGCAAGGGGAGCAGGGGAGAATATAACGGAAAGCCGGTTAATACTTCCGGTTTTCATTTGCTCGACCAAGGGCAGAAGGACAGATGGGTGAGTGTTTGAGCAATTATTTTTTACAGATTGAAAAGTTGGCCATCTGTACTTGACCCGACCCAAACATTGTTCGAGTAGATTTTGCGCCACGCGCGGCCTGTCAGGGATGGTACAGTTAAATAGTTATCCCGCTTTTTAAGTTCCATCTATCTATATCACGAGTTCGACGGCCTCGGGCCTAACCATTGGTCGGATCCGGATCCCCTGCCTTAAAGGCAGGGGGCCCTTAGAATCCTAGCCGCTCCTTTTCCCCTTTTTATAGGAGGGAAAGGTTTTGGGCGGCTGGAATGGGTCAGGTCACCTGCTTTTAAGGCAGGTGATCCTGACCCCCGTCGGGATTTCAAGTCTACTTGATTGGATCGATTCCAGTGAGGTGAATTTTGAAAAAAAACGATTACACTATTTAAGAATGAACTTGTCTTTTTTTTTTTTTTCCATTTGGCTTTGGACTCGATTTTTTTTTTCCCGTAATAGAAGGAAAATAAGGAAAAAATTTCCGACACGATCCTACGAAAACCGACGAATGAAGAGGCGTTAGTGGCTTTCCCCACCTTCGTTACTGTCCTCTCGATAGCATACATGTAGAGAGCAGTAAATATACATTATAAACATCCGTGAAATCTTAGCCAAAAAAACAGAGCAAAGTATCATGGGAGAAGAAGCGGTCAACAAGTCACTGCATGATATGAAATGAACTACAAAAATGCGTCCATCTTCACAATGTGCTAGTTATAGTCAAGCTCGTATCTTGTCGATCATTTCAGCATGAGTCGGCATCGCATCCGTGCCACTTCGATAAAAATTAGTCCTTGTCAGCAGCGCAACGATCCAACGGGTAAATTAGATCAGATGTCGTTCGATTAACCTGCTGAACTTCTGGGGCATCTTTCCTACCGCGATATGTTTGACCAAAGGAAAATTCGAGAATTACATTCTGGGCATGCAGCTTTCATATCCATGTCTCATTGGAAGGACAATCCAACTGAGAGCAAGGATCTTTCCAGGCTTTAGAATGGGCAGCTCTGCTTGCAAAATAGCATGCTTAAACCGTCTCTCATAGTCATGCCATGCAGTAAACCTTCTAATCGAATCCCACAACCAGAAGAAAAACGCCACCGTGTTCTTTCGCGATGCTCTCGAGCAGATTTAGGCCACATATCAATCTCACCCAGAAAAGATGATCGAATTCAGAACCTCATTTCTTCAACCAAATGCAGGAATATAAATTCTTGGCATTCGGGTTGAGGGTTGTTCCTAGCTCACAACTTGTGTTTGCAGGGAAGACGCAAAAGCCATCGCCGGATCTTCTCAGGGAATATGATTTTACCAATTGTGAGTTCGATGAGGAGACTGGAAAGCTCACTGTCTTCATACCATCGGTTTGTGAAGTAGGCTACAGAGACTCTTGTTTTACGTTCTTCCACCGCGGTGATTGGCATTTGGACAGTAAAGACGAAGCTGGCGGGCATAGAATGTCAAAGTTTGGGGCTGAGGCTGGGGAAGCTCCTGATGCTATGGAACAGAGATCAGGTTTCTCGGGTACTCCTCGCAGACCGTCTTGAAAAGAATTGCTTCTGGGGAAGAGCTCCTGAGATCAAGAGAGAGGATGTCGAAGATATGGAAGTCCCTGCACTGTAGAGGACTCAAATGCTAAGAGCGAAAGGATATGTCTGATGAACTAGTTTTTTGAATACAGGAAAAGCAATTCAGACCAGCCATGGGAAGATCATTGAAGTAAAGACAACGTAAAACTGTAATGTACATGAAAGTTCTTCGTCAGGGACAAGGATCTAGATAAGCCTGCTGCCATTGATGTCATAGTGGCTGTGGAGACTCTCGGTGGTTTGAAGGCTGAGGAAGCCATTTGGCATCCGCCTTTTGCTCGCCATCTACCTGTGGAAGCTCGAGGTTTCACTGGCGGCATTTGGATCTTATGGAAGGATCCTAGAGTCCGCATTCATCCTAATACCAACCACATGGGATTTATCCATGCTCGTGTTGGACAATCTGTTTACCTATAAATGGTGGTTCGCATCCATTTATGCGAGACCGATGAAACAGTTTGATTTACAATCTTGATATTCGAAAAATGAATGCAATGACAAGTCGGGGGTCGGATCCTCCCCATTTCGGAATCAGTCATGTAGAAGTGATTGCGTTATGAATCCATTTGCCTGTCATGTGCTTCCCCTTCACAGAGAATGTTCTAGTTAAGCCCCTGAAATTTTGGAGGAAATACCTCGGCATAGGCGAGTTTTACTATATCGGACAATGGACCCAAAGCTCTTAGGCAATGCGTTAGAGACAGTGATTGCATACTATGTTGAACATGTGAATTTCCATATTACCTGAGATTTGGCTATTTCAGATCATCTTGCTAGGTTCAGGTTATGTGTTTATTCGAAGATTGACTTCGTTACAGACTGCCTCTTGATTGTTTCATTCGACTTCATAAATCAGGTCAATCTTCCTCAATTCGAACCAACTACAATCATCTGCACAGATTCTATCAGTCGAAAACATTTTCATCGCGATCATGGCCTGTATTGGCAAGAAATTTATACAGATGTGACAGCCCCGGGAACGAAAAACAGGATCTGCCCATCTTGCCTTCCCTTGGTAGTTGAATATAAGCTAAGCTTTGGAATATGAATTCGTTAGCGTACAAAGTCGATCGAATCGACCAACATCGTTTCGCGACTTGCAATCTGTCGCCTTCGGCCTGAAGCAGAATCTCCAAGTCCAGCATCTCCTGAAATTGGCGTTGCAAACGTTGTTGGGAGGGCGAGTAGACTTGAGTGAATCATGTCCCACATCACTTTCCTCACAAGACTCCCGTGTCCTTGTAAAGCATCATGAGGCCATTCAAGTTCCAGATTCTGAAAATTGGGCAACTTGTTCCGACGGGCTTAAACTTAGAATAAGTTTTTGTGTTTTTCTTAGTATGTGTCTTTGCACGATCCTTTGGATACTATCTCGTATTAATTTGTGTATCTAGATTATGAGTTGTGATTAATTTGTGTATCTAGATTATGAGTTGTGATTAATAAATTATAACAGCAAATGATGGTCATTAAATATGATTAGTCATTGTAATTGTTCAATTAAGAATACTTGTGGGAACCAGGAACTTGTGATAGAGTGGGTTCCAAGTTCCAAAAAAAATATGAAACTTGTTCCGACGGATAGTTTTTAGATGGAAGAACCTCTACGGAATCTGAAGCTAACTCACCCTTTTTTATTACAACTCAACCAGCATATATATATTTGGTCTCCCATTCTTTTTAGCCAATCAGGACAATTGTTTGTTCTCAATTTTATTGGACAACTAAATCAGGATAATCGGAGCCATCATCATCTTGCAGTCCTGTTGCATGTAACTACTTTACAATTAATTTACCATATGCGAACTCTCGTAGGAGCTAGCTATACTGGCCCATGAAGGAAACACATGTTTTCATGTTGACCAACTCTATAGGACGAGGACAAGCTATAGCGTAACATTTTTCTAAGACGACACTCCATGCCAATACACGCAATTTTTTTTGTTTTTTGTTTTGTTTAAATTGATCATTGCAATCTCTTTCTCAAATGTAGATTTCAAGCGAGTCAATTGCCCATCCTTCTAAAGATTATAGTATTTATAGCGGTTCCTGTTCCATCGATTTTGGTAATTAATTTTTTTTTACCGTTTTCTTGCGGTTTGCACCCTATAGAACAATGCAGGATCGGATCGACGCCCCAGAAGGAGCGGTGCTTCTTTAGCGACAAGGATGGGAAGTACACGACCGGCTCGAGGACGAACAGAGCGACGAATGCTGGGTTTTGGAAGGCGGCGGGGAGGGACAAATGCAGTAGGAACACCCACAAGAAGATCGGGACGAGGGAAACACTCGTGGTCATCTACTGGGGACGGGCTCCCCACGGCTAGAAGACCGACTGGATCGTGCACGAGTATCGGCTCGAGGGTGGCGACGATCCCCAAGGAAACCCTAATGTGTGTTCCCACACTCTTAACACACACACTCTCTCTCTCGAATTCGGCATGCACAAATAATGCATACGTCCACTGGTTCTCGCATTTTTTTTTTTCCAATGAAGGTCCATGTCAATCATTTTCAAAAACTTTCAGCTTCACGAGTCATGGCTTACAAAAGCTTGCCCGAAAGAATTAACCACGACCGAGCTTTTCCTTGTGAAATTTGACCAACAAGAACAAGCATGGCACAGGAAGTTGTTTACCTCCTCTAAGACCCAGGAATCATGATTCTTAGGTTTTAAAGGAGGTATTTTATGTACTACGTTTAAATCAATTTTCGCTTTTGAGAAGAAGTAGAGAAATTAACATCTGGCCAGAAGTTAATTTCTGATTGAGAAGTGTTATTATGCACGCCCTTGACTTGTTAGAGTTAGCGAATACTTCAGGGACCCTTATTTCTCATATCGGGACACTCCTATGCAAGCTTAGGGAAACTGATGTATAATCCAAACTCCTGCGCACGGAATGCGGGGTTCGGGGACAACACATGGGTCATATGTCGTTGGATCATACTTCATGGGTCACATGTCGTTTGCTTAGGGAAATAGATTTGGGCTTTTGTTTAAGTTGATCCGTTTGTTATGGGATTAAATGGATTTCAGATAGGCTTAGATTTTGAGCCCATTTAATGCATATATAATATGTTCGTTTTTTACTGATAAATATAACCAGTTGAGTGGCTGTAAACAGAAGATTATAGTGAAATCTGACGTAGCCCTATTCTAGGGTGAATCTAGGTAAACTCATGCGTCGTCTATTGCTCTAATTTCTGTGCGATCGTTTTGATTCGGTGTATTTTTTTCTCGGAATTTTGAAAAACGATTACACTAATTAAGAATGAACTCATCTTTTCTTTTTATTTTTGCCTTCTAACCTTTTTTTTTTCGAAATAGACGAGGAACATGTTTTCCGATACGGATCCTGCGAAAACCGACGAATGAAGAGCCGTTAGTGGCTTTCCCCACCGTCGTTACTCTTCTCTCGACGGACGCGTGTCATCGACTCAATCCGCTACTGCGAAACCGCGAACATTCAATGCCTTGTAGTTCTTCCTTCGATGTCTCACTTCTACTCCATTGACGTCTCTCCCGTATCAAAGAAGCTTTCGTTTCGAGATTGCTCCGGTTCGATCCCTCGGTACGTCTCTCTCCAACATCTGATCCATCTATCTATCTGTTTCCGAGCTTCTCCTTAGGCATTTTTGATTTGATTTGTATCCTAGGGTTTCCCTGGGACGAAGGATTGGGTTTTCCGACGTGGGCGAGCGGTACGCCAGGTCGGCCGTTCGTTTGGAGGTTTTCCATTGAGCTGTTTTTATTGCTTTTGGTAGGCGCGAACAGTGATAAGGGATACGGATTTGATTTTTGCGGGGTGGTGGCGGCCGATTTGGTCGCGGGAGATTCGATTCGGTTTTGCTGTTTGAGCTGGAGGAATGGATGAGGAGAAGAGGAGGAAGAGGAACAAGAAGAAGAAGAATAATAAGCAGAACAGCAAAGCGGGAGAAGACGCCGCGGTCGTTGCGGCTGGTGATGGGGAAACTGCTTTGGTCGACCAGACGAGTCGTTTGAGCAATGGGAGGGCTCATGGGAATGAGGTATCTGATCCTGGGCCGGATACAGGGATGGATCGGATCGAACCTCTGACTAATGGTGTCGAAAATGTAAGTATTTAGTTTTGAGTTCTATTGGCATAGAAGCTGTAGGCATTTCCTTTTAAAGTCGAATGCCGAGAATGATGTTATGAGCTGTTGTTTGACTTAATGAGTTAATCCAAAACACCCAGGATGGGATAACAGATATCATAGTACAATAGGATGTAGCCGAGCGGCAATTCAGATCAGTTTTGTGGTACATCTGCATTCTCGTTACATTCCTGGCATTTCAATCTGGAAAGGATCAATGTAGTTGCTAGTTAGCTTGACATGTTATCTCTGCTGGAAAAGATCTTTAGAAAAAGATGCGTTGTTTTAGTTTCTAAGAGAGCAATGGATCGAACAGTTTACAGTTTATGTTTTCCTAAATGGAAGTCTTGTTCCAAGTACAGAGCCATGGATGCCTACCCTAAGTGGACCTCATTCTACATGGCCTCTAGCGATCCCATTTTTGCTCAATATAACTGAGCGATCCACAATACATGTAATCTTGGGAAAAGCGACATATTTTAAGTAAGAAAGAATTATGTGATGTTGTTATCCGGTGCACAAAAAGTGATTTTGTTATCCGGTGCACAAAAATGAATGACATACTTGCCAGTCTAATGCATCTCTCAAATCCTTACACTTTTTACTCCTTCACATTGCACAAGAACTGCCTGATGGCTGTGATGTTTTATGTCCAATTTGTATAATCTGATACTGAGAAGAGTAATGATTTATATGACACCTGATATATTGGAGGAAGATATATGTCGCCTTTCTCTCTTTTCTTTTAGTTACATTCAGCATTTCAGCCAATTATCTGCAGCATGTCAGAAAAGTAGTCTGGGTTTGGATTTAGAATTTAAGACAAATTTTTGGAAAATACTGCAATTTTATGAAGATAGCATCATGTTTCGGGAAGAACTTTTTCATTGTGCTCGATTACCTTAACCTATTAATGATAATTTTATGCCAAAGTGAAATATGCGGTAAATGAAACATAGATATCTGAAGACGAGCGGACCTACCAATGGACTGTCTATCCTCTTTTTACTATCTATTTGGTTTATAATTTAACCATAAGTGAAGAAACTAGAATATATGTTCATTTCTTTTTCCTCCACTCTGTTGGAAAACTTTTGTGAATGTGCTTCATTATACTTCTTTAATCAAACCATGTATCCGATAACCTCAGTTGCTTTATCTGTGGTACCTCTGCTGCTATGATTTTTTTCCCTTGATGCCCGTAACCGTCGCCGTTGCTGCTTTCTTTGGTTTTGTTGACGTTTTTAGACACAACTATGAATTGATGTTTATAAATGAGGCTAATATCTTCTTTCTTTACTAGTATACTGCACAGCATGTTGACATACAATCCAGTTTAGCCGGAGCTGTGGATCAGAACTGGTTGGAAATCAAGGTTTGGATAATGGCCTTAGAAACTTGTCCAAAGCTTCTCCCAAATTTATATTGTTGCTTCATCTTGATTTTTTACAGCTATTTCTGGCCTTTGGTCATGAGCACAGAATGCGGTTTTGCAGGCTACTTTGGAAGAAAACATTAAGCACTTACGAAATGAGAATGACTTACACAAGGAAAAAGAGGTAATCCAACATGATTATAGGTATCGAGGTCAGTTTGTCAGATTATATCACTTTAACATGTGCTTGGCGGTCTCCAGAGAGTTATTTCCGTTCTCTTTAATTGGCTGACATAATGTATTGGACTTGCTACAGGCCGGTTTAGCCACAAACGTTGCACAGTTGGAGTGTGAGAAGGAAAACTGGCTTCAGAAAGAGGTAATTTGTTATTCAGGATGCTTTAATGAGGTTTTAAGACATCTGGCAACATCCAGTTCAGTCTTTTGTTTGACTCTTATTTGAAGGCTATAGATCTTCTCCTCGACATAAGAATGAATAAACGATATGCTGCTGTCATTACTTTTCTCCATATGAAATTTATGCCATCTGTTGTTGATTTACCACTATGCATTTAGGTTAGCTTTAAGGAGAAGATTAGCCAGTTATCAGATGAGAAAGCTAAGTTAATAGATGAGAAAGCTATTTTCGAACTGAAGCAGGTATATCTTATTATCTTTAGTCCATTGTGAATTTTGCTTCATGTTTTGTTGATTTTATTCCCATCCTATATGTAGGCCAGCTTTAAGGAAAAGATTAGCCAGATCTTAGATGAGAAAGGCAGTCTGGAATTGAAACAGGTATCTTTCAAGTTTCTTATTGGCAATCACATTATTGAAAGTCAAATGTTTTGTTTGTTGGTGCTAAGGTTTGACTGTTCTTTCTGCATAATCCACTTTTCTTAGGAGGTTTCTAAAATAAAATAACCCACTACTTATGGAGATGGCAGCGACTAATTCTGACAATAATTCACAGGAAAGTTCGGAGGAAAAAATAAGGCAACTCGAAAGAGATCATGATTCCTGGGTCTCAGATGAGGTAAGCAAATTTCTGTACTATGCTTGTTCTTGTTGGTCAAATTTCACTGGGAAAAGTTCTATCAATTGGTTAATTCTTTCGGGCAAGCTTTTTTAAGCCATGACTGGTGGAGCTAACAAACTTTGAAAATGATTGACAGGAACGATTATTGGAAAGAATACGAGAACTAGAAAGGGATCATGATTCCTGGGTTTTAAAGGAGGTACTTTATGTACTACACTTGATAGCTTGTTCTCGTTTGAATTTCATTGAGAAAAAATTCTTTCATTCAATGAGCTTATGGTTAGAAGCATTTTTAACCTACGACACATGGAGGTGACAGACTTTGAAAATGATTCACAGGAAAGCTTGGAGGAAAAAATAAGACAACTAGGAAAAGATCATGAGTCCTGGCTTTTAAAGGAGGTGAGAAACTTTCTGTAGTCTCCTGGTTCTAGTTGGTCAAATTTTAATGAGAAAAAATTCTATCATTTGATGAAATTGCTACTACAAATGCCCATCACAAAAGGAAATCTGCAATTTTGAATGATTAAAACCTTTTGCCTTTTGATTCTCCATGAAAAGTTTGAAGTTCATGACTGGCTCTTAATGTTTAATATGAGATCTGTGATGTGATTTGTGTTGTTCTTTTATAAATGTGTATGAGGGAATTTTCTGCTGCATCTGACTCGCTAGAGGGTTTGTCGCCAGTAGCATCCTTGATATCCACGAGTCGTTCTGTGTTTTTATTTTTACGGTATTTCAAGTTAATTTGGGAATTTCAATTCTGATGAATACTTCTAATTCACAGAGCTCAAGTAAAGAAATCCTAGCCAAAATGGAGACTGACATTTCAGGACTACAGTTACAGGTATATACTGGTATATACTGCTGAAGACTTTTTCAGTCGAAATGGGGGACATCAACCATTGTCTTTTGGGACTAAATTTAGATGTCAAGTTCATGCTAGCCATACAGAACCTGGAAAAGATTTTCAACGTGATTTTAATAAAACTACCGTTGCAATGGTTGTTGTAGCATCCCTTTATCTGGGACATGGCAGCTTCTCCTATCTAGGGTGGCTATTAGGCAATGGATTTCTATTTTCTTCTCGACTATATCTAATTTTACTAATTGAATCGCCTTAGTTTTTCACCTACATGTACTATTGCTTCCAAGCTGTAGAAAAGACTCTCAGGGGAAAAGATCCATGACAGGCATAACGATAATAAAGATAATACAATCTGAAAAAGATTCTCAATTCTTGATTTTATGGGGAATTAAGGAGAACAGATGTGTATAAAAATTATTCTAGACTAATGTAGAAATAAAGATAATACAATCTGAAAAAATTCTCAATTCTTGATATTATGGGGAATTAAGGAGAATAGATGTGGGTCATCAAAAAAAAAAGGAGAATAGATGTGTATAAAAATTATTCTAAATTTGTGTCATGTCATCATGCAACCCTATGTAGTATGTATTGTGACCAGATGAGAAGCTCATTTTATTGACCTTTCTATACATTAAGGTTTGAATGTCTCCTCATCACCTTTTTAATGTCATAAACATTGACCATTACTTGGTGGCAGTAATGAAGAACACAATAAAGAAACAAGTTCAACATGCATCTTTGCATGCAAAGTGATAGACCAAACGAGGTCCTGCACTAATTACTTGGGAAGAAACTAATATTGACTGTCATACTTCATCCATTATGTTTTTTGGCCCAAATATCCAACTATAGTGCTGATTTTTTTTTTGTCAACAACTATAGTGATGAATTTAACCAGAGACAAATATTTATTAGCTTCTGCCTCATTGCTGCTCATGACCAACCACGACGTGGCCATTTTGTACTTTTTTTCTTGTGGAGTCTCTTTTTTTCGTCTTAGTCTAAGCATGTTTGTCATGTCTAAAGGTAAGGAAGTTTCTTCACCAAGAATATGCAGAGTTCAGATGCTGGAATCCCGAAAATAACTGCATCTAAGACTTGTGCCGTGGGATATTGGGGATGCAACAACTCTGGGATAGAAGTGGAATATGTAATCACTCGATTTTTAACCTAGATCTAAACAGGATTATGCATGTCTAAAATGTTGGCATCGTCCGAATCAGATTGAAAATATTTTAGAAGAATGAGGTGAAGAAATGAACAATGTACATTTAAAAGTTAGATCTCACGATGAATATTATTTTGGATGGACTGCAAAGGTTGTTAGAGATGATAGACTAAAAAGAAGAGAAAGACGGGGGATGGAGTGAAAAAATGAAAGGGAGAGTGGACTGCATTTGAGGAGGAATCAATCGACAGGTTTCTATGTTTTGTCTCTTTGTCTCTTGGTAAAATGGGTGGCTACTGGACCATACAATATTTCTAGAGCCTAAAATTTCCAATTGATGCAATGAGGGATGCACTCAGGAGCAGCTACATAGGAAACAATTTACCCTTCAAATGTTTAAATTTAAGCAGCTGTTTTCATTCTGTTGGTTTTGTAGATGATTTCATTGACTGATTGCTTTGAAACATAGTTAGGATCCAAAAGAGGAAACCATTTTTCATGAGTTTTGGTCTTCCTAGCTAGAGGAGTTAATTCACCACCACACTATCATGAAATCTGGGTTCACTGTTGAGCTGCAAACTCTGTACTTGTCCTGATATGGATAGTAAAAACGTCGTCTGGCAGGTGTCAAAGTTGGAAGAATCCAAGAACAGTTACTTGCAAGATAACCAAAGACTAAGAGATTATATTTTGGAGCTGCAAGGTCAGATTCATCTCCTGGAGAGTGCTTCTTCAGTTGATCACTCAGATGAGCAAAGAAAGGTTTGCTTCCTCTGCAATTTTATCATGCGTTTTGCTTGTCCAAGTGATGTGCCCCAAAAATAGCTGCAATTTGGTTGTGCAGTTCTGATTGTGTAAAGCATTGTCATGTTGGATGAAAAGTAACTCGGTTGGTTTTCTTTAAAAGGCTCAGCCAGGTCTTTTCTTTGGCTATGACAAAGATCTTCTCTGCGAGATTGTAAGAACGCATTATGTAATTCTTACTACTTTTTTGTGTGTTGTAGCGGCTTTCAGAATACGATGAGTTGAATTCCCAGATGGAAGCAGCATGTGCTCTTGTAGAGAAATTGATTACAGAGAATGCAGAACTTGTTGAGAAGGTAAGCTAGCTCATTCCTTTCAGCTATTGTTTATGCTCCTATAAATCAGCGACTCTTGCTCCAGAAGGCCATAGGCAATCCTCATTTGTGAAGGTGTGAGTTGCCTGGGTTTTAAGGGGAGGCCTCTCTATGTAGTCTCTTCCCACTGCAAAGAACAATTGACCTCTAAATAGGAAGGTTTGTGTAAGAGCCTTTAGCCCTTCGCACCATTGGGCCAATTACAAAGGAGTAATTAAAAGAGACTTTTGTAATTGCCTTCATCATCAACTTTTGATTAGGATGATGTGGTCAGTCGATGATGTGGTCAGTCCATCACATGTTTTTATCAGGTGAATGAGTTGTTTCTTCAACTCGATCAACAAAAGGCAGCACCAGGGCTTTCGTCACACTTTCAGAGTGTTTCTAGCGTAGAAATTGCTGACAGCACCAGCATCACGGATCGCAGCTCCGCTTCAAATATGAATTTGCTTCTATTAGATGAGAGACCAGAGCCTTCAAAAGATACTCATATGCATGAGGACAAAATAAACGGAGAGCATGGCCTTCTCGTATCTAGCTCTGCGAAGCCCGAAGATTCTGGAGAAATTGTCCAGATTCCTCTTGACGATAATGAAGTCCGGGATCTGGAGTCTCAAGCTGTCGAGAGAGAAGAAGAGAATGCGGTAGCACTCTCGGATGCCCCACTAATTGGTGCTCCTTTCAGATTAATATCGTTCTTCGCAAGTTATGTGAGCGGAGCCGATCTAGTCGACAAGGATGTTAAGTCCCGTAATTAACATAATGTTTATAACCATTCTTGGTCGTCGTTCACAATCTTCTTGCCTCGAAGCAAGCAGCAATTTTGTACATGCAATTTGTTACTGACTTGAAATTTGTTCCAACTACATGATTTTGTATCCGCAAATTCTTAGGTACTCCATGAGCGAGGCGAGTCATTAGGCACTATTTTGACGACTGTTACAGTCATTGAACCTGGTCTGACACTGAATTGATGTCAAATTTATTTTATGAGAATTGATTTGACTCCTTTCAGTTACATACTACTGTTCAATTGCCAATGGATATAGGAGAGAGTTTAATCTGACAAAAGTTCACTGGGAAAAAAGTCCTATGACAAAATTTTAGAAACCAGTGAGCAAATTTAAGACGGACTGCGCATCACTTTGGTTTCTTTTTTAGTTAAAAATGGAGTATGACTGAATCATAAGATAGAAAACACTTCATCCGGGTCAATTCATTGAAAGATAAAAATGGAGAACTGTGACACTGTAACTCACAAATTAGTTCCTAGACAAAATTAAACAAGAAAAATCACTCTTGCAATCTTCCTGGCGTTTCAGATTTTGTACATTTCCAGTCCCCAGTCCCCAGAATCTGAATCTATATTCATGGTACGAATGCTAAGCTAAGCCAAACAAATGGGATTTAAGTGTAAGCAAGCTTTCTGACTTATTCTACGATGATGGAGTTGGAGTATTTTCCGAGTCAGATGGCCGAACTTCTTCAATCATCCTAACAACTTCGTCCATCGGAGGTCTTGTGTCAGGCATACGGTCTACGCAGGCCAATGCTATTTTAAGCATTTCCACCAACTCCTCTTCGATATTTCCGTCCTTTAGTAGCTCTTCGTCAAACACCTCGGCCGTCCACTCCTCTCTAACAACAGACTGCACCCACCTTGGCAGATCGAAGACATCCTCGCGTCTAGGAGATTGGATGGGTGACTTGCCAGTCAACATCTCGAGGAGTAGTACTCCGAAACTGTAGATGTCTGATTTTTGTGAGGGTTTCCGAGTTTTTATGACTTCGGGGGCCCGATAACCTGCACTTCTAGGAGGCACTGCAGGAGTGCGAATCAGAGGAGTCAGGCCGAACTCCGAGATGCAACCTTGAAGGTCCTGAGTGAGGAGGACGTTGGAGGACTTTATGTTGCCATGGATGAACCTCCCACCTCCGGCCGAATGGATGTGAGCAATGCCTTTAGCCACTCCAAGAGAAATCTTCACCCGCGATGCCCAGTCCAGTGGTTGTCTCCCACCTTCTGCAAATCATTATCGGAAGAAAATGTCAGCAATGCCACAAATAGGAGGCAACCTACAAAAGATGTTTCTAGGTAACATGACAACATCCATGCAATGACATTAGCATTGTTCTGGCCATTCAAGACATCGACCCTGACAGTCGGACACTTTATACTGATAGTACAAGTCTATATCAATTATCTCAAGTTCTATGTCTTGTGCACCGGTGCAGAATGCATCAATTTGATCAAATGGCCAACTGTGATTTTAGTGTCTTTCCTTACATTATGTGCGTGATTACAGCATGATACTAGTTATGGTAAGAAGCTTCTTTTTTACAATTTTCAGAACTTAGGTTTTCACGTACCTCGAGCAATAAAATTGGAAATAACTCCTCACAGCAACAAGAATGGGCTCTATAGTCTGCTCTCTAGGCCACAGTCCCAGGCTACTAACACCTAACACAAGACTGATCTAGTTCATAAGACCAATTACTAGATAATCAAGATCACCAACTCATGATATTTTTAGGTCATTGGTTTCTATTTCATCTCTTAATATATGCACATGGTACACATCTACATAAATGATAAGTGAAACCAGGATTCGTTGGTTAGGAAAATTGTCATTGACTAGGTAAAGCATACCGTGTAGCAACGAGGAGAAGTTGCCTCCTGTTATATAGTCATATATGAGGAGCTTCTCATCTTTTGAGTAGTAATATGCACGAAGTGGAATGACGTTCGGATGATGTCCCACCCTCTGCACGTTCTCCATCTGCTGCTCAAACTCTCTTTTCTCTGCCACCACTTCCTTCAGCCTTTTCACCACCACGGTGGTTCCATCCTCCATGATGGCTTTATATGTGGTCCCACAACTTCCCTTGCCTAGAACTTCTGCTGAAGCTTTCAGTAGATCTTCGAGATCAAAACTGTGAGAACAACCTTCAAAGTACACAAGCCGGTTTTTCTCTGCCGATTGGACCCCACTGCTAAAGTCTTCAGGCTTATCAGTCCGAACTCCTTTACCTTTCACTGAGGGACCATCTTCACTCTGTTTTTTCTTCAAGCAACATAAAATTAATGCCAGCAAGAGAAGAAATAGCACTAGAGTACCTCCGACTGCAATTGCAATAATAATTCCAAGACTTAGTTTCTTCTTGGATTTTTCTCGTGGTGGGGGTGGTAAGATGGAAGGTGAGGGAGAAGGTGATGGGCTGATCGAAGAACACTCATTCAGAGGCTTGCCACATAGCAAAGGGTTCCCTAGAAAGGAAGAAACAGGGAACTTTTGGATCCCAGATGGAATTGAACCGTTTAGATGGTTATAGCTCAAGTTTAACTGCTTCAGCCTAGTTTGTCTGAGATCGGGAATCGCTCCCAGAAATGAATTATTTTGGAGGTTCAAAATGGTAAGATGGGTCAAGTTTCTAATTTCAGGTGGGATTTCTCCAGTGAAGGCATTGAAGGAGAGATCAACCACACTGAGCTGGGGAGAGAGTGAAGAGGGTAGGTCACCCGAAAGATTGTTACTTTGTAGGTTGATTGTGTGGAGGGAGGGAATAGAGAGTACATCAGATGGCAAATTCCCACTTAGGCGATTGGATCTAAGGCTAAGTGCCGTGAGCGCATCAAGCTTCCCCAGAGTGTTGGCCGGAATAGGACCAAAAAGTCCAGTTCCAGGGAGCCGAAGCGCAATTACACGAGTATGATTTTGGGAGCGGGAGCAGGTGATACCAACCCAAGTACAGATGGGAGAACTAGCAGTCCAGTTCAGTTTCCTTCCATGAGGGACGGCATTCGCAAATTGCAGGAGTGCCAGCTTATCCGAATCCAAATCGGCATTTGCTTGGAGAAGTATGAACAAGAGCAAGAGAAAAGGCAATGCTCTGAAGAAGTGTTGCTTCATGGTCTTCTATATAATTGGAATATCAGCAGTTGCTTCTTATTCCCTGGCCAAGTAGTAATGGTTAAGAATAATCAACTCCATGGAGCCTTCATCAGTAAAGAGAGATGTTTAATTTCCTTTTGCAAGGAAAAGAGTACTATGAGAGTATGGTAAACCCACACAAAGAAGTACTCAAATATAATCAAGGAATATGTCCAGTCATAACAACCTCTGTAAACAATGGAGACTTCTTAAGAAGAAAAGCTAGAAAAAGTATAACTATGAATAAAGCAGGTCCCACATGGAAGCAACAAAAGGCAAAAGGAATGTACTTGTTTAGATTTATAATTCAATGGGTTGTCTTTAATAGTTAAAAGGGTATCATTTACTGAGGAAAATCATCAGATGTTAACTGAGCAACTGCCCTAATGACACGTAAAGTGAAGCACATGAACAATAGCTAAACAGTAGTCCATGGACAACCGGGAAACATAAGAAATACCCATAGTCGGGGATCGGTGGATCCAGAACTTAGTCACTTCAAGCAGACTCCCCACAGAGCAGAAGCTACCAAAGAGTTGAGATAGACATCCTACAAACCCTTGCTATTAAGAACAGCATAAAATTGAACAGGTGAAGGGAATGTAGCCACAATATCTTCAGGCTAACTTTATTTAATAGCAATCCGTTATTTTTCTTTTGTTCATCATCTCAAAAGCAGACAGGCATCTCGTAGTTGTTTGTCAGTATGACATTAGTCCAGGGACTTATCCTGGAAAATGAGTCTTCTATAAAGGAGAAGAAACTATAAAGATTCCCGTTCTCTCAAAGAAAAGCCAAAGCACTGGAGCACATAGGACCACATCAAGGATAAAATCCCTCCTTAAGCCTTTTATCTCTTTAGTATACAAAGCATGCTCAACTATGGATCCGCTGAAAAATACATAGAGAAAAGCAGTGTCGTAAAAGTAGGAGAGAATGGCACTCTAAACCTTCACATGAAAGAATCACAATCTTCAATATGTTTCAGACAAGCAATGGCCTGACTTACCGAGAACAAAAGCATTTACAAACATATGGTGACATATGACGCGGTTGAGCCGTACTTGAACTAACACCTACAAGGCCAGTGCGAGAGTTGTTTGGAGGATAATGATTTCAGTTCAGTGCCCATTTTCGATTTCCACAAGAATAGGGAATAACACAACACATCTTCAGCTACATCAAATCCACAAATACTAAGCTTTTGTAATTCCAGAAAACAGACCAGCATTCTGGACAACTACTACATTTCTCTGCATGCGAAGTTATCAGGATAAAAATGAAATTGAATGCATATGAACGAACTATCAGGAAAACAACAATTTCACTTCTAAATTAGGCCCAGACTTAACAAAAACTAACTTTGATCAGGCAGAGCAAAACTGGGAATCATTACCTAACACTGAAACTGAGATGAAATCAAGAAAGCAAGCAGCTACCTTTCTAGAACGGACCTTTGAAATCAGAGCGAAAAAGAGATCCATTCCCCCTAATTCTCACTCTTCACAATCCTCAATTCCACTAGAGCCTCCTCTGCATTAGACCCAAAACAATACAATGAGTGAGCACAATGTAGATTGAACCCCAAATCTTGCTTGAATCTCCAGCACCCATTTCCACAATCCCAACAAATTTCTCAAAATTTTGGTTTTGTAGTTTTTGGGGGGAGGAAGGGAGGAGAGAGAGAGAGAGAGAGAGAGAGAGAGGACCTTAATTTTACTTTCCCTTCGAGAATGTGGGAAGTTGGCATCGGAGCTACAGCAGCAACAGCTGCAACATCTTGAGCAAAAGAAGGAATGTGAGCGAGAGAGACAAAGTGGCATTCTCCTTTTCGCCTTTTGTTGGTGAGACTGAAACGGGAAGATACAATCTTCAAGAAGAAGATTGGAAGCTACCGCAGTCGCTCAAAAAGTTAGCTCATTGTTAGCTCAAAATATTCTCGCAGGGAGAGAAGAAATTTTCAACGTTGGATCGAGCTAACACCCATTACTCTCGAGCTCTGGCTGAAAATGCTTCTTCCCTAAGCAAGCTCTCAGACTCAGATCTCTATGCTACCACTTTTAGCTCAACCACTCTCTCTCTCTCTCTCTCTCTCGCTCTCTCTCTCTCTCTCTCCCCCACACACCCCCCAACACACACCCACACACACACTCTCAACCCAAGAGCAAGATTCAAAGAGAAGAGAGGGAGAAGATATATTAACGGGAAAAAGAATTAAATTTGGGAAAGGCCCAGATGGGATGCAGTGTTCTTGGAGTGGCGAAAAGAATTCAAATAAAAAAAATGGGAAAAAAAATTAAAGGGCAAAGAAGGCAGATGAGATTGGTTGGTTTTGTGAATAAAAAGACTGCGGGAGTCGTTAGGTTTGACGAATATTAAAAGTGTGTTTTGGGTCGATCTCACATGTTTTGTTTTGTCTTCCTTCGCGGGTCAGCCTGTCATCTCCGGACTCTCCTTTGACTATTCCACAAATGAACAACCTTCGCGGATCAAAAATCATGTTCCTAATTATTCCATAATTTTTTTCAGCTATTTAATTAGTTTTCATATATATAGTTACGAAATTCACTGACAATATAAGGCGGAGTGACGTAATTACTAATTACAATTTCCAAGTCGTTGACCAACCATACTTATGAAATCAACAAGTAAAAATACAAATAGAAATAATTAGTACAGTCTTCAAGCCAAACCTACTGGAACATCTATCAGTATCAGCCATAATGTCAGAGTCCTTCCACATTGGAGCCACTCCTCTCTTGCTTCTTGAAAACGAAATTTGGAGATTGGGATTACATTTTAGCCCCTCAAATTATCAAATTATCATGGATAGGCCTTGAATTATTCAGCTTTTGTCTCGGGCGCCCTCCTCTTATTGCCATCGTATCCTCGGAACTCGACTCTCGTCGCGTTCTTGTTGGAACTTTAGTTATGTCTCTCATGCGATCAATTAGTGCATGTTGTGAGTCGTGACGGACATGTTACGACAATGCGGAAACTAAGACGAAATTGAGATAGATAAGAAGAACGGAACACACAAGATTTACGTGGAAACCCTTGCGGGAAAAACCACGGGAGAGAGGAGAGGCAAAATCCACTATGAGAATCAAGGGATTACAAAAGAGGCAACGTAAGCTTCTCTCTTACTGACAGTTTGAGAAAAGAGCAATATTTATAGTATTACCCCTCAAACCCTAATGTTGGTCCCCAGAGATCAGAATGAATGTAATCCAGAGTGCCATTTGTGTTGTGAATTCCTGTTTTGAAACTGACTCTTTTCTGTTTCCCAAAAACACAATGTTCACAGAAATTCAGTTTTTCAATTTTCTGACCACACAAGAGACCTCTTTTACTTAGCTCCTCTATCCCTCTAATACTCATATGGCCTAATCTCATATGCCATAATTTAGTATTATCTGAATCTGTCATATCAGAAGAGACCGCAGCTGAACCAATAACAGTAGAGGCTTGCAACTGATACAAAGTACCAATTTTAAGCCCTTTCATCAACAAAAGTGAACCTCTCAAAATTTTCAGAACTCCACCCTCAGCAGTAAATCTACAACCATTGGCGTCAAGTGTACCCAATGAAATTAGATTTTTCCTCAAATCAGGCACATGCCTGACATTATCTAAAGTTCTGATCATGCCATCATGCATCTTAATATTAACCGTGCCAATCCCAATAGCTTTGCATCTAGCATCATTACCCATAAGAATAACTCCACCATCATGTTCTTTATACATAGAGAACCAATCTCGATGAGGACACATATGATATGAGCAGCCAGAATCAACAATCCAATTATCACAGAATTTATCTTTATTATCTGCAATCAAAAGCCAATCTTTGTCTTCTTCTTTAGCAACATCAGCTTGAGCAGGATTTTCGTTTCGCCTATTCTGTCTATTCTGATAGTTGCGATTGTTATGACGATTGACATTCTCATGATTTTGTTGATTCGAATTATTTTCTCTCTGCTCCTTTGCCTTCAGTTTTAGGCAATTTATCTTGATATGCCCTGGAGACTTGCAATAGTTGCAAATCATATCTCTATGCTTAGACTTTGACCTGCTCCTGCCACTATTTCTTCTCTCAACAGACCTTCCCCGAGCAACTAAACCAGCCCCATGTATTACTACCATCAAAAGTTAATTCTGTATCGAGTTTCTGCTTATTTAGCAGACTAGTCTTGACATCTTCAAAATCAATAATTTCTCTACTAACAATCATGGTCTCTCTAAAATTCTTATAAGAGGGTGGTAGTGAAACTAGCAATAAAAGAGCTTGATCCTCATCTTCAATATTAACATCAATACTTCTTAATTCAGCGATAAGAGCATTGAACTCAGAAATATGAGATTTGAGAGAAGTACCTTCAGTCATACGAAAAGTGAAGAGTCGTTGCTTGAGTCTCAAACGATTTGTGAGAGACTTTGTCAGAAAAATACTCTCCAACTTCGTCCATAAACCTGCAGCTGTTTTTTGATTTAGTACCTCCTGCAAAACTTCGTTCGTGAGGCACGACTGAATAGTGGACAAAGCTTTCTCATCCAATTCTTCCCATACTTCATCTGTCGTGTCCGGTTTCTTCCCCTTAGTAAACAAAGTTTTCTTCAAACCCTGCTGCGTAAGAATGGCTAACATACGAACCTGCCATAGGTTGAAACTGCCGCTCCCATCAAACTTTTCGATATCGAATTTCGTTGCCGAACTCGAAGCCATAATTTATTTTGAATCGAAGAAGCGTGCACGAAATCCTTGGACAACACTTGTCAATGCCAAAATTACCCACTGAGAAGATCGTTGAAATTGCTAAACACGAAATCTTCTTGAATGAGTCAAAGTGCAGCAGCTTTGGATAGTTTCTTCAACAAATTGAAGACGCCAAACGAGTCAAAACGCCCACTGTTTCTTCAACGAGTCAAAGTGCCCACTGCGATTTCGTGGACGTGGCAATTAAAGTGCTCCTCAGTCAAACTTGGGATAGTGCTCCAGAATTAAAGTGCTCCAATTGACGTTTTGCTCCTGAAGACTGAAGATCTCTGACGCAAAACTAAATTGAAGACCTGCGATTGAAAAACCAAATTGACGCAAAACCACTGATGAAGATTGAAGCCCTCTGTCGCAAAACCAAATCCACTAATGAAGACGCAAAACCGAGAAGCTCTCTGACGCAATTGAAGATTGTGCGTGCCGTTGGAGTGCGATCCACTCCTAACCAATTCGAACGCGGGCCAAATCGAGCCGAATCAGGTAAGAAGCGACAACCTGCGGGTAGCGATGTGAAACCCAAAATCTGAAAACGACAAACGCAGACCAGAGGAGGAGGAGTTGCCCGAAATCCAAATTTACGAAATTCGAATTCCCGAACTCTTGTGTCTCTCTTTCGTCGACGGATGAATCACGAGCTCTGATACCAGTTTGTTACGACAACGCGGAAACTAAGACGAAATTGAGACAGATGAGAAGAACGGAACACCAAGATTTACGTGGAAACCCTTGTGGGAAAAACTACGGGAGAGAGGAGAAGCAAAATCCACTATGAGAATCAGGGGATGGAGGAGCTAAGTAAAAGAGGTCTCTTGGTGTTCCGTTCTTCTCATCTGTCTCAATTTCGTCTTAGTTTCCGCATTGTCGTAACATGACATTTTAATATAAGAAACTTTTCTTCGCATTGATATAGGCGTTTTCATTCCCTCTATGATTTCTTGAAGAGGAAGAATACAATTACAAGTAAAAAAAAAATTATAATCTTTCGCGTGATTTTGTAATTAACAAATGAAAAGAAAAAAAAAAGTAAAGAAAAAGAAAAAGAAGGTTCGAGATAAAAAGAATTATAAAAGATGAAAATGATTACACAAAATGTTAAAGGAGTAAGTGCGCGCTCTGACTTTGTCCATCTCCTTCTCAACGAGCTCAAGTCAAGCACAGTGAGTTTAGATGCCGACCGACAAGTCACACGACATCGTTTACATTTCACGGTGGCATCAATTTTTTTTTCTTTTTCCTTTTTTTTTTTCCAATTTTAAAAGTCAATGGTTTTTTTGCTTAGAAAAAGACAGGTTATCTTTTCCAAGCATCTGTAGACACGAGGAGCCCGTTTTGACAAAGTACATAACTCTCTTTTTTTCAACATGGGATTCTATTAAGGTAAGAAAAAATTGCACTCAACTTTCGATGGTAAGGGACTAGAAATGTTAGGGGTGGTGAATAATTTTCATTGATGGTATTTGAATTAAAAGACGAATTGGCATTTAGGGTCATCGATATGCCGATTATCGTGACGTGATATCTTAAAGTTTTCGTTTTTTTCCTTTCCAATTTGATATATTTTGATCGTTGTTTATCGAATTTTTCCTTACAAAATACTTGTGTGTACGATAGTAGTGAAGCCCGATATTCACGACAAGGAAAAACACGAAGGAAAGAAGAAGAAGAAGAAGAAGATCGAGGAAGAGATAGAGAGAATGGAGGCACGGACAACATGTCGCACAATCGCACCATTGACCTAAGATCGTCGCCTCTCTCTTTCTCTTTCTCTATATCTTATTTCTTTTTACCTTTCCCATTCACTTTCATTTCTTTTAATTTTCCAAACAGAGATGTTTGATATGGTACCGATCATGTATCACCGCGACACTATGGGACAATCGATCGGCCAATTAATGTCGGCGCCATGCATTGTTCGGCGATCCAAACACAAATACTCCCTAAACTCAAATGACGGCACCACCAAACTAAATTTTCCCAAAATAACTAATTAACAATCCATCGGCCAGTTAGTTCCCAAATATTGAGTTTTTCATAACAAGAAGCTAATCCTAAGGTGCTCTTTAGGGATTACCAACAATTTCTCTCTTTATTACAAGATGAAGAGATGACCCCCCCTCGTGAAAGTGACCATCGACTGTCCCTACTTAGCTAATTCAATTTTTGCCAAAGGCCTTCCAAATTATTTAATTTTGTCCTCCTAGTGTCTTTTTTTTTTTGGGAGGTTGGCTAAAGTTGCGGAGCACACAGGGAATATTTATGTGTGTGTGTGTGTGTGTATAGGGCCAAAAGGGGAATTGCTGAAATCATGTGGGGGAGGGCAGTGTAATAATTGATGCACGTGAAGCCATTTAAATTTTCTAGCTACTAGTTTGCATGAAATAGCAAAGATTTGGACATTATTGTAGCAACCATCTAATTTCCAGGGTGTTGGCATTCAAAGGGGGGGGAAAAGTAGATGTGCCCTTTAATGTTTAGTGGGTAAGACAAAAATTCCAATGTGGTCCAAATGTGCCCTAGATTGAAAATTACATTGCTGGACTTTAACACAATAAGAACCTGGTTACCTCCATTAGCTTAATTTTTGGAGTGTTGATGTCAGCATGAGAAATTCTTCAATAAATTTAGAGTTGATGTTAGGTAAAAATTGACGTAGATGGTCCAAATAAGTTGTGCGTGTCTTAAACATTGCATATTAGGCTAGAATTTATAGATCATTTGCGTAATTTTTCTCTTAATATTATTGTGGTGTAGATCTTATTTTACTTATTGCGATGCCTGTTTTGACTACATGTTTGAAAAAAGGATATTCAAATGCCATGATGATTAATGGAGTGCTTGTTGTTAGGTTATGTTGGTTAAAAAGAAAACAGAAATGATTGAAGCGGATTAATTTCTTCAAGACTGAAAAGACATTTTCCGTAAAGGTTGTTTTGTTTGCATACCATCGAAATAAAAGAAGCTTTAATAAAATAGTTGGAACAAAAAAAGAAAAAAAATTACTAAAAAGGTCATAAACATATTTATATGAAAGTTAATTAAGTTTAAACTTTTCAAATTAATTAATTTAGAGCTAAAATTTTTGACGATTTACCAATGTAGTCATTCTGGTCAATTTTCACCGGCAATTACTGACGTGTACAACTGTCATTTTGCGTAGTATGACTGGCTGATGTGGACATCTTTTATAATTTTTTTTATAAGCATTCTCAAATTTTTTTATTATTTTTCGTTCTTTTCTTTTCCTTTTTTGGCCCGCCGTGGAGAAAAAAAGGAAAAGAAAGAAAAAAAAAGGAATTTCAGAAAATTTTAGAAACAGTTTGCAAAAATTATCCATGTCAGCACAGACCATTCCATGTAAGATAACTATTATCCATGTTAGGGATTTGCAGTCAAAATTAACTGGAATGACTATATTGGCATATGGTAAAGACGTTTCGAACTAAATTGGCCGAAATAAAAATTTTAGAATTGAACTGACATCCGTATAGTAAGTTTAAGACCTTTTTTTTTTTGATAATTCTAACAAAAAAGGGAATTTGCAAACAACCCGAAACTGCTTACTGAAATTTTCAATTATTTCTGTTATCCTTTCTTTACAATTTTGCTAACAAAATAAAAACCTAATATTCGTTGAATTTTCTTTTTTGGGTCAAACAATATTTGTTGAAATTCACTTTTAACTTTTTTTTTTTAAAAGCCGATGGAATTTTCTAAAAAAGCATTTCGAAAGACTCGCCGCCAACTACAAGTTGACATCTGTCTCACCACGCAATGAGCAAAAGTAATTATAGCGACACGCAATGACGTCTGTGATATGTGTGAGATATGTTTGACCCATCTACTCATATTTCTACATGATTTGATGTTTTCTAAGTTTTATAATCAGACATCTTTTTTGAGTCGTCCTATATTTAAATAAAAAGGAGAAAAGAAACAAAAAAAGCGAAGGAAAAGCTCCCATTATATAACAATAAAAATCGACAACCGAATTTTTGGCTCAATTTTTTATCGGCTAAGGTTTCATCCTCGAGAGGGCACACGCGACTTTCAAGTTTGCCGACTCAGTTCGCCCAAGGGATAATTACATAAATGGTCCCTGAACTACGACAGAATGTGCAATCTGGTCCCTGAACTTTTAATTTGTTCAATTTAGTCCCTGAACTTTGGCAGAATGTGCAATTTGGTTCTTAAACTTTTGACTTGTTCAATTCAGTCCCTGAACTTTTAGTAAATGTTCAATTTAGTCCTTGGACTATATGAAAATGTTCAATATAGTCCTTTTGTTAATTTAAGATTATGGACGACTTTGAACATTTTCATATAGTTTAGGGATTAAATTGAACATTTACTAAAAGTTCAGGGACTGAATTGAACAAGTCAAAAGTTTAAGGGCCAAATTGCACATTCTGCCAAAGTTCAGGGACTAAATTGAACAAATTAAAAGTTCAGGGACCAAATTGCACATTCTGTGATAGTTCAGGGACTATTTGTGTCATTTTCCCTTCGCCCAAAAGGGAATGCGATTTAACTCAACTTGTCGAGAATCGGATATGTGAATTTTCTTTCTACTTTGGTATCTGTTTAAGTTCACCATATATTATGTTCTTATTGGGGTTGTCCCACATCGGTTGTGGAAGGGCTGGTGGTCGGTTTATAACTGTGAGGAAAAGTCTCAACCTTTGAGCTAGCTTCTAGGTTGAGAGAGGCCCAAGACCACCTAACATTGGTATCAGAGCCCATGTTACCAATAAGTCTGGACCCAATAATCACGCGGGAGAGATACAAGTTGTCCCATATCGGTTGTGGAAGAGGCCGGTGGTCGATTTATAAGTGTGAGGGAGATCGGTTTATAAGTGTGAGGGAGATCACCCAACACAATTTTTTTAAGCCAAAAGCAAGATACGTGCAATTCATGCTTCATAGTACACATTTATGTTTACATGCATACGTGAATAGGATGCTTCATAGCACACATTTATGTTTACATGCATACACAATTCATGCTTCATAGTACACATTTATGTTTACATGCATACGTGAATAGGATGCTTCATAGCACACATTTATGTTTACATGCATACACAATTCATGCTTCATAGTACACATTTATGTTTACATGCATACGTGAATAGGATGCTGAACAAGTCATTTTCATTATTTTCCAAGCTTAGATGCCCCCCTTTATGTATGGTATTGGAATCCGATGTGGCCCCCCCTCCATCCACATGTCTGAAGTGGTTAGGTAACAAGTGTACATCTTTAAAAAAACAACATTCACACTCTAATTTCAATTAATTACGTCATAAAATTGATCGCTTGTATCACTTAAAATAAGTAGCCAACAAAAAATGTCTTCATTCTGAATAATAATTTATGTCTAAACGTCTTTTAAGCATCTTCGTGAAAGATTAAAGTGCTTTCCGTCCATTTATTTATGCAGGCGGTATAAGGTTCATTTGTTGAAAAACGGTTTCCGAATCATTTAATTTCCACGAAACAAACGGGCCTTAGCAAACGTAATGCTGCATGGATAAACTAATTACAGTTAAATTAATAATGACCTTACTCTACAGAAGAGATGTATTAATCCTAGCACCTAATATTCTCTAATCTCCTTTTTTTTTTGTCTTCATTGTTTCTTAGACATTTCAACTTCCACCGGCTTTATTCTAAAAAAAAAAAAAAAATATTCGGTCAATATTCCAGCATTAAGTTGGGGATAAGAAGACAGACGAGTTTGTAGGTGGAATTGATTTGCATGCTGTTTGAAAACCCTAAATTAGAAAAATGCCGGCTAACTTTTATCCCAAAATATTCTGGACACAATATATGTCACCGACGATAGCGTCCATGACATGGGACACCTAATTGGCTAATGATTAATGTATGTAACATTAAAGAAGGCATACCCACATGTCTATATTATGTCGGAAGAATATCGATGTAATGCGATGAGATGACGACGCGCACATGTACACATGTGGATTGTAACGACTATTGGAGGGTCCAATAGTTAGTTACTTAGTTTATAGCGGGCTTGCTGTAGAAGGTAGTCGGATTCTCCGCGACGCCAAGTTGTGTGCCGTCGACAGATCTCAGACGGTCGCAACTTCCTTTAAAGCCCAAATCGAGGTCAGATTTGGCTGCACCGGCTCTTGATTCAGAGCTCGAGTAGCACGAGCTCGAAGAATCGTTAGCCAAGCTTTGCTTTAGCCCACGAGCTTGGGCTCGAAAAGGAAAGTGAGCGGTCGACCGATAGGGCTTTGGCGGTGGCCGTTGCTATTTTTGAGAGACCCGGTTAGCCTTTTTTCGAGAGAGGAACGAATCGAGATTCGAGATTTGCTTTTCGGAGATGCAGAATGCAGATTATGAAATGTGAAGATGTAAGTCGATACGCGCGTTAAACATCGAAGATGACACTTGAATATTTTGCCAACAAAAGATCATAATTAGCGCAGTTAACCGCATAAAACGTGTATAATCAATCAGTCATGACATGATCTCTATTTGGTATTTGCCATGTCCAATAGTTTCGAGACGATTGGGCTCGTGGGCCTTAAAGGAAGTCGAAGCTAATGGGCCTTCTTTACTCTGGCCCATGTACTGCTTAAACTCCTGATGTGTTTGTTGCCTTTATTAGCGAAGTGATGGACATGCACAATTCATGTTGTTTGCCTATGTTTGGACATGCACAATTCATATTGATTATATCACTGAGTATTATTTTGTAAGGGTTTGTTATTTGATGTGGTAGAAAGATCCTTACGCATTTACCGTTGAATGAGTGACGTATGCGTTTATAATTAGTTTCGTGACTGCAATTTCCCACAATTAATGTCAACGATCCAAAGGTGCATAAGTAACTTATATTTTACATTGAGGGTAGATCTAATGTAATGAAATTACTTGAAAACAAGCATTTTCTTAAAATTATGATTGCTTGAAATAATTAGCTAATGAAAAAAATATTTTCATTATCGCAACAATTTATGTATAAATATTTTTGTGGACGATATAAATATTTTTTCTTTCTTTCAATTTTGTAAGCGAGACAAGCGGTAATTTTTAGAAAAGCATTTTTCAAGTCGTTCATTTTTCAGGAAATAAACGAGCCTAAATGTGGCGAAGTGGGGTTACGGGGAGATGAGGAATTACGGTAATTAGCTAGTGGAAAATATTGCTTTAGTAATTCAAATTAATCAGGGAAGTGAAGCAAATTTATAGGTAACTTCCTTCATTTTCGTTTTCTGTAAATACTCTTAGTTAATTCCAAATTCATTCTGATTTTTTTTTTAGTTTTCCGGTGTTCTCATTATATTTACTACTTTACATGGTTTAAACGAAATTTAAGACACATCGATGGAATAAGATGCCTTAATCTTACAACAGCTTTGCTTGTGATACACGCATAGTATTTTAGCTTGTGTAGAAACTCTGGTTAGAGCTCTGATAACTGATAAGGGCATTTTATGGAAGGAATATACTTACGTGACAGTTTCTTGAGGAAAAGTGCCAAAAAAGTCCTAAATCTATTGCATTGGTGCCAATTCAGTCTTAAACTTTTTTTTTTGGTACCATTCAGTCTTAAACCTTTTACATTGATGCCAATTGAGTTCTAAACCTTCTACTGGTGCCAATTGAGTCATAAACCTTTCGGATATGTGCCAATTCAGTCTTAAGACTTTTTACATTTATACAAATCGAGTCAATTTGGTCAATTTTGTTCGAAAGTTGCTGACATGAACAACAATTGTCTTATGTGGCACGACCAGTGTTGATGTAGATTTTTTTTAAATATTACTTAAATTATTTTAAATTATTTTTACTAATTTTTAATATATATATATTTTTTAAAAAAATATATAAAATATTTAAAAATGTTCATGGCAGTGCTGGCCAAGACAACCGACATCCACGTCAGTGATTTTCGACCAAAATATACCGAATTGAGTCAATTTGTACAAATACAAAAAGTTTTAGGATTGAATTGGCATCAAACCAAAAGGTTTAAGACTCAATTGACATCAATAAAATGGTTTAGGACTCAATTGGCATCGATGTAAAAGGTTTATGACTGAATTGGCACCAAAAAAAGGTTTAGAACTCAATTGACACTAATGCAATAAGTTTGTGACTTTTTTGACCCTTTTCCCATTTTTTTAATTACTGCGAGATTCGACAACATGTTGTGAGCCACAAAAAATGCATAATAAGTAATTAAAAATTATTATAGGGTCCACTCTTTCAAAAAATTTCGGCCCGCAACTTGCTTTATTTTCAAATCACAAAAAAATTATTATGCTAGCAAAGTCTTTTATGGAATTATTGCGAGCAACTTTTCAACAAAAATCACAACCCACTTTCTTTCTTGAATTTAGCATACCATAAACATATTATTGGACTTGAATAATGGTTGTGGGGAATTCCATTCTACATCCCCCGGCAACCTTAAATAATAAATATGTGCATTTGCTATCTTGGTTGATATCAATACGTATATTTGTGTTAAAATTCGTGCACATGTGACGGTGCGAGAGAGAATCTATGGCGTTCCCACGTAAAAACACGTGACTCTTAAATTGTGTAGTCCGTTTCTCTGTGATTGTACCTCGGCCGTGGTTGCAAAACGGAATTTCACCATACATTGAGGTAGATAATGAGTCAACCGTGTTCATGATCGACTCGTGAGAATTTATTGTACGTGTTTCGTCGGAATTGTTCCGCGACAAGATATCTTTCACCGAAGTCGGATTTTCGGCTTTTAAATGTGATAAAAGGGTTATGTGATGATCCTGAATAGGAGAGATCATAAGAGTAAGAAAATCAACACGTGATATTTTGCGAGGATTCCGATAGAATAATATAAATGTTATGTGTCCAGAGTTCCACTTGACGGAGGATCTCGTCTCAAAGGAATCGATGCAAGTGGAAATGAAAGAAACAACAGACCAAACCAGAGTTTAACTCGATGAGTTGGCTTAGCAAGTACAATTTCTTCCAAAGAACAACGAACCAACGCATCCAAAATAATGTCAGAGTGTGACTCGATGACAATGTCTTGAACACGCTTTGCTAATGCATCAGAGATTGACTCGATGGCACAATATCTGGGATAAAGGTAGACGCCAGAGTTTGACTTGATGACAAAAATCTGAAAACTACAGCTAATAAAAGTAATGGTTAATACCACGAAAAACTTTAAACTGATACACCCGTGACAAATTTACTATAAACTATTTTTTTGACCACGAAAAATCCAAACCGGTAGATCTGTGACAAATTTACCTCAAACTATTTTTGTAACTACAAAAAATCCCAAACTGGTACATTTGTGATAAATTTACCATAAATTAATTACTTTTACAATGAAAAATCATAAATTAGTACACCTGTGACAAATTTACCCTCAGTTAAATTGAATTAATGCCGCGAAAAATCCCAAATTGATATACATGTGACAAATATAGGATTAAAACCCCAAATTGATACATCCGTGAATTACACGTGTCATCCGATTCAGCAATTTGACTGTTAGATTTAACGAAAATTAACGGAGAGTAAATTTGTCATAGATATATCAATTTGGGATAAATTTGTCACAAATATACTAGTTTAGGATTTTTGGTGGTATTATCCCTAAAAGTAAATATAGTGCGATAAAGATAAGATAAGATAAATTTGTTGATTTGTTCGGAGGATGGGCTTCTGTGGCTACCTGTTGGCATTTGTAATGGTTGGAGTGGTAACTCAGTAACTGCCTTACAACGGTTGCATCTTTTATGTGCCAAAAGTTGCCGCGCTCTTTGTTCAAATCTTTCTGACTTGGTCTTCGAGCAGTAATTCAAGCTCAACTAACTGATGATGTTGATGTTTTCGTCTGATCTTTTTACTAAGGTCAATCATGCACACGTCCTTCGTTTCTTAAGGCCTTGAAGTTCAAAATCCCAGTAACAGTCGATGAGACGTTATTCTTTAGATTGCGGGTCTTTTGACTTGTTCTTAGGACTCATTTTGATTCTCTGTGTCTTAAAAAGTCTTCTCTCCATAGAATTCAAGAGGATAATCTTCATGTTTCTTGAAAAGGTCTTGAAGCTAGCTAGCGGGATTATCTCTCATTGGTGTTCAAATTACCAAAAGGGTTTGATGACCTCATCAATCGATACAGTCATGGGATCTACAAAGGCTTTCTTAATTCTCTATTGAAATGCCTATTCCTCACGTGTTTATCACGTGTGTCGACTCTCATATATCCCACTCGGGTATCGATTTCTCACATGCTTTGTATGTGCATTTTTTTTTTTGGGTAAAGTGCTTTGTATGTGCATTGATCCTCATGTGATCCAAGCGTGGACCAACTAGGGGTGTGCATGGTCCGGACCGGTCTGGTTCCGGCATGGAACCAAGGATCGGACCGGTAGTCTCGATCCCCATATTTTTAGGACCAGGGACCGGACCGGACCGGGACTGCTAATACCAACCAACTGCTTATAAAAATCTAGCCCTTAGAATAAAATATGCTTCGATTGCATGTTAATTTAGAATTTATAATCTCGGTTGAATGAAAAGGTAAGTAATTTTTTTTAAATCATTGTTTTGTTTTGTTTTCAAATATTTATATTTCTTTTTTCTAATTGTATAAATTTATATATATATAAATAATTATATATCATAGGCGGTCCGGTCCGGTCCGGGCCGGGCCTCTCCAATCCTAACACATGGAACCTATGACAGGACCACCCGGTCACCGGTCCCATATATTAGGATCGGGGATCGGATTGTCCACCTCAAGGACCGGACCAACCCGGCTGGTCCGGTCCAGTTTGCACACCTCTAGCACCAACTCCTCACGTGTACAACATGTGTTTCCACGGGTGAGTTATTTTGAGTGTTAACAGTATGTTAAGGTATACACAAAATGAACTCAATGTGCTTGTGACTATAGATCCACATCTACACGCGTCCGACGCATTTGAGATAGCAACACAGACTTGTACAGTTAATTTAGAAAATTCTTGACGTACCCTCCAAACATATATATATTCAAGATCCGCCATGATTGTGAGCGAATCAAAACGAGCAAATGGCTGGGAAAATGGCATCCACTATGTTTCTATATGCCAAGATTTTGCTCACTCCTTTTTTATACATGCTTCGAATGGTATCTCCTGTAATGAAAAGTACTGGCAGTCGGTCCGACTAATAGAGGCCACTACCCATTAAAGTGGGTGCAAAAGAAGCACTAAAAGCCACTTGATTTGGACAACTCTTGCAAAAAGGAGGAGGAAAAACAGCATTATAATTTCGGATCTTATAAGTGCTCGTTGTTGAAAAATTGGATGAAAAGAAACATTTTCTGCCAATCCTTTGAGTTGACATTCCCTCCCCACAAACATCCCACGAAATTATCATTGGATGGACAAGCTCTGGCGGTGCTATTGTCGGCAAATGAAAATGCGCGCGTGCGTATAGATTTAGGTTCCATTTGCCTCGAATCGGCGATTAGCCATAGGCGAGGTCGGCTTCACTAGATCTGGATGAAGGCGAGGTGGCCGGTCACCGATCCAACGACTGGCTAAAGAAAGAAGGAGAAGGAAAAGAAAGGAAAAAAACAGAAAAGAAAACTAGAAAAAATATTAAAATATTAAAAAAAAAGAAAAGAAAATCTGGACGGCGTAGGATTAATCGAGTCAAACATCAGATAGGAGCTTTATGGCCACAAATTTGATTTGTGGAAATCGGTCACTTGATGATCTAGTTTCATCATTTTTGACTCCACATTTTTTTTTTCACTTTATGTTTTTTTTTATTGTAAGCTAAAATTGGAAAACAAAATTTTAAGAGAGCCCACACAATCAAGGTTCTCTATTGAAAATAAAAAAATCATGTGAATATTAATTGTTTAAAAAATTCCAAGTCGAATTTTGCTTGGGTGACAATACCTTCACTCAACAATGCAACTTGAACCTACATGTTAGACGTGAACTGTTGACAAACATATCACGCGGATATGTGATGTGTACATGTGAGACGTGGACTTTTGGCGAATAAGCATATCGTGCGATTATGTGGTGTGTACATATTAGATACGAACTTTTGGCTGACAAACACATCACACAGATATGTGGTGTGCGCGAGTCCGCACTCTCACGGATTGTCATCTTAGCTTTTCTCTATTCTTAATAACTCAAAAAAAAAGTAATTGTCTTGTATACATTGTCTTCTAATTTTAGTTACAATAAAAATACATAAAAGTAAAAAAAGAAAAAGAAAAAGAAAATGGGGAGTCAAAATACTGAAATCGGATCAGGAAGTGAATTGATTTCAACAAATCTAAGTTTGTGTGGCAATACAGTGACTGTCCCATCGTCTGACATGGGCGGGGACGGTCAGCTAAGCAAATTCCTTGTAATAGGTAGTGTTTTCTTCCCGAGATGAGATTGATTCGGATATTTGATCAAGCTCGACAGAGTGCTTTAGCTCCATGGTGTTACTTTGGCCATATGACATGGTTACTTTGCTTGCTATTCCATAGTGTGAAAATGCGTTTCCCACTAACACAAGCATCCTCGTCTTCATCGTCACGATCTTGTGTAGTTGAATTGTGACCTCGTTGACTCCTCTCTCTCTCCCCCTCCTCCTCTCCCTTTTTATGCATCTTACGTGTGCTCCACATGGAACCCTAGCCTCTTGATTGGCCAACCCTGTCGATCAATTTCGATGAACTAGAGGTGGAAAGTTGTCGCTGTTTTACGTATCTTTTCGACGAAAACCTCTTTCCTTCGTGCATCAAGTATCAGGGTTGGACGCACAAACACAACAAAATAAAGAGTAAATGCGAGAAAGATAAATCAAGACATGAAATTTATCATGGATCACTCTTAAACTTGAGCTACATCCAGGAGATGATTGCATTATAATTAGCACTTCTCATATCTCTATTACAATTCTCAATCATAAGCGAAAGAGATTGTTTATAACAATAGCTATTCATGGACTTAAACTCAAATTTTCAACAAAATGCGGATTCAAGCTATAAAAACCCTCTGACGGCCCTCGTGCCTTCCTATCAATGGAGTGTATAAATCATACCCTAACATCTAGTGCTTAAGAAACAAGGTTGGAAGCGCGAAGGTGACGAGTGGAGCATGAAATATTTAGACACGAATTAACTGATGAATGCGGTGCTTTTACGTGGACACGGATTCTCTATATATAAATGACAATATGACAATTGACATGTTAAACATGATTGACTGAAATTTTCTGTTGTTTTGTTTTCTTGTTTGGACTTCATTTTTTTATCACTAGCGCCTGTCATTGTCTTGAGCCTTCGCCGGGTCAACTTCATTTCTTATTGTGAGGTTTGGTGGAACTACATCCAACTGTTCTAAAAACTTAAATTGTTAGATGCTTAGTTGTATAATATTTGGATATTCTAACACTCCTCTCATGAGTAAGCTGGACATTGGCCTAAGCCTATATCGTGAAAATATGTAATTAGAAAGATAAATAAAAATCAGAAGAATTTCGAATTCATGACCTCATGCTTTGATACTTTTACCACCATCCAACCATCCTTGTCACAACTACTCTCTTGCTGATGCAACTTGGAGTCCTCTGTGCCTCGACAGCGGCGAGGTGCAAGAAACGAAGTGACAAGACAGTGTGGAAAGCCAACGCACAGTAGAGATGCATGTATGAGCATAGGTGGAGGGGGAAGGGGAGGCGGAAGGGGGGGAGCTATTAGGGTTTTGTGTAAGTTTTTCCGCTTAGTATATAGATCATTGTGATCAATCCCCGCAGGGCTGGTTCGTCGTGAGACGGCGAGAGAGAAATACTTACTTTGTTGAAGAACGTACTAACTCAAGAGGTGCGACAAGCACCATTCAAACCTAAGATCACGGAGAATAAAAGTTTCGAGGACCGCACTTCTTTCAAGGCGCATATTTTGATCCTTAAAAGAACTCGATCAACCGATATGGTTCAGCAATTTTTTCTTAAAGAACATGACGGGGAGAAGACAGTACTGTTCGAACTTTCCTTTAAAGTTTAACGTGATCTCTTAAAGTATCAAATTTCGTTCTTTCCTTTGCGTCAATTGTTGTGTCGGCACTTATGGAATTGAACGGTCATTTCCCCAACTTTTCGTGATCCACCAACCTCGTTGGGGGCGGCAGCGGCAGCCGATGAGGTGGCGCCATTATTTCGCCGATTGGTCCGTGTCTGCCAATAGTGCTGAGCGTTGCCGGGAAAGTCATGTGATTGGTCTCCCCCTCGCGACGGCTGTTTCTCCACTTTTGGGTCCGAGTGGTTGTTGGTCGCTGACTCCCTCCCCACTTTTTTGGCTACCTAATAAGTTTTGGCTGGCCCCTCTAAGATCCTCCCAAACCAATACTAATTTATAATCGGTTGTAAAAAAACATATATGTACATATGTATATTTCACTTTTAAACATGCATGGGATTGCCCTGGTTCAAGTGGAATGTGATGCATTCGAAAGTTAAGACCCCTTGACCATCATTTCCGATCCATCGATAGTGGATAAAAGAAAAATCCACTATGTGATTGCTTCGATTTTAGCATGTAAAAGAGTCATCGTCTATTCACAAATCCGCGGGATCACCACAACAAACCCTAAAAAAATTTAAGCCGTTAAATAGATGCATTAATTATTTAATAATTTGATTATTCTATTACTTCGCATTCCACACAAGACCAAATTTTGGGCATCAAACTAGAACATGAACATATACAATAATGTGGGTGTCGCATTTTTTTCGAGGTGAATAGGGTATCTGCCTTGCTTGAAATTAACCTACCATATTAATGTCGATTCCCAATTTTAATTTCAAACCCGAAACCTACCTTATAATATCTTTTTGCATGGTTTCCAAGGTACCCTAAATAATCCTGTACTTTGTTTTGAATTTTTATTGAATGAAAAATAACATTGACATAAAACACAAAATGCATTCATGACAAGGTACATGTTCATGTTTAATGATGACATAAATCCAAAGATCTAATAACTTCGAAAGCAAAACAAAGAAAAATGTTATTTTTGGTTATCTTAGGAGAGGCCACTGAAGCCGAATCCATAATGCGAAGCACTTCAAAATTAACTTTTAAATTTTTTCTTGGCAGATTTAGCATTTTTACTATTTAATGTTTCCTTTCTTTATTAAACTCAATTTTAGGATTTTTAGAATTTAAAATAATATTCTGATATCTTAGGTCATCTCGTTTTCACTTCTAATAATTATCCTATTAGATTTTTATTTATCTTTATGATTTAATAGACGTTATTTCCTCTTTTAAGAGTTGCCTGACAGGAGATTTTGTATTTAGTGGATTGTCGTTTTCTAGCATTTATTCGTTTTGGTTTTGCAGGTAATATATCTTATCCTTTGATGAATCAATGAAAATTAAGAGTTTTTTCTCTATTGAGTTTGTACGTGTGCGACATCGTAAGTGTTATGAGTAGGGATGAGCGATTTCAGGTTCCTTACAGGTTTCATCTGGAACTTGAAACCTACTCTATAGAACTGATTCCTCATTTTTTGGAACCTAAAACTTACCCTGCATACTCTAGAACCCGAAACTTACCTTGTTATAGATTTCAGGTCCGATTCCAGGATATTGAGGGACCTGCCAATTTCAATTTGTTATGTAGTAGAGCAAGGCTCTATCATGAACTTCTTGCAATGGCAGACTGATAACAATTAGCTGGTCAAGATTCCATCACCAAGCATATTACGTCAAAACACAAAGGACGATTCCTACCTGGTGAACATCAGCAAGTCTAACATCTAATGCATCTCCTGGGGCCTTCTATGTCTCTGGTACCCTTTTGAAGAAACATTTCATCACGGCTGTCAAGAGATGTAAACGGACCTGGGGATAAGTAGCCCCACTGGTTACCAAATGATATAGTTGGGGATGCTAGTTCTGAATAAAGTTCAGTTTTTTTTTTTTTTTTTTTTGCAGAACCATAAAGTCAACTTTGTCGCAGAACCACCAATAGGTATACCATGCAAATCATAGCACTCCCAGTTAATATAAAGAAGATAGAGATAGACTAACCGAGGAAGCTCTAAGTCACAGGTTCCAGTTTCTAGAAATAAAATCGAGAAGCGAACCTTGGTTCATCAAAATCTGGAATTGGCGGTTCGGTTTTTCGGTTCCTGATTCTACTATGGAACCTTAATCG